>JAVJGJ010000047.1:68788851-68850474 GCA_035590215.1 Microhierax caerulescens | reverse complement strand
GCGCTGCGCGGGGCCAGGGGTGTCCCGGCGGCGTGTGGAGGGAGCGGGGCGGCCCAGCCCGGCCCCGGCCGCTGTGCTCTATCGTTGAGGCCCCTGGGTGAATCCGGATTGTTTGTACTCTCCCCTCTGGGTTCCTGCGTGAGGAAGGTGTGTAGGGCCCGGAGCGGGGGCGCCCGGGCGGCTCCGTGTGCGGTGAGGCCAGCAGCGCTGGCAGCGCGGGGCAGGCGCTGCCGCCCGGGGGACGCGCAGGCCTGGGGAGCCGTGGGCCTCGGCGAGGCGCGTGTGACCGCTTGCCGTGCCCGCAGCATCCCGAAATACACTGGTACTCCGAAACTTCTTGCCTGCTAGAGTTCAGTGCTAGCAGATTTGCCTGTTGCCTGTACTGCCTGCCTTGTCTGGCCATCATATGACTGTATCACCTTAATTCCAAGCCCTGCCAAAGCCCATTGGTACAGCTGCTAAATTAAATTTGAGTTGCCACTTCGCCGCTTGTTCAGGAAACAGCAAGTGATTGAGATTGCACCATATTGATTTTTATGGCCTTATAAGGTTTTACTGTGTTCAAATAGGAAAATGAAGTGATGCTTTAGCTTTGAAAGTGGAGTTCTTTGCTAATATATTGATCTAAGGTGTAGTCATTGAAAAATTATTCTCATCACTTGCAATGCCTCCCTCTCTGGGAGCAGCAAAGTGAGTTAGATATGATTCAGTTCATGGTTTGCTAATGTCAATTCATTATTTCTGATGGCGTGGGGTCCAAGTTCAAGGTGATAATGAACCATTCCCCTTTCCATTATTAATCATGTTTTCATGGTTGTAATGCCCCTGCATGTTTTCTTATGGATGGCCATTGCCACAAAAATCTTTAGGTCTCATTTCTTTTCAAAATATCAGAACTTTTAGAGTTGATTACAATAATTTAACATTTTGTTTTCGTGTTCTTTTCACACCCTCTTCTGATCACTAAAGGTTGGCTTCAAAAAACTGGGATCCTGTACTGATGTCGTGATTGAGCTCTGAAGGATCGTCATCCAGTGGGTAGCCCCTATGCATGGGATGAGACTGAATGCTTATAGCCACTGTTGCTTAAAAACAGTCCTGAGTTTCCTGAGGACTGTAAACCTCAGCATGCAGTAGGACTCTTACTGTTGTGGGACATGGGGGGGAATGGAAGAAAACCAAGGTGGAACCTAACACTGATGTAGATCTTTTCCAGCAGTGCCCTCTGAGAACATTCAGAGAGCAAGGAGCTGGAGCCTTCCATGAGCAGGGTTGGCCAGTTCAGTCTCCAGCAAGTCAAGATGTCAGGATTAGCTGAATAATAATCAGCAGATGAAATGTCAGTACAGACACCCAATATGCATTTATCGATAGGAGATCAGGTGCCGATACCATACCATACTGTTTCTCTACTGCATGTAGCAGTTTTACAAAGGTCAAGGAGTCCAGAGGCATCAAGTTTCTCTGAAAGCTGTCTTTGTTGGGAAAATAGTTGCTGGACAACAGCAAAGAAGAAAAATGTTTAGAAGCAGAAGCAGCATTTACCCAGCCCTTCAGAGAGTGAACACTAAAAAGTGCCTTCAAAAACAGATCAATTTTTTTTCTTGAGCAGCCCTAAGATTAACATATATACTTTGAATTGTGCCCAGGAAATATATTATCTGTGATTAAGCTGAATTTATCACCAATCCTTGTCTCCAAATGCTGCATTTACGTTAATTTAGGGTTTGGTCATTGGGTTCAGACTTAGCTTGACAATGTCATTGCATGGTTCTTGCCTTTTCTGTGCATTATCAGACTATGTCCAAGACTGCCAGCTTTCAGGTGATGAGATGTGGGTGGCTTGCAGTTTGCCTGGCTGTAGCGTGGAGCTGATACTAATTTTGTCAGATGTCAAGCTGTAACTCTTTGTTTCCAGCAGTTAAGTAGTATAGGGTTCATTGCACCTAACATGTCTATTCGTGAAGCTGCATGACTGGGTTCCTGTTGTAGTCAATGGAAACTTGGCCAGTATAAACAACAGAATCTGGAGAGCAAGTCTTCTTATGCTAAGGTAGATGTTAACCAGGTCAGGTAAATCTATTTTTGATTGCTTTGACTGACTGAAATGGGATTATAGTATCTATCTTAGGTTCCAATAGGTATATTGTACACCTATCAAGTTAGGTGAATCTAAGTTCTTTGTCTTTCTTACTTGTGTAAGCACACAACAGTGAAAGAAGTGGTCTGGCTGTTAGAGAAGGTTGTTGATTTTTATTCTTCATCTACCATAGTTGGGGCTAAAGAGATTCCCCCACCGCAGGAAGTTTCTTGCAGATGAGACAGACAATTGTTCAGTTCTGGGAAAACACTGGGGGTTGTGTAGAGTAGAAAATAGTAAGCAAACTGATACACAGTCAAAGAGGATAATTCAGATAGATACACAGATAGTACAAAAGTTAATGTAATCATGCAAAACTATTTTTTGTTGGTTTAGAGTGAAATTATGATGTTAATTGTGTTCAGCTTTTGACAAATGAGGTAAAAAACCCACAACAAACAATTGTGTTCTAAACACTTGTTTTTAACTCATTGTCAAACTAGATAATCTGCTCACACTGAGCTTAGATTTGACTATAGTTGCCATTCAGATACAGGTTGTATCATCATCAAAATCAGAAGCCAAATATCCCCCGGAATTACGTGGGGTGGTAGTGGAATTTCCAGAGGAAAACTTGTTCTTTGAATGACGCGTGAGATAGTATGCTGCATAAATAGCTCATTATAGCTACATTTATCCTATCTCAGGATCTGAGCTGCAATCCATGTTCACAGTTGGAACAATCAAATTATTTGAACATTATCCAGAACATGCTAGGTGGTGGTATGGTAATGGCATATTGTAGCCTCATGCTCTTGCCTTGTCTTAAGAATTCCATGCAGTAGCCTTTAACTTTGTTATTAAGTACTTGTCAGTGTGGCATAAACTCATGAAATAAGAGGGAATGTATTCTGGGATTTTATTGTGCTATTGCATTAAGTATTTCAAGACCCCACTGTGCCTTGTGATCAGTACCAGACCAAAGAGCTTCTAAATTAGATATTGAGTAAAGGCATCAGGTGGCGAAAAAGTGAGGCAAGAAGTTGGGTTTTTTTGTTTGATACAACAAGCCTCAGCAGTATCTACATGCATGTTGCCTGCAATTTCTTTTTTTTTTTTTTTTTTTTTTTTTTTTAGGGTGATTGTTTTTATGGCGTCCATTAGGCAAGAGGTTTAAGTTTCAGAATCTGAAGCAGTGCAAATTTCACTTCCACAGAGGTAACAGACCCAATAGGCAATGTAAGCTAGTGTTGCTGGCTGCTGACATCCACCTCCTGTGACACATGTGAAGATGTTTGGCATATTACAGGGCAGTATATCTGCAGAAGCTGTCTGGTTAAACACAAGTAGTGTTTGCAATGGGAAGGGGAAAGCGATACGGACAGATAAAAGAAGAGTTCAAAGATGACCACAGTAGGTGTGTTTTGAACTAAACCAGTGAGGTCCTGGTTCTTAATTTCAAGACCAGAAGATTCTGGTAGCCAGGAGACAAGATACTGGATTTATTTTAGTCACGTATGAACAGGTATTAGCAGATGCTAATCATGTAGGCTCCTTTATGGAGAAGGATGAAAGACATGAGGCAAGGTGCCTCTCTTGGTTTATCAGCTCCTTCTAGAGGAAATGAATATGCTTTCATCCAAGTGAGATTGTGGTCCGTTCAGAAACTATTGCATGGAAAAGTTTAGAAAGAAGTTGCAAATGTAGGTAGTATGAAACAGTAATAAAATTTTTTTATTTACATGTAATGGTCCATGAGATATTCAGGCTCCATTGTACTTGCAACCCAGTGTGCAGAAGCAAAACCTGTTGCTTGTTTCCACTTGACTGTTGTCTGTAACGCTCTGTGGCCTTGACCATAAAGCCTTTGACTGTGCAGTTGGTATGTGTCTTAAGTTTAGGGTGTGATAAAGTGCTTCATTGAGTTACCTTTGCAGCAATCAGGTAGTCCACAGGAGATATACAGTGTTCTTCATGAGGCTGCCCTTTCCCCTTCTGTCTCCAAATGAGCCAGGTTGAAAATGATGGTGAACGCAGTGATCTGCCAGCATTGATGCTGAACAGGGCATCTTAGGGACATGTTTAGTGGTGGACTTGGCAGTGCTAGGTTAATGGTTGGACTTGATGATCTTAAAGGGTTTTTCCAACCTGGACGATTCTATGATTCTATCTCTGGGTATCTCCAGTATGCAACCTGAGGTCTGCTGCATAGGGTGTATATGTTTGATGTGACATAGAAAGCAAAAAGTCACATAGGGCAAGCTCCTAAGAATTTTCACCCAGTTTGTTCTTATAACTGACACTAGATCCCCCTCTTAGAGGAATAAAACCTACAAAACAACCAAAAAACCCACCCACATTGGCTTGTTGTCTTGGGACCCCAAAACTATTTTTTTTCTGCCCCACATACCCTGAATTTAATCACTAAGTGTCACAGTCCATTTGGATCTCTGATTTACAAGACAAGATGGTCTGTGCTTTATTTCCTGAGCTCTTTAAGAAATACAGCAAACAAATACAACAAACAGGAGCTCAATCCCTTTTTGTCCAGACTGGTCTGTCACGTGAATTCATTTATTCACCATTCAAGTTGAAAGGGTTGATAACTTATGACCCATAACTCCCAAGGAGTGAGAGCGCTTAGTCCTTCCTCCTCCATCAACGTGCAGGCATCCCCTGTATCACGCCAAAGAGCAGCCCAGCTGTGTCTGAATTTGTTTCAAAAGCTTTTTTTTGGGTAAGCTGATGTTTACACCTTCCAGCTTGGAGAATTGACCTGTACCATTTCCCTAAATTAGCAGATTCTGAGGAAACTGCCAGACAAAAGGTAGAGGCTGCAGGAGTCAGCAGCTTGCAGGTGGTAACAGTTCTTTCTGTTAGTTCTGTTTCTTTAGTTCTTTCTGGCTGCCTGTCCTGCCAACCAGTTGCTTTTGCTTTGACCTAAAGGTGCAGCTCCCAGCCTACATCAGGCCTGAGCAGGAGCAGTGTTAGCCAAAATCTGAACAGAAGTTGCATAAGCTGGTGTGAGTTCTAGTGAGCACACTAGAAGTATTTTAAAGGGTTTTTATAGAGGTTCAAGGGTACGTTCCTAGTTCAGAAGTTTGGACTAAGTTGTAAGTTGTTTTTTTGAAAACATTTTTAATGGTGAGGGATATGATGAATTACCCAGTTGTTTGGGCATCCAGACATATTCCACCGACAGTCCAATTTATTGCTGATATATGAGGTTAAATCATTATCAGCTTTCTCAACTTCACTGAGATGTAATAAAACATTATTCATCACCCAGAACAGAACACTTGAAATCATTCTATTTAATATTTTTAATAATAGAAGTAGAAGCTAAACAATTTATCTGCAGGGGCTTGTTCTTAAAAATGCTGGAAGTGAGAAAATATGATGTTCAATACAACTCATTGAAGCTATGATTTTGAAGTTGTAAATCAAAAGACAAAGGATTAGGGTGAATAATTCTTTCTGAAATAGCACTTAAATTATTGAACTGAGTGTGACAGCTGTTGTATGCATTAATGTTAAGTTTGTGGTGACTTTTCTTAAGACGATGATGTGCAACTGATGTGATTTGCAGAGGGAAATACATGTATATGACAGTGCCCCTCTCTTCTCTGGTAGCCAAATTGTACCTGCAGGGTTTTGTTTCCACCGCCCTTTTAACAGTTCTCCTTGTACCAGTCTCCAGAGACAAATAAGCAATTGATACTGGGAGTCAATGAATTCCAGCTGTATTCTGTTAATGTTTAGAAAGTTAATGAAGCCTGGGAAGCTGTCTGAATCTGCAGGTTTTGATGTACATGTTTTTTCTTACAATGTCCTACTTGCTGTAAAACCTCTGCATGGAGGTGTGGGCCTTTGCTTAAGGGTATGTTTGAAGATTCAAGGTTGTCAGTTCCCTGCTTGGCTCTGGCATGGCTAAACAAGTGAAGCTGGTCTTTGCATTCCTGCATCTTAAGTGCCCTTTGAAGGGGAGGAAGTGAGTCTTCCTTTCTTTAACTTCTGCATATCTCCTGCTGTAAACTACCTGGGTCCGAGGCTGTTACTGTGTATTCTTGTGATGTGGGACATAGCAGTCCCTAGATTTTGTTGGAAAACTACATATTCTGTAGAAAATAATCTGTACATAGGCAGATCCAGTATGATTTGGACGTCTGTTCTTACGAAAGTGTCCATTGATCGTTCTCTACTTTGTTTTCTCCCAGTTAATCACTGGTTATGCATTGAGTATCCAGTAAAACTTTAAGCAAATGGTTAACCTCAATTCTAAAAACTAAAGCTCAGATAAAGAAATCTTGAAATTCCGTCGTCGTTGAATCCCTCAAAGCAGGGGTTTGGGATTATTAATCCTAATCCTTTTATCATCCCCAGTTTGGTTATCATTTTGGATAGTCCCAATTATGAGCTAATTGCAAAGTATTTGTATAGTATACAGTGACTAAAAAAACACCACAGAACGATTGTATTTGAGCACTATTTTATAGGCAGAAGAAAAAGAAAGTTAAAAAAAAAAGGCTGTAACTTGCTTGTGTTTATTTTCTGAGGAAGAAATGGCCTTGCCTGGAAGTGATGAAGCTACTAAACTATGGATAAATAATAGACAAAAAGTGGAAAGGTAATGCCTTAGGAAGAGACTGCTTGCTCTGTCCTGCCTGAGTTGTGTCTACATGAATCCCAGGGAGAGGGCTGGACAGAAGGAAAAAGCAAATGTTAAACCTAGAATGGAAATTTGAGGACTTGCATATTAAAACTACAGCCTTTGGATCTTGATCCTCTGTCTTTACTTTGGCCTTAACCAGGGTTTGTTTTATGGGAGATTTCATTGTAGTAGGTAAAATTGGGTTGTTTTGTTCCCAGAGACCTCGAGATCAAGGTGTCGGGCCAGTACTGGTTGCAGTCCTCAGTGGGGAGAGAGAGAAAAAAACCCTGTGTTCTCACTCCTCAGTGAGCTAGTCAACCACGAGCAGAAAGATGAGAAGAATCCTGAGCACTTTGTTCCCCAGGCAAGCTTGTATTATCCAGTAGAAAATTAGTCTGAATGAATACACATCATGTGCCAGTAGTCATGTCAGATAATTGAAGGAGCTGGTGCAACATATGTTTGTATAGCAGTCCATTTCACTTGCTTCTGGATGGTATATGTGCTCCATGTGTAGTGGGATATGCATGGTTATACGAGTAAGAGATTAATAAAGAAAGTATGGCTAGTATGGCATGGATGAAACTGAAATTGAAGCCATTCTCTTCATTATCAAAAAAGTAGTAAGGTATCACGGTGCAATTTCTGTCACTGGAGTAATATCACATAAAATGCTTTTATATGTGTTGATTTGTGCTGTTGGCATAAAAAAAATCCAAGAATAATTATGCTGTAGTCTGTTGATAAAGTATTATATAATTTTTTTTTTAAAGGGTATGTGAAAATTACTCTCCAAACCTGTCTCTTTTACTACATATTGTGCTCAGGAAGCCTCAAGCACTCAGTAGCTGGCTCACTTACTTATTGCTTGCTTACTTGGTAAGGGATTAAGTCTATCCTCTTCCCAGCCCCTTCTCTTTTTCAGTCTTGGCTTTACAATTAAGAATATGAGAATGTATTATTTAACACATTTCTGCTGTGGTTTTGGCAGTTTTTAACAATGGGTAAAGGTGGGGTTTCTGTTTTGTTGTTGTCTGTGTGTGGTTTCTTTTTACCACTGTGGCTGCTGGATAGTTAGTCACTATGAAGGCGTGTATCTGTAAGTGAATCGTATCCAGCATTAACCAGGGCATAGGTGTAACCTGGTCAGCGATGGATACAATTCCGTCATTGTAACAGGTGTTTCCTTTACAGTATGTAAAGCAGTTGTTAATGAATGTACATCAGTAAACACGTTTTCCATGAGACTGAATGCTTGGTCATCAGCAGACCATGATATTGTGAAAAGATCTGCCACTTTGATCTGCTTGGCCTTGTAAGATCTGTATAAAAGACCAAACGGTAAAAGTAGGATTATAAAATTGACCATTTGATATAAAAGTTTGAATGAGCCTAATGCTGCTATTTAACATGTCTTGTTTTGAGGAGATATATAGATATATATATATATATATAAAAAAAAATTTCTTGCCTGATTCTTGGTAATGGAGCCAAATTCTTTTGGATTTTATGAACTTGACTCCCGTTCCCCTTTCCCTCAAAAAATCCCGGGGTGACATTATAGTTTCATCGAAGTGCATGGGAAAGCTTCTACTGACTTCACTCAAGCCTGAAATTAGGTCAAATTATTATTTGGATTTCCTTTCATTTGATACTGTGTTGGCTGCATATACCTGTATTAAATGGAGGATTTCTTGTTCATTATGCTTTCAGTGCATGCACACTACATGCAAGAACATTTCTAGAGCTTCAGACTGGTATGTGTATTTCTCTTCTGTTTGTAGGAAACCAGTTGCTGTTAGCCACTTGTTGAGTAAACACTGAAATTCTTTTTTTCTAGGAGCCATCATTTGAGATGCTTCCATTGACTGGGAAAACAATAATATTTGATAGCTTTCCTGATCCTTCAGATACCTGGGAAATAATTGAGACTATTGGCAAAGGAACATATGGAAAAGTGTTCAAGGTGTTAAATAAGAAAAATGGCAGCAAAGCAGCAGTCAAAATTTTGGATCCTGTTCACGTAAGCTACTTAAATTACTTTATTTGTGCTTATTTAATTGTAAGTGAATTTATGTAGTATTTTTTTCTTTTAATCTTGGTAGAGCATTAGAAGTGATAGTGAAATAAGCTGCTTCAACCTGCGAAGTATCAGGCTAGCTATCAATGCGTTTTTCATACTTGTAAGAGATCTTGGAAGTGGTTGTATATGGTAGAAGTCAGAAGTATACTTAAACTTTGTTACTTTTACTTCTAGTTACTCCTTGTTTACCTTGTACTTTCAGAAGTGGAGCTGATTATTTTCCTTTTCAATAACAGGAGTCCTAGCTTCTATTTTTACTGTTGTTCCTTTCCTTTTTTTTAATGTAATAGCCAGTAGGAAAGTTATATATTTGTACGTACTTTAGATGTACCTTCAAGCATCTATTTTGAGTACATGCTTTTAGCTGAGTTACATGTGATGAGTGACACTTTAAAAATAAAATAGCATGCTTTATTGTTATTGTTGGTTCAGTGTTTTTAGAATGTGCCAAAATAGTAGATATCACAGAGGAATCCATCTTTTCGAATGGAAAATGCAAAGGCAATAGCGCCTACACACAAAGCACCAGGTTACTGGGAGGTGGAATTATTATGTTGTTGAGTATGCTTTTGTTCTCTAATTGACATTTGTTGGGTGGCAGATTAATGTGGTCAGAGGGTAAGGAGGAACATTAGTCTGGTTTGTAAAGGCATACCCCGCTGACTTCAGTGGTGCTGCATGTGGCTTGGGATTTTTGTTGACAACAGTAACCTGCAAAATGTGGACAAGGAGCTCTTCCTGTTTCAAGTAGCTCCTTCAAGCTCATCTTTTTTCACTCCCAGTATAGGATTGTGAGGCACATGCTTCCATTCCCAGACCTTTGGGCAGGAATGGAAGGGCATGCTGTGCTGTGTGAAATGCTGCGGGTCTGGAGCTGCACAGCCATGCAGGGCTCTGTCTACCCCTGCGTATCACCTAGTGTCAAGTTATGATCCCATGGTCTGTAAGTCCATGAAATGTGTTTGTGAAAACATACCATCTTGCATTACCTTTGCTGTGTTTCTTGCTGATCTGCTTTTGATTTCAGCATGCTTTCAAAGCAACAAAAGAAGGCTCATCTCAATTAAATACCCCCTACCTCTCTTGAAATAATCCTGATTTGCAGCCAACTGATGAGGATCTTGATGAATTCAAATGCATTGGAAACTCTGTTTTTGACTCTGCTGTTTTCTGTAAACAAGGTTCTTGTGCTTACAATGAATAGGCAGAACTTCCTTGCAGTTGGTGGGTGTCTAAATGCCTGTGTGGCAGGAAAAGCTTCTGCTTTCGTCGGTTTCACAAGTGTTCAGGAATGATTCTGAAGTGGCAGCTGGCTATGGCAGGGATTAGTGAAGGCATCAGGGAAACTTTTAATGTTGTGTACACTTTGGAAGTTGTAGGAAGAGGATAAAGGATGATGACAGGAAGAAAGAAGAGGTACTAAAGCTGATGCTAGAGGAAAGAGAAATAGATTAGGAGTTAGGAGATAAGGGAGTAGAATTTAAAGACAGAAGAAATACTATGGATAAAGATGCAACATAAGAAATTGAAGAAGGGAAAAGGTATAACTGATGAAAACATATTAATTATTTTAATGCAAAAATGGAAGTTACACAGTCAACATCACACTCCAAGACTTAAATCTTTTTAACTGATTATATTCTTCTTTTTGTTCCAAGAATACTGTTCTTTTCCCCCTCCTGTTTACAGGACATATGGAGTAGCTGCTGCGCCTCCATGTTACTTGTTAAAATGGCAACCCTCTATTAGAAATAGGGTGAAAGCAATAAACCAGTTCTTCTTGTTTAAACTGAAAGTATTATTAATGGCTGCAGAGGGAGCCATTGCAATGAAGAAAAAGATACTTTCTGTGTTTTCATCTTTATTTTACATTTTTTTTCTTTGAAGACTGTTTCAGAATTGTGCCACTTGAGAGGTGGACTGAAAAAACAAGCAGAAAAATGTGGGTTTATATCACTTGTTTTAACTAGTATTTCCAAATTAAACTGGGAAACTACATAATCATGGGTGGTGTGAGATTGAAATAAGCATTTAATGTTTAATCCTTTAGAGCTCTTAGATTCTTTGTGTTGAATAACAGCTCAGCTTTTTGAAACTGCAACAGGAAAGTGAAGGTGTTGAGATGAGAATATATGAACCTGGAACTGAGAACACGCTCAGTCTTGTCCTCAAGGCTATAAGTAAATACCATTGTAATTTAGGGTTCTTAGCCAAGTTATCTGTGTCTTAAGTTCACATGAAAATATTCCCTCTACCATTTCTAAAAGAGGTACTCTTATGCAGGTAAATATGTTAAATTCAAACAAATATTTCAAGTTTTCTTCCTTCATAAAATACAGAAGATAATTTATTTTTTTTTAGTATACACAGAATGAATATTCTATTCATTTCATTCTCTCTCTTTTCATTTCTCCTTATAATAATAAAAATCTCGTAAAACCTGAGTACCCCTCAAGAGATGGAAGCCTCTGCTAAATCACAGTATTCTCTTCCAGTTTCCCCAAGGCAGTCAGGGCTATTGTATGTTTTGTGTGTAGTTTTTTGGCTTTCAACTCTCTGTGGTTTTTTTTGTCGTTTTTGTTTTTTTTTTTTTCCTTTATGATCTGTCCTTTTGTTTTTGCCAGATGCATTTTCTCTCTTCATCGCTTCTTATCTTCCACTCCTTCCCTTTCCTTCCTCTGCCACCCCTCAGTACCTTGGTTCTTTCTTCCTTCTTTGCATCTCTTTGTTTATTGACTGTATTCTGCGTTGTGCTTATGGGAAAATTAACTTATAGTGAATTCCTCATTTTTTTGAAAGAGGAAAACTGCTATTTTTTGGCTGCTTCTATTAAAGAAGTCTCTAAAGCCCTTCCTTGTGAAAAGACTTGTTCTTGTAATCTCAGTATGAAAGTTTGATGGCCCAGTTCCTGACGGGCAGAGTTCACTGACACCAGTCAGGCTGGTCTCAAGACAAAAGGCTAATATGGGGAACATGAGTTGGATTTAGCATTGGAGATACCTGTATAAGAAACAAGTAAGCAAAGGCCTCTTAGGGGCAGATGACTGGTGAACAAAATGAGGAGTGACATTTGTTGGGAATACAAAGCATCCCTTTTCTCTGCCAGGGTCACTTCTGTTTGCAGTGGTGAGACAGGTTTTCAGCACTGAGTAGGTGCTTTTCATTGATAAGAAATGCATTCATATGGATAGCAGACTTCATAGGTAGCCTTCCTCTAGAATTAATTTTTCATTTCTGTTTCTTTTTGGGTGCGTGTAAATAGAAAATTGTATTAAAAATGTTTAAATCTGGAAACAAATATGTTAACGTGGCCAGGATGGATTATTTTCTCAGCGTGACTGAATCACAGTCATGTTCAGTCTCAATAAGTAATCCCAGTGCATATGTGGAAAGGGTTACCCGAGTCATTGAGTGCCCACTGTTGCTACCATCCATGTTTGATCTGAAAGGGTTTACATGGCTCCTGGTACATGTGTTGGCAAAATTTGCCTTCTCACCTCCAAATGGATTTCCCTCACTGTGTAGGAAACCCAAGGTCTGTAATGAAAGACTGACAAAAAGTCATAATTCATAGCTCAGTAGGAGAAGCCAGAGAGATCATGGATGTCACCAATTTCTATGATAGAAAATGGGAAAAAATTCCAAATGGTTCTAGAAAGTAAAATGCTAAATGAGTAAGATGTGGTTGCAATCATACTCATTAGTGCATAGAGGGGTAGAGAGGTAATTCCAGCTGCACCATTTCTAGCTGGGGATACCCTTGAGACTAGGGAAGTAATATGTGACTTCCCGAGGCATCTGCATACATACCCACTTGTGGATTGCATTGCTTTTGCCTTGAAATGCTTCTTCCCCATTCTCCTCAGGGCTACTCTGTCATACTGTTCGTCAGCTGAAATTGGTGAAGACCACATAAAAACCAGATGTTTTGTATTGAGTAATGAGAATCAAGCTTTGTAGTCCTGCAAATGGTACATTTGTGTTTTGTTTGGGTTTTTTCTTTGCATTATTTCAAATGACATTTGAATAGCCAGAAAATGCTATGTGTTGGGTTTTTAAAATGGCTATCATTATTTATTTATTAACCGCTATGTATTCCTCATTTGTGACACTAGGATATTGATGAAGAAATTGAAGCAGAGTATAACATTTTGAAAGCGCTCTCTGATCATCCTAATGTAGTCAAATTCTACGGCATGTACTATAAGAAAGATGTGAAAAATGGAGACCAGCTTTGGCTAGTTCTTGAGGTAAGTAATTCAGAAAAATAAACTTTTCTTCCAGTTGGCATTGCTACATTGAGTATAAACTCAGTGAATGAGATGCAAGTCATTTGTTTGATGTTTTTCTTTAGAGTGGTTGTATGTGAAGTGATAAATACTGTTGTTTAGTCTTCTCAGTGTTCTGAATTAATGGTCTGCTCATGAGTTCAGCATTCTTATTTTGATGTTATACTGATAGAATTAAGATATAAATTCTAATAGGACTTACTTAATGGGATTTGTGACCTAAAATCTTTCTCTGCTGATAAGCTTGTCATGGGAATCTTCCTTTGGTAGCATTTCTTTAAATATGACTAAGATGCGACACAACAGTTAAAGAAACCACTGTGATTAATCTTTTTTCTAAATGAAATTATAGAAATTAATTGAATTGCTTTTTTTGTGCGAGTAAATGCATAAATAGATAAATAAGCCAATAAAAATAGGCTACTGCTCAATACTGTTGAAAGCAGCAGGATTTCCTCAGAGTCAGAGCAAGGTGAGGCCTGTAATTTGTATGTTTCAGTCTTTGGTTTTGACTGTCTAGGAGTAAAGTGCTTGATTGCAGGGCTCTTGCTGATGTTTGCTCAGTGTTTGATAAGGTTGAAGCATTGGTTGTATTTTATGATTTGTCAGCTAAGTGAATACAAATCTCATGCCAAATATCTCAATGATTCAATGGTAACCCTGGAAATAAGCTCTAAAAATGCTTAAGTTCTAAAAGCTTTTCCACATTCTTCTGACTTGCATCGGGAAGATGTTTATAAGAATATTTTGTATTGGAATTCCATGATAAATTATTAGGTTAGACTGACATGTCAGCTCTTTATGCAGTGAGTATCTTTGAAAATCTAGCTTCTGTTGCGTCTGCTGGGCATTTGAAACTCCATCTGTGAAACTTCTGGCCTGTAAAGGGTGGATGCCAAACAGCCAGGATGGAACAGACACTGAGGAAAACAGTCAAATGTTTATATTTTAACTTTTATATTTCAGGTAGATTTGTTTTCTAAAGTGAAAAATGCAAGCCTATATCTGGAATACAAATTTTATATTTACTCTTTGCATGTCAAGATGTATGTGTGCAAGTGTGGAATAGTCTTGGATGCTTTCTGTCACTGCACATGTAGATCCATGAATGCAGTGGATTTCAGTTGGGGTGTGTATGTATAGATACACATAAGAAAAATAAACTCCAATGGTGAGCTTGGTAAAGCTTTGCTTTTAATAAAAGTATCTGTGAAAGAAAACTTGTGGAACAGGTTCCTCTGTTGAAGTAGCACCTTCCTTTCCTGTATGCAGCTTTACTTTTGCGGGGTTTTTTTCCACAGTAGCTGTTTAGGTGTCCTACAGTTTATAAGAATGAAGATACCTTCATCATCTTCCTTCTGTTTTGTTGTTGGTTGTCGTGGTGGTTTTTTTTAACAATATATTTGTGTCTTAACTTCATAACCATGGTGATGAGTCTTCAGTTTACATAGACCTCTGTTTCCATTGCTTTGGGTTTTAGGCTTTTTATTTATTTTATCATAAAAGAGCATTTTGACTTCAGAACTGTTGCTTTCCCTGAAGAGGGGAGTCCAGTCTTGAAATTTAGATTTGCAGAGTTTGATACTAAGGAGGAGATCTTTCTCATCTCCCGGCAAAACAGTTACCAACTAATCCCTGCAATTTCTGTGTAATCCTCTGAAATGAAGATGGACCTTTTGCAGTCAGCACCTAGCCTATAGATAAGTTCCCAGAGACTGGAAGAACTAACAGGGAAGACCACTGAAGTTTGCGTAATACAAAGCAGCTTCTGCCGTATCTGAATCCAAAATGACATCAAGGAGGAAAAGTAGAGAAACAAATGTAGGCTATTGTGTACTGTAGAATTCTGGATTACTGCAAAGCTGCAGCTACTAGGAAGAGCTCACAGGAGTCATGGGGCATTGAAGGCAGAACTTACTGCTTTACTCTGCTTTTGTGTTCTGTGATAGGATCTGTGGGCAGGAGGTTTTGAAGGGAAAGTTACTCAAATTCCACTAGGAATGGCTTGTGATAGATGGCAAAGCTCAGGAATGGGCTTAGAGCCACCACTGAAATTTGCCGACAAAGTTACTCTCTGGAGTGTTTGAATCCATATATGTAGATGTTATTAAATATTTTTTTTCCTAGAAGAAAAAAATCCTCAGCTCTTTTAAGACATGTCCCATGCAGTATCAACAGCAAACGAGTCTGGAAAGATTGTTGCCAGGTTTCTTTTCTCCTAATTTTGTCATCTGCATTGGTTATATGAACCGTACTGTTCAATTCTTACACCTTTGTTAGTATATACAATGTGATGATTTTTGATGTATCCCATAGTTTTCTTTCAGTAGCTGTTTTGTATTGCACTTGATCACATTTGTGTTTTGGGGAAAAGAGGCTAATCAGATTTGAACTAGGTTCAGGTAAGTGGCTGAGGTATAATTTTGATGCTAAAACTAACCAAGTAGCTAAAAAGACTGTACTACAATACTGTAAAGGGTTGTTGAGAGATTTTAAACATGAATACTTGAATTATCATAAAATTGTCAGACCTCATAAGTTATGACCTGTTCTGAATACTGGAAAAGATCTTGGATGGGTTTATGATGAGATTACTGCAGTCTTGATGTGAAATATTCCACTTCACCTTCCATCTCTGTTTTCCAAAATGAATCTATTCTTAAGTGATTTGGTACCTGTTGAACCTACTCTCAAATTCTAGGATAAGATAGTTGGACATTCCATTTTTAACTGAAATTGGCATTTCATTCACTTCTCACTGTAAGGTGTATGTCAACAATGAGGCACTAGATGTTCACGATCCATGTTGAAGGTATTGTCCTCTGTCTAGAAATCACTAAACTAATGACTATCAAGAAATATTTCCTACATCTAAATGGAATTTGGAGCTGACCTGTTGTTGTGGGTCATCTGACAGTTTCCATGTCTGTAAAAGCCAAAACTAGTTGCTTCCAAATAATGGAAATAAACTTACAGAATAATCCTGGGTAAACATGACATTTCTTCTGAATCTCCTCACTTACTAAGTGCCTAATAGCATGTGCCTTCATAGAAAATCTTTTTTCCACTTTGAAGTAAAATTCCTCAACGTCTGGATTTCATTTTCTCAGTTGTATTTCTCTGTCTCTCTGCTAATGTGCATGTTACCTAACTGATCTTGTAAAGCATTTTGAAATTGCAGTGCTGTGAGCTGGAAATATGTTTCTGAGAGAGTAGGAGCTATCGTTCATTATTTTTTTCTTTTAAAAGAAACAAATACTTTTTTATATATAGTAAATTTTCAAGAGATATGTAGTCAATCTCATACATTGATTTAACCTTTCAATGTAGATCTAATCAGTTAAAAAATATGCATGACATTTACTTGGAAAAATAAACAACCTTTTTGTGTAACACTAGTTCTGCATGTAACACTAGTACAGTATTTATAGAAGTGTAAAGTTACTGTGTTGTGTTCATCTTAACACGAAGACCTAAATCTGAGACTAGTATAGAATGTAAATTTGAACTATTAAATAGTAGAGGAAAACTAGTAATAAGAGAGCTTTTAGCATCACTAGCATTTTTTGGTAATAAAGCAACCTAACTTTCTCAGTTCGGCATTTTTAAGGAAACTGCCTATGGGAATGAAAATGAAATGGGAATACATCTGTATGGAATAACAGTATTCTTGACTCTCAGTTCAGAAATGCCCTTCTCTCTGTAGGCTGCGCTCAGACAGGCTGAACATCTGCTCCTGTGTGGATACTGTTCTAATCACAGTTACGATAAAGAATATTGCTGGAAGGAGGATTCTTGTCAGGTGTATTAAGCTTTGTGTCCAGAGATGGGGACAGAAAGAAACTGGCCTATTGAGCCTGTGTTGAAAAGAAAACACTTGAGTTTTATACTTGGGATGAATCAACTTAGCAGTTTCATGTTAGCAGACATCAGCATGTTGACACTGCTAAGGCAGAGCATGCTATAGCCCATTTCTTTCTGCTCTGGATGTTAGTTCAGAAGGGAATAGATCAGAGGTGGTTGGAAGTAAGCTGATGGAAGGTGGAGCAGAGAGGTAAATCATATCAGGCCCTACAGGTGAGCAGGTAGGTCAAGGGCAGGTAGGAACAACAAGTGGCACAGCCCTTGCCTGAGATCTGGTGCAAAGAACAACTTAGTTAAGAGTGAGTGAAGGCTGAAAATACCACAGCAAGGTAAATGGTAGGTGTCACACAGCTTTTACTTGCTACTGTAAGCCAGAGGCCAAGAATCATTATGCAACGTATTTCTGTAGTTCATTTCCTACACAGATAAGGTAGAACTTTAAGCATCTCAGTCCATTTTCAAAAAACACATAGTTATGGATTTGGGTTTGTGAGTTACATAAGTATATTTTATCATTCTGTGTGTATTTTTTATAGTAAAAAAAAAAATTTTTTTCCTTTAATGAGTTAAAACTTAGCTTGGTAGGGGGGAAAGTTTGGATGGAGTGACTTCCCACACCAAAATACAGTTTTGTAGTATCAAAGCATTTTCTAGAAACCTCTCATTTCTAGAGAGGTGAAATGCCAAGAAATTATAGAAATACACCCCTTTGTGCTGAATGTCAAGAAGACCGACAAAGCATTCTTTTTAGTTTTTTTTGTTCTAATGTGTAGATGAACATTTCAAACGTTTGCAATGCCGCCTTGAGCTGGACCAGTGCTCCATGTAGTGCAGCATTCTGTCTCCTGTGGTGGCACTAGAAGATGCTGTTTAGGAGTAGTCTGTCTGATTTTTGCAGTCCACTTCCCTCATGCTCTCCAGCAACCATGATTGTTGTATTAAGGATGTTCCAGACTATTGTGTTTAGTATCTGTTTCAGACACACTAATCCTGATGATGACACTGCCATGCTGTACAGTCACCTCTTAGAGCATGCAGGTTTTAATTTTTGTTCCATCAGTATACTTATTTCTATATATAATATTCCACATAGTAGAATATAATGTCTTTGTAACGTTATTCATTCCGACATTATGAAAACATTTCCAAATCTAAATATTTTATTTAGCAGCTCACCATTGCTGTTATCAAAATGTACCTGGGCACAGCACAGTATGATAAGCAGTACAGCAGGCACCAAAAGCAAAAAGCAGCCACTAATGAGCACTAGACTCATATGTACAGTAAGGCAAGCAAGCCCCATGGCAAGCACAGAAACTTGCCAATTAATAGCTAAACACCAATAAGAGCTATAAATTAGAACTAGCACCTTCTAATCAAATCTGTCGTTATCTCGAACCCTTCAAGCCCCATGTTGGGTGTGAAAAAGCACTGTCAGGTTTAACCCCAGCTGGCAACTAAGCCCCACACAACTGCTTGCTCACTCCCCCTACGGTGGGATGGGGGAGGTGATCAGAAGAGTAAAAATCAGACAGGTCGTTGGTTGAGATAAAGACAGTTTAATAGGTAAAGCAAAGCAAACCAAGGGATTCATTCACTGCTTCCCACGGGCAGGCAGGTGCTCGGCCATCCCCAGGACAGCCGGGCTCCATGACACGTAACGGTTACTTGGGAAGACAAATGCCATAATGCCAGATGTCCCCTCTTTCCTTCTTCCTCCCCCAGTTTATATACTCAGCGTGATGCCATGTGGTATGGAATGTCCCTTTAGCTAGTTTGGGTCAGCTGTTTACAGTATGATTTTGTTAGAAACAGCAGGAGATACACAGATACATTTCCATCTAAGGGTATAAAGGCAAATTTGTGGAGTTTAAAAAAGATTTGGATGAAAGTTCTGTATAACAGAATATATGATAAAAGTTATAATAAGAAAGCAGATATGCATCTTTTTTTTATATGGGAGATTTACTGTAAAACAATAAACTTTCAGGAAACTAGCATAGTGGAAAATAACTAGTCCATTTGGGTTTTATGGAGGTGGGGTGAGGGGAAGGGAGTTGTCATTTGTCTGAATATTATCAGGTATTTCCAAATGACATATATAGAAGAAAAATGAAACAATTGAAAATTACTTTTTCATATTTCTCAACATGGGTCATTTTTCAGTAATGTCTGGTTATGAGTGCTCCATCCAGACTAACAGTGAATATTTTGATCTATTACATGCCAGGATCAGCCTTGATTTCTCCATTTCTAATGTGTCCCTCTTTGCTTCCTAATTATAGCAGTTTTTCACTCTTGAATTATATCCTGTTTTCTCAAGATCAAAGATGTGTGGCTATCATTTGATGCTCCAAACTTTTAGTAAATACTCATCATTTCTCTGCTTGATGAGTATTTCATATTATGTTGTGGTTTGCACAGTCCACATCTTTGTGACTGGTGAGCATACGTTATGACCCCACCTTCCCGGAGAATACTGCACATACAAAAAGCTGGTTTGGAGTAACCTCTAACAATTTTTGTCACCATGGAGTAAAGCAAAGCCAATAAAAAAAACCCGGAGTTTCACCACTCTATTATGTAATTAAATAACATGTGAATACTATGCCTCTTGCGTTCTAATATTTAACATCCTAAAGATGTGAGGTTACTTAAAAAAAACCCACAACAAAACAACAAAATAAAACACCAAAACCAAACCCCACATTTACGTAGCTTTTGGTTAAATCCCAGATTACCAAACCTCCTTTAGCTTTAGTGTGGGGTGGCATCAATCATTTTAAGAATGCTTAGGCTGAGGCTTGTCTCTTTTTGCTTCAGACATCTGAGAGTTAAACTCTTAAGTTCAGGTGTGATAGACAATGTAATTGTGCTGTGTTTGTTCTCAGTTTACATGTTGGGTCCTTTTTAAAGGGGGTGACTGGAGCAAATAGACTTGTCTGTAGGGAGAGCAGTTTCCTCATCCTTCTTTGTTGGGTAGAGAGGGCTGGAGGCTGCAGGCTATGGGAGAAGAGTACTATAGCAAGGAACAAGGAGCCCAGACATGCAGAAAGCAGACAGCCAGGTGTCAGCGATAACAAACCCAAAAGTTTCCTGGGCTCCAGAAAAGAGGTCAGTGTTGCAGTTCAGAAAGCTGCTGATTGTGCTAAAACCAAACCCTGGAATCAAGGAACTATGTTGCACAGATGCAGTGAGCAGGGGGAGATTGGTTTACAGGGCACTTTAATTTCAGTTCTCTTTGGTCTAGTCTTTCTGAATTAATCATTCCACTAGTTTATTGAAAGAAAAAAGAAAAAAAGAAAGGAAAAGAAAAAGTTTAGCATCCTTTTTGGTTCTTCCAAAATCATCTTTAAGAATGTTGTGGGGTGTCCTTCAGGATGTTCTTGCTGTGATAGGGTTCCATGACCATTACAGAGTTGCCATAGCTCCTTTTACAGTCACCAGAGAGGGACAGACAACTCCGCGAGCAGTGAAGCTGACCTGTCCTCCACACTCCTGTGACAAGTGGAGTTGCCTTTTGGCTCTGTGTTTCAGCTTTACTCCTTCTGTAAAAGGAGCCTTTAGAGAACCTCATTGTTTGATCTGTGCTTCCCCAACCGTGCTTTCAAACTCAGTAGGGAAGATTTCTGTTGCAGTAAATTAAATCACAGTGAATTATATTAAATTGTCTTATGTAGGAGCACAGACATAGAATGAATTATGTGTAGTGTGGACATGATAGTAGTTGGAACTGCTGTCTGAACCCCAAATCATATAGAAATAATGCTATAAAAGAGGAAGGTGCTTTGAAATGTTTCTTAATTGGTGAAGAGTCAACAAAACCAACATGGCTGTGAGCAGGCAATAAATGCTGTGAAGGGCTCGCTGTTACCACAGGCTGCCCTGTTTGCTTACGAGATTCTGCATGTTTTCCAGCACCTCAGCTAAGTTTGCAGCAGTCAGGAGAAATACTTCTGTTGACATTATTGATCCCAAAGTTAGGCCCTGCTTTTTCTCCTTAGCCAAGTGAATGGTTTTGCACTGTAAATGTTATTTTTACCACCGCTTCTTGTGTATAATGATGAATTGCACTGTGTTTTCTGTATCAAAATGTTCTGTCTTGGTAAGCTGCCTCTTGCATTTGCTCAGAAAGTCCTGGGCTTTTCTGCTGACCAGTGCCTTTCAGTTTTGTAGTTAGGTTAGCTCTGATTTTGAAAAATTATCCTTCCATTTATTTGATTTTTAAAAAATTACAGCTGTCTTATGCTGTTGCCAGGCTGTGAAGCTGTAGTTGAAGCCCCGTCAGAATTTCTGTTTATATATGAATTATCTGGTGATTTAGATCTCAGTTGCTTTACACAGCGCTGAAACCACTTCAGCTGTATACTTTTTTAGGGAGGAGATGTGGACAGGTGATACATTAATTTCTTCATTAGCAACTTTGTAAATGTATTGTGTCATAACATAAATACTGTGAATTATGGGTGATGCAATATGAAGTTTGTGTCAGGAACAGCTAGCAGGGGTATTCAGCTGGGCTTTGCCTGGTAAACCTCTTGTATAGCACTGTCACCTATTTGCTTTTTTTTTGTTTTGCTAGAGACAAAACAATATTACAAATGTTTTAGAACAGAAAAAAATCATCCTTTGAGTGAATTACTTTTTTCTTTTTGTTTATGTAAAGCCTAATGCCTTCAATCAATTATGCTGAGTTTGAAAGAAGTCTAGAAGAATATAATATTGGCATAGATGTGGGTTTTCCATTTTGACAGTGGTGTGGGGTAGACATATCTATGTCCTGACTGAGAAAGATAAGAGACTCTGAAGGCCAGCACTGCGTAAGATAGAATAGGCAAACATCTTCTGGCTGGCTGTCTTGTCAGCGTGTGTACGTGACAGAAAATAAGAAGTTAAAAGCCAAACTGAAAGTGAAGAAATTGGAAGCAACAAACACCCATGAGGCTGTGACTAACACAGCCCTGGAGGTGCTAGTTGATGTAAGAGAGCAAAATTATAAATACCACATGGTTTGTGATCACTGAAACTAAATAACTCAGGAAGGATGTCTGTTTCAGTGATGCATTTCATTCACACTAAACTGAAAGCATGAATCAACTTTACCTAAAAGCACAGAGCATTCCTATGGTTTCTTTTGATTATGGGTTATCTTGTACTGTCGTTAGGAAAATAGGAGCCACAGTGCACATCTTTCTTCCATTTGAGGTGAAATCAAAACTGTGCTGCACAGACAGGAGTGGTGTATTGAACCACTTGGTCTGTTGAACAAACTGGTTTAGTTCCCTGTAAGTCTTCACAAGGATCTTCAGGTGTTTGTGGTAGGTGTTAGGTGCTGTCAGTGGAATGTGCTCTTTGGCGATAGTATTTGTGAAGACATGTCACGACATAGGCAGAAAATATGAGTTAATCTGGTCAAAGGTGGCCCTGTGTGACAGCCAGGATTGTGAGATGGGCAGTCCATCAAGTTCTGTTTTGGAGACAGATGGCAAAGAAAGTGATTCTTGAGACGGCTCCATCAGATTGATTCTGTTCTGATAGAGAAGATAAAATGGAAGGAAATTTGAGTGAAAAAGTCCCCAAAATAATTGTGGTCACAGTGTGTGTGAGGAAAGGAAGGACAGTGGAGCAGCAGGGTAAGGATAGTGGGTTTTAGAAGAGTATGCTTCACCCAGCTTGGGGAACTGGTAGATACCTGTGCTAAGGAAAAATAGTGTAAAAAATGAAGGAAGGCAGGGTAGCTGGCAGCTATTGAAAGACATTAAACACACAACAGCAAATTAGCTGATGCAGAGAAAATACAAAAGCACAGCAAGAGACAAGTAAGAGTGCATCAGGGTTTGCTTCTTTTAATATTTCAGAATGCCTTCAAATAGGAGAAACAAAAATGCACAGCTAAGGCACAGGCATGTAAGGGTAAGCTCAGAGAGGCTAATGTGGAGAGTGGTAAAGACAAGATTATGTTACTAATACAAGAGAGAAGTGAGGTACAAGAATCTCTAATGCATGTCTTTACAAAGTGAGGAAAAACAATGACCTAAGGAAATATGGACCAGTCTGTTTAACTTTGGTACCCACAATTATTACAGAACAAATTAATAGAAACCTCTATAGAAATACCCAGAACACAGTAGTGTGGTAAGTGGTTGATGGGATTGAGCCAGAACAAATAATAAAATCTTGTCTTTTAACAGGGTAACTGGTGTAGCAAGGAGAAAGCAATAGATGAGATGTGTCTTTTGTAGGGATTTGATGTGGTGCCATGTGACATTCTTGTGAGGAAAATGTGGAAATAGAGAAACTTCACATAAACAACAAAGCATATAACCTCTTTTTTGTAAAACTGGACCCAGTAGTTCCCTTTTGGTCTGGGAGAATCTCAAGTGGGCATCTGCTTATGGTCGGTTTCTGTTCATTAGTAACTTGGGTGATGAAACAAAGTCCACATGAAACGAAGTTGGGAGTGGACACCTAGTTTCATTACAGGCACATTGGAGAACAGGATCATATTCACAGTTGTGAATACCAGAAATATTTTTTTGAATCACAGGGGAAAAAAAAATCAATAGACACATGAAAAGCGTGGCTATCTGTAGCAAAAAATGGGGCATACCTGACCAGGCAATGGGACTGCAGAAAGGGAATCTCTGCAAAGTGGAGACTGTTCTGTTAAGCTTTTCCCAGCTAAGACTTCCACAGGAATTCTGTATAGAGTTTGAGGCAAAATGTGTCACAAACATCAGTGGCAAATTGTAGGCAGTCTAAATTTAGAAAACATGGATGATTTGAAAAGGTTACAGCAACTAACTTTGTACAGCCTAAAAAAGAGAAAAATTACATATCATGACAGTAGTCTGACAGATGATGTTAAATAGAGAATAATAATTTATTATCAAAGCCTACTGTAGGGAAGGGCAAAGCTAAAGCAGTTTTATTGGAAGCAAAAAAGATTCAGGCTGGATAGTGGGGAAAATGCTTTAACTATTGGGCTAGTGAAACACAGGAAGGCTACTTGGAAAGACTGGTCTCCCTCACTGGGAGATTTTTAGGAGCAAGGTTAGACAAGTATCTGTCAAGGACCACCTGAAAGTACCAGATCTCTACACAGTGCAAATGCAGTGAACTAATTTCTTGAGGTCCCTTTTATGCTTCTGTAGTTTTATGGCAACACAACAGCAACAAATAAGAATCTTTTGCTCTTACAGCAGTTAGTACTAAAAGGAAGGTACAGTTAGCTCAGAGGCTGGCAGCACTTCTGTACAGCATGCTCACTGGAACAGGTCAGATTATTGATCTATTCTAAGAACAGAAAAAAAGTAGGGATTAGTGTCTGAGATGCTTTTAGCATTCTTATGTGCGGTAACATTAAAAAAAGGTTGGACAATGCAGCTTTTTCATAACTATCATTCATGCATGCCATAAGTTGTGTACATCTGATGTGCTACCCAGTCATTTATGTCTGTGCAGCCTGTAAAGATGGGCAACATAGTAATTGTAGTTGCCCTGCTGTTTGCATGCAAGCTGCTGAAATAAGATGAAAGCATCTTGACAACTGCAGGATGCAAGCAAATGTTACCTGACAGCTTAGTGCTGATGCATGAATCAGAAGCAGTTGGATGATTAAAAGCTGTAATAGCCCTAACAAAAATGCAACTGATGGTTTTCTTAAAAGCAAAGCTGATACTGAATCCTTATTCAGTGGCCATCAGCATCGGGAAGAGCTGAAGAGAGAAATGTATCAGCTGGGGCAGGTGAAGAGTAAGACCCACAAAGAACACCTGCATGACTGTGATGTGATGGCAATTTCAACTGACATTTCATGTGTTAAGATCATGCTATTTTATAAATCTCTTGCTGAAGATCTCTTTGCAGTAGTACAGGGTTGTGGCAGATGGGTGGGTGGGGGAGTGTGTATCATCCCTGTATGAGTCTTTGCCTTTTGAGTGCCAGAAAATCATAAAGGAGGAGCTCTTTGCTACCACTGTAGAACAGTCATAAACACCTCTTCTGATACAGCTATGTATGGCCATCAGAGCTGCAGCCCTTTCAGGCAGATTTTTCACATGGATCAAGCCTTCTATCAAATTATTCTTTCACTTGATCTGAGTATGCAAGATTTTCTTTCAGGCAGGTTTTCACATGGATGGATCAAGCCTATCAAATTATTTTCCTTGGTCCTAATGTGCAAGATCTCCGTAGTCCTTTCACCCTGTTTCTGCTATCTAAATATCCAAACTAGGAACTGAATATTTTAAAATCCAAATATTATGAATCATAGAACATTATAGCTTGGAAGGAACCTTTGGAGGTTATTTGGTCCAGCCCCCTGCTCAAAGATGATTAAATTCAATGTTACAGGTTTGCATAGGGTCTTTTCTGTTCAAGTTTTGAGTATGGAGGTAACACAGACTTGCAGGATAGTCTGTTCCAGTGCTTAACTACTCTTGGTGGGAAGATTTTTCCTTTATGTCCAGTAGAAATCTGTCTTGCAGTTGGGGATTGTTGCTTCTCATCTTTAGTTGTGTGCCTCTGGGAAGCGTCTGTCTCTGTCTTCTCCATCCCTTTTTAGGTATCCTGAAGGGTTCTCGTTACACCCCCCCCCCCCCCCCCCCCCCCCTTTTAGTTGCTAGTGTTTGCAGATAATATTTGCATTCTATCAGTGCAGGCACTGAAAATACTGCCAGTAAAGAAAATTCCTGTAAATCACAAGGGAGCAATATAAGAAGTGACTTACATTAAATGGATGAAAATTGCTTATGTACAAAGTTATCAAGGTGGCATTTTGAAATAACGTCCTTGTGGGAGGTTTACTAATATCTTCCTTTATTGTGCCTCACAGGCTGGGTATTTATAGGAGTCTCTCTTTCTACATTAAGTGTATTTAAAGCTTAAAAGACTATTTTTGTCCTTTGTTGGGGAAATGCAGCCTTTGGAGACTTCAAAAAACAGTTCAGACTCAAGGGCTTTAGTTATACATGTATTTCACATACCAAAGTATGTGGTATAAGAACCAAACTGAGGAAGTCCATTCAGTTTACACCTTCCACTACTTGTGCTGCCCAACTTGAGCTAACAGATGCCACCAGCACTTCTCCCATACCATACTTTCTCCTGGGATTACTAGTTGCTCATAATAGGTATTATAAAACTGATACGAACCACAAGAAATGTGTCTGTGCATACAAGAGAGAATGTCTGCGTGTGTGTGTGTGTGTTTTGAGTGTGGGAGAGAGAAACAGAATTATTACTCTCTCCTCCCAGAAGAGCTCATGTCTCATGACAGGTTGAAGGGCATTTGATTTGGTGAGTTACTTTGACAGTAACTTTGGTAAGAGGCTACACAAGTTTTTAACTGTGGACAGCATGGTACTAAGAAGCAGCAGAGATCATGATTGTAAGCTGCAATATTTAACAACACCTGAGGAAACTTCAGTCCAGCATTTCTGCTAAATAATGTTTATCCTATAATCTCTCATTGAAGGACTGTATGAGTTAAGGAAATGTGATTTTTTTATTATTTTTTTTTTTTAATGGTTTAGGGTTTTTTTCCCTTTTAAGTTTTTATGTCATGAAATAGATCCTGGTCTACATCCCCAAGGAAATTTTACCTTCCTGTCTACTCAGATTCCCAAGCCAGCATGGTCCAGCACTGCACTGGGCAGGAGTGTCATGGTTTTCTGTAGCTGCTTCTTTTGAGAGGGAGGAGAAGATCCTGACTCATTATGAGAGGGACTTTTTATGTGTTCATGATAAGCTTGCATTGAACACATAGGCAATTTGATATCCTGAGTCAGAAGAAAGAATCACCGTTTGAACTTTAGTTACATGTGTGGTTATAGGGACATGTGGCAGTTTCATCTGCAAAAAACAGGCAGTAGAAAGGTGGGTGCAACATTTTACCCATAAGGACTTGCTTAGCCTGTAGAAAAATAGAACAAGATTAATACTAAACTGTGTCATCGTTGTCGTCATCATTCCCTGCCTCCTGCCCCAGGCAGCGCAGAGCACACACAGTGTCTGCCATAATCTCCTTTTCTAATTGTAGTTGTATTCCAGTAATCCCTTTTCCTCCTCTTATAGCTGCTTACATTCTAATACTTAGCCTTTTTTCGCCTCTTCCTCCTGTGCTGGTGGTCTCAGATAAATAAAAGTTGTCTGATAGAAGTAAAAGCACAAATCTTTGAGACAGAAGTAGCAGAAGCGAAGTTGTCCTGTGTGTACAACAACCAGTATGTATGAAATCCTCAGCTGAACTCTGCTGAAGCAGCCACCATGCCGTGGGACTCAGTGGAGGGTTTCCATGCTGGTATGGGTGATTTCTGGTTTTTATTCTTCAAGACCTGCTTAGTTGACCTTTTACATACCCAGCTTTTGTTTTGATTTGATCTAAAATAACCATGGGCTTAGTATCTTACTTTACCTGATATTTTAGATAAGTTTTATCTTATAATACAGGTATTTATTTTGTAATAGGATTTTATATCTTATGAAAGGGATAAAGCAGCATGTTTAATAAAGCAAAAATTAACATTGCGGACCCAGGCAAATACATTCAGTCTTGGCTTTCCTGCCTAAACATTGAAAAAGGTGATTTCTGAGGTATAGTTTCTTCCTTCTGCCCCCTACAAAAAAAGAATATATTCCTTTCTGGATTAGTTTTCTTTACCTTGAATAGAAATACTAGCAGATAACCAGCTCTGTAAAGAAAACAGGAAAAGATCCGTCCATAAGACGCAAAAACTTACTACTAGATAATGAAGAAAAATAGTTTGAAGAATATCATATGTGTAATATATTTCACAGTTGTTTTGTCACTTGTCAGACAGGTTTAGTGCCCTGAAATGCAAGTGCATTAAATTAACCAGGATTGTTATCATCCATTCGGTTTGATTAAGCATGTCAGTGATGTGGCAAAGTTAAGGCAATAGAGACCCTGGAAAGATAATGTCATGGTAAAAAAAATAAACAAACAAACAAAAAAACCCAAACCCCAAAACCAAATAACCAAAACCAAAAAACACAACAACCAGAAAAAGTCAATGGAGAATGCAGATCAGCATGGCTAAAAGACAGTAAATTAAATCCTGCTTGGAAAACTGACCCTGATCCAGCAAAGGGCTTAATCTTGTAATTTGAACATGAGTTCTTCCCTCTCCAAGCATGCATATTATCCCACTGAAGTAAGGGTAGGACTGAGTTCCAAGATTGTTGCCATAGAGCACAGCATCTGTCAGACCAGACAGAGCTTTCATTGACCTGATGGGGGACACATCTTGCAATAAGACGAATGGTATTTTTGTAGACATTCATGTCGTGCAAGTTCACTGCAATCCAGTGGTTCCAAAGGTAGTCAGAAAATTGTTGTTATGTTTGGGTACAAAAAGCTATAAAATGTCTTATACTGTAAGGTACAAATCCTTTTGTAATTATAGCACAGAAAAAATGTAGGGGTATAGAAGAACAGATTAAAAATACTATATACAAAAGTATCTCATGTCTGGAGTTCTGAGTTGGAAGGTTTTATTGATAAATTATGCCATCAGTTTGAATTTAGACTTCAAAATCTGTAGTCAAAAGGAATTCCTGTTTTGTGCTACATTGGTAAAATGTCTTACATGGGTATTTTTTTTCTTATGAAAAGCTACTGGATGATGCAGTATAAAACTTATATTTTGTTTCAATATTCTATTGGAAGCAGCTACGCCTTGACAGGCAACAGCTCTTCAATCAATGAATATTATTAGGTGCATTATGGATAGTTTAAGGGCTTAAGTACCAGTTTCATCTTTGTGGATATGTAACTGCTACAGTTAGTCACTAAAGTTAGATTGTTGCTCCTTCCCATGGAAAAATTGTAAGTGATAAGAACGAACATATGAAATATTACAGATTTAAACTAATCTGCTAGTGATCTGTGCTCACTAATCTTTTTAGAGGGCAAGGCCAAACTGCTTCCCATGTATATGTGACTGGTCAGGGGTTTGCGGGAGTCTAAGGACTGTCCAGAGTTGATTCTGGCTCTGCATCTGGAACAAGAACCTGACAGGGTTGATGCTACAAGGGCTATAATTAGTCTTACACCTGTGGTTCACCTTGTTTCAGTGGGAGATGAAACCTTTCTTTCCACAGTGCTTCCATAATCTTCCATGATGCCGATCCTTTGTGTATAACATCCTTGAACACTAGGAATTAAGCGCTGCTTGGCAAAGAGGGAAGCTTTCCTCTTGGAAGATTTTCTTGTTGGGGGAACTTCTCTGCTGCCTGTCTTATGATGCCTTAAAACCATTTTATGTTGTATGTAGCTTTCGTACCTGAGAATTGATGCTGTAATAATTTGCATTGCTGGTGAGTTGCGCATGATGAATACAAGAAGCAATTAGCGTGACCCACAGAACATGCCTTCACAGCACATTTATTGCACTATATGCTACTTCTGTTTCAGTGAAAAGCAATCATGTGTATATGTAAACAGACTGCTGTACTTATGTTTGGGCAGGAAGAATTAAATGCAGAAAGTACTGAAAAAGATTGGCAAAATTGCTGTGTATGTTGTTTGTAAAAATGGTAGACATAAGGACAAATTTGTGGTTTGCCACTTCAATAGGAGCTGATTTGGCTATAAATATGAGAACTACTGAAAACTAAAACCAGATGGCCACTCCAACACTTAATTTCTTTTTGTATTCCCCTGATGTTTTGTAGCTGTGCAATGGTGGATCTGTGACTGATCTCGTAAAAGGATTTCTGAAGAGAGGCGAAAGGATGAATGAACTTATAATTGCTTACATTTTACATGAAGCTCTGATGGTAAGATAAGCTCTCACTGAAAGGACAGTCAACATTCAGCTCATATTTTTTTCTTTGAATGTCCTCACTAACATGGCTCACTAGCTTGTATTGTAGCAGTGTTTTATGATCAAGGTAATGTGTAATTCAGATGGTTCTTTTTGAATGAGCAAGGTAAAGAGCAATTAATCTGTTTGTTTCATTATTAGGAGAATGAAATTTGAATTTCTGACCATTGATTAATTTCCTTAGTAAATACAGTTCTGCATCACAATCACTTTTCTTTTGAGAAATTGCAGAAATATATGCAAGATACTGTTTAATTTCTTATGCCTAGTTCCAAAATATTTTTATAGCAAGATGATCGACAGATCTAGTGAATTCAAACACTGCTACAAGAATATTTTTGTGGCTAGTCAGGCTCAAGTATCTTTATTTTTCATTTTCTTTTAAGAGGAATTTGATGTTCTGCAGTGAAATCTAGGCCTTAGCAGTTTCCTTTGAGTTTATACTCTAAAGGTATAATATATAATGTAGATTTATAGTGCTTTTTTTCTGCTTTTATCTTAAAATTTCTATTTGACATAAAGTGAAACAATTAAAAAATACCAATTGGTTATGGTGTGCCAAGTGTTTTTCTAGTAAGAATGACATCTCTGTGGACTTGGGTTAAAAAAAAATCTGGTTTAAGTTTTTTCATACTTTTCTGCTACCTTTTTGTTTCTGCAAATGTAATACTGAGGGCAGAGCTGTTAGTAAAAAGTTCTTGTTTACATCCGACCTTCCAGGGACTTCAGCATTTGCACGAAAACAAAACTATCCACCGTGATATTAAGGGAAATAATATCCTTTTGACCACTGAAGGAGGAGTCAAGCTTGTGGATTTTGGTATGTTATGTTTACTTATGTATACAAAATAAAATAGAATGAACAAATTGGAAAAGATTAATTATATTAAATTTTTATTAAGTTTTAATTAAAATTCACTTGGATAACCAAAGTTACTTTTTAACTTGATAGAAATAAAATAATCACAGACTAGGAGTTTTTACAACTTTGGACGTTCCAGCAATTTACTAACGATGTTTTGATGGCATGGCTAACAAATTGAAGTTATAATGTGGGTAGTAAGTACCAAATGCTTTGGGGCAGACACAGTAAGTGAAGTGGGAAAGCGGGTTAACAGGGTTCAACATAAGGTTGGTGTTTAGTTCCTCCACGACCATGTACTGATTTGGTGAAATTAGAAGCTGATAGGCAAAAGCTTCATGTCGTATATGAAAGGACTTAGAACTTACTAGGTATTGTGAAGAATGGGAGAGCTCCACCTCAGTCACATATGCTTCATTAGTTTGATTTGAAATGAAACGAGATACTACGTGAAGACAGTAGAGGGAGAGATGCTATACAGGTAATCCCCGCTTTCCAAAGGCTGGGAGGACTAACAATTTACTTCTGGCAAGCCTGAACCTAAGAACTGACATTAATTGAGAAGGGTCTGTTCAAGGCTGTTAGGCCTAAAGTGATTCTTGAATGCTGTCATCTGGTTTCACCACGTAAAGGGAAAAGCAGAGACACAGCTAAATGGGTGCAACCTGTTGTCGGCCATACCACGGAGATTGGCCTTAAAAGTGTATTGACTGTTTTTTATGTAAGGAGGGGTATAAAAATTTGCAGTGCTTGTTATTATGAGCTATTATCCTCTGGTAGCACACTGTCTTCTGATGTTTAAATTCAATTTATTGGTCACTACTTCACAGCATAGCAGACAAGTTCAGCAGATGGAAAATATTTTTCCTTTACCCTCCTGTTTGTTAATTGGAATTATTTAATTAATACATAACAATTGCTTAAACTAATCATGAGTTTTTAACTCCCGTTAGGTTAGTGTCTTCCTGCCAGTAGATTGCATTTATGCAACTCTCATTACTTCACACACAAACCCCCCACAACTATTAGGGTTGCTAGCTTTTCTGAAAATTCATATATTTATGTTCATTATTTCATGTCTCAGATAAAATCTTCCATTGAAAAGCCTCCAGACTTCCTAAATTATCTGCCATACACCTACTAGTATTTTCTGATAGTCTGGAAGTTTAATGTGAGGCAAGATCAATATCTTTGCCCACAGGTTTTTAATGTGTTGTGGATACTAATTTTTTTAAGGTGCTGAAGGCAACTAGAGTCATAGAGGATCAATGCTTCTGAAAATTAATTCACTTATGCAGATGTCAAAACACAGAAGCTGTAGTGATGAGGATGTGAATTCTTTATTCCCCAGTTACTGCAATCTACTGATAAGGCTGTAATTGAAAAATAATCTTAAAATCTTGTGGGAAAAATTGCGCTGTTGAAGCACACATGAGAATGTGCACAAGAAACAAACAGACATTTATGTCGGTTGAAGAGGGGCCTATATTATCTGCAGTCCATCCTTTCAAAGGAATATAGGAACCTCACCTTAACTTAGGAACAGATCAAAATTTTCTCTGCTCCTGCCCCCTGCCCCCCACCCCAAGCCAATCTGAAGCCAATAATGAGTAGTTTCAAATGGGAAAAAATTATACAGACTTCACAAAATCATAATGAAAGTAATGCTTTCACTCTTCAGGCTGATGTTTAAGGTATTCAGGTGGAATTTGGGAGATTTGTGTCTTCTCCGTAGGAGGGTTTAAACCCACATTAATCAGATTCCAGGAGTATGTTTTTTAGCCAGGAATGTGAGTTGATCAAAATCTCTCATGTTGGTGCTACTGCAGACCAGTTTTATGTTGTACATAAAATTTTGTTGGATCAAGAACCGAAACACATAGCCATTTTTTATCATATAAGCCTCTGAATCTGCAGGCTACAGAACGAGATAGACAGGCAGGCGCAATCTCCTTTTCTCCCAGTAAATACTGAGTGGAAGCGTAATTTTTGGTTTAGGTGGAACCAATTATTACATCGGGCCGAACAAACAGAAACAACCCAAATAATCACACAGCCCTTTCCAGCATGCACAGCTTTTCTGTTGTGGAGAGGGGAGCAGAGACATTGGATCAAGGAATGCTTCAACCACCAAACTTGACAGAGGCAGTGGGCCCTTTCCAAAATAATTTTGTGTGTGCCATTCTCCTGTATGCTAGTTGATAATGAGATGTTCCTGAAGAGTGCTTTGCTCTTCTCTGCTGATGCTCTTTATGGTGGTTTTCATGTAAAAAGGTGTATCATAAAACCTGTATCTGAAAGATGGACCTGTGAAGTGCCCTATGGAGCACAGTACTAGAAAAGGACCTATTTCAGACCTAAAATCAGTCTGTATGTGTTGAGTGGTCATATAACTGGAACTGTGTTTCCCCCCACCCTCTTTTTTTTTTCAGTACAGTTAGGAACTTTTTAAGATAGTTAACTTTCAGTGAATTAAATCACCTTTGAGAATGGCTTTTCTTTCCTTTGTTCTTTTTGTAGTCTCTGTGCTTAGTGTATAGTGTACCACCATTGTGAGTCCTTTCTTGCACAGCAGTACTGACTTTCCAGAAGCTTCATTTTGTGTCACAATTGATACACATTGCCTTATGGCTGTTGTTTCATAGGTATTTATGTACGCTGTGACCATAGTTTCTGAACACTGCACAGTCTGTAATGCATGACCTTCACAATACTTACATGGAAGTATATTACTGTAATTCCAGTTAACAGCTGGGGATCTGAAACTTTGAGAGACTGAGTTGCTTGAGGTGACACAAAAGGTGTGTGGAAAAGCTCTCCCAAAATCCAACCTAACAGGCTGTTTGCCTTTTGTAGAGGTATTGATAGTTAAAGAGATGAGAAAGACTTCGAAAGAATAGCATGGCAGTGCAGTGCCTCACCCGGATTGCTTTGAAGAGTGAAATTCTTGGTTTCCCTTATTATTTTGCTGTAATATTGTTTAATTAGTACAGTAATATTCTTGTACCTAAGAAACATCTGATCCCAGTTGATAGATTAATGATCAGATCAAGTAAATGAGTTTAGAACATCTCTGCAGCAGTGCTTCTGAAGCACAATTGCTTATCGAGGAGCTGCCAGACAGAAGTTTCCGCTTAAACTGTCCAAGCCACAAGAAGTTTAAAATACTGTTACCGAGGAAGCATCCTCTCTGCTCACATACATCCAGTGAGATAATTTAGATCAGCAGAGACAAACAAAATCATTCTTTTTTACTACAGATAATAAGTAGCAGCCAAGGGGATCTACTCTAAGCACATCCCATGATCACAGATTCAATTGCTGAATTCAGAGAAGGTTGACTGAAGGCAGTTTTGCTACCTGAACATTTGTGGGAATTAGCTGTAAAAGGTGGAAAACCTTTGGAGAAGGATGTTATGCCTGTGAATCTCAGCAATTTTATTCCAAGCAAGGAGCATCCTCTACTGCATCAATACAAACAATAAATAGCTGCACTACATTCAGTGTAGCTGCTATGTTTTCGATATAGGATATATTGATATACATTTACATTAAAGTGAATTCCCTGCAGCACGTTAAAGGGTGACAGCTATATAATATGTCATATAAAAAGAGTTGGAGGCAAGCAAGGTGTGAACCAAATTCCTTTTTTATAAATATTCTTAATTATATTCACAGTTGCTTGTTAGTGTTCTGGAAAGGAAATCTTTTACATCTCTTTCTCAGAACTCTGGTTATATGCAGTGGATTGATGTCAAAGAGCCAGATTTCAGAAGAAATTCTAGCCGCTAAAGGTGCAGAAAATTTTCTGGAATTTCTAGCATGTAAATCCAAATTAATTTAATGCAAGATACCTTTTGAAAGTCTTGTGACAAATTTATCTGCATCCTTTTCAGCCTAAATATCTTTCAGTGTCTGACCTTGTTTCATCAGTTAAAAAACTGGCCTGAAGTCACTTGCACATGTAGCACACTTCATCTGTAATAAACATTGATATATTCATCTGCATTTTACAATGTGTAACCAATTCCATAGGGAACTGAGTGTATAACACCTGCTTATGCTCACAAATACTTGCTTCTTTTAATAGTCCCTCTCAGTTAAATTTCTTTTCTTGAAATCAGGATGCTGCATGGGGCCTTTCATGTATTAAATAATGTTAGTCTGAGACATAGTTCTCAAGATGTCAAGTAATGTGTAGTTCCAAAATGGGAGAAGAGAAATTGAGCTGTATTGTTATTGTTATTATTTTGACTTTGGTCTGAAAAAGTCCAAATGACATTTCATTTTGAAAGATTGGACGTGTTTCTGAAATCCCCTGCTATTACAGTGAGTCTGGGAGCTTGAAAGCCAGAGCTTTTCATGCTTATTGAAAGAAGAAGATCCTAGAGGATGCAATTCCCTATCAGCAAACTAGACAGGTTGCTGGCGTGCAGGGAGTCACGGAGCAAAGAATCATTTTTTTTACTAAAAGTTTTGAAACATAACAGTCACATGGCAAGTGATTATTTTAGCTAAAAAGAGGAGAGTGTAATGCTGATGGAAAATTCCTCCTCAGCTATGTTTTTGAGGGTTGACCTTGTAGGTTGGTAGTCTTGAACAGGAGCAAAGGTAGCTCATACTTCTATGGGACTGCTGAAGCCTGCTGTCACAAACTAGAAGTATCTTAAGATGCACAGCTGTTGCCTTGGAAATGTCCAGAAAAAATGTAAGTCTAAATTGTACTTCATCACTTAGGCAAATGCAGTTTTCCAGCAGCACTGTTCCTTGCTGAAGGCCATGTCCTTCTGTGCATCAAATGAAAACATACTTTCTAACCACATGTCATTAGACTGTTGACATTATTACCATGAAAAGTCATTGGAGGAAAAAAAAAGTCAGACATCTAGATGGATATTAGAAATATTCAAGTTCCCATAATGAAAATAAGATGTTGGAGGACTCATTAAATCTTTGGAATTCAAGCCTATTTTTAACTACAAGAGATCTCATGATTCTCCCAGGTTGGCCCAGTAATTTTTCTGTGGGAAAGGGGATATTGAAAAGGATTGGCACCGTCTGTTCTCAGTTTCTTCTTAAGCATTTCATTAATGGTATCTAAAACACTCCATCATTATAGAGTCCCTGGATTAGCAGTACGTAGGAAAGATCTAAGGTTTTTTTATAGGTAAAGCAGGTTACAGTGGAAGACATGGAAAGAAGGTAATGCAATCTCACTGCTGCTGGCAGATGGTGGAAAATTACAAACTGTTCTGCATGCAGTTAATAGAATAATGACTTCAGGGGTTCCTTTAGTACTGTGGGTAAAGTGATTGCATAATTAAAACATGCATTGTAATATGGAATATATAGTGAAGGTATGGTGATTTTTGTACTTCAAACATGCTTAGTTTGCATTCTTCTGCTTTTCTTTCAAATGTTAGAAGTGTTGCATTTAATTAAGTGTGTGAATATTGTCTTGGCATTCCAAATGCAGTTTCAAATATCACACTTTGCACGTAGCTAGCACAATTTTATGGTGGATGTATAGTAGACTGAGTCAACTACAGATTTAATCTGGGTATGACTCATTGGGAAAATAAACAGATTAGGGAAGGAATACTGTACTGCTCTATTTAGACATACTGAAAACTGCCATTACTTTGTTTAATACTTGACCTATCTCTTCTATGTATTTGGGGGACTTCAGGTAGACAGAGGTCAGTATTTGTGGAATGTAATAGGGTTATTATTTTGTTATGGAGAAAATTATCCTCTTCTTTTAAAGCTATTTGAAGTCATCCAAAGTTAAGACTCAAGGACATCTTAATGCTGGCATTTCTGGATGGCCACCTGATTATTCAAAATTGCAATTTGGTGAAACAAGACAATTGCAAGACACTTTTTGGTAGTGTATTTTTATATTAACTCTATTTTTAGTTTAAAATGCATGCATAATTTTATTTATGCAATAGTAAATGAAAATATTAAGTTCATGTCATAATTCATTTGAGTTTATAAAATAAATTTCTTGGATTTTTTTTTCCCCCCAGAAAGACTGTGTAGTAATTCTCCCAGCATTCTCTGTTGTGACTCAGTAGTGGTGTGCTACTTCTTTACAAATTGTTGAGTGTTAGTAATGCTTTACCACTGCTAGTGATCCGTAACAATTGATCAACATAAATTAGAATGCATAGGTGGTTTTGTTATGTTTTATTGCATCATATTCATGCCAATTCAGATACAGAAATACAGGCCAAAATATTTTAAATTCTGTGACTATGCTAAACAAGTTGAGTTTTGAAGTGTAGATGAGCCAACAGCTGCTATAATAACAATGCAAGAGTAGTAAAATCAGTTATACTGAACAGTATACTGCCCAAAGTAATAGGAAATCAAAGTAATTAATGACCCCATGGTAAGATTCCATCCTAATAGTTCCATCTGCTTAATTGCTCACCTCTCCTGGTTTTCTGATGCATGAGAGAGCTTTCTGCTGGCCTTGTGGGGAAAGCATCTGAAATCTTGGGTCAGAGGTTGGAGAGGGAACCATAACACTGAGATTCATCCTTTCATCATGACTCCTCACTAACTCTCATGTTACCTTGCTGTGATACGATACTATGGCTTCTCCCTACCATGAACAGGCTTGATAGATGCAGTTTGTTGACTGATCACAGATCAGTCTAGCAAGCCCTGTGTGGCACATGGCGTGGCAGAGGGAGAGAAAGCTCACAGGACTGTGCTGTAAATGCACACAGTACAGGTTGGGCTGCAATGGGTTGGGAGTCTGGAGCTACCTTGTGCTCAGTGAGTAGGTTGAGAAGTCAATTGTGAGTGATTGGGTAGAAGTCAATTGATTGAGTATTAGGGCATTTTGGGGAAGGATATTTTAATCTCTGTCTCTTTTAATATATACCATGGTTCCCAGCCTCACATGTCCTGCTGACATTGAAGAGGAGCTCAGCGTGACCTTGAGTAGTTTTCCAAGCTTTTGTAGACTACTTATTCTGGAGTAGTCAGAATATCCTATTGTGCTTCTTTCTTCGTGCCCTGCATTAGCCAGAAATGCTGTCTGAATCATTCTGCAAAAATGAAACAATTAATTAAAATAATTTAATTTGAAAGTATCCAAAACTAAATTAATCTTTCTGCCCTTAGCTTACTTTAGGCAGTGAATCATAGCAAGACTTGTATTTGCCTTAGTCATTCTAGCATGTATCCATAATAAAGCTGTCTGCTTCACTGATTCAGATCAAAACCAGACTGTTATTGTGTTGTCATTTCTGCATACCATATAGCATGACATTCATATGTTGCTTCTAAAAAGCATAACTAGGGGACAGTGGCAGAATCCAATAAAAGTAAAAGACTTTAAAGGAGGCTTTCTTCATGAGCAGCTTGTCAAACTGCTTTGAACCCAATCAGTAATAATTCTGTTTTTTTCAGACCAGGGTCAGCAGGGATAAGATGGATTGCATTGACTTGAGCTGTGGAACATTTTTGTTGTTGAATGTTTAATTCTTTGTTGAAGGCTTAGTCCTTACAAACTTATTTTATGGGCCATGTGTGAATGAAAGCCTTTGTGCTGTCCAGTGACACAAAAAAGTAATCATGTGGCCAAATGCTGTATCCAGGATAAGCTGTTCACTTGGTCTTTCAAGTATTTTCTTCTAATTCACATAAAGATGTCACTGATGGCTTAAACATTAAAGAAGCTTGATACAGAAAGCTGGTGTCATATGCCAGAGACAAATGAAGCAAGAAAACAGCCCTTTGTGGCCAGCAAAGACTTGCTGTGGATTTTCTCATGGTCACAAAATAGTCATCTTGTGAGGTTATTAGAAACCTACTGGTCTCACCTGTGTATACTGAAACCTATTCATTTTTACCTGAACCTTGAACCCAATCAGTCATTTGTACTGATGTATTCCAGTTCTTAGGTATTTTAAATATTCTGTCCCATCGGCATAGATGTTGCCAGTAACCCAGATAATCTTAACAGGAAAACCATGTCATATAACAAGGAGAAAAATCTCCAGGGTTTTACCAGTCATACAGGGAAAAAATTCCTTTTTGGATCTCAAAAATGGCACTTTGAAATCTGTTATGTAAGGAAAGCAGCACCTAAGAGGGAAGGCTTTCTCCACCAGCATACTGCAGCAGATTGTGTGTAGCTGCACAGATCCCTGAGGCTCCAGAGAAGACTAGTTCTCCTATCTAAATGCATCCGGCCAATAGTGCATCCCTTTCAGGAAACCAGCTGAAGCCCTGAAGCATGAAATTTGATTAGAAGCATTGGCCTTGTGCTGCACAGAACAGTCAGGAGCATGTGGAGAGCAGCCCATGGTCACATGCTCTACTGGCAGCCATGGAGAGAGGGTGCAATCAGAGTCGTAGACCAAGGGAAGCTAGAGTACATTGCCACACCATCGTGCCCATTCTCCTGTAATATGAAAGTTCTCAGATTTCTTAAAGAAAGAAGCTATATTAAAACCTTTTGTTTAAAAAAGATTATGTATCGTACAGATGTAGTGAACGTTCTGCCTTTTTTAAAGCCACTTTTGCTATTTTATTATCAGTGTGTACCTTGTAATGATTCTGTATCTGGTTTAGTATTTTCATTTTGTTCCTTACATACCTAAAAATGCCTTTTTTTTTTCTTTAATCCTTGTGGTGAGTGTACTATGAAAGTCACTGGACTTCAATTCCTTTAGTTTCTGTTTATATCACTCTATATTTTATAGTACAGATTAACTATTTTATCCCCTTTTGCTCCATGCCTCTTGGTTTTATAGTGAACACTATGGATTTTTCATCTCCCAGGTAGTTCATGCATGTGGTCTTCTTGGATACTAAGCTTTTGATCTTTCTGGAGTTGTAAAGTGCCATTTAGTTATCTTTTGGATATACCCTATGTCACTTAAAGATTTGCATCTGCAGCACATGTTTTCCTGAGTGTTTGGGGAAACTTTAGTTTTCATCATTAAAACAGTAGGTGCATTAAAATAATGCATAAAGCAGGGAATGTGGTGACAAAGGACATGGAAAAGGCTGAGGCACTCAGTGTCATCTTTGCCGTGGTCTTTACTTCTAAGTCTGGCTTTCAGGAATCCCAGATCCCTGCGATGGCTGGAAAGTCTGAAGCAAAGCAGAGTTACCCTTGGTAAAGAGGATCAGTTTAGGGAGCATTTAACGAAACTGGACATACGTAAGTTCATGGGACCTGGTGAGATGCACCCAAGAGTGCTGAGGTAGTTGGCAAATGTCGCTGCAAGGTCATGGAGGTTGGGGGAGGTTCCTGAGAAGTGGAAGAAAGCTATTGTCACTTCTGTCTTCAAGGACAGGAAGGAGGATTCAGAGAACTACAGGCTGGTCAGCCCTACTTTGATCCCTTGGAAGGTGATGGAGCAAATAATCCTGGAAATAATTTCTAAACATATGAAGTACAAGAAGGTGATTGGAAGTAGATACCATGGATTTATGAAGAGGAAGTCATCCTTCATAAGATAACGTTAATACCTTTCAGCTTAAAAAGCTGCGGAAAATTCTACTTTTTTTTGGCTCCTCATTTCAGCTTTGTTTCCTACTTCTTTATTTCCATCTTACTGATTAGAACCCAATTTCAGTTCTAGATTTAATGTGACCACTTATCACTAAGCAGAAGTTCTCAAGCATGCTTTTCTGTCAACAGGTCACCCAAGGAAACAGTATTGCCTCTGCACTCTTTTCATTTAAAAGTTTGCTTTTAAAGTCAGTTGAAAGTCTATAAGGAATTCTAATTATTGACATTGTTTCAGAAGGGTTCTGAAACATCTCTTGTGAAGTCATCAAATCAACCACTTGTGTCTTTATGGCCTTTTAGTAACATTTTCTATTAAATATCTTTATGCTTTCTGTCCGTGCTAAATCATTAGACCTGGAGAAGCTCTGTGATCTCCCTTTACATCCCCTTAGTGGGGATGCCACCGTACTTGCAATACGGTTGCCTGTGGTTACACATCTGGTGTGTTGTGATGTTTGATTTTTGGACTATCAGAATTGTTTTGTTTTAATCATGCTTTTTTCTTGTTGTCATTATAGCTCAAAGGAACTACATATATTACTTTTTTAGCATTTTGTGTGCATTTGAGCTGATCTGTCCGAAATTATCCTGTCTGGATATGTACCCTTAGCCCAGTACAACCTGCAGCAAGCAATGAGACAGTGTCAAAGATATTTTTGCAATTATAGAAGAGTTGAGTTATGATCTCACCATTGTTGCATAGGAAGTAGCTACTTCCCTGTCTGCATCCTGATAAGAATGGTGGCTTCTTCTCAAACTAAAGCTTAGGATGCTAAAGGAAAACCTTAAGCTGTTAGGACCTGTCACCTCCTGATCTAGTGAAAAGGTGGAGCAGAGCGATGTATGAAGGACTGTCTTCACACCCTTGGACAGAGAGCCAAGGAAGGAGAGGCCACTTTTTGCAGCAAACAGCATGGAACAGGAATGCCAAAACGTATCTGCCAGCAGGCTTAAGGGGAATGCAGTGGAAGGTGCTGCTGCTATTTTACATCTCTTTTCTGTAAGGAGGTTAAAAAAATGTTGGGAAATAATTCAAAGCATTTCAGCCTGCTTAGATCTGCAAAGTTAACAGTGTGTGCAGGTTTTGGTCCAAAGACTAGCTTGGAGAATGATTGGGTTGCAGGTTCTTAATCCAGAGAAGGTCACAATGAGAATGCTTTGGTAAGGAAGTGGACACTGAAGGCACAAGTGAAGAAGGGTTATGGAAGAGGCAGCCAGAGGCAGTGTGATAGCTAGAGGCTATCACGGTGTGATGACTTTGGCATAGGGTTTGTGGTTTTCTGTATAAATACAGTGGCTAGCATGTTAGGAATGCAGTCTTCCTGCTGTGTGCCAAATGTGAATTCAGTACAATTTTTTAGGGCTCACCATTCCCCCGTTAGCATCAGCCAGTAAATTGTGCATACCTCTGTCACAGGACATAATCATAAAATGACGGTGTACAGCCTCCCAGTTTAGATCAGAACAGTGTCTGCTCAGATTGGGCGCTACTATGAGACAAATCCTTCCTCATAACAGAGAGCTCATTTCTGCACTGTTTGACTTTTATTGAGTGCTAAGGTCATAACTAGGTGGCTCTACTTTCAATGTTATTTCAGTATGCCAGTTCTTGCATTTAAAAGCTTGTATAATACTCATGGTATAAGTCTGCTGATTTCCAGTTTTTATTAGTAAGCTAATACCTAAAAAAAGTAAAAGAAGAAAAGGTTTTTTCCAACTATATGCACAATATTTTCTTTTGGATATTGTGTGCATTGGTACTATTAATGCACTTACTCAGCTCTTCACTTTCATAAGAGTTCATATTTGTGTGTAATAGAATATGTTATGACCTATTTTTAGATTTTATTAGGAGAATATTTGACTCGTTTTGCAACAAAGCAGTAGTAAAGGGGAAGGGGGAGGAGCAAGATGGTTTTGTTAGAAAATATAAAGGTTAAAAAAAGCTGGCCAGCTATATGCTTGACTGGTTACTGAAATGCTGGAAGAAATGTTACTAAGTGTGGAATTACAGCATCTTTCCTCTATACACAGTAAAGGCCCAAGGAAATAGCATTTGTCATAAGACCTACACTCCATAATCTGAAATGCCACTTTACTGCTAAGAGCAAAAGGATAAAAAAACCAACCAAACAAAAAGCACACAAAACCCCCAAGAGCCTAAAAAATTTAGTGGTGAACAATCCAAATTAAATCAGCTTCTTACTGAAGTAAAAAGAGGGAGGAGGAAAAAAATCCTTCAGTTTATTTAATAATTACAGTTCAAAGAGAAAAAAAGCCAACAGTGCAAAGACAGAGAGGACTGTGCACATTAATGCTCCTTTTATATTTTGTTCCTTATCTCTACTGAAAGTTATTATTTATAAAATCTGACACTGGAATCATAAAAATCTAGTTAGTGCCTTTCTTTGCCTCCAGCTTTGAATCCTGTTTCCTCCTCCAAGGCTGCAAAACCGAGCTTAGCACAGGGGGCTCCCACAACAAGTAGAAAGGGGAGCGGGAAGCGTAGCCTCCTCCTCCTCCAAAGCCAAGGGTCACATAATGATGTCCATTGGCATCACTGCAAAGGTGGCAGACCCGTGGTGAAGTGTGGTTACTGCTTGCTGCTTTCTGAATAAGTGTGTTTTGCCAAGGGCACGGGACAGCCACAGACTCCATGAGCCGGAAGCTGGATCTCAGACAGCAACTTGAGGTAGCGAAAACAAAGCCCCTGCTTAGCCGAGCTGAAGTAGGATTGATGGACTTTGTGCTAAGACTCACATTGTCCTGCTTTCCGTGGTGCAAATACTGTGTATTGGCCTTTCTGCAGGCACGAGGAGAGGACATTCAACTTTCTCAAGCTTGGAGTAGACTAGAGGGAGGCAGCCACAGAAGCAATGGTTGTGTTTGTCTCAAAGGAACAGGCAGGATCTTTCTTGCTGCCTTATTTTCAGCTGTTATATACATTTCTGTGACAGACAAATGCAAATATTTTGTGAATCAGAGCTGAACACATAGCTTTAGAGTGAAAAAAACAGATCAATCCCTCTATGGTTTCTTGAACCCCGCTGAAAAAAAAAACAAACCCAAACCAGTCAAATTCTATCAATGCAAAGGTTTAGTTAGTGTTTCCACTGGGCAGGCAATGTGAATTGCTTTTGCTATGAACCATCTACAGAGTTTCAGGAAGATAAGGTCAAGTGTGTTCAAACCAGATGATACAGAGTTGAAACTGGCCAGTGGTGCTCACTGGAGGGTCATGTATTTCAGAATAATGAAATGGCATTCACAGAGTGAAACTGAGTCTTTTTACTTTTCTAAAGAGAAGGCAGATATATGTATGAAGGCAAAATAAGTGAGCTTCAGTGTCAACCAGACTGAGGTAGGAACAACTGCAGAACACAGCACCTTTGTTGCCATCCATGATAATCAGCACTTCAGAATATGCCTCTGGTGGACCTCACAGTTGCCTATTACTCAAATCCATAATAGTTCAAGACTTGCTAGCTGAGGGGCTTTTTTTCTCCATGCATGGACCTCACAGCTGATTGTGACTCATAAATTCCTAATAGTTTGGGACATGCAAGCTGAGGGGCTGTTTTTCTCCATGTGTTGTACTCTCCCCTTTGCACACACTAGATATTTCCAGCCAAGACACCCTTGTTTTGTAAGAAAGGAAATTGGTGGCAGGCTGGTCAGAAGAGTGCTGCAGCCTACTCCAATTCCTAATATTTCAGTGTCTTTTACTTTAAAACCATAAGGAATTTTTGGACTTCACTTTAGAGTTCACTTTCCAGCTCTTGGCCTGAAATAGTTAATTCCTTAAAGTACAGCTCATGTTACAAAGCTGATTTACAGGCATTTGATGTTGCTTTGAGAATGTGCTTTGAACATGGAGGGACTTCTGTTTTTGTAAGAATTTTTGAGGTTTCGCTCACTTATTTCTTTTTTATGGTAGAGCAGCTGAGAGATGAGGATAAGTATCTTTTATAGTGTTCAACCTGGAATATATAAATAATGAAACAAGAAGTCTAGTATCGGTACTGAGCATTAAAAGAAAAAAAGAATCAGTGGAAGGTACAATACTTCCCCCCCAACTCAAAGTGTTTTATTGCTCTCCTAAAACAGGATATAGATAAAACTGTAATTAGCCAGTCAAAATATGTGGAGTCAGTTTACTAATGAAATGCTGATTTGGGACTGAATCCTGGTCATGCTGAAGACACTGGGAAAAAAAGTATGCGGAGAACCTCAGCTGAAATGCTGGGTACCTTTGAGGACTGGGCCTCTCTTTCCAGGGAGCTGGGAAAATGCACTTGAGATTCACCTGCAGAGGAAGTGATAGCATGACAAGACAAGGATGTCACCGTTCAGAAGGGCTGTCTTGGATGGAAATAGCAATTGCTCTGGTTATAGCTTCCCTTCATTCTTCCAGGTGTGTCTGCTCAGCTGACCAGCACTCGTCTCCGTCGGAACACCTCCGTGGGCACCCCATTCTGGATGGCTCCAGAGGTTAGATTCATGTTTCAAAATATTTTGTCATGGGTATTCAAGCTGATGCGTTCTGCATTTCTGCTCTTCCTTTGTCTTTCTTCCTGACTACTGGTACTTTCACCAAATGAAATAGTAATGTCATTTTTTAAAGTATTTTAAACCTTTTTTCCTACATGTTTGCAAAGATTAAGTTAAAATGGGATTTATTTTTGAAATTACAAGGTTAGAGCCAGAGAACGAGATGTTGAGTTGTTCACGAAAGTGTTAAAGAAGGCAGAATACTATCACTGACCCTTTCCAGCCTTCCAGACTCTGAAACTATGGCTGTCACATTTCCCCATGGATGGAAAGAGCCCAGGGTAGTACTGTAATACATTATAGATTTTATTTTTTGATTTCTACACCTGAAAAGTTTTTAATACTATATATCCATAGCTGACAGCAAGAAATGGACAAAACTATTATGAGTGAATAAGATGTACTACATATCTTTGGAGATTTTTCCGGCCTGAAATTGAAGCATATAATGATACATTTTAAATGGAGGCAGGAAAAATATTTCATTATAAATAAGCCTATGTACTTACACTACTTGTGTGAACACAAACACATGCTTATACATATGTTTATAGCACTTGAAACGACTCTGTCTGTACACATGTATTTTTATAAACATACTCTGTTTATACAGAGTGGTCTAGCCACATAGCTAACAGCATACGTGTTAGTTTAGACCAACTGATGTGTTGAAAAATGGGAGGAAAAATTCTAGATTCATCCAGCAGTGTGGATGAGCTGAGACATACATGACACTAAATAAATACATTTGCAATAATCCAGTGGCAAACACATTGTTGAGAAATTAACTTGATCTTGAAATTGGCTGATTTGGCTGAATAAAGACGCAGCAGGAAACAGTGAATTCAGCTTCTGCTTTCCTGCTTGTTTCACTTCATAGAGAGCACAATAGAGCTCCATCAGTTATTTTTCAGGAATAATCCATAGAAAAGAGATTTAGGGTTGCTGAGTTTCCTTCTTCCCTCAGGCAAGGGATGCAGTTTACCACCTTCAGCTGAAAAAGCCAAGGATTTGCACCATTTTGTCAGATCAGGGAACATCTGGTCAGAGAACCTGGTGTTCACGGACATCTGCTTTCTCTAGTTTAAGTATTGGGGTTTTTTGGCAACAGAATGCTTTAGCTTGCTAAATATGTGCAAGTCTGTTTATTTCACTGAGTATCTCCATCCTGGAAAGGATTCCCTCAGCTGTGGGTGTACTCCTAAATTTGGACATTTGACCTCCAATGACCATCCCAGTCTTTTACTCCAACAGGTGATTGCCTGTGAGCAGCAGCTAGATAGCTCCTATGATGCCAGATGTGATGCATGGTCACTGGGTATTACTGCAATAGAGTTGGGAGATGGAGATCCACCCCTTGCTGATTTGCACCCTATGAGGGCACTTTTCAAAATACCAAGGTAATATCTTGATGTGTTTATTTCTTGCCGGGTTAGCCTGAATGTTTTCCTCAACTGTTACTTTCTTCGAACTTATACAGTCTAAGTTGGTGGAGTTTCTTCATATTATTTATGGTAGGAGGAGGTTAGAAACACTTTATCCAGCTGTATTTTCTGCAGACCGTACTTCAGATGTGTTCACAGACAGTTCATAGCTGTCTGTGGCTATGTTTGAGAAGAAGCCAGAAGGCCTTCTCCTGAGTGGACTGATGCCCAGTATATGTGAGCACAGGACTTAGCTGGGCCCCATATATTCTGTTACAAAGAGTGACTAATGATAGCAGTACCGAGCCTGAGTATGCCACTGTGGTGAACAGACCCCATACCTGTCCTCAAGAGTTAGCTCAAGCCCTTTGAAGCAAAGTAATTTTCCACCACTCACATATACATTTAAACTGCCACTTTTCATTAGTTTGTGCTGCTCCTGGCAGTCCCAGTGTTGCTGTCCTCAGACAGTGCAAATAGCAGCTTCATTCATGTTTTCTTTGAAGCTGGAGATAAAAGTACCCAAAGTGCCACTTACAGCGTTTCAAAGAACATCATTCTCAAAGTCTGTAGGGGGTGATTGTACAACAGTTGGAGCAGTACCACAACAGTTGAGACCATGTAGTATACATGAGTTCTTCAAGTCCTCAGCCAAGTCACCCAAATAAGTTTAAATTACCTTCAGGTTTAAGAAATCTTGGCTGACTTGGCAGTGAGGCAGAGCATGAATGCTCTTCTTACCTTTACTTGCTATGAGAGAAGCAGCTACAAGCTGCTGCGGTCGGTCATTTCAGCTAGGCTTTCCGAAAAACATCTGGCTTATGCCCTTATAAATACTGGGCACCTTCCTGCCCTGGAGCACATATAAGATCAACATCCTTCCATTCCACTAAGTAAAACCTGAAGGTGATAGAGTAAACATTAAGTGTCACTTAAAGAAAAGCAGTTATGATGACTGAGAATAGAAAAGTCACCTCGTCTATAGGTCATTCCTTTTGTCTTTATGATTATACTCAGTGAAAATGGCACCTCTGAATGGAAGACTATTGTAACAATTTGAACCAAATTAACACCTAGAATAAGCAGCTCTAACAACAGAAAAGAAAGTAGTAGTATTTATTTACAATAGATCTGTATTTAGTCCTTCAATTCTGATTTTCTTCTGATAAATGAGAAGTAGTTAATAAAGAGCTAGTTCCTTCTGACACTCTCTTCAGCAAGTTGATTAATTCAGTCCTTCTGGGAAAACTTAAAATAGGATTTCTTTTTAAAAATTCTCTTAAGAAAGTATATTGTTTCAGGCTTGAAAAGAGAAACTTGCCATTACAAGTGAATAGTGATTAATGGGTTGTTAGTTTCATTTCCATTTATTGATTTGATTGAAAAAATTACAGTGATTCTTAGTTATGCTTGGTAGCTCATCTCCATGCTATTTCTCCTATTAGTTATGTAAAGAGAACCAGTGAGGCATTGTATCATCTATCCGTGCTCATTTTACCAGTGGAAATCAATATCTTTTTTCAGTGGCCTTCTAAAACTCATTACTCAGCCTGCCTTCATGCATTCTTTTTGTCAGGTGAGTAGCTTATTAACTTACCATCAAACTGACCTTTGCAGGAATCCTCCTCCAACCCTACAGCAGCCTGAACTGTGGTCACCTGAATTCAATGACTTCATTAACAAGTGAGTAACAACTGACACCACTGTAGCTGAATATGGAACACATGTAAATGTCATGTGTAAAATCTCTTTGCATTCTCTGTGGAAATCTATTGCTACTAACACTTTTCCTTAAAAACCTGGTTTGAGAACTCAGTTTGACTTCCAAGTGAGGCTCCAGATTTAAAACATGAAATAACGGCATCTTAATACACTTGGTTTTTCTGTTTTTCTTAATTTAAAGAATATTTAGTTTTGAAAACGCAGTAATTTACTTCTTGGACTCATCAATTCTGTGAAATCTTAACAATTTTCAGTACAGAGCTGTTGTGATTAAGATGGATATATTTATTACAGAGCTATGAACAAACTACAGACAATAATTTCAGAATTTAACAGCAATCCTTCAGCAATCATATGCTTTTTCTGCCAGCACAGGTGCTTGACTAAAGATTATGAGAAGCGTCCGACTGTATCTAGTCTTTTACAGCATGATTTTATTAAGCAAATTGAAGGAAAAGAAAACATGCTACAAAGGCAACTCATGGAATTTATTGATGTTCATCAACAGATGGGAGTCACTGAAAAGGCAAGGTAAAAGTAGCTAAAAAGTAGACCAGCTGGACAATTTTGATACTTTCACTCTTTCAGAATGGCTAGTGCTCAAAGATTCACCTCTCATAACTTTAGCTGGCCAAAACCAGAGAGCTTAATCTTTGGGGTCCACTATGGAGCCGATGGAAAGGGGGAGTGGGTGGGGGTGTGGGGCATCGTGCTTCACACGACGTGAAACAACCTTCAGAAGTGCCTCCCCTTTCTCCTGTGACTCAAGACGCAGGTTAGGATCCCAGCTTTCAGAAAGCTAAAGTTAGGTGAAATTAATGTTTGGCACTTTCTTACATTTGCATGGTCAGCTAATGTTTAGTTTGAATATGCTAAAAATAACTGGTCAGGTTCCTGCAAGAATTGGATGCTACCAACTGAAAGGACTGATAGTAGTACCAGTAGTACCTTGTTTTGCAAACTTACAAATCTGCATACTTTCTTTCTTCCAATAGTATTTACTAATATCAGTTCTGAATGGCTTTTATTTAAAACAACTGAAAATGGCTTGGCTCAATTATACAATTTAAAAAAACCCACCCAGTATACTGAAGTAACGTCTCAAATGTGAAATGTTGTAGATTAGTATTGATGTACTACTGGTGTGAGTGCTCGTGTGCTTCAAGGTAAAGCATGACAATTTTTCTTGGTTTTTTAAGTGGAACATAAAATTTAAAAGACATTTTGGCATTATCATCTGCATGGAAAAAGCTTACACATTTCCTTTCACAATATATACAGCAATCTTCAGTTACAATTATGGAGAATTTTCTTTCACTCTGTGCTTTGGACATAATAAAAAGTACATTTCTAAATGTATTTTATATTATAATTTTCAAGTTTTCTTGGACTTTTAAGTGGATGTGGGGTGAGCAGTAGTTTCCCTTCTCTGTCATTTCAGTAAAAAATCTATACAGTTGGCTTAAATTCAAGCCTCAGGCTGGATTTGTATGTTCTGAATGGTGCAGACTTCACATTTGCTTAATCCAGAAAGAATCTGGAATTAAGATAATCTTATCAGATGTCAGTGCTGTGCCCTAAAACAGCAACATATTCCAGACTTTTAAAAGTATTTATAAAACACAGGGAAAAGATATGTGGTAAATTAAGTCCAAACGACTGAATTACATGAATTGAGATTGTGGTAGTGCTTGTGATGCTGGTCCTTTCAAATCCTAAATAATTATTGAAAATCAATTTTCTTAATTTTGAGCTTTTTTACCTATTTTATGGAACTTATATGTTTATTCTCTATCAAGTCCTATTCTTTTTTTCAAAATTCTTTCTTTTTTTTTTCATGTTAGTACTGCATAAAGCAAATTACATTAACTTTCTTTTCCTATACAATACAAGCACACAGTGGCCCAATTTGCCTGTGCATAGAGCAGTCAAATGGCACAGGAACAGGATGATCTATTGGTACTTTCTCCCTCCTGTTTAGATTGATTTGTTAACCAATCACTCTTTACGTGAACCAGAGTTTAAGGGAATGTATTACTATGTGATGAAGTTATTCTATGCTTTTACAGTTAATCAAGTATAATTTCTACATACATTTTCCCAAAGGAAGATAGAATTTTCTCTCTGAAAATAATAATTTGTTATCTGAAATGGTGCAAAAAAATGTACTTATTTAATTAATGATGTAATTTTAGTGGGATGGTTAAACTAATGGCTTGGTCCATACTTGAATTTAGCAGTTTAAAATACCAACAAGTAGGCTGATAGTAGTATAAATCTCATTTGCATTGATTTCACCAAATCTTACAATATCTGAGATCAGCGAAGGCAGTGTGAAATATTGCAAGTAAAAATCACATTTTACAGTCACTGTACCTATAATCACTTCAGCTTTAACATGTTTATTGACTATATTTGCTGGGAGATTGTCTTCCATAGCATTGCCTGCATAAAAAGATTAGCTTTCTCCTAGAAACAGTAAGAATATCCATCTTAATATCTGTTGCTGTCTCTGAACAAGCAAGAAAAGCAGACATTATTTTCCAGTAGCTGAAAATGTAGTGGAGTATGTACATCATTTCACTTAAGAAGAAATTGGAATTCAGACCTTAAAGGATGTTACTACGGAATAGCATGGTTTTTTTCTGCTGTTGAGTGATAAAAAAGTTATACAAAGATCTTTGAATTCAGTAATCATACTTTTTAAAATTCTTTCAATATTAATCATACGTGTCTTCTGACCTTCAATCTGCACAGAAGAAATGGTATAAAAAGCATTGTCTGTATAGAAGTACCATGTCAATCAATCTGATTCAGAGTCAAGACATAGGCTGTGTGATGACAAGTCACCTAGAAGTGTCTGATCTTAAAATTTTCTGGCTTTCTTTTCTTGATTATCCTGTTCTGGGACTGACTTTACACTGGTGTGTTAGGGCCCTGCTGTAGAATTCCTGAACTTTCACCAGTTGCTGACAACTTCTGTTGTCAAGCTCCCTCCTGATCTCCTGCTCCCTCTCTCTCAGTCCGTAATTTGAAGGCATAACTCTCCTGCTTCTTGGCACTGGGAAGCAGGTAGTTTAAGGGAGTTAAGAACTCTTCCTTGTACCAAGGCAAGAAATCCTCCTACCTGTGTCATGTTGTTTAAATTGGCATATAAACTCAAGAAATTTGGTAACATTGACTTAAAGTTGAAATTAAGGAATCCAGTTATTTTTCAGTATGTGTTTCATTTGCTCTCCCCTTCAAATTCAACTCTTATTAATAAATTTTCTGTTTCAAAAGAAAAATGCCTGGAAGTTAATAGCTGAGGTCCAGCCACTGGTTTTCCTGTATGCACGATTCCTATTTTCATTCAAAATCAAATCGCCCTCTTTGTCCAGTATGCTGAGGTGTAATTAGGTTCTGCCTGCCTTCCACAGTGGTAGTCTGTTAATGTGCTTGTGATCTTACCTTATTGTTTGCTGAATAGGTAGTTGATATAGTTCAAAAAAGAAGAGATCATGTTTGGTTTTGTCACATTCTTAAAAGGTTTTTGCAGAAGGCCACATCTTCAGATCCAATCTTTGTGCGCTGTGTCTGCTCAGGAACAGTGTGTGATCTCTAGGCACAGAGTGGAGCTACCCTACAGTCTCTCCCATTAGCACCACTGTTCCTGAGGTATTTTCTAACATAGAGTCACCAGGTCATTAGGGCATTGCACTGGGCCCTCTGAACCTTCCTGATATTGTTATTCTAGCGAAGAGGAACCTAGTTCTAGGTTCTGCATTTATTGCATCCTTTCTAGACGCCTAGCAAGAGGAACAGAGCCCACCAGCCTCCTGAGTAACTAGAGAAATCTCAACATACACTGATAAACCCTTAAATAGCAATGTGCTGTAGACCTGTTCCAGACTTAATGAAGATGTCAGATTGTATTGTTTTTTCAGTAGCCTCTGAAAAGTCTGTTATAGTGTATTTTGTGCTACTCAAGGCTCAAAACAGCATGAATATTAGTGATGAGCTTCATTACAAATCCCACTTTTTTACTTTGAGTAACTTTACAATACAATTTTCTCTGAAGTCATCACTTACTTATGCTAAAAATATCTGCAACTTAACCTTTCCTAGCTCAGATCTCGGGCTGAAATTACAGTGGGAAGACCATGAGAAAATATCCCTTGAAACACTAATGTTTCATCTTGACTGAAACATCTCCAAAATCTGCTCTTCGGAATGATGAAGTAAGCTATAGGAGATAACTTCATGTTAGGGAGGAGGTGAGGCAGGCAAAGTTGCATACTAAGAGCAATTAGGTTTTGGGTTTCTGTTTAGCATCTGAGTTCTCACTAAACTGTGAATTCCTGATGAGGAGAGTGCCTTGGGCTTCTGCAAGAGTTGACTTTGCCATGGCTTTGGCAAGAAAAGCCTATTTCATTGTGCAACTTCATAAGGTGGTATTTGCCTCTCTTCAGAGGAGTTCATGACTCCTAATCATTTTGATATTTCTTTTCCCTAAGTCTTTTCAAATTTATAAACTTTCAACTACCAGAAGAAATTCTGTGACCTCCTAGTAGGATGATCTTGAGGTTTTAAACTCCATCTTGTGTCTGTTACTCCAGTCCTCAGGGCCACCTAGCTCTTTAAATACTGTATTCCAATTCTTTTCTGTGTTGATAATGACACAAAAAGCATTATAATGGAATTTATTGCACAATCTTTAATGAAAACAAGACAAATTCCCTAATGAAGAAACAATAATGTCATTTGAGCCTGATCACTCACCTTTGGACACTGCTCAAGTCTCCCCTTGTTTTTAGTGAAGCCTTCAATCACATACTTCCATTCTTGTAAGTCACATTACAGCTGTTGAAATGTACAATTAGTGAAGAAAATAATTATTAAAATCAGTGCTGCAGCATATACCCCAAAACTGTTCTAAAAATACACTTCTTGCTAAGCCGAATGAGGGGGGAAAACTGCATTGTAAAGAGTTTTACTTTGTAACAGAAATAGCTGTCTTTGAAACGACCTTCAGAACTGTCGCACACTACACCTGACAGTCAGGCTTGTAAAGACTTTTATCTTGAGTTGTTTGGCTGTCTTAATCTTGACTGCTTTTACAATAATCTCTGCAGAAATATGCAATGATTAGTACAATGTGTATTTCCTGGGAATTATGACTCATTCCAGAATGAGCTGCATATGTGAGGGATATTCACTGCACCTAGATTTCAGCAACTGACTCTGGTCCCCAAGTTAAGAGCCTCATCTTTATACGCCCTCTGAATAAATATGAGTGAGAGACCTATTCTACTGCAACGTGATTCAGAGAAGGGGATTTTGGGTGAGATGAGTTACTCTCCTAAGATTTTGTCCTGTATTGGCCATGTAGGGATAGCACTGAAATCCAGTGACAGGGTGCTAAACAATTGCTCTGTTTAACTATTTGGAAGGTTCAGGCGGGTAAGTTCATGTACAAAATGCACAAAGGTGGTTGTCAATTTATTCATCCCTGTTAAAAACAGGGAGTACCATATAGTTTTCTTCCATGACTTTCCTTGATAGTGCAGATGTGTCAATTATTTTCTGGGTGTTCGCTCTCTCTCTGACCCATCCTGCTAGGGGAAAGCAGCTGATGGAAATCCTTCAAGTTTGGTTCTGCCGGGCAGGCTGTAGTGGAAGGTAGGACATCACCACACCAGCTTGACAAGGTCAGTTTGAGGAGCAGAGTAAGATAGCTCACAGAGTCCAGTGCTGACTTGGTCAAGGTCTGCAGATGAAACATGTATCAGAGTAGGGGCTTAAACCTGAGGCTTTGGAGTTCTAGGCTAATCCTTGAGTACTTTGAGCCATTTCTTTCTCTCCTGTGACTAACTCAGTATGGGCTTTGTTGTACTAACAAGGAGTTGTAATTCCTGCACTGAGGACACTTGTATAGGATGGCTGCGCTGCAAACTGCTCTTAAGTCATAGAAGCAATAAAGAGTTTCTGGCAACGCAGGCCTTAGAATAAGCAGATCTCCAGTCTCCTATGCTTCTAGCTAGTACGCGTCTCTACAGCAGGGTAAGAATATCCTTCCATACAATACAGTGGACAGCAGCAACGCCTGAATGAATAGTTTACCTCCTGAAGCAAAACAGGAGAAAGAAGTTCTTCCTGCATTCAGATCTCCATGGCAGTAATGCTCTGCAACTGCTGCTTTACTGTTGTGTCAGTTCACTTGCTCAGCAACTCATTTCTCCTGAAGGGGGAATACCTCACCAGGCATTGCTTACCTTCGGAGCTTCATCCTTCCTCTTCTCAGTATGTTCCTGCTCCTGTAGAGCATGCGCCTGACTCATGAGGGCAATAAACAACTAATCCCAACGAGCCTTTAAGAGATCTCTGATTTGCTCGGTTAAGAACGCATATTTCCCCCTGAAATTTGTCAGGGATGCAGCCATTTCTCGAGGCTGTTCTGAAGTACCAATAACCAGCTTTTTTTGCAGGGCATGGTAAACCAGCACAGACTTTGGCAAGCAGATCATGCAGAGCAGGACATGACCCAGTTAGCTGGATGTGGGCCATCTCTGAATCAAAAGCCCCGTAGCTCTGCTGAGGAGCACTGTGCTCTCAGCAGCATTGCATGAGCTTGAGCACAGCTCCGAGACTGCAGCCAGTGCTGTACAATCATTTAAGCATAGAGGGAGCGCAGGTTTGTCTGCAAAGCTTTGTGCAGGCACAGCTGGAGTCTTATCAATACACTTGTCTAAATTCAGCTACAGATTTTGCATAGATGTAAGACTATAGTTTTATTTAAGCATATTTCACCAGATACATCTGTCAAAGATAAAATTTTGGTTTTAAGTGTGAATTAATATTGCTGTGTGTAGCCTCCAGAGAAATACAATCACTAGCAATGACAGATTCTGTACAGGTTTCTCTGTGTTAGTGATTTTCTGTTTGTCACTTTTAATGCTATTTGTAACTGCTGGGAGGTGTACAGCTGTTCCCATCTTCACCTTACAGCAAACTTGATTACATTTAGTTTCTTCTTTTTATCCTGAGTAAGGCCAGCCTTTTCCTGTCACTTTTTAGTCTATAGATGATTCTCCAACCAGTTTAGGCAGAGAGTTCAACAGGGCATCATGAGTCACACTTCCCTTTTCAGGGTATTTTTGGAACTATCAAAAATCTTTTAAATACGTTCTGACAATTTGAAGAAGAAAAAGCTGCAGTTGCCTCATTTTGATTTAACTGAATCTTGAAAAATAAGGGGGGTGGGGGGATGGGGGTGGGATGGGTGTGTAGGGCATGAAGGAGGATGCCCGAAGGAGGATGCCCAGAAACAATGTTACATGGACTCATTTTCTTGTCCATACTGAGATATTTTTCTGGCCTTTAGCTGCTTGAATTGCTTGCTGAGAATGGCTGTGAGATCTAATGCCTCTAACAAATAATTTCTAAACAGAACAGAGAAACATGGTTATTTCAGTTCACAATGTCTATGTGCATGATGATAATGAAATTTCAGCATTGATGTCAACAGCATTGATGTGGGGGATTTTAAGTGGTTGGAGTTTTAGGAAGTGAAGCAGTAGAACTGCCCTTGAGGGGTCTGTGCCCTTTGACAGCAAAGCAGAAAAATACTGTGTTCTGCAAAACTGCTGTTCTGCTGTACTCTGGAGAATAGAGAATATAATCTGGTTTAACAAGTACTAGTGTTCTTATAATGTCAGCTGAAGAAGATTACAGGAGAATCAATTTTGTGTAATTAAACTTCCCTGGCATAAATAGAGATTGTTTCCTTAAAAGGAAAAAAACCCACCAAACAAATGTCTCCATAACTGGAGTGTTTTCCTCCCTTCCTGCAAGGCTGTTTTTAGCTTCCTACATTAAATGAAAGATGGTAATTGAAACAAATCAATTGGGAAATTTCACTCTCTCACTGATATGCAGTAACATTTAAAAAAAAAAAAAAAAAAGTGTTCCACGTGTAACAATTCCACCAGAAATGGAAAACATAACTTGACAGATGTCTTTTTTTGTGTCTTCCTTTGGCAATGGAAAAAATAGAACAGCAGAGCTTGACATAGTCTTGAACTTCCCTTGTCTTTCCCACATGTCCATGTTGATAGGTCTTTCTCAAAGTTATACTGGTATTAGATGCATCCTCTGGACACAAAATAACCTTCATGCAGGAAGAAAGGATAAATTTTTTCAACTGTCCAAATTTAAATTTTCAAATGAAACTGTTAAGAAGAGGTAGAAATAGGCGTGTGAGTTATAGTGGTGACAGATTGCTATTGAGGGGGTAGGGTTTTGCCTGCATCTCTGGCTTTGAATGTACAAATACCTTTTAGCTGGTGAATGCAAATCAAGCAGCAGCAGACCATGCAAGGCTGAAAAGTTAATTTAACTCTTAAATATTAACTTTTATGTTTTCATATTTAATACAACCTGGGTGTACATACAACCAAAAATTGCCTTACAGTGTTGTTCCAAGGCCAGTACTACCAAGGCAGCTCTCGCAGTATAAATGAGTTCCAAAGGAAAGGGAAGAAGAGGTTGAACCTAGCAGATGTGTGATTGCTTTACACGAGGCTGGTCCCTTTTGATGCTGCCTGCTTGTTTTCCTGTGTGTTTTCTGCTTCAATGTATCTAAATATGTACTAAATTACAGCCCAGTTACGGATTTATTGCAGCAAAAGCTGCCTTTCTTCCCACACACAGACACGCACTGCTCCTGCATCTCTTTTTCTTTATTTGCACTGTTCATGATGGAATAGGCCCACGTGTTGGATGTTCTGTGCTGCATGGCAGTAGCAAGGCTCTGAGATGGTGCTGTGTAGTATTCCCATTGCTCTTCACCTCCATGTAATTCAGCCTCACCATCATCCTTACAGTTATATCTGCAACAGTCTTTTTTGTCCTGTAGTAAATACTGAAAGAAACATTTGGAAGTCGGTTGCTTTCCCATGCAGCTCCAGGGCCCTAACAACAGTTTGAGAGTAGTCTGCCTGCAAAGCAGCTGGGTATAAAACTGGCAAGGCTTGGTCCCTGTCTTCTGTCAGGGCAATGTAGATACTGTTGATCCATTCTGTTCATGTGCTTCCTGGTCGCTTGGCCTCCACACTGAATATTGGGCTGCGATACTGGCACAGAGACCGTGAAACTGGGCTGGCTCTTGAAATGAAGTCTTACATGTTTGTGTCTTCAAATTAATGTTGCAGAATTAGTCAGCTGTGGGTGTGAAATTCCTGCCTTTGCACTGTGAACAATGGGAAGACCCCAGTGGTACCTGGCACCTACGTAAGGGAAGAAGAACCTGCGCCATTACTGGCACCTGGGTGAGGACAGACCATTCTGTCACCCTCACAGAAGATAGTAAGAGACAAGAAAACCTGAAAGAAGTGCTAGATGAAGTGCACTCATGCCTGCACTTCCATCTTTCAGATCTTGATTGCACTCACAGTTTGGAAGGGCATCATTTGCCCATTTCACACGACACGGTTTCCCTGCTGTCTCCATTTACAGCTGCCTCAGGTGTATGTTCCATGTGTTTGAGAGGTGCCTTCCTACATATAGAATCAAGGAGAGTGAGGCCATATCAGATTCACTTGATAATCTTTCTGTGCTTGTGCCGTATTACACATCATAGCTTGATTTAATTTGTGAACTCTGCTGTTACATACCCAGTTTCCCTTTCCCTGATTTTCCCTCATCTCATAAAGCAAGTGTAAATAATATGAATTGTAAACCTTGCATTTGCTGCTGCTTTTGCTTTTTTTAGCAATGCCTTTACTCTTGGATAGAGAATGATCCAAGTCTCTGGGAATGTTCTTGCTATTCTCTGTAAGACTGCATACAATTTTCTTTGGTTTGATTAAAAGAGAAAAATAATTCCACTTTAAGACAAATTTAATTGAAGTTTACCCCTATAAGGAAAAAGATTGACCTTTTTTTTCCTTATTTTGTATGATTTTTTTTCCTGTAGAGTCCAAGAAAATTCTTCTTGGTCAGGATGTATTTCACATACCCTAGTGGTTCTGTAGCACTTGTTCTACAATGTGGTCATCTCAGCCAAGCTTTAGAGCATTGTCATTACTAAGCTATAAGTGTTTCCATCCTGAGTGCTTTGTCTGCATCATCCTTGTGATATTGTTTCATCATACACCCCTGGATTTTTCATATATATAATCTTTATCTGGATCATTTTTCTTTTCTCAGGTAGGTGCCAGAGTTTGACTGTTACATGCTTTATACATGTGTTCTTTTTTACCCTCTACTGCATAGCTCCAGACTTGGAGTGATCAAGGAGGGATCTATACAGTGGAAAAGTTCTTCATGGTATCAGTTGTGGGATCAAACCATAGATTTTGAATTGTCAAGTACGAGTGTGTTGCACTGAGTAGTTCTGTCCTGTCCTGTTAGTCATTCATTCATGTGTTTGAATTCAGAACAGTGCAAAGCTGGAATGTTTTGGCTGAATTGCCTTCAAGATGGTTACGCTTGCAAAATCTTTTCTGTTTTCTTACATTAGGAAGTCACATGTCTTTCTTTTATAGATTTGAACGTATTCATACAAAGAAAGGGAACTACAGTAAGTCACTAGTTTCAAACCAGGAAGAAGTAGATGATTTAGCAACCCTGGAAGTACTGGATGAGGTAAGAACCTCCTTTTTCACACTTCCCTGAAGAGGGGTAACCACATATTAAAACACAATAGTGTGCTGTTGATTTTCAAGTTCAGCTATATTGTCAAACTTGAATTGTGTAAGTGTACAATGGCATTTTACCAGTTTATGGCAAACATTTGAGATGAGATGTACTGTGTCAGGAATGAGTCCAACTCAAAGCTAAAACACCCTCTGCAGTTACAGCATTAGACCAAGCAGTATTGTAGCCCCATTTGCTTAACAGGATTTATGTTGCTGGATTTTATTACACCTAAATATCTAGTTTGCAATGATATGTGAACCTGAAATTGGTTCAGGTCCAAGACCAAGCACCTTCTCCCCTGTCGCTTGGACACCTAGAGTTGCCTTAAACTAGGTTACCATGCTTTCCTAGGCTGGATCCCCACTGACTTACTTTGGTGTGAAGATGCATTGAGATCAATTCATGTCTGCTGAGGCTCTGTCCTGTCAATGTCTTCTCTTGAACTTTTGACAAAATTACTGGTTACAAATCTCACTGGTTTGTCAAAGTTCAAAAATTAGTCCACTGGGAGCAGAGGAACATGCATAAGAGAGGGGGGAAATCTGTTGTGTTTATGCTTTTAAGTTTCAAAACCAGAAACAAGAATCAGGCCACAGCACTTTATCTGCAGGTCTTAGAGGCCATCAGTGGTTGTAAAGAAACTGTTATTCTTCCTCTACTGGGCTGTGCATAGACTATAATTCACATTGTCTTATCCGTAAAACTTCTCTGGTATATTGTATCTTTGTCCAGAATACTAAATGTGGCTCTTGAGCTGGTAAACTACATAATGTTAACAGCCCACAGAACATCTTCCATCTTGCAAGAGTTGGGTTATAGTAGCTTAATGTTTAGTTAATACTTACTGAGCTAATCCAAATTTTGTCTGTTGCACAAAGCTCAAGTTTAAGCACTTTTTAAATATTGGAAATAGCCATATGCTAGCAAAACTGGTTTTTGTATTTTGCCATGAAGCATATAAAAAATCTGAGCTAAAGAGAAGACACACAAAAAAACCAAGACAAGCTGGAAGATTATCCCATCTCTTCAGAGGTGGAGCATTCTCAGGAAAGTCCTCAGGAAGCCTCCACCTAAAGGCATTATTGGACTATGTGATATGTTACTTTATCAAATACAGTTTCAAACCTCTTCTACATATTAATAGCAGCTTCTCAGAACTGTTCCATGCAAACTTTTCTTCCAGTTTAGATAACCCCATCAGAAAAGCAAAACAGGAGACCTTCTATTGGTACAAGAAATAATTTCAAAAAGGGCAGAAATTCCCCTAAAAAATTCTGTTGATGGGAACCTAGTTATGGCCAAAACTAGGTAGCACTGAAACCCAAAAAAGGGAAGAGTTTATCAAGGCAATGGGAAACCCAGGTTTTCTCCTCAGGTTTTTCTGTGAAGGAAATTTAACCTCTTCAGTTGTTGAGAATTCAGGGTTTAAGCGCACTGGAGAGAACACAGTGCACAACACTGGGAACAGATGGATGTGGAGGGAAAGCAGTCCTTCTGTAGTCCTCTGTAGCTGCCAGTCATTCTGTTCCAGTGGAAATAGGGCCTAGATATTTTCACATGTACCTCAGAATAGTCTTGAGGATGGTTTGAATGTCTTCATCCGGTTCTCATGTCCTGTTTTGACTGGAACCAGGCACTTTACATACCCAACTCTGTATGCAGAAGCAGCTGAGGGAAGTTATGTCAAGAAACTGGGTACCTTGTTTTTCTTGGTTCAGGGGGAAATGGCTCTGCAGCAGCAAAGAACAATCACAGCAGAGACTGGTTATTTATATAGAAAGATGCCTGATCGTTTACATAAATAGGATCCAAACAGTTGAACATTTGTGTCTTATCATAAATGACAGTAATGTTAGAGCAGCTGTAATGGTAGTTATGAATTCAAGCATATGGCTCTAGCTTGATGGGTTAGATGAAGCCGTAGTGTTAGAAATGAAGACAGGACTGTCTCATGGAAACCTTTGATTAATTGAATTAAAGCAGTACTACTTAACTCATTTTTCTACAGCCCCTTGGGGATCTGTAAGTATATATTGTTCTAAGTGAGTCTGGACACAAGAATTTAGGAATACCAGTGTGTTTGAAAGTCTTACTCATTTATGATCATAAACAGTTGTATTCCTAACTATCAATACATTCCCTATCTGTCCTCACTCATTATAACTATATAAATAATTTTTACATTTTCTAATGTTTTTTTTTCCCTGTATGATTCAATGTTCCTATTCTTTCTTCATCAGAATACAGTAACAGAGCAGTTGCAGAAGGGTTACGCCAAGGATCAGATCTACACATATGTTGGGGACATTCTCATCGCTGTCAATCCATTTCGGAACATAGATATTTATTCTTCACAGGTGTGAAAATCTAGGTTTGGTTCTTCTATAACACCAGTTTCCATTATAATACGAGTATTTCTGTTATGACTAGGGAAATTGGGGTGTCCTGCTGAATGAGGTGGGTGCCCTGGTGACAAAGGACACAGAGTAGGCAGAATGACTGGGTACTGCCTTTGCTTCAGTCTTTACTGCTAAGGCCAGCCCTCAGGAATCCCAGACCCTGGAGGCAAGAGAGAAAGTCTGGAGAAAGGAGGACTTTCCCTTAGTTGAGGAAGACCAAATTAATGAGATCTTTTAGGCAAACTTGACACCAACAAATCCATGGGCCCTGATGAGATGCACCTCTGAGTGCTGAGGGAGCTGGCAGATGTTATTGCTAAGCCACTCTCCATCATCTTTGGAAGATGATAGAGAACAGGAGAGGTGCCTGAGAACTGGAGGAAAGCCAATGTCACTTTAGTCTTGAGAAAGGGCAGGAAGGAGGATCCAGGAACCTACAGGTTGGTCAGCCTCACCTCCATCCCTGGGAAGGTGATGGAACAGCCCGTCCTGGAGGTCATCTGTAAGATTAGGGGCTGACCTGCTGGAAGACAGCTCTGCGGGGAGGGGCCTGGGAGCCCTGTTGGACACCAAGGTGCCCATCAGCCAGCAGTGTGCCCGTGGGGCCGAGAAGGCCAGTGGTA
>JAVJGJ010000047.1:68738299-68787942 GCA_035590215.1 Microhierax caerulescens | reverse complement strand
CAGGGAGCTCCACCTGAATGTGAGGAAGAACTTGTTTAGCTTGAGGGTGTGACAGAGCACTGGGACAGGCTGCCCAGGGAGGCTGTGGGGTCTCCTTCTCTGGAGATAGTCAAAACCCACCTGGATGTGATCCTGTGCAAGCTGCTCTAGGTGAACCTGCTTTAGCAGGGGGTTGGACCAGATGGTCTCCTGTGGTCACTTCCAACCCTCACCACTCTGTTATTCTGTGGTAAGTTGGTCCTTTATGTCTGGCAACATTAAAATTTTCTTCCAATAATTAAAGTTTCATAGCATAATCAGGGCTGACATTATACCAAATTGTGTTTCGTCTTTTTTAGCAGTTCTTGTAGTACTGACTATATACAGATTAATGGTATAGTGAGCGTGGTAACAGCTCACTCAGAAAGGATTACTGCTGGTAACCTCAGCATGCTGTACACTAATCTGAAAATAAAACTAAGTTCTGATTAAAAAACAAAAGTTGTTAAGGGGCACTGATAACATCTTCATTTTTCTTACACTTAGCATTCCAAACTGTATATTGGAGCCAAACGGACTGCAAACCCTCCTCATATTTTTGCTGTTGCTGACATAGGTTATCAGTCCATGGTGACATACAACTCTGATCAGGTATATATGAGGTGTCTTAATTATATATTTTGTCAGGCTGAGAGATACGTAATGAGCTCAGAATCATGCTCTTGTTCTCTGTAGTGTATCGTTATTTCTGGAGAAAGTGGAGCTGGCAAGACACAAAGTGCCCATCTTCTGGTCCAGCAGCTCACTGTCCTGGGCAAGGTATGTTTCAAAGGGGATGAGGGGATGCTTCTGTAAGGCTTTGGATCTTATGCCTTGACTGAACCTATGGACAGGGCACTGGTAGGGGGGGCAAGACTGTAATACGCTTTCCAAAGAACTTCTGTAAAGTTAGATGGGAACATGATGCTGATCTGTCTACCCCTTCCTCCCTCCTGAACTAAGGTCACTTGAAAATAGGTTGGGGATTCCACAAGGAAATACCCACTGCAGTGAGGGCGGTGACTTTGGCCCTTGTTTAATTGTCTTCAAATCACCCTAACTGTACCTTTGTAGCTTTTCACCTCCTTCTACAACCACATTGCTGTCAGTGGGACATGCTCATTCTGGGAAGTGGTCACCATAATTGTCTAAATAAAATGCCATTTTTGCATGTCCCAGGTGAGATACAAGCAAACTGATCTGTTGGTAAGGTGCCGTGCAGCAGTAAGCAGATGCTAACGAGGATCCTGAAAGCAGACTGGCCATTGCAGGGTGCTGGACCACAGAAATTGATTAGTTCTGGTGGTGTCATCTCATTATGTGTGTGATCTCTTCCAGCCAGCCATTAGTTCTGCAGATTGCTATATTCTGAGAGGTTTCATGATATCTAAGTCTGTCTTTCCGTATGAGTCACATGGGAATGGCTGCCCTGATGACATCACACTTTACAATAACAACTAGAAGAGGAAAGAAACACTTAAAAATGGATGTATTTGAGTGATTACTAATAAATTGAATATCTTTCATGTCCAGGCTAATAACAGGACTCTACAGGAAAAGATCCTCCAGGTTAATAACCTCGTAGAAGCATTTGGGAATGCAGGCACTATCATCAATGATAACTCGAGCAGATTTGGAAAATATTTGGAAATGAAATTCACTTGTGGTGGCACTGTAGTAGGAGCCCAGATTTCAGAGTATCTCCTTGAAAAATCCAGAGTTGTTCACCAGGCAGTGTAAGTATAAAAATTATATTTTACCTCAGTTGGGTGTTACAGAGTAGGCCTACAATGCAGGAAATTATCTTGGATCAAAACATGAAAATTAATAAGGTGCTGGGATTTTTTCTCATAAATGATACATGAATAGTTTATAAATCTGTGAGTTAGCTGAAAACTACTCATGATTTTTTTTTCATTGCCTCCTGGGTTATTTAAACAAATCTCATGAAAATATATATATGATATATAAAGTGCATCAGAATGTGTAAAGAATTAAAAGCTTTCTAATAGTTTAGTTATAAATGTCCGTCTGGAATTTTTAAGTATTATGTCAAGTATATCACTTGGATTTATTTCTTCTGCATTTCCTCTAGTATTGTAGCTTATTTGTTTGTTGGTTTGCTTGTTTGCCACATGCTTGTTTTCCATTTTTGTTAGAAAGGGTTATGGACCAAATGCAGAACAGATCCATCTGTCATGTGTGTATCTCATAACATAAAGTGTCAGAAAAATTAAATGGCTTTTTATATTTATAAATTTATATCTAATATTTTAAATTATTGACATGTATTTTCTATCCTAAAATATAGCCCATCCAAGTAAAAAAATATTTTGGCAACTCTATTTCTGCCATAATAACAATATGAAAAACAGAATTTGAGACAAGGAATGTTGTCACTGACTTAAATTTTTCCGCTTGCTGATCTAAGTATCACTTCGAATGTTTCACTAAATTTAAAGTTAGAGGCAATTTCATGAAATCATGTTTTTTCCTCTGGTTGAACATAAGCACAGAAACTTCTTTTTCAGAATAAAATCAGCTTTTTTTTTCAAAATACCACATTTTTCATCACTTTTCATGTGTTTGTTCTGTGACTGTCAGTTTGTATTTATATTGTGCCACACACTGAGACAGGAAGATAGCGAAGAATTTACATGCTTCAAATGCTATTTAGGTAGCTGGTTAGATGTGTGGATTCACAAGAAAATGCCACCAAACAGTTTAACGTGAGAGCCACTGTAGGATGTTAAATTTTAAGGTGTGAACTTGCAAAGGCAGCTGAAGCTGTTTGTGGTGAGCATGTTAGCCTCTTCACTGAGGTCTCTGTGTGGCTGGTCCCTGTGGCTGTGCCAGGGCGGTGAACAGGCGTTCAGGTACCTGCATTGCAAGGGCAGTCCGTTCTGCTGTTTGGGAGAACGTGACTCCCAAAGTCATGTGGAGAGCTAGGAATGACTTTTTGCAGAAAAGTGGTGACTGATTACCCAGAAAAGGGAGACCCAAGTTCCAGACTTATGTCAAACCAAGAGATTTTGAACCTACAGGTTCCCCTGCCTTTCTAAGAGAACACACAAACCATAAGGACACAGTGAGGTTTCAGAGAGTGCAAAGCATGGCTCTGCAACCTAATGGTTTAACACAAAGGGGGAAGATAAGAGATCTGTTTCTACTCCTTAAATTGATTTTGTTTTCTACTACTGACTGTCCACAGTAAAATATGCAAACTAAGCTGGCCCTGGATTCTGATCTTGGCACCCCCCATGTAGAGAGGCGTGTGCTGGGCTCTGATCCTGTGTCAAAGAAGCACGTAACGGTGCTCCTGAGACACACCTCAGTTCATGCAGAAAGCAGGGGTTTGAACACAATTCCGTTTTGCTGTTTCATAGTGACTGACTTGGCCATCTCAAGGTTCAGTAGTGGTTGCAGATTTTCATCTACGCATCTAGTTCTTCCTCCTAAGGTGCAGAGGAACCTTGGATGTGCAATAAACCTCCTGTCCTGGGTTTGGGCACCTAATTGTTAGGCAAAGGATGCCAAGTCATAAGGCCTTTTGCTGAATGTCTGCTTATGTGCTTTCTTGGTTTAGGGCTAAAGGACACAGCAAACATACGGGATTCAGTGAATCAGGAGTATATAGCTCTCCCATGGTCAGAAGATTTTTTTTTTTTTTAAATAACTGGAGGTTAAGCAGCCCATTTATTGCTAGTGGTGAGCAACATGTCGTATCTCACCCAGCATCTGCCAATTGCATCAAAGGCAGAGCAGCATTTAGCTGGTTGTAGCACTGAGCAGCCACCCTGGCAGTTTTGAAACAAGCATACAATGGCACAGAAAGGGTGTTCACTTCACAAGAACTTGTCTAATAAAGCTTCTTTCAGAGTCCTCTGTCAGTTTGCATGAGCCTTGCCTGTTACTAAAGTAGCTATTTAATAATAGCATGTATGTCATCATTAAGTGTAACAGTTATGTTACTAAAGCAGTTCGTTGTTTCTGTTGTTTCAGAGGAGAGAAAAATTTCCATATTTTTTATTATATTTATGCTGGTCTCGCGGAAAAGAAAAAACTGGCACATTATAAACTGCCAGAGTATAGACCTCCCAGGTAATGCAGTTTTTTTTTACATAAATTGATTACTAAGGAATGTGGTGTTGAATTCTCAACCTCATTTACATTCTAACTGTATCTATCAACTCTTTCAGGTATCTGCAAAATGATCATTTCAGAATAGTGCAAGATTTCATGAACAATAGCTTTTATAAGTCTCAGTTTGAATCAATTGAACAGTGCTTTAAAGTCATAGGTTTTACGCTGGAGGTGAGTGCTGATAACCCTTTTTTTTTATTTTTTGTTTTGTAAACTTTAATAGCTACCTTGATCAGGAAAAGCTTGTATAAAGTATTTGAATAATTTCCCTTGTTAATTTATTCATTTAACAGTAGTGTGTTTATATTTTAGGATATTGCAAGATCAACTTACTGTTACATTACCGCATTTAAATTTTTAAGGTTTCATGGCATTGATAAACTAATAAAATTATATTAGTCAACAAGACTTTGAAATCAGTGAGTACAGCTGAGTAATTGGGAAAAAAAGGCTTTTACAAATTAAATGCATAGAAAATTATGTTGTAACTATTTATTAGCCTATAATTTTAGGCCTGTGAATATGAGTCTGATCTCTGTTTTAAGATGAAGTCCATGGTGAGAGTCCTAAAAATTCATTGAGTTGATCTGAGTTTTGATGAACTCATTACATTTTCTCAACTCCAGGGGTAAAGTAAAATGAAGTTTTTACATCCCTTTGGAGTGAATCTCATCACTAAACTTTAGCAGATCATATCATTGCTCTGCTGGCCATTAAACCCCCTCTCCTCAGACTGTCTTTGGTGTAATTAAAATAAAAACAGGCTTCTGGATTTATAGAGTAAGATGCAAGAGAAGGAAACCCCATCCTGTTACCCTAGTTCTCTCTTCTTGGGAGAAGTGGTGCATCATGGCTGTAGTTTACCACTGACTGACTTTATCACAAATGATAGTAGGACTATGATCCATGTAGCATCTGTGAAATATAGCACTAGTGCTGCAGAGTGGATGTATTTTTTAATTTCTTCGACAAAACTGCATGTTTCAAGGAGCTTTTCACAGAAGATTACTCACTTAAGTTGAATATTTCTGGCTTCCCTCAATGTAAATATTTGAATAGCTAGCAGAACAGATTTATTCATCTATTCTGTTCCTTCATACTCGTTTTGCATTAAGTCAATAGTACTGGTGGCATTCACAGTCTCTTTCTCCTCTACATGCTTATTTGCAACTGCAGTTAGTAATATCACACCTGTACTAGCACATCCTTTCACACCTGTACTTTCATCTTTCCAGAAGCAGCATGGAAAGATATAAACAGCTCAGAGCTGACAGCAGTTTTGTCACAGCACCAGAGACTTTGTCCTCATTTTACATGAAGTCCTAATTTATACCATGAAAAGCAGCAAGTCTGTTTTTGTTCCCAGTTCTTTTGTTCACTTGGATGAATGAAGACAATAATCCTGACCATCCAAAAGAGACCTTCCTTACATATTGAAGATCCACTTAGAACTAGGTCACTAGCTGTATTGTGCAGTTCTAGCATGGATTTTTACTTGATTAATTCAGCAAGCCACTGTGAGCTGAATCTCTAAAGAATTATCTACCTGTAGAACCCCCACAGTTTCAGAAGCAGGTTGAGTACCTTAGGAACCAACTGTGGTTACATGTGAGCCCTGTCCGCATTAGCCTGTCTTACATTCCCCACAGGGTGAATTAGCCTGTCTGAGGCTGTGTTTGCAAGACTGAAGGAACAGAGAAGTCTTCTTCCCCCACTGAGGTTCTGATATAGGATACCTGTGCTGAGACAATTTGTTTTCAGTGACAAAAAGATACTGTAAGACAATGAGTTCCTTTTCTAAGATCACTTTTTCATAACACAGCCTTAAACTTTGACATGCATCCCAGTGCACAGAGGAGGTTCTATAGAGGTGTGTTCCACGTTTTATTGGCAGAAAACATTGGACAGAGTATCTTCTCCAACTAAAACTGAGAACTAAACAAGGCTTTATTTCTTTTATTTTTAATGGATTGGCAGGCTTTAATAGTAACTGCTGTCACTACTCCCCATCTTAAAGTCACACCGTTTAAATGTCAGTCTGCATGGCAAAATTAATAGGAAAAGACTGTCTGAGGTGGACAGTAATCATGCTGTATGAGACAGATCAAGCCAGATTTCAAACACACTGGAAAAGGCTATACATATTATACACAGCATAACAGCAGACGTTAAGCTGTGTATTTCTTTGCATTTCTTCTGTTTCTCTAAGATTAAAACCTAGGTAAATTGTGTGCCAATTATCCTGAGCATAATTTTTTAGTGAGCTTATCTAGTTTGTCTTGCTGTCGCTGGACTAATTAATTTATTAACTGCTAGATTAACTTCTGAAAGTGTTGAAAACAAGATCAAGTATTCTAAAGCAATTAAGGATTTTATCTGAGTAAATGATGCCTGACATGGTACCAGCAAACTATTGAGTATGAGGGAATAAAATGCTGTGCAATTATGAAAAGTCCATCATTATAAAATACCAATCAAATTTACAAAACTGTTTCTTATAAAACTACTTTAAAACTTATAATCCTGCTATTTGAAAAATACACTATTACTGCGTGCCTCAAAAAAAAATAATAAAATAAATCACAGATTCCAAGCTTAAAACCTTGTCTGCTTTACAGGAACACCTCAGCATTTCTGAGTAGAAAATACTCATATCATCAGGTATACAGATGTTCACAGTTCAGATGAAAATTCACAGTTCAAAACTAAGTCAAACCTGCAATGAAATCATTATTTCATTAATTCCAAATATTATTTTATTTGCCATATATAAGTACTTAAAATAATATACTGTATATATCTCTTCACTGTCCAGGCTAATATTAGCCTTTTTCAAGGCAGAATCCCCTTCAGAACCTACTAAATAATTTGGAATTTAAATATGTTTAAGTGAAGTCCATACTAAAGTGCTTTGACGAGTACACAGTTTCTAACTGACATTTTGAGGGTAAAGTGCTTTGCCAAATCAGAGATGTGAGATCTCACTCTTCTCCCAGTGAAACTTTTCCTGATTACGTCAGTGTGAGTGTTGCAGACCTATTATTTGGAGTATCTTGTTTTCAAGAAACACAGATGCAAATTTGTTTACGTTTTTGTTGATCTGGGTATTACATTTTCAGACGTGGTTGTACCTGCAGACATGGTCAACAGTGGATATAAATTACCTCTGAATTCTTTCTGTGTAAGAGGATTAAGTTCACCATTGCTTTGTGCTTCCCCTGCTCCATGTCAATCGCGTCCTCTCGACAAATATGGAAGAAAGATTAGGTTATAGTTTGTCTTGCCCTCTTCGGTGTCTTATACTTGAAAGACTACGCTGAGTACAGAACAGGGAAAATAACTGCTGAGAACAGTGTTCCTAAAAGTAGGAGGTATGTGGCAGACGACAGGAAACAACATGCACGCATGCCCATTGCACAGACTGAAGTGACAAATCTATCTGGCTGTCTGGCTGTTAACTATTGCATCTTTTTTAATATACTTTTCAGGAACTTGGAAGTGTGTACAGTGTCCTTGCTGCCATTTTAAATGTGGGTAACATTGAATTTTCTGCAGTAGTATCTGAACATATGATTGACAAGAGCAACATTTCCAATCCAGTAGCCCTTGAGAATTGTGAGTGTTTTTTCTTGATTTAAGATTGGTTTCCTTTAGTGTTTTGATAGTGAATTTCTTTTGTTGCAAGAGAGTTATCCATGAAAACTGTATTCACATTGAAATTTTGCAAGAATAATTAAATGCTGAAGATAGATTAATTCCAAGCCTACCTGAATTCAAATGCAAAAGGAAAACATCTTCCATGTTATGCACCTTATTTGACTAACCAGTTCACTGGCATTCAGGAAACATGACTAATACTGCAGATGCCTGAAAAGAAAATCTTTGGAATTTTTCCAAGGTTATTTGAACATTTGATGGAGAACCTCATTAACACATTGAATAGGGTTTTTTCTCAGTTTCTTTCTCAGATAGTCATTGCTTGTTCCCCACATGTGCCTGTTGAAATATAGCTCACTAATTCTTTGGAAGGGAAGCCTTACACTGTAGGCTGCCAGGACACAGAGGAGGGAAAGTAGCAAAGATTTTTAAGAAGATTGCTACTCTTTCTTAGTAATTGCAGGTGGGGAGATAATGAAGTCTTCATCCTATCTTCTTGCATGTTTTCCTGCTATAGATAGAAAAATATTGTGGAACTGGGAAAGAAGAACCCCTTTTTTTTGGAGCAGGAAGAGGACAGCAGTGGCTTATATGGATGGATTATAACTGAGAGGGATATTCACACCTCACAGTTTATATACTCCTGACATAGTCACCTAGATTCCCTAGCATTTCTCTGTAGGCAGTTTGTAGAAATAACCTCCTTGATAAAGCAACTTAAAAGCCTCCTTAATAAAGCAATTTACAACCTACAGGCTTCTACTTTGAATGACTTAATGACTGCAGTGGAAGCTAGGAAGGTTGGTGACTAGATTAAATATTGACAGTTGTTTGGCATGAACGCCCACATTAGTCATAGTTCAAGACTTTGATTTGGCCCTTATTCATAATATGTTGCACTTCCAGCTTTGATTGCAGATATGAGTATTTTTCCTTCTAAAATCTGCCTCTGAGCTGTGCCTGTGACCTTCCTTCCTAGGTGCATCCTTGCTGTGTATTCAGGCAGATGAACTGCAAGAGGCCCTCACCTCTCACTGTGTAGTGACTCGAGGAGAAACAATTATTCGTCCCAACACTGTGGAAAAAGCCACTGATGTCAGAGATGCCATGGCCAAAGCACTCTACGGGCGCCTTTTTAGCTGGATAGTCAATCGCATCAACACTTTACTCAAACCTGACAAACATTTAAGGTAAAAAAAGCTTTTCCAAAACAAAGATTTTCTGTGAGAATAATGTTGTCTACACTAGAGCATTTGGTGTTCTCATCTACTTTTTCTCTGCTACCTTTTGTTCATGACATCTCCATGTTAAAAAAAAAAAAAGGTTTTATCCTATTCATAGTATGCAGTGAAAATACAGTGGATATGGATAGCACAAGCATCTGGCGTTTTCCTGTTTGACCTTTGCTCATTTAACCCTGTGAAAATTACATACTGTTTTTCCTTTATACTTTTCCAGGGTTAACTTTTGACATTCATCTGTTGATTGCATAGGTCAAATTCTGCTTGTATTTTTGCTGGTGCCAATGCTTCTGTCATTTTTGTTACGAGCATGGTTTCATATATTTGTGAGAGTAGTTTCCAAACACAACTTCAGTTTGATATAAAATTTATCCCCTTAATTTTTTGTTTCAGCAAATAAATACAAATATTAGAGCTTTTTTCCAGTTGCAGAACATGTACCTCTCAGAATGCCTTAAGTAAAATTTCAAACTGAAGTTTTTACTAATAGTACTTCTTTAGAGCTTAATTGGCAATTTAAGTTCATACCACACCCTGGTACTTAAAGTTGTCATTTAGATGCATGAAAGTTCTAGCTTTTAATTCTTTTGAATTTCACGTTAAAATAAGCAGTTTTAATTGTTGTGAAAAAGTAGTATGAAGAAACAATATTTGATGACAGAAATCTTTAATTTCAAGATGCTTGTGAGAAAAGCCTGTTTTATTACAAGAGAAACAAAAATCACTATATCTCGTTTCTGTACTGGTCAGCTTTTTACAGTAGAATATTAACTAGCAAATATTAGTTTACAAATGAATTTGTAAATTCTCTGTACACTTATCAATTGACTCAGTCATTATGTGATTCAGTGTATCTGGTCTGCAAATACAGGCATCTTTGAATTGATGTGCATTTATTGTATTTAAAAAAAGATTATTGTTATTTTAAGAGATATTTAATTTAGCTAAAATTACCGTTTAACTGGTGTACAGATTTGGCCCTTTATTTCCTTTTGCTAGTTAGTGTAAAATAAGATACAACCATAGAAAGTTTATTTAATCTTTGCAGTGGAAATGATGATGGTTTGAACATTGGAATTCTTGATATCTTTGGCTTTGAGAATTTCAAAAAAAATTCTTTTGAACAACTTTGTATCAACATTGCCAATGAACAAATTCAGTTCTACTTCAATCAACATGTCTTTGCTTGGGAACAGGTATGTGTTGAATATTTTGCTAAAGCTTTAATATTTCTGAACGTATAAAACCTTGTTTCAAGAAACTACATTGCTCCTTCTCCATAATAGGTTGTAAACTTCAGATTGTAACAAATGTTTTATGAGTGTGTGTTCTGTGAAGCCATGCTTGCTATTTGCAAGTAAAATGCCTACATAAAATGCATTAAACTTGAAATTCACAGTATCTAAGCAACATAACACAGTGATAGTTGGTTTGATGCAAATGTAGTTGTTTTCTTGAGGAAAAACGAGTGATGTAATGTATGATTTTACAATAAAAAAAATGAATGAGCGGTAGCATAATTTTTAAAGTGCAGTGTTCATAATAGCTTGCTAATAAGCTTAATGAACACTGAAATTCCATTATTAAAAACTGAAAATCTCAACATTATTTTGTACTTATTCAGGAACTAGTTTCATCTAAGCTAAATAATGATGTATTAAATCTAAATAATTTGATGTAAAACAGAGAAAAGGAATAGGGTTGTAATTATAAAATTTTATGAAATTAAAGATTGTACTGAAAAAACCAAAAAAGATCACCTCAACTTTTTAAATAATTCCATAATAATTAACTGTCTTTAAATCTTTATTCAATATTTTTATTTGAAAAAATATTAATCTTGCTGAAAATGAAAATATTTCAGAATTCTGCATGAACAGAACATTCAACATTCAAATTTTAGGTGAAATAATACTTTCTGTGGTTTATTGAAATTATTGGGGTTTATGATACATAGATGAAAATCTGTCTGAATACTGATTTTAATTATTAGTAGAAAAAGTGTTTTGTTAGTGTTAATCACTGCTTGTTTTAAGGAGGAGACAGATAAAAGTTTGGAATGTGTCTATGTATGCAAGTGTCTACGTGCATGTGTCAGTCTAGAGGTGTATATATCTATATGTAATATGAATTTTTTTTTCTATGGATCAATGTTTTACTCTGTTTCCAGATATTTCAGGAAATGCTGTCTTGCAGTCTTAGACCTTGTAGTTTTTTTAGAATTTATGTGCGAGATTCTGAGTCACAGGTATTTTCTTGTCTTTAATAGCATCTAAAAGTCAGAGAGAAATTAGCCAGAACTACCATAATTACTTAGGCGTCTTCTCTCCAAAGTGCATGAATTCACACTAAAAGAATGCTTGGCTACTGCTGTTTCTAACAGCTGGAAGATGGAAATAGTACAGGTTGCAGCATCGTTATTTTTTATTCCTGTCAAATCCAGGCACTGACCAGGTCCCATGGACTTCTGTACGTCTGCTTTGCTCAAATGTTCCCTGACTTGATCCTATACCACTGAGGGTGTTTTCCTTGCTTCAGATATTCCCTCTGGTCTCAGGGACCTGGGATTATCAGTCAAGACCAAGGCAAAAAAGGCATCAAGTATCTCAGCCTTTTCTGTCATCCACACTCGTTCAGCAGCAGGCCCACATTTTCTCTGATTGCCTTTTTGCTGCTGATGGATGTGCCTTGGCCTTCCTGACCCTATCCCTGTACACGCAAAATTGTCTTAATATTCCTTCTCTGGTTTTAATTAAACTTTGGTCCTGTTCAGTGTGATCTGCCTCTGCTTGTTTCTACATATCCTAATACAGACTGTTTTGGCCAGACCTATCTATATTAATGCAGAGGTTTGTGGTGTCACCATCTAGCAGGAACAGTTTGCTCTCCTGCACGCGCCCCGCTGCAGAGAGGTCAAGGGAAAGAGATGAGGGAAAAAATGAACTTTTGATTTTGGCAACATACAGTTTACTCATTTCTCCCTGTACGAAATGAGTATGACAATTACAGACCTTATGGAAGGGGAAGGTGACCTTCATTTACATGATCTCTAAGTATGTCAATTTTACCTGCTCCCACTCATTCTCTCATAGATTTCATTGACTCACACCCATGTGGAAAGCACTGGGATGTGTACGTTTAAGTGGTCTTACCAGGATCATTTATGAGCAACACAAAGGACACCAGCTGGCAAGTCTTCATCATGTCTCTTAGGTTCTTCTTGCTGAAATAGTATTTGGACAGATCTTTTATGCCGTTTAGCAATCACCAGTTTTTATGGGATGGTTCTTTGCCTCAGAACTTTATTTACTTCAGCCTCCATAAACTTTAGGCAAGGTTATTATTTGCTTTTCCTTGTTTGGAACATGTTCATCTTTACGCCTACAGTCAGTTTCCTTGGTGGTCTCATAGGAAAAGGAAAGGTGTATGTGATGTGCTGTTAACCTTGCAGCCATCCTCCTGTTGTCAGATTTGGAGGGTGTTCCATTCTGCTCGCTGTCTTTCTGTGAGTGAAGGCCTTCTGATCTTGATGTAAGCAAGACTTCCCTCGATTTCATCGCTGCGAACAAATGTTCTTCATTCAAATCACAGGCCATTCTTCCAAGACTCTGCTGGTACTTACACACTCATTTCCATTCACATTTCATGTACAGCAACCCTAATATTCCTATTACAAGTGTCCACATCCTGTCTGTAATGCCAATTGAGGAAGATGTCTACTTTAATTTACACCACTACACCAGTTTATATCAAACTTCGTTATATTATCTTGTAGCAGTCTCCAAAGATAGTAGTATGGCAGTGAAGAATAAGTGATATAGATTAAGTTTGTGCAAGCTTGGGTGTAAATTCCCTTCCTTTCAGAGCCAGGAAATGACAAATGTATTGTTCTGCCTTACAGCCCAATGGCACGGGATGATTTGCAGTATGATTCATAGTCATTATTGGACATCACTGTTCACTTATGTATAATGGGATGGTTCCAGTTTTACATCACAAGAAAGCAGCCTTCAAGAAGGCAGGTGGCTTCAGAATCTTTTCTGTTCACTGTAAGGACTCACCTGTGTTAACACCAGTAATGTACTTTAATTGTAAGTACAAGCCTTCCCTGCAGAAAAATAAGAGAAAACTATTTGCAGGGAAATATAAAGTATAATTACTAAATTTTCTATACATGGGGAAAAAAGGAAATATTTTCAAAATCATGTGACTGAAATTGTTCTTGTTAATGCCACAAAGTATCACTTAGGTAAAAGCCAAACAATAGGATGGCCCCTGCCCTTCGCTGTGTGTCTGCCTGACTTTACACACTGCTGAGGGTTTGGTTCTTTAATACTAGAAGGCAGGAGTTATGTTTAGAAGAAGGCTGATGCCAGCAGTCACAGAGACCTTTGTGTTGACTTCCATTAGCCCAAGCTGACTGCCACACTGATGGAGCTGTCCTGATGCTGGGCTCCCAGTCTAGTATCTCTCCAAGCCCCTGTGCAATGTGGGACAGACGTGTGGGATTGTTCTGTGCTCTCTCAGAAATCTCTGACACAACGCTGCATTGCACCCTGTAGTTCTACCCAAGGAAGACTGCAGTTTAATTTCTTTCACACCTCCCTCAAGAGAGGTAAAACTTACAGTTATGTTATTTCTTCATTTCTTCCCTTGTTTTGCCCTGTTCAATTCCATGACACATGTAACTAGACAAAATTTGACCTATCTAGTGGGAAGTCAAGGCCTAAATCACTTGATGATAGTCTTGTTCTCGATTAACCAATGTCAACCTAACAAGCAGTGATTATGGATCTAGGGGAGGTCAATCATTTTCTGGCAACTTGCACAGTGAAGCCAAATAGTAAATGAACTCAAAAGGCTGAATTGTGCTTTTGGTGTTCCAGGTGATGTGTTTTTAGCATTATCAGTGGTTTCTTTTCTGAGAAGTGTTGATAGTTTTGCCTTCCTGGGAAGCGTGGCCTGCAAAAATACGGCCTCCGAAGTGGTAGGAAAGAACAGTGGTACTGTCACTGCCCAAGGCTCAGGGTGTCCGCTAGAGCAGAATGTCTGCGTGCCGATGTGGAGAAGTCAAGTCATAATTAAGGGAACTTATTCTTTATTGTTGACTTAATGCTTGCGTTTAAGAATGAAGGCTTTTAGCCCTGAATGCAATATCCTTTCCCCAATTTAACAGAAAGGCTGATGTGGGGGAGTATAGTCTAAGGTAAAAGTAGTTTAGATTCCCAATAGTCACTAGGGACAAATAGATACATCTCTGTCTCCACGGATGAGGAGGAAATACAGGCTCTCGACTGTGCCACTTCTTTTATGTGTCTATAGTTAAGTGGAATGAATGCTGGCACAAGCCTTTTTTAGGTTGATATTAAGCAAAGCACAACTTTTTCACCTTCAGTCCTGTCCTTCAAGGTGTTTACCTTACATGTAAGGTACTGATGTAAACTAATTCTGTCAGCTCCATGATCTGCAGGTAACACTGTCCAGTAAGGCAGCCTTCCCGTTTCTTTCTTGCTTGTGATTATTTTGTAAAAAGTAAAAGCAGTAATGTCAAATATCTAAAACATTTTGGAAAGGGGTAAGCTTACTGTCAGTTGGAAGGATGCTACTTTTTGCACTAAATGTATTTTACATTCATATGACGATTTAATTTTCTAGTTTAAACTGGAAAAGGTTCATCCTGAATAAGTTGTTGGTGTTTCTGTTTAACTCAGAATACCATGATACCATGTTCTCAGCAAAATGCCATTACTTTTTTTTTTTTCTAATTAAACGTGAAGACCATTTCCTAATGCATTTAATCATTCTTTTGTTATTAAGTAAAAACAGGGTGCACAAGCTAATATTACCTAGTTTTGATAACAGAAAAGATACCATGTAATATGAAGATGAGATACAAGCCCAAGTATTAGTGTAACTAACTCAGTCATTCCTTTTGATGTCCCATCCACAGGAATACTTTCTAGTGGATTATGTTTTAGAATTTCAGTGAGCAACTGCTGTTTTAAGAAGCTTTCTTGTCATAAAACATTATGGGGGATTACAGAATCCTGTAGCTGATTCAACCTATTAATTCAAATAGGATCCATTTCATTACAGTTTTATGATGTGCATCATTAGGCTTTTATCCTTGCTGCTTATATCCTAATAATATGGTTGAAGACCAGCATTGCATAAGAAAATGTAATGTGATATCTTATTTCTGAGCCATCTGTCACACTGGTGCCTGGAAGACTTGCTTATCAGCCATCCTCCAGGAGCCCATGGGAAGTGATGGGGTGAAGCCCTTCCATATTCTGCTGGGCAGACGGCAGCATTACCGAAACCATCAGTGCTGACAGTCATTCAGTTGTTGAGGTGCACACACAAAAGACTGAACGGTCACAAAAGCTGCAGGCGTAGAGGTCAGGCCCCGGGCCCTGGCCAGGCAGGGAGGAGAGCAGACATTTCTGTTACAGTGTAGTAGTACAGCTATTACAGACCTTTCAGTTTCCAGGAGAACTCTTTTACCAGCTCTCTAAACCAGCCTCTCTCACAACATTTGAAGTTGGAAAAAGTTAATCATTATAGATAGGCTGTTTGTGAGAGCTTGTTTGAGGATGTCTGAGTGTCACAGAAACACTCTTCTCTGATAGATTCATCCTAAGCAATCTCTTCCCTTTTGCCCCTGAATAAGTGTACTCTTGGTAATCCTAAGCAGTAACAGCTGGTTTCATGAACGTAACATCTGTGTGTCGGTACAGCAGCAGCCCTTGGTTAAGCTGCCCCTGCTCCAGTGCTGTGTTTAGGAGATAACACAGACTCATTCCCTTCCTGCCACTGGCTCCTACAGGTATGTAATTAACTTCTTGCCTATATCAGTGATACTTTTATTATTCTCCTCTATTCTGCTGCTACTCAGGTCATTGATTAAAATAAAAAGCAAAACTCCACCTGCCCACTGTTCCAGAGGAGACATGAATGGAGTTAATGTTATGAGATGAGGAACCTTCATGGGGCTGTAGCAGAGATTCTTACTTACACCCTTGTACAGGATATAAACTGAGCCATAACCTATCCTTAGAGTGAAAAGTGTCTTGCAAAATTAGATCAGTCTGGATACTGGAAGGGTTTAGGTATATATTCTGTGTTCTCTTTCAAATGAGTCAGCAGATTTATTTATTTTGGTGTGCATTTCCAGGATGGTGTTACTGATTTTATTAATTTTGCTGTTTATCTCTGACTTAAGAGATTAAGAGGTATGAAGTCAATTAACGTGCTTTACTGGTGTATATGGCGGTTAACTCCTTTTCAAAGTGCTCAATATATTGCCTTCATTCATTCAGACTCAAGTGAATGACACATAAGGAGAGGTCTTCCAGGGTTAGAGGTCTTTGAACTCATTAATATTAGCCATCATTCATGTTTATGACACTCTTCTCACAATGAATTCAGGATAGCACAACTATGTTGTTAACACCATACATTAATAGAACACTTCTATAGAGTCCTATCTTTTGGAAGAGGTATAATTTTTAAAGTAGATCAAACGGCCTAATTATGTGTTTCATAGTATAGCCTACAGAGGACTGAAGGCAGCCCTGGTGTATGTGGAAGCACTGTGCAGTGGATAACTGCTACTGCATTATGTAATGCAGGTGAAAATAGTGGAGGGGTGGCGATCCCCAGAGCATTCTTCTCTTGGTAAATGTAAATCTGTCCTCTGCCGTGATGAAGGATTAAACAAAGTATATTCTTGTATTCTTCAGATATAATTTATATTATTTTCAATATAAAAACTTGGCATCACACTGTGGACACAGCATTTGTTATCAGGTTTTTCTCAGTCTGGTAGGAATCCAAAGACACTTGCAGTTTTTCAGGAGAAAAAACAAACAAACAAATAAACCACAAAAGACCCAGTAGCTTTTCTGTTGTTTCTTAATCTTGCTGAATACCTTTCCCTAGTTCCTTAAAAGGAGTAAAAATGTTGTAGAGGCCAACCTGAGACAATTAATTTCATTTTTAGTAAGTATGTACACCATTCTTTAATTATCATAAACTGTGTGCACCATTCTTCTCCATATAAGAACTTTTCCAGGTGTTTGAGGAGAGGGATCACGCAAGTGAGGCTTCTGTAATCTGTAGTCACTTTTGTAAATCTTGGCCCCTGTACATCATAGAGATCTGAGCAACAAATTGGGAAAGTAAAGGTAGCTCTAAAAGATTAAGAGATCATTTTTTACATTGCAGACCAGGGAAGTAAATATACACCGAGATCTCCATCTGCAAACACTCAATCTTCTTCAACTCTTTCTTTAATTCTTGCGTATTCCCGGAAAGCATCTTGCTTTACCAACTGTACCATAGGAAGCACTTACATATCCAAAGAGAAATTAAAATCTATAACCTGACAGTGTGATACATCCCTACCGACATTTGTTCCTGTAAAACCTTGATGTCTTTAGCCCTGGGGCACACTTTTTCAGTGTAGTTTTCATTTGCTACAATTAAGTCTGTGAATTATTTTCTGAAGTGTTTCTGTGTACGTAGACAAAACTTGCCTTCTGATGCTTGTTACAGAATGAATACCTATATGAAGGCGTTGATGCAAGAGTTATAGAATACGAGGACAACAGGCCCCTCTTAGATATGTTCCTGCAGAAACCAATGGGTTTATTGTCCTTGCTGGATGAGGAAAGTCGATTCCCACAAGCAACAGATCAGACACTAGTAGGTAAGTATATGGCTTATTTTATTATGGTTTTATGGTACATGCAAAGAGTCAGATGAGAGTTTTAACCAGCAGCAAACAAAACCTTATAACATCCAGTAACAATGCCCATGCTATAGCAATTACATGAGCTTGTTGTCCTCATACTTTTTAGTCTACAACACAGAGGCCCTCAGTCAGTTGGTGTTTCCTCACAATTCCCCAAGGAATCCTTAGGAAGGATTACTACATTGTTTCATATAGGAAGATCCAAAACTTAGAAAGCCAAACAATTTTCTGAGGTCACACAAAAAAAAAATTGGTACAAGTAAGTAACTGATCCAAGAGCTCCCATATTCTCTATCTAGTGCCTTTTATTACAATACCATTATAATATGTTTGTCCTTAAAAACATTAGAGTTTGTTTTGTGCCTCGGTGTTGTCTGAGAAGTCAAGCAATATCCTTAGAGGGATGCAGCTTCGGAAGACAATTAGTGTGCAGTAAATCCAGTAAGATAAGTTATGTGTTTCCTTTCAGAAAAATTTGAAGATAATTTGAAGTCAAAATATTTTTGGAGGCCCAAAAGAGTAGATCTAACCTTTGGGATTTACCATTACGCAGGAAAGGTAAGTGACCTAATGATATTAGTCGGGGATTGTGGAATGGTAGGGCTGGAAGGAAGCAGAAGAGGTCATCTGGGTTGGTTCTCAACCTTCATGTATTCAGGCCTGACATGGAAATGTTGGCAGTGCCTCACAGATCAAAAGTAAACTGAAAAGTTATTTTCCCTCATAAAAAAAAAAGCAATAGCAGGAATGTATTTTTCGTAAATGTCACCAGGTAAATGAACTGACTGTATTATAGAAGAAACGAAATATAGCCATTATGTAACGCAGCTCTGCTCTTCCTCTTCGTTCTTCAAAGTCCCGTGCCATGCTTGTTCCCACTGTTTTGTGGATCCACCTCCATTCTTTCTACTACCCCCTACATCCCATCAGCCTTACTTAGTTCTGTACTTTGTCATCAGCCAGATAGATAATGCAGGCCCTGCTTTCTGACTCATTTGATGAGCAGTGTCTTGCCCTCCTGTACAAGTCTTTCAAACTCAGGAGCTGCTGACACACAGCAGCAAGATGCCACTGGTCATCTAAACCTTGCCTTATGAAAGCAGGACTTCCCACCTTCTTTTGAGCTCCTTTAAAGGGTATGGAGTGGGCACTGCTGTCTCACATAGGAAACTATATTGGGTCTGCACAGTGCTGGAGCAGCTGGCATGGAAGGAGGCAACATACTGTCCATCAGCTGATGGAAGATAACTTGCCCCATGCAAGACAGACAGCTATAGAAGGCCTGCAGTAACTCATCTGAACTACACTTCACCAGCATAGCGTACCACTGCTGAGGAGCCGAGAGCCAGCTCTTCCTGTACCATTCTTGATAACCAGCCACTGAAGACAGGGATTCCACCAGTGCCCCATCAGCCCTTTCCAGTGTTCAACAAGCTTTTTCATTAGGAAGTTTCTCCCACTGTCTAACATACCTCCATTGCTGTGATGTATGTTCGTTACTCCTGGTTCTTTTTACTGTGGAACTGGAGAAAAATATATTTCCTCTTCCTTTACAAGCCTTTTTGTAATTTAAGATTGTTACTGGGATGTTTTGTGAGGGTTTTTTATAAATTAAATATGTCAGTATCTTTTACCCTTCTTCACAGGCCAGAGTTTGGGGGTTTTTGTGGTCGTTATTTTTTACAGCATCAGTGAGATAGAGCCTTGGAGCTACATTTTGAGTTAGGTACACCATTCCTGGAAATTTTAGAGAGATTTGATTTGTCAATATGCAGTTTGTGATTTTAAAGACTTCTACAATTAATTCAGAGATCTCTAGAAAGAATGGTAACTCCTGGATCCAGTACAGCATTATATGAATGGGACAGAAAGATTGTAGTCATATGGATAATCCTGCGTAATGTGGTTGAAATCAAGTGCATTGTTAATTGGGCATTTTACATGTACTGGCATAAAGGAGGACTACAATACACTTGTCCGAGTGATAAATTCACACTAGCTAAAACTAATATTAACACAACTGCATTAGGGAAAATAAATGCTTCAAGCTACTTTGGAATGATGGATTTGCTTTCAGTGATCTGCATCATAATGGTTCTCAGTATTGAAAAGTTAGAACTTCCAGTGATCAAAAAAACGTAAGCAAGAGCGAGCCTGATGGCTGAAAAACTATTTGTGTATCTTGATATATCAGAAGCCACATGCCAGAGTGCTTAAATCTACAATTACTTTTCAAAAGCTCAGAAGACACATAAATACACTTTTTAAACAGGTTCTATATAACGCAAGTGGATTCCTAGCCAAAAACAGGGATACTCTGCCAGCTGATATTGTGCTGCTACTGCGATCATCTGAAAACAATCTGACACGACAGTTGGTAACCCATCCTCTTACAAAAACAGGTATTGTTATTGTGGTAATCTTATTCTTCTCTAGCCTTCGTGATGACCACTGCTAGGTTTCATATGACCACTTGTTGATGACATTATACACTTTGTGGCTTAACTTTCCAACCCTAGAATCTATACAGAATGGAGCCCCAACCATCTCAAGCTGCAGGGGAGGGATTGGTCTGGTCAAGTGCCAAGGAAGTGGTAGAGGCTTCTTTCAGGGTCCTCTCTTCAGGGTAGGGGAGCAAGACAGGGAGTGGAGTGCATCCCTTGAGTTGAGGACTGAACAGAAAGGATCAGGTAAGTCACTTTTTTGGACAGGGCATATATAAATTGCCTGTTTTGTCTCAGTGCAATTTTTCTTTGAAGTAGTAGAGAACCAAGGTTGGGGCTCCTAACATCTGCTGCAAAGAGTGAGGAGACATTCCTCTGTTTCCCCAGTCTGTAGTCCTTTACAATAGGTAACTGATGGGGTCCTAGTAGTGAGCACTTCCTCGGAGAGTTCCTAACTTGGGGTGGAGGACTATGACTGGCTCTACAGAAATTACTATTGAGTTGCACCTTAGTTGAACCAGGTCCTTGCACAGTGTCCTACCTGACATTTTAGGATGATGGGTAAGTCTTACAACCGGTTTGCTATTGTGTCATATTACTCCCTGTGTGATGGCATTGATGCCATACAATCAGTACTTTACTTTCTTGTACAACTACATGGCAGATATAATTGTAGTAAAACAGCAAGGCTAGATTGGAAGAGCCTAATGGAAATTTCTCTAAAATGCTGTCATAGCTTACAGAAACTAATGTTTTGGTAAGGTTTCTATTCTTCCCAAAGGAAGCTTTGCTGGTGGAATGCAAGATTTGGTTTTGAAGGTCTGTTTTCCAGTGTTCCTGGGAAAGCACTGAGTTCAGTGTCCTTGCCTGAGCTTTTTGAGTTGTTGATATCTGCTAAGATAGTAAACTATAATTTCTGTAGAGCCAAAGTTAGGGCCCAGATGGTCCCTAGAACAGATCCCAAGTCTTATGTAATGTTTTACAAGATAATTTTGAAGGTTGTTTTAGTCTCTTTGTTAAATGTTATGAAACAGTGTGTGTAGCCTTTCAGAACTGACCCAAACATCCAGCTATAGCCAATGAAAAGTTAGATTTTTGATCTAAGTTATTAATCTAGAATCAGTGGGAATGTAGAGGTTTACCTGGAGTCCAACCCATCTTGCCTATCTCAGGTGTTTCTCATAGGATGGGATGAATCTCCTCTGAAGGTGCCACTTTCCCTGAATACAGCGGGGATCTTGTAGACTCCTCACTTTCAGATAGCTAAAGTTAGATGTGAGTAACCCTGTCTCTTTCCTTCCCACCCTGTAATACTCAGCTAAGCCCAAGAGAGGTTTAGTACTTGATACCATCACGTAATACATGACGCATTAGCTTAGCATGCCAAATATTTGCAGCTGTTTATCCAACTCTTACCCACCTCTTACTGGTAGTAGCTGAGCACAGAGAGATTACAGGCTCTGCCAGTGAAGAGTGAGATTCCAGAGGTGTTATTAGCAGAAGCAATGGCAGCATGCAGCAGTGGGTGGTGTTTATCAACATAGAGTGACATGGCGGAAAGCTCAGCAGAATTTTCATTATTCCTTTAGAAGACCCATGTCTGTATAAACCACTCCAATGCACCTAGCCCTTCAAGTCATCATAATAAAGGTATTACTTGAATAAGAATTCCAAGGTTAGAGTCTTAAGTACTAGTATGTGCTAGTAAAACAAATGGGGCCAGTGAACAGTAGCTGAAACACTCCCACGGGGTTGCCCATTCTGATTAAATGTTAGCATGCCTCCCTGGGACAAGTGTGGACCATGTCAGCTAGCAGTCTCCCAAAAATACCCAGGCATACTTGAAGAGAAAGCACAGGCCAGCGATGGTTTCCGACAAGCTCTATGGAAAGATACAACCTTATTTTTACCAGGAGGTTAAAAGAGCAGCGAAGTATAGAGTGTAGCTGTGTGGACTGGAGTTATGCAATGTCACTTGCCCTTAGGGCCAGAGAAGGGTACTAGTGTTATTTTATTTTTTAATTAATATATATGTAGCCTTAGAACTAGAATAGTACAGTAACATCCTTAGGGTAAAACCACATGGAAGCTCTGAGATGTTATCTTCTTACCTTCTGCAGCAGTCTGTTTATTTTTTTGCTTTAGTAGATGACGTAAGTGCTGAAGGAGGAAATTTCAGCCCATGTTCCATCTTCATGCAACTTCTTTGGAGCTTGTTCCTTCCCAAGGGTGAAAGGGGAAATGAGGACAAACTCCAAAAAAGTCAACAACCTTTAGAAAGAACCATGTGGTTACGCTGAGGGCATGAATAAGGTGGTTCAGCATAGTTTTTAGTTTAGATGAGATGTAAGCATCTTGGTAGGTTGCTTTCTGTCATCTTCCAATAGGTAACCTGGCACACACTAAAAGCAAAACTACCATCAGTTACCAAATGTGGACACCCCAGAAATCAATCAGTCATACAAAGGTAAGAAAACTGATTTGATGATTCTGCACTGAACCTTAATTTAAACTAAAAAGGCAATACTGTTATTGGTACTAAAAGTAAGCAAGTAACCCCTTCCTTGGTTTTTCTCCCTCTCCTGTTTTCTTTTCTGTTTAGCTGGATATCTTTGTGTTGTGCAATTCATATTCCTTCCGTGAGGTAAAAAACTAACATTTCCCTTCTTTCTGGCAATAGTTTTGTAACAACTTCAAGGGGAAGAAAATGTTTCCTAACTGCATTGTAGCAAAAAAAGAAGTTAAAATATTGGTGTGGAGTATAGTCAAGTTCCTTAGAGAACTACCAAAATAACAGTGGTGATGAAATAACAGACAGGACCTCAGACACTGTCAGGTTATTTGTGGCAGTTATTTAGATGCTGCATTGTCAAATTGTGTCCTCTGTGTGTGAACGTTTGTGTATCGTGTAGCAAAGTAATGTAATGTACTGGTGTAACTGATACGTGCTAGTGATCATGCTGTAACCTTTTCTGTTTAGAATACTTTTTTAAAATTTATTATGATCTCTGAGGGTTGCTTTATTGTGGCATTGGAAAGGGTGCTACAGGCTCAATGGAGATAAAGAATGCCATTTCCTTCCTTCATCTTTATAGAATGAAACAGGAGATACCGGACATCACCCGAGAGAGACAACCAGCATGAAAACACAAACAGTCGCTTCTTATTTTAGAGTAAGATATCAGATCTTTTAATACATTTTTCTAGAGTAGAATGAATGCTTATTCTTTCACCTTTTGAAATACGCCTGTTGACTCTAAGTCAACAGTGATCCATTTAGAGTTTGTGGACTGTATATATACGGTGCAGCAGTCTGTGCCATATAGATATCTAGAGGAGATTGGGATGTTTCATCTTCAATTGTACCTCATTACACAGCTACACTTCTGTCATGGTGATATATGATGATCAACATTGATTTTTCACTTGCCTATTCTTCCACCAAGGGAGACAAAGGGAGCCTGGACATTAGTGATACGGCATTTCTTTTAAGAGTTTAAGAAGCAAGAGGGGAAAGTCAATTTGAAGCAGGAGCTCCCGAGAAAGATCTTGATGGTCACTGCTCAGAGGCTGTCCTGAGTCCATCCTAGTGGCTCCTTCAGCAGTGCTCTCGACCTCCCCAAGCCCTGGGTGTGCTGCTGGTCTTGCAATAGAAAATAACTGTGGAGAGTATTCTATCCTCCGAAGTGGTGCACAGTGTTGGTTGAATTTCCAACTCTTATTTAGTCATCTCTCCCAGAAGAAACATAAAGATGGCTGAGGTGATGTTCATGACCTTTAAGAGTTAATTTACATCTATGACAGAGAACAGTAAGAAGAAAGTGTAGTAGAAACGATTGCAAAGCTTTGTGGACTGCAAAGCATAATTTCAGCCTAGGTATCATGGTGGTCCAAAGCTACATGGTGATTTAAAGTTCTAGCTGGAAAACTTTATTGAATCTCTTTCAAACCTAGTGTCTGTGCTTCAGTGCATTCTGCAAATGTATTAGTTATATCTACACTTCTCTGTTATTGTTTTCTGTAGTGGAAATCCCTGCTCAGATCATGCTAGCTAATGCTCTTAAAGGAAGATTCAGCTTCAGCCCCAGTGGTTTACTCATACACAGAATTCTATGGGTGATTGCAAAAAGCGTCTGCCACCTCAGACTGAGTGGAAAAAAAAAAAATCCATTAGTGTCTCCTACTTGTTTGTGTTCTGTTGGCACACTAGTGATGAAGCTAATTAAGCACTTTGCTGCGTGGTGCAGCGTCTGTCCAGAATGGAATTGCACATTTTAATAGGAAACATACGGCTCTTGACGTCCTACACTAGTTTCATGTATCCAGCTTACTGCTGAACTGCATTACCTCCTGGATGCATCATTCTGTTGCATCAGGTTGAATCTTGAGGAATGAGCCTCTTCATTTGTTTTTTAATAAGATACTCCCATGAAGCAATTTTACAAAACACCAGTCAAGGTTGTTTACAGCCATATTCACCTCAGTTAGTATGGGGAGCTACAAACTGCATCCCCTCTGCTAGCCTGGTACCCTGGTGAGATGGGAGACGTGCAACTTTGGAACTGTGATTTTGTGTACTTGTAGTTTTGCTGTCCTCAAAATTTCCTCTTGGCAGGGCAGCTGTAGTATCACCATCAGCTTATACCAGGGGTCCTCAAACTCTTTAACCAGGGGGCCAACGTGCGGATTAAGTGGCAGGCAGTCATCTGCGGCTGCTTGGTTTCCCCCCACAACCCCTGGCTGGGGGGGGCGGGGGGGGTCTGTAAATACCATGGGGCCGAATTGAGGACCCTGGGGGGCCGTATCCAGCCCGCGGGCCGTAGTTTGAGGATCCCTGGCCTATACAATGAACAGCACGTGCTAGGTCAGAGCAGTTTAAACAGCCCCTCTTCTGGAGTGGCCTTAGTTACCTCCAGTCTAATGAAGGGATGGCAGTATTTGCTGCTCGCTGTGCACTTCCACTTCCCATCTGTACACGGATGATTACTCTCTGGGTGAATAAGGATTTCAAGCAGGTGACAACAGGAAAAAGAAGTGGGTTGTAATTACCTAACAAGGCTCCAGGAGAAGCTAACAATTTAAGTCGTTTCTATTGTATGTGAGATATTACGGCAGTTTGTGAGAATGTTCTGGGTAAAATTTAGTACATCCATTTTGAATCAGTGCTTCTCTCAAGTAGTATATGCTAGTAACTTAAAGATCTTATCAAAGCTAGAATTGTACCCTTAAAGTACCAGCTTACTGAAATGTAAATGGGTTTGGACATGATTCTGATCATGTGGAATAAAATTTTAGCTGCACGTGGACCTATATACAAGTTTTGTGAATATCCTGGTGGCAGACATCTTACTTTCTTGCAGTATTCTCTGATGGATTTGTTATCCAAAATGGTCGTCGGACAGCCTCATTTTGTCAGGTGCATCAAGCCAAACAATGACCGCCAGGCAAACAAGTTTGATAAAGAAAAAGTGTTGGTTCAGCTGCGTTACACGGGAATTCTGGAGACAGCAAGAATTCGAAGACAGGGTTATTCACACCGTATACTGTTCGCTAACTTCATAAAACGGTAACATTAATGTGCAGAAGCCTTTTTCTCTCCTGTCATTACTGCCGTGTTTGCTAAGCATCAGCAGTGTCTTTGGCATAGTCTTTAAAGAAAAAAAGCAAAGCCATTTACTGTGACAAAGAAGATTACAGACTGGATGACAGTAGTTCAGGCACAAGATAAGTGACCTGTTTTGGATTGGTGGAGGGAGATGATGCACCTCATCTCCCAGGTGGGGAATGATGCATCTCATCAACAGGATGACTGTTGCAGGCTCCCTGCATGTTTTGGTAAAAATTGTCTTGCTTATAATCTGCAAATTTTCTTCAAAGATTTGAGGTTTAGAAATGTGATGCTTCAAATTAAAGCCGAGAATTTGAAGGAATAGCATCCAAGGAGCACAACAGTTTCTCTAGCTCCTGATATTCAGCATTGTGAAGCATCTGCTTGTGCAGGGTGGATGATAATGTGTATGGGTAATCTAGGGCTGAGAAGTTCGTAAAGTGCATATTTTTGTTTAAAATGTAATTTCTAAGTATTAGTCACTTGTTAAGAAGAAGAGTAATGAATTTACTATGATTTTTTAATTCCTTCATCTCTTCTTCCTCTGCCCAAAAAACTTAATCCTTAGCACTTAATCTGTGCTTCTCACTTACAAATAAAGAACCTGAGTATTTGCCTCAATCAGAACTGAGATCTGTGAAATGGATATCAAAACTGGGAAGAAGCAAGCAGCACCTATTCAAACAGAAGCACTTGAAAGTAATAGTGCACTAGAAACAGAGAGCTAGCAGCAGACTGCTGCAGGTGAACAATGAGAGAGAAGGAGGACAAAGTGATGTTTTTAAAGCACTGTTTCTGGAAAGAATCCTGGGACTCTTACTGATTTGGAAGAGTGCATCATGGGAAAAGGTAGTTATCACTGCACCAAGATGTGCTGTGTCTTTTGGTCACTGCTTTTTATAAAATTTTACTGTTCATGTAAAAGAGCAAAAAGCAGTGAACATAATGGGGTAGCTCTCCAGATAGTGCCCCTGACTGCAGTGAGGCTGTGCAGATCTCTGGCACTGAGAGTATGGCCCTCAAACTAAAAGGGATTTTTATTAAGTATCTATATCCTTGTCATTTTTTTTCTTTTTAATAGTTGAGAGTTACAGGTAGACCTGGGATAATGGCAAAGTTACTTTGTTAGAATAAACATAAGCCAACTCCTTGTGTAGTAAAAAGAAGAGAAAAAAAAAAAGGAGCTGTAGAAATTGGTGATAAGGCAGGAATCAACATTGTCTCTTTTTTATTATTCCATGAGGAAATTGTTACTGTTATTTAAAGCTGGTACAACCCAAGCTTTGTGTATAAAGGCTGAATAACAAGAAAAAAGCAGAATACACTGTCTGGAAGCACACATAATTAATGTAATTTTCCTGAATTAAAAAACCACAAGATAGGTATGGTTCATTTTGTTACAGAGCATTTTGGAAAGTCCTGGAACACACAAGAACTTTCCTACCCAGCAGCTGAGCTGGTAATTACCAGGGTAGTCTTTATGTGTAAATGTCCTGACCTCTTTTCCTAGTCAAAATTAATTCTGAGTAATGAATTTGCCAGATTAAGTGCTTACATATGATATGTCATGACAGCATGTATATGCTCCCAAAGGATCTGCAAAGCTGAATCCAAAGAGGTAGCAAGAGATGTGGTGCATCTCACATCATGTTAACTATCTCAAGGGTAGATGGTCTAGCACATGAGATAAGATACGAAATTTTCATGACATTTCTAGATATGAAATAAGTTAATTTAGGCAGAAAAGCTTTAAAAATATTTTTATTTTGCCACTGAAATCACTTCCAGTGAATGCAGAGAGCCAGAGCAGCAATGAACTGGTGCACCACTTTACTTGGGTTGCACACTTCTTAAAAGCCTTCTGGTGTTGCTATAGAATTAAACAACCCACCAGGGTGTGCAATATGCCACTCATCCACTTTTGATTGAGTTCTCAGTACTGCATATCAATCACAGCAATTTCTTTCATATGCTTTTTTGGTTTTTTCAGTGTTACATTTTCTTACATGCATCTGTTTGTATTATTTATACAAATGGTTTAAATGTATTTGCATCTATTGCTTGCTATTAATGGAACAACAAATCATATATTTGTCTTTAGGTATTACCTCATCTGTTACAAAACAAATGATGATCCTCCAGTCAGCCCAGAAACCTGTGCTGCCATCTTGGAAAAAGCCCGCCTTGACAACTGGGTTCTTGGAAAAACTAAAGTAATTCTTTAATACAGTGTATCTGCATTATTGCTATGTCATTCTTAACTTATTAAGCAATATGTTTTCTCACCCATTTGGTTGGGGTACCTCTCAGTCGCTATTGGTTTAAAAAAAAACACCTTTTGCTGGGTACTGGATGAAATCCTGACCCTGCAAAGTGTTAAAATTGTGATCAGCTTTAGTGCAAAGCAGAACGTGACAATGACACTTCTTGCATTTTCTTCCAAAAAATGTAGTAGTAAGGATCCCAGTGAGGTTAGTCCAAGCTTTCTTAAGGAAAATAAGTTATACTGCTTCCCAAGAGCAATCAGACTCAAAAAGGGAAAGGGAAATGGTTTGGCTTTCCAGCCTGAAGCCTTTGTGGCACTTTGCTGAGCACTGGGTAGGGGAAGAGGGAGCTGATGGTCCCAAATATATGTGAAGCAGAGAGAAGCCATTATTGTAAGAGAAACACATGCCTGTTCCCGTACTCTTCTTTTTGGTTCTAGTTCAGTAGTCTTCCCGGTGTGCCACAGAGGGACACGCACTCACACACCCTCCCCCAGTTAACAGATCTTAGGAGGTCTGCCAGAGAAAAGCAGTGTCAGACAAGTACTGCACCACATCTCTGTTTGCTAGTGTAACAGAAATGCCCAGGAGGGAGATGGAGAGAGAGAGAGAGAGATGGATCCCAACCTATCTGACATCACCTCAGTGTAGAAGAAAACTGTTCTTCTGAGACATCTTCCTGGATAGGTGGGACAGAAGCCATGAAGTTACCTCCTCCTCAACCTTTATTTCCCTCTGCTGTCTTAGTGAGGCTAATGGACAACATGCAGCCAAAGGAAGCGTATCTGGAGATGTGAGATCTTGTTGTGACTCGACAGGCTTCCCACCTGCTAGTAGGCTGGAGGATCCACTTACCGGTTATAGACCTGGGTGGTGCAGTCAAACACTAGGACTCACTGTGTGATTAGTAAAACACCATAAATCGCTACTCGTAAGCAAACCACTATCCCTGTTGATATAATGGAAGTAGTGATCATATGTTGATCACCTATGATAGTATTATAATAAACAACACACAGAAAGGTAAAGAAATAGACTACAAAGTTGATCGACCCATTATAGTAAGCGGAAAAAAGTAAATAGACACACGACCTGCTCAGAGGAGAAGCGCTTTGTGACGGTGATAAGGGGTCTCGGGCCAGCTGAGAGGGAGCTTCACAGAACACTTTCTGAGTTAAGATTTTATACCCTTACAGTCATAAAGGCAGTTTGTATGGATAACTTTGACAGGCAAGCCTTTTTTATTAGTTTAGACACAGTATGGAGGTGTTACATCAGTTGCGTGCTCCCCCTTAGCCGATAGATAGTTTTTATCTTTGGGCTTTGTTCCCCTTGAGATGGAGGGTGTGAGCGAGGTGCTCTTATCACACATGTACAGTAGGGATCCAGGGGCTCAGAAAGGAGAAACTACCCGGCCTGTGCCTGGTCCTGCTCCTTTCTTTATGGCTTCTTTCTTTAATGGCTGTTTCCCTTCTTCAGCACACTACTTCTTTGTTGGTGATGTTTTCCAAACAACAGCTGAACCTCACATATCTAGCTTATCTCACATATCATAGCTTACATTTACTTTAATTAGGGTTAACTTGTATCTGTACCAATTAGTGATCAAAGATCAGGGAATTCTGCAAAATAAGAATAAATAATGTCTTAATTGCACAAGCTCTTTCTACACATTTTATTTTATTGTCATATACACCAGGAAGGTATTTGTATCACTTGTGCTGGACTAGTTTTTCAGGGGTTATATCAGCTTCACACTTGATAAAAACAATTCAGTAAATAAACAATGCCTTAGATTTAAATTGGAAAGCAGAGAGGTTGAAGGTTCCAGATTTGATCACATTTATGTAACACACATCAGATTTGTGAGGTTAGCAAAACTGTCACCCTTATGGTTTTGCAAACAGATTTATAGTTACAGACTGAATTTTTGCACTTTAAAACATCTTCCCATGAAAGCATGAATAAAGAGGGACTGACAAAAGATGTTGAAGGGGGAGAGTAAGGTAAACTAATACCCTAAACAGTGAAAATGCTGTATTTAACAAGAATGACACTTCAGGTACTACAGCTGAAGAGTGTTCATCATTTGAAAGCAACTTGTAACTCTTGTTGATGTTAAATGAATTGAGTGAATACAAGGCCTGGGAGGTTAACTAAAACTTTTGCATGTCTGCATCCTCTTTTTAAGGTATTCCTCAAATACTATCATGTGGAGCAGCTAAATTTAATGCGGAAGGAGACAGTTGACATGATTATTTTGATTCAAGCTTGTGTCAGAGGATGGCTGGGTTCAAGAAGATACAAAAAGATAAAGGAACAAAGGGAACAAAGTGCTATTAAAATACAGTCAGGTAATAGTTTTAAAACATTTAACATTTTGCTTAAAGCTAATGCATATGTACAGTTGATAGATGGATGTGCATGCTGGGTGTGGATTTTGCTGTTTTCCTGCTGTTGCATATGACAAAATATCTTCTACTTGGTGATGGCTGTTCTTATGAAGAAAGAGTTCTTTTAACCAGTTATGACAATCTCTTTACTGAAGTTATGTTTATCAATGTTACATTTAAAAGGCAATTTTAACAACGGAAGAACACGATTGCCCAGATGATACCGTTATTATTAATAATATTCTGGCATGCTCTGACAAGTTAGATAATATAATAATGAGTATAAAATGTATTAACTGTCCTGGGTAATAAGACCAATTACACTGTTGATGGAGACATCAACTGAAATTTTTAATACAATTCAAACATCATCTTATTTTACGTTCTGATTCTCTTATGGTTTGTATTCATTTCTTTCGCAATATCTTTACTCACCAGAAGATGTAGGTTTTATGTAGATTTATTTCTTGTGCTTGTTTGCGTTTTCTTTTTGAAAGATAAAGCCTGCAAAATATTTATGAATATTTCAGTGGAGGTCTGTAATTCTTTCCAGACTTTTTTTATTCTTACAGCCTTTTGTGTAACTAATGGATTATTTAATTTTTGACATCTCTTTTTCAGCTTACCGGGGGTTTGTTGCTCGTAAAGAATACACAAATGCAAAACGTAATAAAAAAGTGGAAGAATATATTACTAGATTTCAAGCAAGTAAGGACTGTTTGCTTTCATGGCTTTTAAATGTGCTATCCATACACAGTATGTTAATCCCGATTATTTGCTATTACCTAGCTACGCTGATTGACTATGCTCATTTACACGTTCTGAGGTATAATTTATCTATTATGTATCTATATACAGTGGTTGAAATGGGTTGATGTATTGCATTACCTGTAGCTCAAAGTGGCTTAGAAGTACTTTGCACAGCTGTGAGGGGGGCTGGTTAAATGCCATAGCAAAGCCTTTTCACTCCTAATCTGATATAAGTGTTACAGCCGGTGTTGTTGAAGCCCCATATGACACTGCATATAATGTGCGTGTGTGCAGCTCTGTTAGGAATAGGTTTTGTTATGTATCAGTAATAGTTAGGTTTGACAAGACTACAACCTGTAATTTCACTCATGTCTCTGTTTTTTGCCATCACTCAATCCAGCCTAGCAAAATATTCCTTCTTTTCTGCACCAATTATCACCTTGGGCCCAGATGTGTATTATGTGACATCCCTTTTTCCTCCCTATATTTCTGTCTCCTCTGTGCCTGCAGAGATGCCCCCAAGCCAGATGTAGTGTGGGCAGCTCTGAAAGCAGCAGCAGCACAACTAGAGAGGTACAGGTCTGAAAACAGCTGGCACAAATCTGCACAGCACTTTCAGTAATTGCAACCCCAAATATAAGGTAATTCTGCCAGTACCCAAGCTAATCTAGATTTAACCTACCTCAGATATGCCTTCAAGAGTATATACCAACACCAATGCTGGTTTTAATCATTGTCTGATGGCATCAGTTAATTGCACTGAGCCAATGTTATGTGTACTGATGAGTGCATCACTGCAGTTGGTAGATCTTCATCAGTGTAGAAAACAAACGAAAACCAGAATAAAATCCAGTGATGTGCCAAAAATAATGACACCTCTGAAAGTTGTCAATTATATCAGGATATTGAGCAAATGCAAAAGTACGAATTTACGACTTTGCTTTATTTGTTGATTTCCCCAATGTTTCTTCTTGTCCGCTTTATCCTGTGTGCAGTTTCATTTCAACTTCTCTCAGTGTACGAGAAGCCAGAACAAAATGGAAGTCCATTTTTACTTAGCTCTCTCAGGTTCCCACCCCTCCCCTGACGTGTATTTCTAAAGCAATACAAAATTCCTCTTTCAGTTTGAAAACAAAGCTTAGACAGTTACCATCTCCTAACTGAGTTCTTGGGAAGCTTCAAAGTTGATCTAGAATAAGTCTAAGAAGACCAGACTTCGTTTATATTGGCATGTCCATTGACATTATAACTTGATTTATTTCAAAATAACTCCTGTTGAGTAGCTTTTGTATGCAAATGGAATGAAGATTGGCTTAGAAGTCCAAGAAACTCTAGAATTGTTCCAAGTGCTTTACAATTTGCACTTTCCTAAGGCCCTGTCAGACTGCAGTATAAAAACCAGTTGTACTACTCCTAGTAAGTATCTGGGTTCCTTTACCCTGTATCTAATTATCAAGATGTAATTTATGTCCCTTTTATACAGTGCTTCTTACACAGAACCACTGCATCTAGTGGATCCCAAGCTGGTCTAAATGGTGAGGGGTATGCTAAAGCAAATAAACCCTAGCACCAAGTTGTATGAATGTGTTAGAACAGACTGCTTTTGCTCCCTTCCCTTTCTTAAGTGAGCTTGACCCTTTCCCTCTGATACAAACCACTGTCAGCAGAGCTGGAGTAAGAGCTCTCCTATCTACCATCTCCTCAGGGTATTTAAATCACCTGAATCCTTAAATCGCCTAAAGCGCCCAAGTCACGGTACTGCATTTGGAATTAAGAGTTTAACAGAATACTATGCTCTTTTTAATTTGCCAGGGATTAGCAGATTTGTGCTGAATTCCTGGAACTGCAGACTTGTCCAAATCAAGCACTGTGGAGACTGTGCCAGTTCCCATTAGGAAATTATTTGCAAGTTCAGGAATTTTTGAAGCAACATTTCTGAATGCAGTTCAAGTTCTGAATAAGACACTTCAGTGTAGATGTCTACAACTGACATAGGTGTCTAAACTCCTCTTACAGTTAGCAGAGCCTCTAGTTTGATTAATTTTATTCAAAACCACCAGATGCACAGCTCATTTCCCCCCATATTGGTATCTAGTGTCATCTGAGATGCCCTAGGTTATCTTGCTGGCCTCCACAGCTTTATTTCATGTGGTATACTCATTTTTCTCTCTCCAGAAAGTCCTGTCTATCTTGCTCTTTCTGCCAGCTCTATGTAGATGCCTCTGCTATCCTGGAGCACTTCAGATGGCAGTAAGAAACCTAGGTGCCAGCAACTGCATCAAGCCCCTAGTCACTAGTCAGTGCCCAAGTCACTAGTCAGAAGACCCAAGTCCTTATTCATCCTTGTTCACACCAGAAACTTGAATTTATACCTCCCACAAAGCACAAGTAGCAAGTACCCTTGCACCCAGCTACTGTGGAGTTTAGCACATCTTTCATGCTGAGCTTTTTCATTTTAAGTGATGAGTCCTTGCAAAAAGGAGCGTGAGCTAAGTATTCTCTAACTGCTGAGCTATAAAATTTTCCAGTTTTCTCTATCTATTGAATGTTCAGCTAATTCCATGCCTGTGCCAGAAGAGAGCCTGGTAATCTCTATAGCCTTATAATCAGGCATTTCCCAGGAAAATGAAAGACTGAGTCAAATAATTGTCTGAATCAGGCAGAGCAGGTACATGAAGCTGCGAGCACTGTGTTCCAGAGGCATTTGTATAGCACTATGCTTCTGCTTCATTCTGCATCTTCCTGTATTTTCTTAAGTCAAATAAAATACAAAGAAAAAGCTTGTTTGTATACTCATGTAGAATGCATACAGCTTCCTGAAATCTCAAAAAAAAATTCTGTGGGACAGAATAATTCCAGATGAAACATAATCATAATAACCACCCCTGTCCATATTTCCTTATTGTTTGTTGTTTAATGCTGTTATCGTTTGACTCTCTGAAATGTGTGGGACACCCATTGCTTGTTGCCTAAGCTTGTTTTATATTACAATTTATATCAGTTGCCAGAGGGTACTTACTCAGGAAGAAGAGAAAAGAACTAACAGAGACAAGAAACAAAGCAGCCATAACAATTCAGTCTCACTACAGAGGATATAAGGAGAGGATGACCTTCAAAAGGAGCAGGTAGTAGTATTTTCTATCTCTTATGTCACTGAAATGTGTCACTGAAGAACAGTGATATAAGATAAAAGTGAAGAAAAAAAAAAAGGATTATTCTAGACATGTATGCAAAGGTGATGTACATTTATGTGGAGGTTTTTAATGTCAATAGCCAATCCTCTCATATTTTTAAGACCAGAGAATAAAGGCATATTTAGGGGAAAGATCAACAATATTGTGATTACCTGTAATGTTAATGTGATCTGTAGATGAGTCTTTTTTTAGAACTAGCTCATCATAAAAAAGTGCCCAGGCAAGGGTGAGAAATAGCCATGTGCAAGGAACTGTTCTCAAGTCACTGTTTCAGACAAGCATAGGTGATAACAGCGGGAACCCAGATGTCTTGCTCAAATCAAACAGCTAGGAATTAGGTGAGGCGAATCACATCCTAAATCTCTCTGCAGTGTGCAAAGTCCCGGTCTCTGAAATGGAGCTAGTAGCACTTTGCTCATCACTGTTGTTTTTTCAGTGATAGCATTTAGGTAGGTGGAGACTAGCCCAGAGAGGTGGAAAACAGCTGTGAGAGGGTCCAGAGTCTTTCAGAGGGAAGGAAGAAGGTGGTAGATTTCACCTGGCACTGAAATTTTATTCATAGTAACAAAGACAATTTAGGGAATAGGCCTTTTCAATGTGACCTGGACATATGCCCAGCATCGTTCTTTTTGCATTCCTAGTATGTCTTGAGACAGTTTACTTTCATGAATTCATTTAAGATTTTGTACATTTATACATATTTGAGGTGCTAAAGTTTCTGCCTTCTGTTTTTGTTAGCATTTAAATTAATTCTTTACCATTTTATCAGCTCTCATGCACCCTAAATTTCCCCCTAGCAATTTTCTGTGAGGAGTTTAAGTTATGTCCCTTTTCACTTTAAGAAATAATGATAATAATCAGAAAGACAGAAATTGGTTTGTTTTCTTTAATCCCACGAAATCTTTCCCATGTTGCAATGTATCAAATTGCCATTTAGTACACAAACATCACCAAAAGTAGTTATAAAGTTGTTGCTATCCTTCATCTCCTTCAGCTATAATTTTTTTCCCAAAACTCTGTTCCATTCAGGGAATTACTTAGTAAGGAACAAACTGAAAATGCATCATCCATTAGCGAAAAGGAGAAGGATGAAGAACTTGAGGATTATGAGGGGAGTCCAGGTGGAGTGAAGAGTGCCCTTCCTAAAAATGAAGAAGAAGCAGCTGTCATTGTTCAGAGCCATTACAGAAGCTACAGAGTCCATGTAAAAATAAAGGAACAGTGTGAAAAAATAGCAGAGGAAGAATTATCTGCTGTGGAATTCCTTGAGGCGCAACTGCAGCCAGCTCAAAATGATACACTGGAAGAAGTAGCAAATGAGGAGACTGAAGATGAAGCCGATGCTGTTACTGACAGCGAGTGCTCAGGGTACAGTGACACAGGGAATGTACGGGAGCAACAGAGGACATCTGCTGAAGGAGAGGGAGCTTCTGTGAAGCAGAACCCTGTAGCAGAACGTTTTGGTGAAAGTGAAGAACAGACCTCTTTGGAAGAGTTTTCGAGCAAATCTTCAGTCAAAATCACAGCTGAACCTAGGCCCCAGCAAGAGCAAGGTAACCCAGACACACGCGGTGCAGATGGGCAAAATCACGAATCTGCTGTCGTCCAGCCCAGAACTGAAAGGGATGTGGAAAGAAACCACCTGAAACACGAAGCGGTGATGCCTAGAGGAGGTAAAGGAATTATAAGAAGGGTGTCACTAAGAGGCTCACGGAAGCAAGTTGAGGCAGAAAAACAAGGTTCAGAAGACAAAGAGAAGGCAGCAGTGGTTATACAGAGTAGTTACAGGTGTTACAGAAGGAGGGGACAACTCAGAAAAGAAGGGAAACTGCCTTGCAAAAGTCAAGAGAAAACTATAAAGGAGCCAAAAGAAGCAGTATGTGTTCAGAATAATGATCCTCAAATAAGAAAAGATAGGGAAGGCACCAGTACAGAAGCTGAAGTCTCTAAGACACTGAAGGGAAACTCGGAGAAAGAGGCTTGTGATTTGGCAGCCTTTTCACGGCAGGTAAGAAGCTTGTAAACTACATATGTTGAGCATAATACTCTAAGCAATGACAGGATGGCAAGGTTACTTCGCTGGCTTCAGTGGCACCAAGGTTTTACTCTCCAAGACTGAGATTTTGGAATGGGTGTTCTATAAAAATGCACATTTTGGGCTGCAAGAGAAAATACCCTTTTCAGGAAGGAGGGAAAGACAAAAAGCACTAGCAAAAATGATGTCGTTTTAACCTAGTTTATGTTAAATGCAGAAGCTTTGCCTTTGTTGAAATGTTCATTTACCAGGCAAGACCCTTAATTCAGTAATCTCGTGAAATGTCTCTAAATAAAACCAAAAGTTGCTGTGTCTGTCAGCAACTCACACATGTGCAGAGAAGTATGCCTACAGCTGTAGAAGCTATTTTGCATCAGCAAGGTACTGTCTGCTCACATGTGAACCAATATGAAGCAGCTCCAGGGTTGGGCTGCAGTGTGGAGTTTCCCGTGTCTTTTTTTTCCCTTCTTCCTCCCCACCCCCACCCCCTTTTTTTTTTTTCCTTCTGTTTTAAGGGAGATGGGGAGGTAAATGTGGTAGGGGTCTACACTGCAGTCAGTGTATTGAATTCATTCTCTAGTCCACTATTTTACCTGTGATTACTTTGGAACATGTATACTTATATAATAATGTAAACTCCTGTGTTATATTTTTTAGATATCAAAATTATCTGAAGACTACTTAGCACTGCAGCAAAAATTGAATGAAATGATACTGTCACATCAGCTGAGACCCGTGATGCTGTCCAAAGATAAGCAAGCTAATGGCCAACTTTCTTCTCATGTTTGTCAGCCAGGTAATCTTGAACCTTACTGTTAGCAGAACTTTCATTTGTAAACAGGACTGTCAAGAAGTGACTCCTAGTCATGTTTTTAAAGGCCAAGGAACAGTGTATGAGTTAGCTCTGGCTTTTCATATAATTCAGGTTGTACATTTTTGCACTAAGCTCCATATCAGTGCATGTCTGGAACATAGTTTCCGTAGAAATATCCAAGCCTGGTTGGGATTTATTTATTTACCATTTTTCTTGGTATTTTATTTCAGTGCTGCTTAAGATTGGTGAATGAATCATTGTGAGACCTAGACATAGCATCTCTAGGAATACTTTTATTTGGTAAAAATTCCACATTGGCTCTTTTTTACTTATATGTTGCTGAACTGTGTGTGCTATTGGTAAGATACAGGACTATGTTTTAAAAACAGTATTTTTTTAGGTACTATGACAAACAGTTTACCAAAGTTTGTCACATATGTGCTGAGTAAAGTTTTAGCTAGCCGCAAAAGCTACTCAGGCTATAAAAACTTAAAACTTCTACCCATGTTCATGGGTAAGTCCTTAAAATTATAAGTAAAATTTTGTTAATAATTGGACTCCATTTAACTGGCACACTTAAGAGGACATTACCTCTGAAAATATACTCCAAAATTATTTATATTCCAGTTAATGTGGGCAGTGAGGGCTCCCAAAATGCAGGCACACTTGGAGCAGGTTAGGTGGCAGTGGGGAGGAATACTGGTAGAATAAAGGTGGAAAATGTGGAATTCAGAGCATGCAGATCATGAAGATCTGTGCCCCATGGAGAGGTCCTGACTGAGCAGCTCAAGCCCCTTCGCTTGGAATAGATGTAACATGGGATTTCCTCAGCCTGTGTCTTGGGGTGCAGTTGAGGAGGAAGATGAGGGCAAACACAGCAGATGATGGGGTGGGTCTCCATTTCTGCAGCGGGGTTTTGCCAGCTCATGCCACTGCACTGCCTCTGGGGAAGATCTCTGATTGCTCCTGCACGGCAGAGATCAGATGCAGGGCTGTCCCTTGCTGCCCAGAGCTAGTTGTACTATTTTCACAATAATGTTGTGGATTCAGGTGTCACGTATGCTGAAACTTCCTTGTGTTCCCATGGCTACACTGAAGAGATCCTAAAAGTACTTCACCCCCACCATACCACCCTCTCAAATGGGCAAGCTGCTAAAAGGAGGGCTTGGTGTTTGCAAAAGCTAAACCTTGAATTGTAAACTGACTGCTGGTAGATACTTCACATAGTTCAGGCTGTTTCAAAGACCAGTCTGCGAGAGAAAACAAATGTGAAGTGGAAAACTAAGTGCCATGATCTTTCATGAAAGACAGAGCAATGTTTCTGATTGCCATCAATGGCTTTGTACTGAGTTCTCTATCAAATGTTGCTGATTTTGACAAGATAAATCTGAGGAACTAAAAATGCATGCTTTGGAAAGTAACTCTTGGTTCTCACACCTTTTCCTACAGAAGCTAGAGAAGAGAGGCAGATAGAGGGAAAGGGAATACACAATTCCCTGTTTTAGCAGTTAAAGATCTCATTACGTACAGAAGTGAACGATGTGAAAAATGTACCAGTATGTTCATGCCATATGCAAAACACAACAAAGTCTACCCTTCACATTGCTACAAATTTAAGTAGCACTGCAGGAGGCAAAAGGATGCCAAGGTTAGCCACCTGTGCAGGCAACCCTGGTTGGAGTGGTCATCAGTCAGACACTTCGCTACCCTTTATCTCTGAAAATGTCCCAGTGCTTTAAACATCTGCGGTGTCATAATGCAGAGTTTTGCAATGGTAAAGTGTGTGAAAGTGCTGAGTTGTAGCCTTTTGAACATTTACATGAAAAATGTCATACATCTCTTTGAACCAAGTCAAAATGCTTTTTAAGACAACACTGAAACAGTTGTTGAGTTACACAAGAGACCAGGTCTTTGGCCTCATTTTAATGAATAAATGGAAATAAGAATTTTTTTACAAGCTAACGTTGTGTGGTCTTAACAAAATGAGGTTTTCTTTGGTTTCTCCTGACAAATGCCTGTATTTGTGACATGACAGCACTTAGCTCTTTTGTGCATCAGGCAAAATCTTTAAGAAAATTCTGATTAATTACAAGCTCACCCTTTTCTTCTCTTTATCTTACGGGTGCAAAAATTACCTATTCGATATTTTGACTTACTGGTTTTTGTAAAAAGCAAGTCAGCAATAGCAATCATAACTGTAAAACAGTAGGAAGCATCAGAAAGAGTCTTGAATATTCATATTCATATAAATTAAAACATATTTTGTAGTCGAGGCATACTCATTTCACTATGGCTTATTGTTGTAGTTTAACCCCAGCTGGGAAATAAGCACCACACAGCCACTGGTCACTTCCCCCCCCCCCACCGGTGGGATGGGGGAGAGAATAAAAAGAGTAAAAATCAGACAACTCATGGGCTGAAGAAAAGACAGTTTAATAAGTACAGCAAAAGCCACACAAGCAAAGCAAACCAAGGAATTCATTCATTACTTTCCATCAGCAGGCAGGTGCTCAGCCATCCCCGGGAAAGCTGGGCTCCATCACGTGCAACAGTTACTTGAGCAGACAAGCGACATCACTCCGAATGTCCCCGTGCCTTCCTCCTTCTTCCCCCAGCTTTACATGCTGAGCATGATGCCATGTGCTACGGAATGTCCCTCTGGTCAGCTGGGGTCAGCTGTCCCGGCTGTGCCCCCTCCCAGCCCCATGTGCCCCCCCAGCCCACTCACTGGTGGGGGGGTGAGAGGCAGAAAAGCCCTTGGGGCTGCACAAGCCCTGCTTGGCAGGAACGAAAACAGCCCCCTGTTATCAGCTGTTCTCAGCACAGATCCAAAGCACAGCCCCGTACCAGCTACTGTGGAGAAAATGAACTCAATCCCAGCCCAAACCAGCACACTTGTGCAGAATTTTAGCAAAATATTTTTTTTTCCAAATAAATATGGTGGACACGTGCTTTTGGTTTTGATTAAATTGCTTTAAGTTGGCAAATAGACAAGGTGAGTACAGAGCTCAGGAGGAGTTACTCTTTTCAAAGCTGAATGCATTTCAAGTGAAATAGTGGGTGCCACTCGACTAAGAAGCAATGACAGAACTCACTATGGAGAAATTTGCCACTAAACCACAAGCCAGCTAAAGTTGTCCTACCAGCCCTTAAATACTGTAAAGCACAAGTTGGTGCCTTCTGTCTCACACCAACCTATCCCTCCCAGCCTGTTTACTGCTGTCCACCTCATCACTTAGCGAATGCTCTGCTCCAGTAAGTCAAACCACCCCAAAACCAGCCCTCGTAGAGTTCTTGAAAGAACTCTTGTTCCCAGTCTTTCTGTAGCCATCTTCCCCTTGATACAAGAGGCAGTTATTATCCTTTGAGCTGGGTCTGGCTCCTTGGCCCTTCCTGTCCAGCTGGTCTGAGCTGGGCAGCTGTAGTTTGTGTTCGCTACGTTCTGTTGTTGACTTAAGTGTAGCTACTCATGATAGATGTCGTGAAGGTGAGTTTTGCCTGACACTGAACTTAAAAAAGCGTGAAGGAAAGCCACCCAGGTTCTAGACAAGCTCTGTGTTCTGTTAGCCTTGCTGGCCTTGATGTGAAGCTTCACTCCCTGCAACACAGTGGGTTTGACAGCAGATACCAGGCTCAGCTGCCCACCTGGGGTATGGAGTGATAGCAGCAGGGACCCAAGCCTTGACTTCTCACATCCCCATGGCTGTATTTGTAACTGCTAATCAGTCCACTGAGAGACCTTTCTTGGTGTGGAATGTGAATTTTCTTTTTCTGCATTTGAGCACAATTCACACAACAGGGAAACTGTTTCCTTTCCAGCTATGACCAATGGGCAGGATCTTGAAATAAGGATAACGTATAACTTCTAAGGGTAACGCTGCAGTAATTCCCCAGCTTGCCTGTGAGCCAATGGGAGCCTAAGCATTACAAAACTCAATAACAAAACTGCATTGTCTGAAGTAGATTTCTGTTATAGCAAACGTGATCTAACTAGTGGAGAGAATATTTAAGTAAAAATATGTTGTATTTAGTTCATTTAGGTTGTACTGTCTATGACACAGGAGTTATCAGCATTCTGGATATTATACTTTCTTCCTGTATGCAATACAGGACGATAGCTACATAAAACACAGACTTGAGGTAGGGTACTGCCGGCTGCCATGCTGAAGTGAAGCAGACAGACGTGGTGAGTGATCCACTGTCTGTTAAACAGGGAGGAGCCTTCCTGTCTTCTTGCCTCCATGGTGTGTTACAGTACAATTTATATGCACACATTTACAGATGGATATGCTTTTAATGCAGGTTTCCCTCTAGCACTACCTTTGCTGTCCTGCCCTTATGAAGGCAAGGATTGTTGAGCTTTAGCTGTTCTTTAAATCATGTAGTATTTACCTATTTGTAATTACTTTGGTCATTTACATTCATTTACACTTCTTCCTCAGCTTCACTAGTTTTATATGTCATTTTACAGCTATAACACACAAATTGTATTTTATAGCTATATGCCAGATAGGAATACTTGTCCACCTTCATCTGTGGGCAGGTGGCTGTTGTTCAGTTTGAGAATTTACCAGCTCCTCTGATAAAATATTTTATTACATTGCTACCCACAGAAGGGGAGGAACTGTGGGGCAGCTGGATGGTGTGCTGTGGCATGTTCAGATTTTCAAAACTGTTTATTTTAATAAAAACACAAAGCCTGCAATTTAAAGAACATACGAGGAAAAAGGTTGAATTAATCTTAAATCCACAAGGTTAAGTTGCTCTTAAGTGAATGTGTATTTATAAAAACGCACAAGGCAAGCTGCACAAGGTTCCTGGAATAAACAATATTCTCTGTGGCTCAGATTTCTTGAGTGGGTTATATTTGCTTGCCAAATGTTTTCAGCTAAATGTAATGACTGCATCCCAGGACAGCACCTTTGGACTGCTAGTGAGCCTTGGGTTACTGTGGTGTCAGAATAGATGCACAAATGGCCACTGTCAAGTTTTTTGAAGTCAAAGCCTGAATGAGGGGAATTTGATCATTTAGGGGAGCAATTTTTTTCTTTTTTTCTCCAGATGAATAATGGTGCCCATCCTTCTAAGTATTAAATGACAGTTCAAGTACAAAATCTCAGGAAGATAATTTTTTATATTTAGAATGAAATTCACAGAGTACGAGGAACTCCAGTGCAGCTGAGGACCTTTTCAGCTACAAGAAGTGGTGAGACAGGCAGGGTTTTCATCCAGGATTTTTTATACAGCACTATTCAGGGGGGCTTCATGGGCAGCCTTTGCAAGGAAAAGGGAGCCTGTGTGGCACTGGGTGAGCAGAGCAGTATTCTCTGGCTGGTCTTTCTTCTTTGCAAGGCAGGGAGCACTGAGGCGTGGGACTGGAGAAAAGCAGGGTAGTCAAGTGCTGCTGCTGTCTGATTGTTCTCGGCTACTGGAGTCACCCTTTGGACACCATACAGCCAAGACGTACAAGAAGTGTTGGGAGTTGGTCAGATCTGTGACAGCATAAGATCTGGGAGGCCACAGAAGTGGAGTACAGCATTTTCTTTAAACGTCCTCTCTTAAATAGCAATAATCTCTGGTCACCGTACTCCAGAAATTAGAGTATTAGTGTCAGCCAGAGACTGAAACTGCTTCCCTCGGTGGGGTTGGTAGGACTTAGGCCAAGAGATCAAACTCTCAGCTCCTGCTGCATGCAATCGGAAAGTTCTCGGTCTCTTGCAATTGCTAGTTCTAGGTCTGTGCCAGAATAATTGCTCTGTTTTTTTCCAGATTGCTAAGAATTTGCACCCATCAACTGTAATTTCCAAATCTGGCCATGGTAAACATTCCATGAATAAACAATTCCTAACAATCACTAACCAGAATATTAAAGAGCAGTGCTTTTCTATGTGCACATGCCAAACTTGAGTAATTACATCCTCACACTGGGTACAATTAGGACAGTGAAAAGGAATGTAAATAAACGTTGTAAGCAGTAATACCTGTTAACTTCTCATTATCAAGCCCTGGAATTCCAGTTACTATATTTGCATTTTTCTGATTATTTCCAACCCTCTTTACAAAACCCATACAATTACTGCTTTTACTCTTGTTATTCTTCCTGCTTTATTCTGAGCTAGGCTTTATACTTCTGTCCCTGTAAGATGTGGAACAGTGCTGAATCAAACATGTAACATTACACTTAAATGACCTGAAGATGGGCTTATCTGTTTCTCCAGGTGGCCTAATAAATAGAGACCTTTCATCACTTAGATGTTTATCACAGCTGTAACCACACTATTTTTTAGTCTTCGGTATAAGATCTGTTGTAAATCATACATTAATTTACATTAGCATCCATGGATGTTGATTCCTTGAGATTGTTGTCTTCCAAGCTTATCGTTGTATGTCAGAACATGCAGACACAGTTCAGTGTAAAGGGCTGTTGATGCTGACTTATCTTTATTCAAGCATTTCTTGCGCATACTTGGATGTTTCAAGCACATGCAGCTAGCTCTCCGCAATTTCCATAGTTTGTGCTGGTGTTCAGGATACACACAAATTCAGTGAGCTGTTCCTAAATTTCATTGTCCCTCTTCTTACTTTTTCAGTGTATTTGGAGCTTTCAGTGAGGGGTGAGTATGAAAGTAGTAATGCCTTGTAACCGAACACCATAGAGTCAAGAGTGTGTGTGCAACTTAGGTCAGAACCTCTGAGGTAGTGTTAAATGAGCTAGCTGAGGTACAGATAGGAATAAGGAATTTTCCTTAGATTTGCTAAACCTTCTTTAATGGTGCCTGGCAGCCACACTCTTCACATGCCTTCGCTGACCCTTACCTCTGTAATTCATTCATTCTTAGGCAGAATGACCTTAACTTTTATTAAACCTTCCGTCATCATTTGATCAAATGTGTTTTGACAGTCTGCTTCAGGTTTGGGCAGGAGAGAGATTTAACTTCCTGGGCATAGATTGCAGCATGTTTGACATTCACTGCTGAGGTTCAGAAGCAAAGCATCCAGGTCACGAGAGCAAAATCTCTTTCTTTTGACTGAGTACTTACTGCGTACTTGTTCAGCCTGTCTTCCTCTTGGTAAAACCTTTAAAAAGGAAAGTCTGTGTAGCATCAAATGTTTTTGTTTCCAGTTTCTCCTACATGTTCATTCTAAGGCATGTGTGGCAGCACAGATGGCACCTGTTCAGGTAGATACAACTGCAGGGCATGGGCTGGCTGCAGAGATGGGAGTCTTGGCACAGTCCTTCCATCCAGCTCCTTAGCTGTGTTAATGACTAACTGGACATAACCTTAAGCCAGTCTCGGTGTGTCTTGCTTTGTGCATCTTGTTTACACTGCTAGTAGGATAGGGATAATAATAGTGCCAACCCGACATTTCCAAAGCACTTGGACAGCTAATGTGAATGGGTTTCGTATCAATGTTGTAACATATCTATTTAGATGTTCGTTAGATAGAAAGCATCAGTTTTCCTTTTATATATGAAGCACATGGCCAGATCTTGCTAGAGATACTTGAAGTCTTAAGGAAAACTAGGCTATAAGATATTTTACTATGGAAAGACTGGGCTTCAGTAAAAACCTGTTCTTTGTAATGGACTCTAGAAGCAACATAATTGGCCCATTAATAAGTGAATGATTTTACTCCTCCTTTCTGCTTCACTGGCTACTGCAGAAAGGTGTAGTCCATCTGGAAAACAAGCTCATCAAACTGACCATTTATCAGGCTTGGGTATTTAATTTGCCTTCCACCTTTAATTCTGCTAAGTAAATGATTTCTGGAATGATCAGCAACTAATAAAAAAAGCAAATTTTACTTTGTGCAGTGAGTTATCCAATACAGGCAACTACCATGTCAGCTGTATTTCAGTAGCAATGAACACACAAATCTAAGGGCAGAAGGGAATCACAGGTTCACTTTCTGGTGAAGCAAAGCAAGCTAAACCCATCAAACTATTTTTTACTTACTGTGTAATTTGGAGACAAAATGCAGAATTGCATTTTCAGCCCTATAGTTAATTTTAAAAAGGAACAATGGAGGTCCAGGCTTAAAAGACTGCCTGCCCCAACATGATATTTCTGTCCCTTCAGTTCTTTTGCATAGCCTATACATATGGTACAATGCATCAGCCAAGATGAAAAGCTATTTTTTATTGAAATCATTATCACTGTCATAATGATGTTTTTTGAATGTAAGAGGAGTCATCTTTGCAGAGCACATACACAAGAAGTATACAAATAATTTCACTGGAATAATTGTAATCTAGAATATGATAATGCTTTATGTGTCTGACAGTGATGAATTAAATAATGTAACAGCATACATAATGTTGAGTTCTTAGGGGACAATAAAAAATCTTTAGGTATTATGAGAGCCTTTTCCCTGAGATTTTCCTAAAGCCCCCATTTTGGCTTCATTTTTTTCCAGATTTTCATGTAGTCATGGTCTTTGACACAGTTTTTGAAAACATCCTACAGACAAGAGCTTAGGTGTTTCTATTCAACTACACTGAATTGTTTCCAGTTTAGGCTCCTGTTGTGTTTAAAAATAAAATAGAGAAGATACGCCTCTACTATCTCATGAATGGAAACCCAGATAACTCCAGGTGGCCCATTTGAAACACAGCAAGCTAACAACAGCCCACGTTAAGGGCACAGTCAGGCCTGCTATACCTATTCAAATCAAAGAATATAATTTATGTTTAATACGGGTTACTGAAATGAATTTATTGCATCTAAATTTCATTGTTTAACGTAAATTATCTGTACCCTGGCTTAGAATAACAACATTGTTCTCTTCAAGTGCAAAATGTTAAAAGATACTTGTTCATTCATTACATGAGAAGCAGTCTGCATTTGAGATAAGAAACTAAAACAACAAATGTAATCATTATCCAACTGCAATTTAAATTAACATTATTCATTCTGGTTCCTCTGTATATCCATGACCTTTACAAGCCTTTATTTATCACACATAACAAAAAAAACTTACACAGCTAATTTTGCCAGAGTCAACACTGATGTATTACTGATCATTTCCCATTTTAAATGATTGTGCTACCTCCTTAATTAAAAAGAGATCTGAGGTACATGGGAGAGATCTTATTTTTATCATGTAGAACCGTTTCTGATGGTCATTAGAGAACAAAATACAGTCTTCCTTCTAAGACTCAATCACATGTAGTTAGCACATCTGGATTAAGGAGTTAAAGTTGCTTCATGTGAACAGATCAGATCAGCAGAACACGCTTCAGTGATTCATTGAGAGCTAGATCCACATTCCACCCTCACATCACATTTATGAGTAAGGAGATGTTTCTTCTCATGGACAGTCCTATGAATACTTCTGTGATGGGACAAGGGCAATATAAAACCTCACTGGATAATGCAGTATACTGGGACACATGGTTCATCGTGCTTAAACCTTGTGCAGTGACTTCATTCGTCACCCTGTACGTGTCCCTATGTCCCATCTTTATCATCAGTGTTCTGCTGCCACACAACGCCCTCCTCCTTCATCATGAAGAAATTGCTGTAGCCCCCTATTAGCTTTTCCTGTGGCTGACGCTGAATGTAAGATGACCGTGCTCACCATGCTGTATGTTTGTGGTCCTTCAGCCCCCCAGAGTCAGTTCTGTGGTTTCCAAGAGTCAGTAATTAGGAACCTATGCACTCATGTCACTCTGTGACAAGCAGCCTGTGAACCCTTAGCAGCCCTGTATCTTAGCACTGTCAGAATTGTGTACAGATTTTTAACAAGCAAATATGCAAGACATTTTGCTAGTTCCCCGTGTGCCAGACAGTGTAATCCACAAGTCAATGTCTAGCTCTGAGATGGAGACTGCCAGTGGACAGCAGTTCCATTTTGTGTTAAAATCTTGATTTCATTTCCATTAGAATGAAGTTTGCAGGAAGATTTTGTAGAAATAGAGACAGAAGTTGAGTACACTCCACTAGATTACACTGGATGCGATGGACATAGTCACGCTGTGTTGCCCAGTGATACACGATTTGGCTTGAAACAAGAGCCTCAGCAGGAGTCCTCGGGGAAAGCCTACACCATGATAGAGGACCAGCCTCTGAATCAGAGGTCTAACGCTAGTTCCCTTATTCGGCACCTTAACAATTGAACTGAGTCTGAAAAAAATATCATCCCTGCTGCCCAGGTGCCTATTACAAGATGGTGGCCTTCCAGTAGCCATTAACCCTTCAGGCCTCTTTTCTGAGCGTGGAGCACTGGCCCTTTTCCGGAGGAGAAGCCTGTCCCAGGCACCTTGCTGGGCTGTTCCAGCCTGCCATTCACGACATGGCATGTGTCCCTGTGGGTAGTCGGTGCTCAAATGCATAAACCCATTCCCCTCTCCAGCCCGGTGGTGGAAATGCCCCAAACAGATGGTTTCTTGAGTTCCTGCAAGCAGAAGTGCCTACATGCATTTGCTCTCTTTGGCGAAATTCTCTCCTGTTTTCATGAAAGCTTCCTGTTCTGTGAAGAGATAAGCATTGCTGTCGTCTTCTTTTTTACAGTTGCAGCCAAAGTAGAAGACTCTCGCCCAATGCAGAGACCCCCAAGGAGGCCACGGAAGCCCAAGACATTAAATAATCCAGAAGACTCTACATACTACACTCTAATACATGTGAGTTTAGCAAGCTTTTGTGGGCTAAAACTGCCAGATGATTCCCACCTGAACTTTCTAATTGGCCAATTTATATTCCTTTCTAATGCAGCATAAAAGTGGTGTCCTGCTGAAAGGAGGCAGGCCACAAACTGCACATTTCAAACTAGGCTTGAAATTGAAGTTCAAAGTTAACCTGATTGGGGACCTAGGTCAGACTAATTTTTACTTCTGCACCTAAACATGCATACATTCATTTGCACTTTCAGTACCCAAAATAAGTGCCCAGTCTCCATAGTTTCTTTGTAAGTCATGCAAGAGAAACAGGTTCATTCAGAGAGCTATTTTGAGTGTCTAAATTAGGGCTTGATCTTGCAGAGAAAGCAAATACTAAAATAGGCTGTATTAGTATGCACACTGTGACTTCCTTTACAAATGTGTCAGATTGTGATTATGAAGGAATTGGCAAATACCAACAGCTCAGGAGACTAATGGATTTGAGTGTCTCTATATATAGCCTTTGGTCCAAGTTCAGATACCAAGTGCTGCTTTCCACCCTTGACTTCAGTGCACTTAAATATAGAAAAAAAAAAAAAAAAAAAAAAACCACAAGAAAGCAAGCAGAAAGAGAGAAAATGTAAAAGCAGCTCAGAAAGCAGTTCCAACAAAAAAGCAATTAAACTCATTTGCTCGAGGTGCCTGTATCTTAGTGACCTATTTTAACAGCCGGTGAGAGCCCAGCTAATAAACTAACCGTAGCAATTGCTTCTCCTTTCAACAGAAGGTGTCACCAGGGCCTTTAGGGAGACTTGTGTCTGGCATACCAAAAAAGACAAATACGGCTATGTTTTATGATGGGGACTTTGAAATAATACAGCTTTGGAACAGTGATATTCTGAAAAGAAATTATATTCTTAAAAATAAATTTGTATGTAAGAAGATTTGTTTTGTGAAAGCAAGATTGGTGAGATAAAGGACTGAAATGAAAGGCATGACACTGAATTCTGTATTAGGAAATTACTGAGAAGGGTAATTCTGAAGTAAACGCATATTTAGAAAGCCAAAACTATACAATCAAGAACATAGTATTTTCTGAAAGTATTTTTCCATATCAGAAAACAGTCATCAGTGCAAACAAAAACTGCAGTAATGCTGGGGAATTTTTAGACACATTTGTAACAGCAGTTTTTCAAGGTATTAATCAATATTACCTTCAATTAGTTGCATTTTTCAAGAAGTTGTGAAAAAGAAAAGCCTGTCTTGCTGACATTAATTTCACTGGTAAGTGAAGGGTTCAGAATGAATAAATATACACTGAAGCTTAGAAGGAAGACCTACTAGTTCTTAAATTCTTAGACCTCGGGTAAGACCTTGAGCTCTAACTTGAGATACTTGAGGCTAGTCAGCTTTCCTAGCTGTCATGGGTTTTCCACCCTATTAAAAATCTCTGTGGCCTGCAGGTATTCACAGATGATTATCAAGCCCAGATCACCTGAAAGTGAAGGCAAACAATGAGTGCATTTTGTCAAAAATTTTCTCTATCTTCTGCAAAATCAGATATTTCTCTCGCATCCTGTTACAGATATTAATTGGGCACCTTCTATTCTCACTTATTTCATTGCATATCAGTTGAGCTGAAGGGGTACACACGTATAAATGAAGCCTGACAATAGCTCATTGTTCATGCAAGGCACTGGAAGTTTATTTTGGGGTGTATTTCT
>JAVJGJ010000047.1:68696194-68724213 GCA_035590215.1 Microhierax caerulescens | reverse complement strand
GAGATCAGTTTTCTCATGGTGCTGTGTCTGCATTTCCTCAAGCATCTTGCTCGCTCTTTTGTTTTCCATGATGGCAATAACAGTATGTCGTCTGTGGGTCAGGACAGGTGTTTTCCAAGCAGAGGCTGCCTTCCTTTGAGTCAGATGGCATTTTAAGTAATTGTGAAGCATCCGTAATTTGTACGGGTAATTATGCCACTTAACAGGGGCTTGCAGGGAACAACTCCTAAAAATGGAGTTTTAATGGTTCCTGGCTTTAATGGCTCTGGGCAGGTTTTAAGAAAAATCTCTAGCAGGATTTTTGAAAAAAATCAGGAGCCAATTAGATTAACCAGGTGAATGGACTATCAGCTCTTTGAGTATATTCTTGTGCATCATTCTTCTGGGGCAGCAGTGCTGGTTTTCATGAGGTTTCTTTAAAATCATAATTGCGAACAGCCAGGCTATTTGTAATTGCACTCTGACAGGGAAGAAACGACAAGGACCGCCACCTTCCCTGCCATCTTCATACAATCATCAGCCATTGAGTTATGTGCAAAGCCGTCGCCAAAATGTTCCATTTTCTCATTTCGCCCTGTCTATTATAATCATTAGCCATTCATCACTGATGTTATATGTACTGGCAAGCTCTTCAGATGGTGTCTCGTGCGTGGCTTTCAAACCTAGCCAGGCAAAACCACATCCAGTGACAACATGTGACACACTAACGGGAGCAAACAGCTATTTTTGTGAGGCAGCGATGTGCAAATTTTCAAGGCATATTGTGAGGATAATAGAGAATGTTGGAATTCATTATTCTGCGTTCAGTGTCTAATTACTCTGATTTTACTGAGTTTGGAATGAGAAAGAAAAGAAATCCTGCCTTTTCCAGGAAGTGTATTTATTGCTGTTTGCTTTGTTTCATACCTTGAAAGCACTTCCTTCTCTATAGAAGTCCAGAGGTAAATATACTGTTCAGCACTGAATAGTTTCATTCAGAGTCATCAGCCTTTTGGTAACATTTTCCATTTTATGCAGGGCACCCTAGATATTTTAATCAACTTTCAACTGGATTAGACATGGTTGGATTGGCAGCAGACTGGCTGACATCAGCAGCAAATACTAATATGTAAGTAGCAGATTTTTTTTCCATAGTAATGTTTAATCTAATTTTACAGTTATACTCTAAAATATTAGCTGCTGTAGCTGAATGAAGGAAAGAATACGTTTAATGTTAAGGTTGCTGGAAAAAAAATTATCTGCTTTTTAAATGGTTGCTGCAGCTATTTACATAAAGACACTCACAATTGCCCTGTAGGCTGTCTTCTATAAAATTTCATCAGACTAATACGATATTGGTTTTGCTACCTGCCCCTCCCCAACAAAAAAAAACAACAAACAACAGAAAAATATTTTAGCATTTTACATGCATAAATATGTAAAATGAAAGGTGTGCTAAGTGAACAGTTGCATTCATGTAGAGGGGTTTTGTACTTCCCATACTCCGAGGAGTTAGAGCCATTGCTTTCTGTAAGAAGGGGGTGCAGAATTTAAAGTGTGGGAGTTTTTTCGCTTTGGGACTAGGAAGCATTTTGTGTGCTTCCTTAGCTTCATGCACTGTCTTGTCATCATGAACAGGATCGCTGGCATGTATGCTTCTAGACATGCACACAGGTTTTTGCAAGATGAAGGTCTGGCTCTGCCCAGCAGCTCTTGATTATAGGGCAAAGCCTTGAGCCTGGAAGAGGTGGGCAAGATCTGTTTCACTGAAATGGGTGGGAATGGAGTCTCAAGCACTCTCAGCGTTTCTCCTTCTAGACATTTGACATCGGGTCAGAAGGAGGATTATCCAAATATTGTAAAACAGAACTCATCCCAGTGCAAGATAGAGTATATTGTGGCTATAATGTAATGTAATATTGGAAAAAGATGTTAGTGTTATAGATGAAAGCATTAAATATGGACATTACTACGTTTCAGGTTCACCTATGAAATTGCTCCAGTGTTTGTACTTTTGGAATATGTCACACTAAGGAAAATGAGAGAGATGGTTGGCTGGCCAGGGGGCTGTGGCGATGGGATATTTTCACCTGGTACATGACATTTCAAGCTTTCTTTATTTTTCAGACTATGCTGTATGACATGCACCCTGTAGTTAAAGAGTAAACATAATTAAATATGCATGTTCTAGAGGACACTTGCTAATAACCACCAGTGGCCTCTTTGAGATAAAGTATTGCATGTTTATGAATTTCAGGGATGTGATTATGAGGGTGTGTTTGAGCAAATTGCACTGCATTATGAGCAGCTGTAATGGCACATGGGAAACATAATCGGAAGAGACAGTTGCCTCGCAGTTTTCCTTTGCCCCCACTTTTTATGGATTACATGAAATAGAAAGACTGTTGAATTCATAATGGAGGGAAGACACACAACAATGCACTGCAGGGGAAATTGGAGCAAAGAGGGAAAGATGTAGCATCCCTTTAAGTCATTTTACTGGAGTCTGCAAGATCCTGCCAACGTTAAGTTTGTGGTTAGCTTCCCACGTGTGAGCTGGCCTGTTGGGCTCAGTGGGGGTGCTTGGGTGGCTAGTTAATCTGAGTGCCTAAAGGCTCAGAAACCGGGTTTCTTCAGGGCAAGTCAATAAGCCAAAAATGAGTGTGATTTATTATAGAGAAATCATTGACTCTGACAAATGCTACGTTATTAAGACTTTTTTTTTTTATCATTCCACTTAGTCTTTTGATTTATACTCTTTTGTCACCTCTCGTCTTACTCTGCAGTTCCATTGCTAAAAATTTTGGCCTATCTATCTCACCAAATTGCAAAAAAATGGATTGACATTGGGCATAGCATCTTGGCTTGTCAAAAGAGAACAGACTGATAGCTGGTGGGGAAGGAGCCCTTCTGAGAAGGCGGCCCATTGAGTTGATGGAGAAGAAAAGAGTGTTTGGACTGTTGAGCAAAGGAGAGGCCTCACTGATACAGCCTAGGATGCTCAGCTCTCTGAGGGCACGAAGGGTAAAGTTCATGCTGTGCAGATCAGCCAAGGTTCATCTTCAGCTTCTTGTATCTGAATGCACACATGGGAAGTGGTACAGGAGTTTTGTCCTGGGCCTTTCCACAAAGGTGGAGAAAAAGATGAGGAGGATTTGCATTGCTTTTATGAGTCCTTATTTAAAAAGCATTGGAAGCAAAAGCTGTGACAGCTTTGCTGTAGTACTTAGAGGTCCTGAGCCTTAGAGGCTTCCACCTCCAAGGGCAGCATCTAAACGTGTATCAGAAGGTAAGCCAAGACCTAAGCCAAGGTTTTTAGAAATTGGACAGTGGTTGGTAACTGTTCAGTCCCTGGCCTGGTTCAGTACAGCTGGTCTTCAGTTCCTCACCTTGCAGGCTTGAGCTGCAGTAGCCCCACCAGGCTGGTCATTAACCTAACTGGGGAGAGGAGAGCGATAGCAATGCTGCTCAGCCAGACCTGGCGGGCAGGGGCTGGGCACAGGCGGCAGGCAGGGGTGAAAGGCTCAGTGCGTGTGCTGCATTCTGCCCAAGTCGGGCAGACTGCTTGAGACAGTGTGAGTCAGGGAAGATGTGTGCTTCAGGAGGAGCTGCTGTCCCTCCCTGACTGACCTGGGGGGCCAGGGTGTTGCTCGTGTGTCAGATGCGGGAGCTCACTTCATCGAGCTGAAACCTGCGTCGGGGTGGGTTCTTTGGCAGGCGTGTACCTGTGCTGGCCGTTTGCATTGCTGCCCCATCTCATCCTTTCTTTCTCTGCCATTTCTGTTTTGTGCAAAGTGCATCTTTCTAATTCATTCTCTTAAGGCAGCAAAACCCAGTGTGCACGTTCTGCTTTTTTAGGCAATACTCAGAATCATCTCTATGCTGTCTTCATGCTGTCATGTCTTCAACTGTCAGAAAGGCTTCAGCTGAAGACCTTACGGTTGCAAAGAAAAAATTCTAGCTACTGCCTTCTCTGGAATGAAATATACGGTATCAGTACGTGCAGAGCGTAAAGGCCTGATTAGGTTCTCCAAATTCTGTAGGTGTGTTTTGTTGCCTGCCTGCAGTTAACTGGGTGTAAACACAGCTGCAAAGTTAAAAGGCAGAATGCGGGCTCATTAATGAGGTTAAGGTTAAACGGCTAGGTAATGAATACTAATAGGAAAGCTTGGTATTGAAGAAGCCTCATGTTTCAGTCTTGATTCTTTTGATACTGAGCCAATGACTTTGGACAAGATAGGCCAAATTTCTTCAACTTGATCGCCTTAGCTCAGTCACCTAAATCATCAACAGCAGCTGTTACATGACATCTGCATTTCTTTAGGGACAGGTACCCCAGCATTTACTCTTAATCTCTCCATTTCTTGTTTTGTTGTTTGTGAAAAGAGGTGTAGAAATATGTTCATACCTCTCAAGATAGATGAAAGGGGAAAAAAAAGCCCGGTCTGTGCTGACCCCCATGCTAGCATTGCCATCCCACTGTGGCATTTTCCCTTGGGTGTACAGGAGAGCCAGTGACAACAGGGAAAGCCCAGACCAGGGGCAGCTTCACTGCACGAGCAGAGCTAGGACACTGATTAGAAACGATGGGCACAGTTTCTGTGGGCTGTGGAACAGTATATGATTATATATATATATATGATTATATGATATATGATTATATGATTATATGATACATATATATCATATATATGATATATATGATAGATATATATATGATTGGATAAATACAAATCTTACAAAAATCAAAATTATGTTAAATGTTCCAGCACATAGACCCTGCTGGTGTAATGTGGTATAACGTCATTGCTTTCAGCAGAGCTTAGTCTGCTTAAAGCGCGGATTTTTATCTTCCCTCGTTTCGGGTGTCTGCCCTTGGCTAGTTACAGCAGCTCCCATATATTCAAGGGAGAAGGGTGGATGTGTCCGCAGGGCCAGTCATCCCACCTACTGCGAACAGCTACCTTAGGATGAGCTGGACCATCTTCTGGAAGTTCATGTCTTGTGCTCTTCACTCCATTTTTAGATGGATAAAAGTTGGGTTAGTTGAACTGTACCTCAGCTGCATTCTGACCTATGCATTTAAAAGCCTAAACTCATGATCAATACACATCTTTGCTTTACATAAATATATGTGCATAAACAGCAATATATAATTAAACTGTATATATATATATATATATATAGTATATATACAGGATAAAACTGATGGATTTTTTGTATACTTGTCTATGTCTGTGTGCACGTGTGTCTTTGTGTGCATACATACATAAAAGTACTCAGACTCTGCCTCAGGTTCTGCATTATATTCCCATAGTGCTCATGCAGCATTCCTGTATAACCACACGTGGTGCCACTGTGGGCACAGAGACACCCCTTTGTAAAAAATCTGAAAAAGGGGAAACAAAGTGCTCAGTTTTGATACATGCACTGACAATTGGAACAGAACATTGCAGAGCTGTCATCTGATACCCAGCTTGAAGTGGGTAAAATACCCATCTCGAAATGGGTATGTTAACTCAATGTGTGCCAGTGATTTTATGGTTAGTACCGGGGACAGCTAACCTTTTCCCCTTGGTCCCATCAGAGGACAAATAAAAATAAAAATATTTGTTAGAGTGACCCTTTTTCCTTTCTGTTCCCTCTCCGCACTCCAGTTATCCAGATGTAGTGTCTGTTGGGACTCACTGTGTGGGTTTCCTCAGAGCTGGGGCATGAAATGCCACCCTGACTGGGGAGGGGAGAGCCCAGGTTAGGTTGCACTTGGAAGCCCCTTAGGAAGTTTCCTTGTGGTGGCATCTGCTTGGGAGGTGGAACACTGTGGGAATTGTGCATTGAAGGCATATGGAAAGATAAGATTGGGGACTAAAGGAAAAATGGTAGCAAAAATGTGGATGAAAGGAAGCCTTGATAATTTTTTGCAGTAGTACTCTTCTGCATAAATTGTTATTTGGGTGCAGTAGATCCTGTTACTACACAACCCAGCTGTAAGGGGCATCAGGAAAAGAATCCATGTTCCTGCCTCATGGCAGAAACATTAAGATCGGAGTTAGAAAAACTGTAGCAACACTTGTCGTTTGTTCTGCAATGATATTACAATGCATAGAAAAAGTAACAGTATATTACTGTGGACTCCAGGTGGTGCCATATCTAACATGTATGCTATGTTGATTGCACGTTTCAAGATGTTCCCAGAAGTTAAGGAAAAAGGAATGGCAGCTATTCCCAGACTGGTTGCCTTCACATCAGAACATGTATGTGTTTCTGTTTTTTCCTACCTGTTGCATCTGCTTGTATGAATTTATGATGAAGAAAATAGCTGAATGGGAATTTGTAGCCAACTGTCTTAATTTCTGTTATTCCTTCACCGGGAATAAAAAATTGGGAAAGGACTGGCTTTTTGATATAGAGAAGAATGAGCTGTGTGGTTGCCTGTGGCTGAAGCCCTTGGAGAGCAGGCTCTGCAAACCCCTGCCGTTTTTTGCTCTCACTTGTGTCTGCATAGCTGTTGATGTGAATGGTAAGGACCGCATCAAATGATGAGAGTTCATCACTGGGCTTCAGCACTTTCTGCCAGGCATGTCTTTTGTTTGGGTCACTCTGGGGAACCGAAGATCACTTTCGAGTCACAATGTTTCTAGCTGAAATCACTCATGCTGATACTTAATGAGAGGGAGATAACATACCTGAAGACAGTAGTATGGAAATAGGTGTATGTACAGCAGAGCAGCTGCAGTGTGTGGTGGGAACTGGGCTTTGCTGCGGGTTTCTGCCTGTGAGCAAAGACTTCAGCACACGGGGGGATTGTCACAGGCACCAGCAGGATCTGGCAGTGCGAGAGGTATGGGGAGGTGGGCACAGGAGAAATCAGAGTGGTCCTCGTGGGATTTTTGCTCTTTGAACAACCATACAGAAGTAATATTTGTGTCTGTATTGGGGGTGTGTGGGTATTTCGGCTTCATGGCCATCTAAAACTTCGCAGCTTATAGTGGAGAATGTGTGTGCAGGTTGAAGGGACAGAGGAAGGGTTATATCCAGGAGGGGCTGTGAGCTCTCTTCAGACTTCACGGTCCCCTTCGAAATGTCTCCCCAGCTGTGTGGGCTCAGCCAGAAAGGACTTCCAAGATAATGTCCCTGTTAGGTAAAATCGTCTTCCTGGGTGCCTTTTTTGATGCATTGGAGAACGTGTTTCCATTCTGTGCAAGCACGAATTGCAAAGTGTCTTAAAAACCAGCCAGAAATGTCTAGAAGGAAACCCCTCTGAGGATGCCTTTCATGGCAACAGGGTGAGATGCAGTACAAAAGTGTGGGCTCAGCGTTGCTGAATAATTGTCCCCAGAGCGAAGAGAAGGGTATTCTACAAATGAGCAGCAACTCTCCAAAGTTGGCTATGCAGCTAGAAATGCATTATTCATATGGAAGTTACAGACCTAATAAGTTTTGCAAATAAGGTTCAGTGGGATCATTTAAAATAACAAATCCTATTAATCATCAGAGAATTTCAGTGTACTCATCACGATGGAATGTTGAACAATGAACCAAATTGTGCTATCAAGCTCAAAATAATGAAATGAACTTTTAATAATTGTGTTTTCATGCCAGGGAAGAAGCAGTTCCCTTAGCAAATTAAACATTCCAAAATCAAATATAGTAGAGAGCCCATAGAACAGCATTTAACGTTACAGTTTAAAAGTATCTTAAAATTATAGTTTTGTTCCTTCCTCAATCAAGTTTTTTATAAAGTAAGTATTCACACATCTTCTAGGGAAGTTAAGAAACCACGCTAGGTGAAGACAGGACCCTGTAACCCTTAATCACCTAAAGGATGTGGCATCAGGGTTTAACCCTCAAAATAGCAGAGGCTGTTCCAGGAATTGCAGAGGCCTAGATGCACAAGCCCTTTTTAGGTAGGAAATGTCATGCAGAACCTGAATAGACACTAAGATACGAGAATATAGTTTGTCTCATTTATCACATCATGCTGATCTTCTACTTACTTTTGGGCTCCCCAGCCTGGTTCTGGTTTCTCTCTGCCACAGTTGGATGCTCTGGTAAGGTGATGGCCATGGAACAAGCAGACTATAAGTGGGATACTATAATTTCCCTATGCTCTGCACATGTGGCGTGATTGTAAACAAAGCTTAAAGTTATTGTGTGTGTTTAGAAACTTGGGAGATTTTTGTCTCAAAATTTTCAGTCAGAAGAAAAAATTCTTACAGTGGCAATTCTCAGACAAGAATTTCAGCATAACAGATCGGACTCTATTGTAATTTCTACCAGTCTAGAGCTTCCATTACTACACGTGAATGAAGTTATGCTGCAATTGCTGCCAGTATTACTGCATCAGAATTTGGCCTCAGTTTGATGCTATGATGATAGGTTCAGTTGCCAGCGCGGGAGGAGGGAAGGGAGGAGGAACTCCCAGCTCCTAAGTGATTCCTTTCCTAATTTAGGAGTGCATCGGGTTCCTAAATTAGGAGTCTCGCTGTCTGCACAACCAGTGAAGAGAGGCACCTCTGGAGAGAAACTTGAAGCATCCAAATTAGGAACCTAAATATTCCTTAATTTAGGTGTTCTAAATCACTGTTGGGAGGGGTTCACCTACTTCTGTGCATTGACCATACAGAGAGATCAGCCTCCTGACACACACAACCTACATTAGGTGTCTGTCATAGGTTATGTGACTATTCCAACCATGCATGTTCCCAGTAAGCAGATCTTCCCTAAGGTGTTCAGTAGGACCGTGACATATCTCTCACTCTGCTTTTGTTTATTTATGTTTCACCAGTGACGGTGAAGCACGATACTTGGGTCAGTCTTGGCCCAGGTATGGTTTCAGATGCGTTGGTGCTCAGGACTTAATTCAGTCCTCTGTATTCACCAGCATCATCAGCGGTTCTTTCATCTGCACCGGTGTGGGAGCAGAGTGATGTCCTTCAGGGCAGCTGTTCTGGACTGCACATGATGCTAGAGACCTTGACTCAGGAGTGTAAAAGTGATGGATGCCAGCTGTAAAAACCTATTTTATTCCATAGTTGCAAAGACAATGAAAAACCTAAGGTGAAGGCCTCCTCCTGTGTCCCAGCACATCAGCTGTAGGCTGCTGTGAGTGTTCAGCTGAGCACAGCCCTTTTTCAGGGTGAAGAAAGTGGATGAAAGGGAGAGCTGCCTTCTCAGAATATTTTAGTTGATCCATTTGTCTATAAGGCAAGTCCTGTTGAATTTTAACCTGTTCCCTGTTGTGATTTTGACCTGGCCAGCTAGCGCTGTACAGACAGCATCCAACAGTAGCTGGGAATAATATGGAGTGAGGATCGCCCCTAGTAGGCAAAAAAGTCTTCTTACCCTGAGGAGGAAAGGGCTGCAGAGCGGAAAAGTTTAGCTGCAGAGAACTAGTTGGGTGGAGGTTACAGAACAGCCTTTGTCCTTTTGTTGGTAGGACAAAAGTGGCTTAAGAGACTTTCAGCTTCTCTGTGGACTTGATGTTTAATTTGGGGCTGTACAGACTCAATCCGTGGTTCAGAGAATGAAAAAAAAGCTGGGCATAACTGGAAAGACATAGAAATTTTTTCATCTCCTCTCTTCTCCAACCCAGCAAGACTGTGCTCACGCAGCCCACGTGAGCTTTCCTCGTTTCCCACCCCTCTAGCAGCCCCCTGACATGATGACAAGGAATGCCTTGTCAGGTGCTCAGAAAGGACATAGCAATTTGGCTCCGTTCATAGTTTTGGAAAAGGGAGTGCAGAGGAAGAACTGGCAGGTGATGAGTCTGAGCTGACAATAAGGGACCTTTTCAAGCCGTTAGAGATCCAGGGAACACAGAGAGGCTCTCTGCCTCTGGCACCCTCCTGCCTGCACTGCTGTTGGGGTGAACTAGCGCCTGCCCAAGGCTTCACTGGGAGCACAGCTCTGGCACCCACTGACCCACTGTGAGGGGAGGGTCTGTTGGTTGCTCAGGCGTAAAGTGGCAGCACTGTAGACAGCCGCAGGTTCTCGGGGGTACCTCACCCTTTGGGGGAGACCTAGGAGCGCCTCTGAGAGGTGGCTTGTCTGTGGTTGGTAGGGGAGCACCCTCACAGCAATGACACACGCAGCATCCACATGGCAACTAGATCAGAGGAGGTAATTAGCAATAAATCACTGCTTCAGCTTCTTGCATGTTGATTTCCCCTTGTGGACAAGCCCCATTACTTGCAGGGAATACAGCAAACTACATGGATAGCTGTGGGAGAAGAGTGGACTTGGCAAAGTTTTTGTCTGTGGGAACAGTTTCTGAAACCTAATATGGAGGTTCTTGATGCTGAGGCAGAATGAAATTAAAAAGTGACTTCAGTCCCAAAGCAGACAGCTCAATAGACCACCATTTCACACAGCCTGCGGAAGATTTGGGGTTTGTTTCTGCGTAGAATGAAAAGCTGATCTCTAGTCCCACTGTGTCCATGATATGTAGCGTTGCCTTCTGGCCGGGCAACTTAGGAGACCATTTGCAGCACTTCCACCTGCAAGAAGTAGTCGAAGGGGTGACCTGTGAGGTGGGACTTCCAGGAAAACATTTGAGGAGCCTGGAGTGCATGTCTTCTGTTGGGTAGCATAAATTACAAACCTGAAAGTTACACTTCTGAGTGTACAGAGTACATAGGGAATAGTTTTGCTTCCACCTAAGGAAACTAAAAATCAAACTTACATATTCACACATTCTTTCTTTGCATAATAACTAGAAAAGTGTATTTTGGTGGTATTTGAAGCTGGGGGAAACAGTGAAAATTTGGTCATATTTGAGGAGCAACTTAATTCAAGTAACACCATTCAAATCAAAGTAAAACCATTTTTCCAGAGAAACAGTCCTCTAAGCCCAAAGGAGACATTTGTCATTTGGGTCTAATCCTTCATCTGATCAGTATCTTGTGGCTTTTACACTGCCACAGGATCCTCCTGAACTCAGTGCGACATTTCTTATGAACAGATAATGCTGTAAAACTATCCGCACTGGAGAAAAACAAGTGAGTCTTCCTGGATTAGAAGAGCAGTGTGAAGTTAAATATTTCAAAAATGCCAAAGATGGAAATATTAGTACGTTGTACAGAAACACACAAGTTTAGAAACTGAATAGCAGGAGCGAAAGGAAACAGTAGCAAACATATACATCATTACACTGTGTTTAAAAATGTGATGTGACACAGTATACTCTTTATGTAGGTAATTGAAGGAAAAGCTATACCTTAAAATTAGATGTTAAAGATAGGATTCCTGTCACTTAACCTTAATCACCTAAAATGCAAACATCTCATCTGAGTTAGTCTATACACTTCTTAACAGCCATTAAAAAAGGGATCAACTTCTGCAGCAGACAACTCATCCTAGTCTAAAATGGATACCAAAGCCTTGGGGATGAGGGGCCTTCTAGAAGTACCTTTTCTTCCCTGCTACTGACAGAGCCCAAACAGCCAGTCTAGACCAGCCACACATTTTTAGATTATTAAAGTTAAGAGTAGCCCAGCCTACCCGTCCAGGGATCCCACATTGTTTAAAGCCCAGGAGAGGTGGAGAGGAATGCGTGCTCACCTCCTTTCCCGCCACATGGCTGATGGAGTGGGGCTGGGGGTCCAGGTCTGCTGGGTACTGGGCTGCCAGTGACCAGACCTCGGAGAGGATTCAGCTGCTGCATGGCGTGAGTTGCACAGCATTTGGGCACTCACTCCTGATGAGCTCCTTCTGCAGAGCTTGTGCCACTCTGGATTTATATGAGCAGGGAGAAACTGCAATCTGAAAATTCAGCCATGGCCTTTGGGGCTCGTGGCATTAAGGTGGTTCTTCCTGACAGCTTCAACCATGCCAGATTATGAGCAAGTAATTCAGCAAGCTATAAAAATAGAAGTATCTGTATATATTGAAGCACTGTTCTTTTAAGATAACAATGCCATACTTTTCAGCATCATAACATTTTTAATTATTCTAATTCTTTTTCCAAAAGGCCTATTCATTATTACGCCTGTCATAAATTTACACTGATTTTACTTTGCAAAACTTAACTATGAAAAAATGGCAGTCAAGCAAACAAACTTATGCCTAACAGCATTTGGAATTTTGGACAGGGAAAATTCCTCTGGCTCAAAATGATCCATTTTTTTTCTGACCGATAATATGCTTTTATCAGTAATACTGGCTAATACTGTATACCTTCTCCTTCACCACTCAATTTTAACCACATTTCTTTTTAGAGAGGAACCTCAATTTCTCTCTGCTGGGGATGTATTTGTAGTCTTCCATGCACCCTTTTGCAGTGCATAGAGGGGGGGAGAGAGAAAGCCTCAATGACAGCCCACTGCCACTTGGGTGTCCTCCTGTCTCTGGCAAGTGCAGGACACTGGTGAAACTCTGAACCTGACAGATTCTCCCAGCCTGGTTTTTCTTTGAGGGATGGTATCAGGCAGTCTGCCTCTGTCCTCCCTTTTTGACCCTGGTTCTCCCACCATAAGACTTCAGATCTGTGGAATTCCTGCATCGCTGGGTCATGAAAGATGGTGTTCGAGCTCACTTCCTTGCATGGCTGAACAGACTGTAGCCCCTGTATTCCCAAAGAGGTCACAATTAATGTCCTTCTTCCCCATTGGCCCAGCTGAATGTGTCAGAAGTTCTCTCTAACCAGGCTTATTTCTGCAGACCTTTCCTTCTCTTTGACCTTTACATTTTCCTATGTTTACCTTTATATTAAACAGGCAATCAAATTTTCAGCACCATACTGGGAATATTAAAACAAAGTTTTAATATCCATCATCATTAGGAAAGCTTTCTTTGTTCTTAAAACTGCATTTTCATTTTCATCATGGCTCTTATAGAGCCTCTCAGGCAGTTGGAGTAATTCCTTTGATGCTACCCTGAGACAGAAAAACATAACAGCAGTCATATATCTGTGACTGTATACACAGATTGAGCAATTTCATACTGAAAGTTTGTTTAGAAATTGTAAATGCATTTGCCCTTCTGTGCACAGACTTCTGTATTTCTTCCTAATTTATCCCTAAACCTGTTTTGGTTCCTGACCGCTGAATTCCCTTCAGTCTGTAAAAAGTCTTCAGGCAACAAAGCTATCAACATTACATTCATTTTTTTCCTCAGTGCTGTTTTAGCAGAGACTTCTCAATGAGGCAGCTGAGCTTGGCCATATTCCAGTGGATGCCTCTGAGCACATGGGCATAATTTTCTTCCTTATAGTAAACCATTCAAATCTGTATTTTCTTTTTTAAGGCACTTGGAATACTTCTGTTTTCTATTAGAAAAACAAATGGCAATAGTAAATCTTTTTTAACTAAGTATGGAATAAGGAGCAAAATTTATCAATGTAATGTCACTGACTCAAAACCCAGTTAAATATGTCTGACTTTTCACTCCTGCATCTCTACCTGTATTTATATATTACACTGTCCAGTATGTGCACATCAGTTTGTGTAATACTTGAAAAAAAAAAATAGATTACATTTTTTTACCATACATAAATTCAGTTGTAGCTTCACATGGCATATCAGTGAACTGTCATAATGCTGGCAGTATTCTCGCTCTGTTCCATTTTTTGCAGAGTTCAAAGATACCTTCCTAAACTTGGGGATTTTTTATAAGCCTCCTCAGGGCCGTTCTTCCTCCCTGCTCTCATAGAGTTGCAGCGCTGCACCATGGGGCTCAGCGAGACAGGGAGACCCGCAAGGCTAGGAAGGGAGAGCCTCCAGTGCCCTCCACGTGTAGAGGTTTGTGGAGTGGTCACAGTCTACAGTGCATTTGTACTTGGGAAAAGTCCACGGACTGCAGTGAAACTGATGAAGCTCATGGAAGTGTGTTTGTTCAAAAATTCACTTTCATGAAATAAAGGAACATGCCATGAAAAACACTGGTGTGGTGGCTGAGCAGGCCTGTGACGTTCAATATATAAATACTTCCTGGCACCCTGTGACTCCAACTAGAAAAACAACAGGGAAACTCCATACCTAACCTGAGCATACCACTGACCCGTGGTTTTAACAGAGCAGATAATAACAGTGTGTGTTAAAATCAAACATCTGCCATTTTCCAGAGCACCGGTGCCTGCAGGTGCCATGCTTTCCACCCTCACAGACAGCAGATATGACAGGGCTTGGTCCATAGGGAAGGGGTAGAAATCTCCTCACCTGCTGTTGTTCAGGTCCCACTCCAACCCAGTAGCCCTCGTGCTGGATGAATCCTTCCCCGGAGGTGCCCGTTTCCCCCCCCGAACACAGGAGCCGACTTGCTGCCTGATGCGTGACGGGGCTAGCGGCACTGAACCCGCCCTAACTCAGCACAGGCAGAAATCCCTCGTTGCTCGTCTAAGCGCGTGGGTATGCCTTTCATTTGATCATCGGCTCGTGCAGAGGTCAGTCCAACGTGCTTATGTTTACATTTCAGAATTTGCTTAGTTCAGGGGCTAGGATGGTTTGCTGTACCAGGGCCTTAAAAGCTGATTTTAGGTCTAGGCGACGTGTTCAATGGCTGCTCAATACACACTGATGGCGTAGTGTGGCCATGCTCCGTGGGGGAAAGCTACACCCACCCTCTGCATTAAAAATAATTCATTTAGTATGAAAAATACCATTTACCTAAAGAAGTGTATTCAAATTGTTCACGTATCATCAGTGAATCATAGCTCGAGCAATCTGAGCTTCTTCAAAATGTCTGAACGTTGAAAGAGTCAGTGGGCATCGTGAAAACTTGAAGCATTTCAGCCAAAACGGTGAGAGACAGGCATATTGAAAAAGGAGCTTGGAGTGAGAACTCTTCCGCAACCTCAACCATAGCTGTCAGGACTCAAAGAAAACTACCCCCAGAGCAGTTTTTAAAACACAGGGGGTTTTTCACTTGTTAAGTTGAATGTACATGTTGTATTTCTACTTTTCTTCCTCTCTCTTTCATAAACCTGGTGTAGAATTGATCGGCATTTCCCGAAGTGTTCATTACGTACGGAGTCCTTTAGTATGCAGTGAAATTCCACTGACTTCACGGCCTTTAAGTGAACTAGGTGTGTGTAACCATCGTGTCCATCTCTTTCCCTGCAGCTCTGTGCTGCTAGCATTACCGCTGAAGCCAAATACTCCCTTGACAGAGCAGTAGTGATTACTTCTCTGCTTTATGGTCTTCTGCAGACTCTGTGTCTTTCTTTAATGTTACGGACACCTAAAAAGCCCTGTTAGATTGTTATCTCCTTGATCTTCTTTATAGTGTTATCCTAAGCTAATGGTACTCTAGTATACATAAAGAATTTAATTTTTTTTAAGTTTAATAATCTGTGGTTAAAATTACTTTGGACAATATTGTTACAGCTAGGTTTGAGTTAATACAAAATCAGATTCTTGGTGGTATAATTTGATATAAAACGATTTCATTATTGTAATCACTAGGATTTAAGTTGGAATTATAAACCAACACTGGCTCAGGAGTTAAGTCCTATGAACTAGAGAAAATTAGGCTGACTTGTACTCTAGTGTAGAGCTTCCACATTTTATTCTGTACATACAGATTAACTAATAGCCTTACTAATAGCCCAGTTCTGATTTTAAACTGCAGTAGCTCTACGTGCTAATGGACGTTATTACTAGCTTTCGCTGGCATGAGACCACAATTAGGCTTGCTATCTTAACTTCTTTCCGTATAATATTTGGCCATAAGTTACATAGCAGAAGCACATAGCTCTGGACACCACAAAAAAAAAAAGGAAATCTTTTGGGTGGAAATTTTTGTTTCAGTAAATCAAGTTCATAGCTGAATCCATACAAGCAATAGAAACTGCGGGTGTGCACCAAGGACAGAATTTGGGTCCATCATCAGCCACAGTTGGGTATTTGATATTCCAGGAGTAAATCCAGACTAGAGTGATTGTTGTTTCTCTGATTGACTGTAGTGACCTGATATGATAGCACCTCAAATTACAGTGATCAGTTTCCAAAAAGGCTATGAAAAGAATTACTGCCTGTCCTGTGTGGGACTACTTGCTGAAAGGCTTGCAAGAGTGTAGTATGTTATGTTAAATTAGATAAGAAATAATAATAAAAATTATAAATAATAATAAATGTATTTTTTCAGAGTCACTTTTCTGTGAAGAAAGGAGCTGCAGCCTTGGGTATTGGTACAGATAGTGTGATTTTGATTAGATGCGATGAGAGGTAAGTAAAGGTGCCAAATACAGCTCTGTTCATCGGTACGTAGAAGAGGTGCTCAGCTCAGAGAGAGCATGTAGGATGTAGTCAGCAGTTGGAATGTCAGCAGCTGTCGTCTTCAGCCACCTTACACTGATTTATCCCGCCTGAGGAACTGGCTCTGTCAGTACCTTCCACGAGTCAGTTTTTGGGGTTCATCAGAAATCCTGGAAATTCCCTTCCACAGGGATTTCTTATGCTGCTTTGATGCCAAAGTGAAACTAACAATCATTCTTTACACATTCTTCTAAGAATCCAGGAAGGAGCTTGTTTTGGTCCAAATAGAGCATTTAGGGACCCTCACGTTTTGATCCATTAAAATGAGCTGCAGTGGGCCTTTTGTAGGAGTGAAACGTCGAGGAGCATTTGCTAATGTAATTCTGTCACTTCATGCCCCCACCATCTTTCTCAGCTGTTTCCCACATTTCCCGCAGTGCCCTTCATGGGGATTGCAGTGGGATGTGGAGAGAAGGGGTTTGGCAGCGTTGTGGGCAGCAAGGCCAGGGAGGAGGGTGTCCCACAGAAGGGAGTGCCACAGCAGGCACCTGACCTGCAGGTCCCATGGGCCAGGGGTAGGTAACTTCTCGCTTAACTCACCCAACTGAAAGGTTTTGTATTCTGTGAAAACCCATTTTGAGAAAGCAGAGGTATATTAACAAAACCAACATGTTCTGATGAAGACTTTCAATTTTAGGGAAAAAAAACTTTCTGTGGGATAAAAATTAATAGAACAATCCTCATTGATTATACTGAGCATCTTTTCAACAGAAGATACTCTTACTATGAGTCCCAACTATCACTATTACAAGGTATTGAATTATTTATGGCTCTGGCATAAATGGAAGGTTTTACTGCCATCAAAATGCTCTGCTCCCACATTAAAAGAAGAGCACCAGCTAAGCAATTTAACAGTGCTAATCACAGCGCCTGCATATTGACTTATGGGCTTACTATCTCTTTATTAACAAAAGACTGAGCACACTCTGAAGAGGAATTAATGGCGACATCAACACAACCAACACACAATAAAATAAACCTCCGATTGTTTCTCTTCACTAAAGACAGGCATGGATCAATGAAGTCATGTCTTCCTTTTCTTCTTGTGCAAATTCGGCATGATGATTTTCTGTGAGGACCACAATGCTTACCTTGCCCACCCTGAAGTAATCAGCAGGATTACTGCGTCTGTCCCCCAATCCCAGCAGATGCCACCAGGACAAATCAGGTTGTTTGCACAGGATGTGGGCTGGTGTGGTGGAGATGAACCTCTGTGAAGATGTGGACCTGTGGAGGGATGAAGGAACACCATGAGATCTTTCTGATGTTTTCAGCGTGACCAAGTCTACTTCCTGGTGGCTCTTGCCCATCCTGACCCACACCCACCAAGTGTGCCTAGTTTTGCTGTCTGTGTAAATGTGTGGTGAATTTTAAGCATGGAGAACATGCTGAAAGTCATGTTCTTGCTCATGCTCCAGACTGGACAACATGCATGTCCGATGCCTGTTTTACTGCCATGCAGACATACTGGTAGCAGTAATGTATTAGTTGCAGTTTTGGGGTCAAAGCACTTCAGGCTGGTGTGGCAGCCTTGAAGACTGTGTGCAGATGTGGGTAATAGGAGAAGACATGGACACCAGCACTCACTTTGTCCTCAGCACCCTTTAGCTGCTGAGACTCTTCTGCCTCACCCAGCAGCCCTCCTGCCTCTGATGCTGCCTAGCCCATCTCTAGCAACCCCCTGGGTGAGGTTTGTCTAAGCACAAGTCTGTTCATTTTGCAGCGCATCTTAAGTGTTGCATATGAGCTCAGGTGATAACACATAAAAATGCTGTGCAAGTAAGAGGGCTGCTGGCTAGTTTACTAGATTTGGAGCAGGGGGGTGTTGTGCTCCAGCATGTGTTTAGACCACGCTCAAAGCCAGCCTGCTGCATGCTCCTTGATAAAAATTGACGTTGCTTGGACATTGCACTCTCCTGGCCATGAATTCCTGCACATACTCAGTGTGGCCAGGGGCTGGATAATCACTTGTCTTGGTAAAAAAATGTGGGCAACATAGGGATCTGCCCAGCTCTGTGTGTGCTTTTATGCACAAGTTGAATAAATTAGGAACCATTAAAGACCAGCATCAAAACTGTGTTTGGAGGAGGAACTCATTGCCTTGTTTGGCATGTTGTTGGTTTTTTTCTTTATTTCTCTAATGATCCCAGGAACAGTTTTTGAAGATAAGACAACTACTGCTTTTCTCTTAACATGTACATGTAACTGGGAGGAACTCACAGTGAGCTGAATACTCTTCAGACCATCCTTGAACTTCTGCAAGAAGAACCAGGGCTAATTTTTAGACTTGTAGAGCTTTTTGTTTTCAGTTACTCTTTTTAGTGTTTTGAATAAGTAAAATTCAGGAGAGATTTTGCAGAAAACTCAGCAGTACAAACCCATTTTTACTAAAATAATTATTGTCTTATTGTGAGCTCTGTAAGGATGACAACTTAAAAAAACCTAGCAGTATCTTATTATGATAAATTCATAATGGTTTTTTTAAATTTACATCCATCCAAATGTCATGAAAACACTTCAGGGTTTTTTTTAAGTGCAAAATCAGAACTAAAACTAATGAGTTTATTAATTTCCCTGAAACTACTGTTTTGAGCTTTAGTGAAGGTTGTTCTTTTTTTACAGCAGTAGGAAATCAATGCTTAGTGAAATAAAAATCTGAAAAAGTCTTAAAAAAATATTCATCTAAATGGACAACATTCAAAGCCAGTGAAGCCTTTTTACCTGTAATGTGGGGAGATGTTGTGTTTGCATTGCTGTTATGCATACTGTCTCTTCTTAGGTAGGCTTGCTTGTGGCTAAAACGAAGAAAACCTTAACATCATTAGTCAGTGTCAGCACTGGTTTTGTCTTGTGCATAATTCATTTACAGGATTTCATAAATTAGCCTTTAAGCCTTATACCACTAAGTTTCAGTCTCAGGTAAATTGTTCGTACTAAAGGTGTTGCAAATACAGTGTACGGTCAATACAGAGGGTCTTGCAGTGGATTTAGTGAGTCTAGACTGGTAGCTTCTTCTCATATCCTGCTTCAAGCAAATGCGAACATGTAATGCACCAAACCATTAAATAATTGCCCTCAAATGAGTGTCCCTGGGATGGAAGCACAGAGGTGACTGCTTAACACCAGAGCTGAGTCACATTGCTCAGGGCTGTGCAGCTCAAGCTGGCATTTTCTGTGCCTGCTGAAAGGGGACGGTGAGATTTGGCACCCAGTGGGCTTCTTGAGACTCTGGGCTGAGCTTCTCCCTGGGAGCCTGGAGCATATTCCTGGGGCTGTAACACCAAACGGGACCAGGAGGCTCCATGGAGTAGCATCAGTCTTTAATGGGGGTGGCCATAAGGTAGCTTCTCTGTTACCATCACCATATTGATGCAGACTGGTTGACAAAATAATTAGGGTGAAAACTCAGACTAATGGATGGAGTCTTTCTGTGCTCTTCCATGCTGCATAACCCTTGGGAAAAAAAGTCACTTTGTTCCTTCTTTGGTTTTCCTATAAAGTGAAGAAATAGCAGCAAGAGCTGATTTCAAGATCAAATTATTGATATAATTCTCTCTTGCTCCAGAGGGAAAATGATCCCTTCAGACCTTGAAAGAAGAATTCTTGAAGCCAAACAAAAAGTAAGTTTATTAGCTTTTCTGCTTTCAGAAAGGAAAAAAAATACCCAAGAATGGTACAGCTAGGTTTTTTTTTTTTTTCTTGGTAAAACAACACTGACTCGCCCATTAACTATTTCTTTCTTTCTCAGAAATATAGCCTGGCAATTGGTGAGGCAAGGGTTGCAGAGAAAAACAGCTTTAGAGCTACTTTATAATATCCATGAGCTGTTTGGCTTTTTTGTAGTATGTTGCCCTATGACATCCTCCTTTTTTACATTATCAGCCTATGATACAGTTTCTCAGCTGAATATTAAAAAAGCCAGAGTAATCATTTGGGGAATTGCTCTGTTTTAATGCATTGAAAGTGCTCCTCATAGACTCGCCAAATCAATGGAAGATAAACTAAAACCCACACAACTCTAAAAATTCACTGCTTTTGTATGTGTTCATTAACAGAAGCTAGAATTAAAACATCAGATTAAAATATGCAGTGGATTCAGCCCAGTGCCTTCAATGTTTATATAGTCATTAGACACACAGCATTCAAAGCTCATTAATAACACAAATCTTCATTAAAAGCTCCCTTTTAATTGTAAGAATTTTTTTTTGTAAGAAAATTGTAAGAAAAACAATACAGTAGATAAAAAATAAGGCAAAATGACAGTGGAGTGCCACTCAAACCCACTGACCATTGCCGAAGGAAGTTTGGACCATTTTGATAGCTTAAACCCCAGTTCTGCAAAAAAATCAGCTAGTCTTTTCCTTCGTGGCACTGAGTACTCGTTATGAAACCAACAGAACTACAAGTGATTTTAAAATGAGACACTGGTATGGATTGCAGCAGAGCCAAGACCTCATAGTGCCAAAAGCCCTGTGATGGACAGTGAGTGCTCCTCTGGGAGGCACGACGTTTAGCCGAGGGAATCCAAGAGATGGCCCCTGGCCTCCGTGGAGGTGGCTGTCCTGCTTCAGGAGAGCTGTCCCCCCGCCCTGCACGAGGGATGGGGCCGGAGGTGAGCCCCACACCTCCCCTGTGCGCTACCCCCAGGAGACACTCCTGGACAAGATGCTCCCACTGATGGGACTGCGGGCACTCGCTGGCGTGACGACAGTGCAGCGCAGGGCACAGTCCACCAGAGATGCTTTTTGCACTGTGGTGCCTGGGTGAGGTTTGGTTTACACGGCATCACGAGGAGCAGACCTTTCTGTTTCGGGCGGGTGGTGTGGAGCAGAATTGTCGGTTTGAGTCCCTGCCTGTCTCGAACATCCTAATAAATGGAGGCTGCTGGTTCGGAAGTTTGCTGCCACCTTAAGGTAGAGCCTGTAATACCGCTGGCGTCTGAACTGGGAGAAAACCAGTGATATAGCAGGGGTGTCCTCTAGGAGACACTTCTGGGCTCACTGTGGAGGCAGCACAGAAGTTGGGGCTGCTGCAGACTGAGGGGGCTGCAGCCCTCTGACCTTGCCAATACCCCTGGGCTTTCTTGCAGGGATTTGTTCCTTTTCTGGTGAGTGCCACGGCTGGGACAACAGTGTACGGGGCGTTTGATCCTCTCATAGCCATTGCAGACATCTGCAAGAAATACAAAATCTGGATGCACGTAGATGTAAGTATCCTCTTATGTGGGGGGCTGCATTACAGGCTGTACTAGCATTAATTTATTCATTTTGAACTGTGTCATTTTACACAAAACCTCTTGTATTTGGCTCCTGTAATTAATTTTAACATCCAAGCACTGACTTCCCACTCTGAAAGCTCGGGTCAGGGGGACGTTTCAGGAGCTGTGACACGGCGGTACTTTTGGCAGCTGGGACACTGAAGGTGACCTGGTTTGAGTGCTTTTGGCCTTCAGCGTTCTCTCTAAATGCCATTAGTATAAGAAATACATGAGAACCACACTGAGCACTGGCCCAGCTTTTGCAGCAGCTGCAAAATAAATCCATAAGGAAAAGGCTACGTTTGTCTGGAGTAAAGTACCGCAAATTGCTGAACAGGTTAATGTGAACGATAGAGAAATCTATCAGATTGGCTACTTAGCCTTATCTGGGCTTTTGCCAATAAATCTTTCTGAAGGATCATCTTTCAGCCCTAGAATGGCTTTTGTGTCATTTTTGCAAATCCTTTCTCCAAAAAGGCTTGGTAATTGAATTTCTGTAGGGCTGGCTGGGTATCTTGCTTTTGGATTACTGTGTCAGCCAAAATCAGTCCGATTCAAAGGAAGAATTAGTTTTTACCTTAAACTACTTCTCAGTCACATGAAATGCCTCTTGTCCCACATCTCTGTCAGCAAAAGCAAACAAGTAGGGGGCAAGCAGTAGTCATCTGAAGTGTGATGAAAACTCTACCAGAGCAGCTGAGATCCCAGTCTGGTTTATCATCACTTAGTCCCTAAAAAAGAAAAGGCAGCTTACCCAGGAGCAGCTCTGCAAGTCGTTAATTAACAGCAGGGAGTAGCCCCGTGTGTCAGCGCCACAGGGGGTGGCGAGGGAGGGATTAGCAGACCATAAGGGTGGGCGCTCAGGCTGTGGGCTGTAAACTGCTGCCTCCAAGCTACTGGAAGAAAATTGTTAGCACAGCTAATGCCTCAGGCCCCATCTGCCTGGTCATTTTGGAACGTGCCACATCAGCAAGAAAAAAAGAAGGGGCCCCAAACTGATGTGAACTCACAGATGTCATCACAGAGAAAAGCCGAGTTCTCATTAAGATAATGTGTGTTGCCTTTCTAGGGAGCGTGGGGCGGCGGGCTCCTGATGTCAAGAAAACACAAATGGAAGTTAAATGGCGTTGAAAGGTATGATTTATTAATGTTAATTGAACACATTGATTAAATGCATTTTAACACACTTGTGATCACCGTAGCAATGCCTGTAAATAAAAACAAAAATCAATGTTGTCTCCAAGATACAGTAAGAAGTAATTATGCAAACTGTCCTCGTCGAAGTAGCATTGCTAAGTGCCTTTGTTCAGTGCTACAGTAGTGTGGCACTTGTTTTTGTAGTACAAACAGCAGGAATTTCTTGTTTGTTTTTCCATTCCAGCATACATTTGCAGATCCAGAGTGTTTTCTTTGCCATTCTCTGATTCAGGGTCCAGCGTGAATTAGCAATTGCATTTCTCTAAGAAACGAATCTTGGAGGCTTTGTGTGCTGAAGTCTTAAGTATAAAAGGCGGATGCACCTGCACTTTGTACAGGTGTCCTGGCAGTCACTGACCACTGCTCCATCACTTCTGGAGAAAATACCCCCCTCCAGGCTGTGCTAATGACATCTCCTTAGTAAATCTGTGCCTGCATGTATACACAGTTGTAGTCAGGAGCTCATTGATATTACAGATACATACAGAAGAACATAAGGGATGCCAATCCTGTTCAGAGTCTGGAAGGACTGAGCTTAAACTTAAAACCAGCTGCTTATTCAGAAACTTCTAGTTAAGTTGTGTAACTCCTTGCCATAGGATTTTAAGATTTACCTGCAGTCAAGGAAAGACAAAAACCGTTTGGGACTCTGTGAACCACAAATGAGTGGGAGCTCAGGGAGTATTTAGAGGAAATTTTGTAGATGTTTGCCCTGTTTTGTATTCTTCCCAGGCACCTTATTTAGGCCACTTGCTAAATACAGTATACTGGGCTAGATGGAGTCACTCTCACGTTTGTGTATTTTCTGAAGCTCATGCTGTTTGAGAGTAAATCATTACTCCTTTCCGCCTTCTTTATCTCTAAATCAAATTGCTGTTCCTTGCCAATTAAAATTACAAACAACTTCCTCATCCTGTTCCTGAAGATTAGGAGAATACCTTGATGATTCAGTTTCTTTCTCATATGTATCGCATCCAAAATTTGGAAAGCAGCCAACAGTTCTGTGAATTTGATTTAGTTAAATTAAGACTGCCTCCAGCACTCCACACTTACATAGTGTGTGTTAAAAGGACATACATCTAAGTATCCAGCAAGTTAGAAAAATCTACCCAGTTGCCTGTGAGGACAGAATATGAGAAATGGAATTTGCCTCTCACATTGCTTTCCAGGTTCTGCCGGAATGAGACGTTCAGGTTGAATCTATATTGGAGAATTTTCCAAAGAACACGCTTTAGATCCAGAACTCCACTGGATTTTACCTAGTGCTTTGATAAGAACCATCTCCGTATGTTTGGCAGTGAATTAATGAAATTTGTCATTTCCAGTGCTGTTCCTCTGCTTCATGGGCAGAGCGGCTCATTTCAGTTTCTCCAGATCTTAAATGCGAATGCAGTTAGAGCAGACTTACCAACCCTAACTTTTATGGACGTTCCTGTTTCATGGTAGATATTCGAGTACAACCCAGCCATTACAGGTCTGGACAGAACAGAACTGGAGCTGATACTCATACTTGGTAGGGAAGAAAGGTACAAGGACGGAGCATTAAATGGAGCAATCACTCAGTGCTCTAAGTACTTGCATCCTTCTGGTGACAGGCAGTCCAGCAAAAATACCCTGTCAAAGGCAGGAGGAGTTGCAGGACCACTCTTACCGTGCCCTCCAGTCCCCACGTGGCAGATTTCAAGCTGCTCCAAGGCATCAGAAGGAAGCATGTCCCCTGGTGTCTAGAAGAGATGGGTCTGGCCACCACCAGGAGTTCCAGGGTCTCTGGTGTCCCTCTCCCAGAGGCTGAGGCAAGGGGTGACAGCTATGTGAGAAAAGCATGTTTGCAACTGAATGAGCACTGCCATACAGGGTCTGGGCATCCTTCCCAGGGATGCAGCTGGGCCATGAATGTACCTCAGTCTGTTTTTAATGATGGCTGAGGACCAAATTCTGCCAGTCTTGAACCTCTCCTGTCATCCATTTGAAACCTCTAAAGGAAAAATTTTCCTTTGTTTTTTTTTTCTCTGTGACCCACAGCCAAAAAATGATATAGGTGCTTGGTGCTCAGTTATTTGGGCAAATATGAGGTGCTTCAAAAAAACATCTGTGGATCCGTGTAGCTTTTTTACTTTACTGTTTGTCTCAGTCAGCAGCTTCTTCAAGCACATACTGATGACTGAAGCCCAGAATAACTGATAACAAATGAAAAATGGTAGATTTTTATTTTACATAATTATTTTTTTTCTCTGTGCAGTTGGGATGTAATTGGGAAAATAAATAACCTTAGGGTAAATTAAATGTTTTAGGCAGATAATTAACATCTGGCTTTTGTTACTAAAATAATCCTTTTGCTTGAGAAAACACATACCACTACTACTACCTAGGAGTCTTTTAAAGAATTTCTCTCTGGTTCTGCACAGGCACAGATAAAAATTAAGAAGTATCATATCAAAGGAAATTCGTAGACCTGAATGCATGTTCAGAATCATTAGCTTTGGTGTTGTAATCAGATGACTGACTCTGAGCTGGTTAAAAGCTGCCAAATACTCAAAAAGCCAAGCCAAGTGGCCAGATGTTGCCTGTGGAAGACTGTTCCCTACAGATTTTGCATCAGGCACTTGTGCAGGCCCATTTAAATAGCAAAGAAGAAAGCACAGAAGTGCTGCTCGATGTCCATGTGAGTTTTGAATTTGCTTGCTTTGAAGGAGTGGAAGCAATTTGGCAGGAAATGATAAGGACATGCATAAACCTATAGTGATATTTCCAGTTCCTGCAAAGGAAAATACTGCCAGACTCTAACACACTCACCTCTGTTCACGTCAATGTTACCTGCAAGTGTGTCTTGAGCCCCTTAAGTTTTTATATGCCCCATTTGACTGATTTATACCAATTTATACCATCAGAACTCAAATCATTGCACTACATGAAATCCTGTGCACAATGCATCCTTGACAGTCTGCCAAATAGGATGCAAACGTATACATTTATCAGCTAATCATCATACTTAATAATAGTAATTAAAAAATAGCCTGTCGAGCATAACACAAAATTAAAACAATAAACAACTGGGCAATCTTCCATTCAGCCCTTGCCACAGTCCTGAATGCCCCTTCTCTAGGCTGTGCTGTGACAGCACCCTGTTTATTCACAAGATCTAGAGTGACAGCTGTTTTTGCAACGAATGTGTTCTGAAGGGAGGCAGGATTACACTCTTGTGAAAGGGTGGATCAGTTCTGTGTTTATTACTGTGGTAATTTTGGACCCAGTCCTCCAGTTGTGTGAATTACCATAGCCAAGCTACAATTAAGGAGCCGTGAAAATTTACCATCAGCAGAGCAATGAGAAAAATTACTTTGGGCCAGGTTTTCCAAGTTACTCAGAGACTTCAAGGCACCCAGAAGTATTTAAAGGAATTTTTAAAAATGCCTATGTGAGCTGCTTACTAAAATCTTGCTGAAAGTGGAATCAGTGGGAGGGAATCTGCTAGTCTGCCAGCTTTCTATGTGTGTCTTTAATCAGCTGTGTTACTTCAGAAAGTCAGTCGTGGGTGTTTTTAGGAAGTTTGCCCTATGTTTATAAAGTATAGATAATTCCCCAGAAAGTTTATTACTGATTGAGTAGATAAAGCAATTACCCTGTAGTTAATTGCCAGGATTGTAATCCAAAACCCAATGAGAGTGGATTAGGTCCCTTATTGAAGGCATTCCTTTCCCAGTATCAGCCATTATTATTTCAGTTTTGCTTGCTCAGAAAAGGGAAAGTTGTGCATTGCTACATGTTCATTATTATTCTGATTATTTCTAAGTGTCTCCGCGGTTTCACCACCATAATACAATGTCTGAGTGTCATGTGGTTTGCTGTCCCAGGGCCAATTCAGTAACGTGGAACCCTCACAAGATGATGGGCGTCCCGCTGCAGTGTTCAGCCCTGCTGGTAAGAGAAGAGGTATGTCCCAGTACACTTGCTTCTCTGATCCTTTCTGACATTTTGCTTCTGAAAATCCTGGATATTTTCTTCCTGACTGTGTCATAGTCAATATTTGTTGATGTGATGGAAGACGATAAAAGAAACTGAGAAACATACCTCTAGTTAACGTGCTTAGGCTGTGACTGCAAAAGAAATTGAAGCAGTTGTCTAGCAGAAATGATAGATAAGTCCATGGCAGTACAGCGTTTTGTGGCTTTCCATTCAAAATGTCCGTAGTTAATTTGTGGGTGCATAGCTGTGTAACCCCACTAGTTGCTGTGTAGCATAAAATGTAACTAGGAAAAATTCTAATTGTCTTGGGATGAATGGTATAGTACACATGCAGTAGAATGTTTGATCCAAAATCTAGGCATCATTACGCTTTCTAGACTTACATGATAGGTATTTCTGCACAGCTTTGGTCCATATATCCACTTTGGGGCACATGAGAGTAAAAATGGAACGCTAAGTTTGCTTGGAATAAAAAGTAGACGTTTCATTTAGTACAAGAATTTGAATTACCCTTCAAGCCTATAGTTTTCATATAACCATCAGTTACTGGGACAGCTGCTGTACAACCACCACTTACTAGAGCAGCTATCAAAAACCTGGTTGCTGTTTTGCTAACAGCTGTACAACAGATTGTATACAAAGTGATTGCACTTAGGAGGAGAGAATCTGGCTTTTATTTGCCCTCTGGGTCAGTTCCCTGAGACAAATCCTGCCTGGCTGAAGTCAGTACCATCCTTGACCTCTAGTGAGAACAGATGGCTCAGATTAGGAGAAAGTAAATTTTTTTTCTGTCTCATTTTACTATCTCAGTTTTGAGTTTACACATCGAGATTAGATTTGATGATAAGCAGACATGGTTTGGATTCTTCTTGGACTGGAAATGGCAGTTTTAGGCAACAGCCCTAAACTTGGTTGAGGACTTAACTAGAGCCAGAGCATGACTCTCTGCATTTCGCTTAAAAAGCTAAAAAGGAAACCTCTTGCTTTCGTGAGCCAGGTTTCTTCACCTTGTTGGCTTCTGGCTCTCCCACAAAGCTGCCTCTCAGAACGGTGTCTTGCAGCCCAGAAATAGCTCTAGCTGGCTGTTCAAAGGCCATATGCTCTTCTGTCTGTTCAAAGCTTTCTGTACCACTACTGCTTAAGCATCCAGTCTGCAGCTGAGGGGTCTGCAGAAAAGAACGGTGTCTACAAAGAAAGAAAACAAAGAAAATGAGGATTTTAGAAACCAAAGCAATTAGAAAAGTGGTTTGATATTATTTAGCTAGTCACCAAATTGGCTTGGTCTGACTCAACCAGAAAAGATGCCTTCCAAGGAAAGGGAGAAAAGGAACCAGAACAAAGAAGAAAAAGAGAGAAGATCGGAAGAGCGT
>JAVJGJ010000047.1:68634208-68696094 GCA_035590215.1 Microhierax caerulescens | reverse complement strand
GAGAGATCCAAAAATGAACTTACCCATGATGATGCTAGGAAGCACAATGTCCAGCTGTTTTTTTGAAAAATGCCTTGGCTCTGAGAGTGGATTACACATTGCTGGATCAGGTACCAAGGTGTCCTAGGCACTGAATGGGATATGAAAAACTTGGTCCACTGAGCATCTAGGTCTGGTTTTGTCCTTTTTTGTTGATCTTTTTGCGCTTGGACATGTATTCCACTGAATTTGGGTGTTCATAATTCCTCACCTAAAGCAACCCTCAAAACAGTAGTCAGTCACATCCATGCCAACATCACTTTTTTGTCTTTGTTTCTGTAAGGGATTGATGCAGAGTTGCAATCAAATGCATGCTTCCTACCTCTTTCAACAAGACAAACACTATGACCTGTCTTACGACACAGGAGACAAGGCTTTGCAATGTGGACGGCATGTTGATGTCTTCAAGCTATGGCTGATGTGGAGAGCAAAGGTAGGAGTGCCTGTAATATATTTGTTAGCATTAAAATAATGCACACCAGATACAGTTGTGGGTTTTTTTCTGTAATCATCATTTTAGAAAAAATCTGACCTGCATTTCCCATATATAACATGAAAGAAAGAACATTATTATTTTCTGGGGGTTTTATACTTTTAACAATATAGCTTCAAAGCAGCACACATGATTTTGAAACTTGAGCTCCATGGCTTTGCATAGCATTTGCTTTCTGTAACTGTAGGAGTCTAACAGCATAAATCATATACCTTGGAATGTTGTTATGAAGATTTCTGGAAATAAGTTTTAATGACATTCAGAAATTAAACATGACAAATCAAGACTGGAATACTTAGTTTCATTGCACGCAGTAGATATAAAGTCATCTTTTGAAGGAGTAGAGGAAAACTCATCAAAATCTGTTCTCTGGGAAATCTGAAAACACCAGCTTTAATGATTAATTCATCTGTATTTGTGGAGTGTTGCTAAATAAGTTCTTCCATATATTTATCCAATTAATTATGTCAAGCTGCTTCAGGTTTGTTCAGAGGAGATGACATCACTCTTTTAACTTGCAGAAAGCCTTAAAGATCCTCATGTGCTTCATTAGAACTCTGAAAACAATTCTGAGACAGGCATCATGTAGCTGGAGGTGTGGGAGTCTGCGAAGGAGGATGCAGGTTTCTGTGTGCTCACTGGGGTCTCCAGAGCGGCAGGCATTTCAGCCACACGTCTCTCTTGTACCCCAAGCCTTCCTCCTTGGGCTGTGCTAGCTCTAGCCTGTTCTGAAATCTCTATACACAGAGGGATAACGACATGGGGTTTTAAGTCAGCTCTGCATTGCCAGAACAGATTTAGCAGGGACATGCACTCAGAGTCATTTCTTCTTCTGAACCCCGTTTTTTTCAGTATGTGTGGTACTGCTTTTTCTCTTCTCACACCCTGCTTGTAATATTAATGCTACAAAATAGGATGTGTTTCTTAAATGGTTTATCTGTTCCAGCTGTTTATTCCCCTTCCTCCTTCGTGAAGCTGGATCCTTTGTTTGTGGCATCACAGCTGGTGATAGCAGGAGCAATTATGATGTCACAGAGAGAAGATTATGACTTCTGCCAGAGAAGAAAAAGCAGGATTTGCTGCACTCCTAAAAGCACAGCTTCTGAGCTTACATGGTGTCTGTTAGAAGAGAGAAAAACACTGCAGAGGCAGGGCAGCATCTAAACAAAATGTTCATTTTCACAGGCTGGACTCTAAAAGCGTATCAGTCCATTCTGTGTTTCACTAAAAAAGAAACATTTTTCTTGGCAAAGCCCCCAGCACATCACCCCTGGAAGATTAAAATTCCCTATTCTGAAAATAGCAGGAGACTCCTCGTGTCTTGAGCTCAAGACCTTCTCTCTGTCCCCATCCAGGCTGTCCAAAACTGTCTGTGCTCAGCCTCTTTGCAAAATGTGCCGAGGGCACCCTTCCTTGGAGGTGTTTGCAGTATTTTGCCGAGAGCCAGGCGAGTAGCCAGTGCTTATTTTGCAGAGGTGGCTGTAGCGTAGTCACTGGCAAGAGCTGGAGACAAATGAGCTCTGCTTAGCGAAGTGTCCTTCATCTTGTAGAATCCCACAGAGGCTTCTGAAAGGTGACTTGTGCTGACGCTTTGGCAAGTGCCACGTGGTCCTGTCCCCCTTTCAGTTCACAGAACAGATAGTCACATAACTTCCTTTCTCCCTCTCTCTGTACAGGGAACCACAGGATTTGAAGCGCAAATTGATAAGTGCTTGGAACTTGCAGAATACCTATACAATAAAATAAAGAACAGAGAAGGGTATGAAATGGTGTTTGATGGAAAGGTATGTACTGCAGCTTCTTTTTCCAAGTTGGACAACAGCACTTGCCTTAGTCACCTGTTGGGATGCTACCAACAGGTCAGACCAAACAGCACATGACAGAAAGCCATGTCCCTTGTAACAAAACCTGTTGTTTTGCCAGTAACTCTTTTTTTTTCCTTGTGGGATCCAGGCACAAGGGAGATGAGGCAGCTGTTTTATGAGTGCGTGAGTGTGCAGTTTGCTCAGTTTCTGCAACTAAACACTGGCATCTTGGGCTAACATCGTGCACGCACACAATTAGAACCAGCTCTTAAGTAATAGCAAGTTGCAGTTTCCTAATAGCAGGATCTGTTACGAGTGGGTGTTACAGTGCCCCACACAGTTCTGAAGGGATGGCTGTGCAAAGTGCCTTTATCAGTGTTCTCAGGTGGGCAGTCACAGGAGACCTGGAGGGACCCGGAGGGACCATCTGCACTGCAGTCCCTGCTGCACTGGGGTGCAGCACAGCGGGGCAGGGGCTAGTGTTGCTCAGGATCCCAGCTGGCTCACGGGGCAGAGGCGACACCACTGTGTGTGTTGTGAATATCTCTAGGCGTGTTGGTTCTGTTGGGGGGGAGGGAGTCCAGCTGCGATGGGAGCCCTGGGTGCCACGTGCTGAGCTGGAGCACAGTGCCCAGGGCAAGGCAGTGCAGCCTGGGTTGTGTGGCTGTACCTCTGAGCTGTGCTGGACTGTCCAGTGCCTGGGCATCTCTCTGTGGGCAGCCCTCTCCAGCTGGGGTGGCTGGGGACAGGCCTGGTAGAGACCTCAGTTACAAAGTTAACTGGTATTTTGCCTGTAAAAAAAAGAAAAAATATATATGTAATTCTAGCTTTGTTCCCCCTCCTTGTGATGGGTTTTGCTCTCTGTACTTGCCCTGGGAGGTTTAGTCTCAGAATGTTGCTCTCTGGTAGTGATCACTTAGCGCGTGCCTAAGGTGAAACATCACTATGTTTCTTCAGAGATCACAGGCTCGTACTCACAGGCCACGATGTGATCTGTTTCCCCTGCCTCACCCATCATCACTGAATTTGTTTGGTCTGCTGGGTCTGATGATGAGTAAAGGAACTGGCAGCAGTAGGAGTTGCTGTAACCCATACATTTAGCATGTAAATACAAAGAGGAACATAGCAAGGCAGGCAACTGTTGGGAAATTGCAGAAGTACACAAAATGTCAACTAGTTCTTACTTTATGCCTTTCTACTTGGTGCTTCTATGTAAGTTAAAACTAGCTAAGATGCTGTGGTGCGTGCATATTAATACAACAGCTAGGTGAATTGAACTGAGAAGAAATAATTTCCATAAATGTAAGAAAATCTTACACTGTCTCGTGCACCACCTATGACTCCTGTTTACAGAACCAGATTCTGTATTCCTCTGTCAGGTAATAAAAGTAAATGACACAGTCCTCACCTCTGAATGATCTGTAATAGGCTCGTAGCCACACAATCCCTTCAGCCTCTGGAGGGGATGGCACCTACAAAATCTAGATGCCTCTCAGTAGGCCATAAATATATTTGCTTAGCTGGATTATGTGTTTCCACATCACATCCCCCCTGGGAATTAATCGCCTAAAATTATCTTTTCTGCATTAATAATGATTATGACTCTCAGTGGACCGCAATAATGAAAACCATTGACTGCTGTCACAATATGATGTATGAGAGGGAGGGAAGGCATGAACATAATTGTAGTTGAGATACTATGAGCATCTGTTAAGTGTAAACCATTATTCTTCTGTGTTTAGCCTCAGCACACAAACGTTTGCTTCTGGTATATACCTCCCAGCTTGCGCAGTATGGAAGACAATGAAGAAAGAATGAGCCGCCTTATGAAGGTAAGCAGCACCCTCCAGGACATCATGCAGTGAACAGTGAAACCCTAGTAGGCAGGCCATCCCCGAAATGATCTCCAAGGGCACAGGGCAAGGTCACCTCATGATATTCTGGCAAATGGCACTTCTGTGGTCGTTGTACTAGAGGTTTGTCTGGCACCACATTTGCCTCATCCCTGTGGCACTTACCTGCCCTCTGTGTGTGTGTACTGGTTACTGTGAGCTGCAGTTGCTAAACCCAGCAAGTGCCACAGAAGCTCAGAAATACCGTGGCACTCTGGCATGTGAAAACAAGATGGAAAATGATTGTAACAGTGTGTTTTGAGCACTGCAAAAAACAGCTACTGTGTCCCTGTCAGCAATGCTGAGAAAGTAGGGGGGGAAATTCCCCAGTGATTTTAAGAGCAGGACAAAGAAACAGGTTAACCCAGTGTCTCTTCAATGAGACATGTAGTCCGTATCGGAGGGTAGTGTTTTTATTAATATTGGATGTAATTTCAATTTAACTGCTTCTTGTAGCTTCTTTTAAAAAAAGAAAACATGCTCTTGTCTGTTATAATGATGATAGTAATAATGAAAATAATGGTGGTGATCAGCATCCTCCTCCTCCTCTGCTTTTTGTTACGCTGCAGGTGGCACCAGTGATAAAAGCCAGGATGATGGAGTATGGCACAACCATGGTGAGCTATCAGCCCCTGGGAGACAAAGTAAACTTCTTCCGGATGGTAATCTCAAACCCCGCAGCAACTCACCAAGACATTGATTTCCTGATTGATGAAATAGAACGCCTGGGACAAGATTTATAATAATTGGGTATGAAAGTCTGTTGCTGGACCTCTAAGTAGACAATTAAGTTGTCACAAACTGTGCGAATGTATTTGTAGTTTGTTCCAAAGTAAATCTATTTCTATATTGTGGCGTTGGAGTAGAGTACAGTTTAAAATCAAGAAACATGGCTCCTTTAAAGTCCTTTCCTGAGTTTTAGAATACCTCCTTAATAATTAGCTGCACAAAAAGCTGCATTGAAACAAATAAGGAAGAACAGAAGATACCTAAAATTTTATCCCAAATTTTAACATAGCAATTACTTTAAATTAAAAGCAATCAGACTGAATTATGCCAATTTTTCCCAAAATTACGACAAAATCAAATTGGGGGAAGTGGGAGGGGGTGGTGAGAAGCAGAGTATACAAGCTGTATGTTGAAAAGTGAAAGTATTTTGCCTTTTTGGTAGTATTAGAACAGAATTTCTAATTTACCTATAGCAACATTTCAAATGTATTTAAATAGGTATAGTTTTACAAAAGGAAATATATATATATTAAAAAATCCTATTTTGTAAACTATATATTTTTATTTTATATGGGTTATAAAACTGCAAGGACAGAAGCTGAAAATTAACTAGGGTTCTTTTTCTTTTGATGGAGGTGCCTCAAATATTTATCACTGCTTATTTTAAAATACAAGCCCACATACTACATTCCTTAGAGGTACCAATACCTCATTTCTCCATGTCATACGGATTGTACATCTCCAGGGTTGATTACTGAAAAACCTCAATAGTACTGCAGCTCTTAAAACCACTTAATAAGATCAATTACAGTACAACAATAAGATGCTATTGTTCCTAATTATGTTTCCCACTTGGCCTAACTAAGCAGATGCACAATCAATATACAGTGCTAACCAAGACTGAAATAAGGTTGTATTTGGATGGTTTCTGTGTTCTGTGATAAAAAAGCCTGTCCCCCCAAAAAAGTAACATGTCTGAATAAACGCTTAGCTCATAACCATTTCTGCTATGAGCAGTCCAAAACTACGTTGAAAACAAAGATGGACTTGAAGTCTTACTACTAAAGAAATAGTGCAAAACCTCACTGCTAGGGTAAAGACCTTCTTACAGATGTACATGTCTGCAAGACGAGGCCTGAATTAAATGTGACTGTAATCTGAGTGACAGGGATGGGGTCTAAGTAACAAACTGCTTTGTCAAAGATTTCTCCCCATGCTGGACTCTATCCTTGTCCGCAGCGGCTTTTGAAATTGCAGAAAAAATTGCGATAAGGCTACAACTGCCTAAAACAGCCCACACGGAGCCTCACAGCCTTTTTAGAAACCATGGGCACAACTCCTGCAGAATTCATGTGCTGCATCATTCCTTAACATTAGAGGTGACTCTGGCATGGAAACTGAAATTACCCTCTTTCCCCCCAACATCTGGAAGTGTTGGTAAGAGTTCTGCAGCTCAGGCCTGTCTACTTATAACCCTACTAAATTTTTGTTTTTGACTTTGCCTAAATGGCCAGATTTTGTTTGTAAATAAATATTGTTCTGCTTTCTATAAAATACTTGAAGAGGGAAGGCAAAAAAAAAAAAAAAAAAAAAAAAAAAAGGAAGTGCAATGTGGTTTTAATTTCATCTAAAATAGCTAAATGGAGTATTGATTCAATGTAATGTCAAAAGGACAAGAAGTAAGAGGAAATAATTGTGTCTGTAATTGTGTTGCCTTTATTATATTGATAGTACTGTTTTGTCACCTCAGATTGAGGCTGTGCACTTTAGATTTAAACTGTACAATGTTGCAAATCAACATGTGTTGCTGTATAAGCTTGTACAATATATTATTGATATGTCATTATTTGTGTGGTAGTAGTATTGACTCTTGGTATTGTAAGAACTGCATTCACACCGGCCCCTCTACTGTATCTTTGCTTGGTACCAACCTCTCCTCGTGAGCTTTTGGGCAGACCTCTCACCTCACGTCGGTGGACTCCCATTGCTACCTGCGATGCATAGTGTTGCAAGTCAAGCTGCAGAGGAGATACCAATTCTGTTAGGAGGGCCTTCAATGTGACCTTGGCTAAACATCTCAAAATCAGCAGATTAATCACTGAAATACTGAGTAGAGCAGCAAATTATATTCTTTTTTTCTTGCTGGGAAAAAAAGCAAGCAGAGAGCTTAAAAAGTAAAAATAGTACAGGGACAATGATGAAGGTGATCAGTAGCCTGGTTACATCTTGCATGTGCAATTCCGTTTTAAAGTGCTAAGTGCAAACAACGTATCTATTTAGCTGTATGTGCCAATCCAAGTTTTACATTTGGTGTTCCAGGAGAACCAGCATATTTTTTTTTTTTCCACGTTACTGTACTTATTGCAGCCAGGAAAGAGCGGCATAGCAATCTGTTCTTGTGTTTGACCAAAGTATCTTATCTGTGGTGTTGATCTAAATCCAAATAAAAAGTGTAAAACGTGACTCTGGGTCCTTTCATTAGTAGCACTGATGGGTGCTCTGAGCATTTATCATGTGTGCCATTTCAGAGCCAGGCCCCAATAAAAAGAATGTTTAATTGTAACTTTTTGTGTCTTCTGGATTTTTTCATGATAAAATGCATTCTGTTAGCTATCGTAACATTAAAAAAAAACCTCCATCACCAGGCCCCTTTTTGAGGTGATACTCGGCACCAGCATAGAAATGTAAACCTGCCATCTGGTATTCCTTTACCTTATCTTTACAAGGCAGTCTTCATTGCTTTGTTCTCCTCAGACAGGCTCAACAATTTTTTCTGTTTTGCTTTGTCTTTTTATTCCAGAAGTGTTTATCCCCAGATTAACCATAGATTTTAATCAGCCTCCAGCACAGCAGTGAAGGCAGTCAGGGCACTTTCCAAGACAAGACAGACTTACATGATGGCAACAATTTAAAAGGGTCATGAAGTAAAAAAAGACAAAACAACTGCTAGAAAAATTAAGATTTTAATCCTTACATCTTCTCTGGCCCAGTGCCTCATTCCTCCAAAATCTGCCACCTGTCTGCTCTATTTTCCTTCCACCCTCTGAAGTGATGCCCAGTGTGATGCCAGCAGCAGAGAAAGAGAAAACTGTGCCATCAAAGCAGCAGCAGTCAGAAAGCTTACGCCTGAAATGAGATTTTCTGTATCATTTCTTCAAGTCTGCAGCAGAATTCGAGATGAATGCCTGCAACAAGTACCTGCGCAGAGTCCAGCTAGGAGGTCTGTAAGGAAATAGAAGGAGAAGATGTGGGGATATTATCCTCGCTCCAACGAAGCTCTTTGTTTGGCACTTGGAGAGGAAGCACTGGTTTAGTCTTTTTGAGTACTGTCCCCATGGGAGCACATGAAGCTTGGGCTCTGCCGTAAACCTGCTGCACCCAGTGCTGCATGGAGCCTCCCTGAGAGAAAAGTCACTGAAACGGATTTGTCCAACCAAGCTGAGCGCAGATTGCTGGCTGTGCTCAAGGAAAGCAAAACAAAATTGCCGAACAAGAGGGAATTCACACAGCAGCCCGAGTGCCTGCTCTTTACCAAGGCTGGTGCCTTTGGCATTCTCCTAGGAGAACGGCAGCCCTGATTTGCCATTTCTCTACTCCTTGCCACAAAACCCCCAAAAGAACACCCTGCATGGGGAGAATCGTGGATCTAGAGGAGGAGATGACCTAATTCACTGCAACATCATACCAGCATGGCAATCTCACATCTGCAGCTGGTGGGTTCCCATGCTGCTGTACAGTCCCATAAAAGCCGGGAGCATTGCTGCCGCAGGACACTCTGCCTGCCCCTGCCACCCAACTGTGCTGCCTCTGCTGCTCTGCACCAGCCACCTGCTCCACCTTTTCACACCTCTCTTCCCTCTTGCCCCTTTCCCACAACATGTATGTATGTGAGCATTTTAACCATCTTCATAACTTGATGGGACCTTTTTTCCTGAAGAGATTAAGATTCCTTTGAAATGCAGTCTACAAATTCAATTAAAGCCCCACCACAACAAAACTGAGGTCCTCAATCCAAGACGTGGCACTTCTTTCCTTTGTCGTTGGGTGGCCCTGGTCCAAGCTAACTCCGCAAGGAGCAGAGTACCAATGGGTGACCCCATCCCAGAACCAGTCTGCTGTGAAAAAGAGGCAGAGCACCAAGGAAGAACCCCACAAGGATGCCTCAAAACCCGCCTGGAGCTATCCCAATTGACTCACAACCGCAATCCACTGTGTTTTGTGCACTTGATAAATTGTATTGTAGTTCACTTCTTAAATCCAGGTTTAATAAAATATGGCTTAGTAAATCGTAGAAAAAAACGGGTTGTGTGAAGCAAAGACCGGCTGAATGAGCAAACCTAATGGTGCCTGTACACAGCCTCGTGCAGCTTTGACATACTGGTATATGGCATCTAGGATTTTACTCTGGTGCATAATTTCATCCAGAGACACCTTCTTCCTACTATGAAGAAAGCCGTTCTTACCTAAGTGGGTGCTGTGTCAGGAAATGGACAGAATGCAAAATTGTATCATGTCAATAAAATGCAGCAGAGTATTTTACTGATGATGCCTATGTGCTATGAGGAACTAGGGAACAAATTCAGCTGTTGAAACAGCTATTATAGGCACCATCCAGTGCCAGCAGAACTGCAGACCAAGAGCTGTGTCTGCACCAAAGCAAGCCACATCTGAAATGACATAAAGCCTGAGGGATTCTTTTGTTCATTTCAATTATTATTTGGGGCAGAGGGGTGCACAAACAGTGACACGTGATACTGAAGTCCATAGCTATAAAGAACAGCAAAACAGTATGCAAAAGCAATTTCTTGACATATTTGCTTCGGTACTTGGTAGCTGCTGCTGACGTTAATGCAGAAACAACAGTGTAGGGTGGGCTCTCCTGCGGCTTTTGCAAATCCTCAGCCCTGGGACCACGTTGGTCAGAGCATGGGAGTGGCTGAGAGGCAGGTGAGAGGCAGAAGCTCTCAGCTCCACTGCCCTGACAACACAAGACTGACCACCCAAAGACATGCTCCTGAGGTGGCTGGATCTCAACGATTTTGACTGTTCATGAATGCTGCTTGCTCTCCGGCAAGTGGCCTCCAGGAGGGACCCAGAGAGAAGCCCCCACTCTACAGCCCTTGGCTCCAAGGAAGGCAAGTTTAAATATCAAGTTAGTTGTATTAAACCCATTCTAGCATGGTTAAGGAAGGAACAAAGCAAGACAGAGCTCAAGGAAATGTGTATCTTTTATCTGACCTAGCCAGGCTAACTGCCAAGTAGAAAATAATTTTAGGTAGAAAATAGAAAGCCATCGGATACTGTCTTTAATGTGCTAATATCTTAGACTTATGTCTGAACTATCAGCTTTCTACCTGAGCAGCCTAACTAAAGGGAGTAACTCAGCCATCAAGTGCTGCAGCTGGAAGAATTACAGACCCGACTTTGCTCTTCACCGAGAAAACAGAAGAGCTGCAGGTCATGCCACTGTTCATTACAGCACTGTAGGATGCAGGTGTATAGATTTTACACTTACGCTGGAGCAAGAAATTGGATCCGAGATTAGAGTTGGAGGAAAAGGAGTATGTACCTCACTTTGTATTAGAATAAAAGCCTATATATGTTGCTGCTGAAATTCTTGCAATACAAAGATAAAAAATTCCGTTCTAAATTCACATTGCATGAACAGAGCAAAGGCTGTTTTCTCAAAGGGCACAGAAAAGTCACAGGTCAAGCAAGGATGGAAACCTCCAGTTCTCCCACAGCTGCCCCAGGCATGTTCTCACTCCAGCTGATGCCTGGTGCTGAGTCTTCCAAAGGCATTCAGATACCAAACTTACATGATGTGAATCAGACTGCTTAATCCCAGTCCTCCAGACTGCTCAGTTTCAGCCTGTGACCTGTAAACCCCTATGAGGTTAATTTCCCTGGGATATTTTCCCAGAGATCTGTGACCAATAACTGGGAAGAACAAGTTCATGTACTACTCTGCAGTATGTGAAATTTCTAAAGGGGTCTTCACCTTCCACAGAAAGATTTTAGAGGCTCACGACTCACAAGAACTTGAAAACCACACAACTAGGCAAACTTTCTTTTTCAAACATTTCATTTGGCATTAAAAGTAACCGTCTAGTGTACTACTGGCATCTGACCTGCGCTGGGCACTACAATCGTGCCAGATTTTAATTATATAGCAGCCGAGAGATACGCTCTGCACAACAAGCATTAAGCTAATATGCAGGACAGGGAATATAAGAATATGTATACTAAGTTTCCTCATTACCATATAAACTTCTAGTATTTTATATAATCCTGTGTCAGTAAATCTCCATTTTCTCACACTTCTGCACTGCCTACATGACGGACTTCTGTTTTCCTACACATTCTCCTCTGTCCTGGTAATGAAAGCGGTTCTGGAAGAAAGAACAGATGTTTGGGATTTGATGTAAACATGCTTTTGCTGCTCTGAGAAACTAAAAGGAAATGACTTGTGTTAAAATAGTTAGCTGCAGACCACAGCTTTTTAAAGACAAGTCTATTAGGAGTGATGAGGCAGTGTGGCTGAGGGTGCCACACACGCCAGGACTGCCCAGCAGAGCTCCCCAGGCGCTCCTGCGCTGAGAGGCAATGCCCACCATGGGAAGCAGCTCCACAACAGTCCCTGCCAAACAGCTTGCTTTGCAGATGCCAATCCAGCTAATTTTCCCATTCAGATGAACCCCTGCTGTTTGTATTACATTGGCAACCAGATAAAGCCCAAGCTTTGCAGCAGTAAAAGCTATAACACTGTCCATTCAAGACCTGCAAGCACAGAAGAGATTTGGTGCACAGACCTTGTCTCAGGACTTTGTCACACCTGGTGATTTTTCTCTTTCACCAACCTTTTCCTCCGACCAGGAGAGACTGTGGAAATAAAATATGAAGCTTTTCGGCAATTATCTGTTTGGATTCATCTTTCAGTGAACTTGTCTTTGGGATACAGGGTATTCAGAGCTGCTCTGTTTCCTTTCATGAGTTCCCAGAAGTTTGAAGTTCACCAGCACGTTTGATAAATCCTCCTGGCTGCAGAAAGCTCAAAGAAGCCAGGAGAACACCTCTGCACAGTGCCTGCAAAGAGGGTTCATTGTCCTTCCTGAGGGAGGTGGGATAGTGCACCTTCCTCCTGCAGTGGACACCGAGGTCCCACCTGGGAACACAGCACATGTAGACGTGTTATGAATCCTCTGCAGCAGATTTATTTCCACAAACCTTCCCCATCCCTTATGCTATGGCTCTTGCACCAACAGTTTGGGCTGCTACTCCAGACAAGCCTGTCTATATTGAATTTGAGATATTGAGAATTAAACTGTATTAGTAGTGATACTAATGAGAGTTGGCGAGGGTGATATTAATAAAATGCAGAGTGCCTTAAGTAAGCTTCTACTACTCAGTGAGATTCGTGACAGCTCTGAATAGATGCTTCAATAGAAATTTTTGGACTGCAAGATTATCGCTGGGTTATTTTCTGCAATAACTTTGGATAAAGATCTAATCATTTCTTGTTTGCTGTCTACAGACCCAATAAGCTACCTTGGGAATTAGCATCCAGCAGGTAAATGATAAACGGCAGGGTTATGAAATAGTGCAAATGCCTCCACATCTCACTCTGTCCTTTTACCTTCAATACAAATGAGTTGCGATACTTCTTACTACAGAGGTGTTTTCCATGCTTAACCAAACAGAAATCTGTCTATTTACATCTCACATTTACTAAAATTTCGGTAGATGTCAGTAGTTGAAAGAAATAATCACATTAAAGTGAAATACAAAATATGTATTATTAATGGTAGTGCTCAAAAATGCCAATTGATGCACATGCTTTACTTAGTGCCTTGTTTGCGCATAATACGGTTCAATTTCCACTGATTCATTTCTCCCTGTGCCATTTCTCTTAATTCACAATGTCATGTTTTTATGAGCTGGTGCTGCAGGAAAATCTACAAGCAAAGCACGTATTGTTGATATGACGCTGGCAACCCAAGAGGTAGGCATGGATCATCTCACTACTTTGTCGTTGCTTCTGAAACAGTCTGCCTTTTATTTACCACTGTGATAGACTTTGTCTTCTACAGATGACAATTTGAAATCACTTTTCTCCTTTTCTTCAACTAGTTCAGCTACAGTCATTATGAAAAAAAGAGATAAAAATAATCAAACTCAAAAATCCTTCCAGTGATTGGATGTGATTGTAGATGCCTCAATTGCAACACAGCTGAAATTACTGGTGTATTATAGTTCTTAAAAGCAATTTTCTTGCAGTAACTCTGGTAGGAATCTCAAATAAATTGTAGCTATTGATCACTAGCCTTCATATTTCCCACACAGAAAGTCTGGCTCTTTGTTCACATTGTGGGCAGCCTTGCTTGCTCCCAGGCTTGTTTCTAGAGTGAACCGACTAATCCTTTTCTATGGGAAATGGGGCACATTTGACAGGATAGGTCACCACAGAGTCTGATCCAAGCAGACAGCAGAGATGCAGACTGCACCAGATCTGGCTTCCACATCACAGGGGACGTTGCAATTTCAAAAATAGTCCTGCTCTCTCTCAGGCACACAAAAAAAATAACCCAGTGTCACATATAAAGACATCGTTCTGCAGGCTGTACCAGAGCTTTCTCAGAACTCATAGAATTGTTTTGGTTGGAAAAGACATTTAAGATCATTAAGTCCCACCGTAAACCTAACATGGCAATTCCACCACTAAACCATGTCCCTGTGCGGCACTTCTACGCATCTTTCAAGAAGTGTTGAAAAGTAACAATTATGGCTTAGGACTATGCCTTGGTATCCTGAAGCAACCTGGTCGAAGCGCTATGGACGGTGAACGTGTTGGCCTTCAGCAGCGTGGATACAAGTCGGCCCAGCCAGCCAGCCCAGGGTGTCTTTTGAGTCAGTCCACAGAGGTACAAGAGGCACAACGACAGGACCGACGTGCTAAATCAATCTGAGCGCTCTCCTACTCCAAGACAAACAGCTTGCGGCAGGGGTTAGGATATGCCAGGAAACCTTTGCTCAAGCATTTCTGAAAAGGCACTACAGTAAGGTGGTAAGTGGCTTCGTTTTATCTCTGGCTGTCTTGGGGCTGATGGAAAGGAGAACCTCAGGAATGGGGAACACCTTGTCCTCAAGGGTGACAATGGCCTCTCTGCTGGGCTCTCACCAACAGTACACATCTTATGAGGCTGCTGTGGTGCTTCTCAAGGGGGTCCTCAAGGCATGACAAACAGCTGTGCTCTATTACCTGGCACACAAATATTTAAAGCAGAGCAGAAGGGACAGCATTTTGGAGCAATGCCACAAATAGCTCTCTTCTCTGTCCTTCCCTGTTTTCTAATCCACCCAGGATGCTCCCTGCTCCCCTTGTTCTTGGGGGAGAACTGGTGCTACCCAAGCACTTCTCACCCCTGAGAAAAAGTTGTAATTTGAGCTAAAACAGATGACAACAAGCATTGCAACACACCCACATCGATTAGTGGTCAAGGGCTCACCTCTCACGGTGTGGATTATGGGTCACAGATTCTCCCACTTGTCTCAGCTGTGTTGGGTGACAGTTGTTGTAGTCAGGATCCAACTCAGTCAGCCTCCCATGGGAGGCCAACTGTTGCAGCACAGGCAAGATACCAGGCATCAACAAGGCTTTACTGTTAGTCAGGTTCTACTGTTTGTGCTGTTTCTCCTTCCTCCAGAGGTCAGACCACACTGCTCCTCCACCAACCAGCCCCTTCTCCCACACTCTTCAGGGCTATTTAACCACTTAGCAGGAACGAGCTACACCTGCACATCTTCCATGTCAATCAACCACTGCCTTTGAGGCAAGGCCACAGCTGCATGTTACCAGTGCTAATCAGCCCACTGCCTTCAGCCCTCTACTAGAAAACTCACCCTGTCACAGGACCTTTGGTCACATATAGCATGAGCTAGGCTCTGTCCTGCAGCGATTGCAGCACCCCTACTTCTCCACCCAGCAAGGACTCCAGCACTTTGCTTCTTTGTTTTCTTTTGCCCTTTCTGTAGGAAGATGAAGGCATACGGGCATGAGCTTCAGGATTTAGCTCAGTTCCATAAAACAGTCAGATGGAAATAACTGTGGTTTTAGCTGCCTTGCACAGTAAGTCCCAGCGAGGAGGCAAAGGTCTCTGTTACTGCTTCAGCTGATGTAACACTGCCTTGAGGTTCTTGCTGTCCACAGTAGTTCCATAAGCAGAAATTTAGAAAACTACAGATGGATCCTCATTTCTGGCCATCAGTGCTCAGGACCATGCAGGAGCTGTTGGCCATTGTTGTCCACCATCCTTTGCAGTGTTATTACATAGTCATTGAATGTGAACAAACCCAAAGTTGACTTCCACAAAAGATCGCCACAGGAAGAACAACAAACAGCAGACTAAACAGGCTGAAGATCAAGAAAGTCTCCCTTCTTGTTCAGTGGTTCACTGGTTGGGACCTTCAAAAACACCACCATGAGGTTTCAGGTCCAAACTCTAATTTTTGTCTAATGAGACCTGAACACACACCAGCACATTCCAATAAAGTGCTCACTGGTGCTTATAGGGGCAAGAAATGTTCTTAATCCCTTCTGCTGACATGTGGTCTGGTTGAAGCTATGATGGGGTTGGTACAAAACTGGTTAATAAATGTGCTCAGAGAGTTTTCTGTAGGTCAGAGAGTGGCTCTGCAGGAGCCTGTCCCAGACCTGATTTATTCAGCTTCTCACTAATGACTTGGACGGTGAAATACAGGCTAGGTCTATCAAGTGCCTAGATGGTACGGTGCAAGGAGGAGCAGAATTCTGGGAAGAAGAGGGGAAGAGCAAGAGCTGACCTCCAATCAGTCTTGAGAACCTGGAAAAACAGTCTGAAAACCATAGGTTAAAGCTCAGTAAAGGCAAGTGAAGGGTGTCACTTCAAGCAGGACTAATCAGTCATAGATTGTAGGGGTGGGTTAGGCAGCAGACTTTCAAAAAAAGGGGCTCAGTTATTAGTGAACAATGTGCTATCAGAGAGAAAAAGGATGTAGTCATTCTGGAATATGAGTGGGAAAATGGCTTGCACCACAGACTGAATCACACCTCTGATCTGATCACCACTGGCAACTGGTACAGCTTCAAAGGGGACACAGCAGTTCTAGGCATCACACTTCCAGGAAGCCATTAAGGCAACAGCAACCATAATTATTAGCAATCTGAAAACACACTATCTACAAGGAAATACTGAAAGTTGAACTGTCTGCCTAAAAAACATGTCAAAAATTATGATGGAATTCCTGTAGTATCTAGAAGTTCACTACGGGAAGGAAGGCATATTTTTTTTCTTTGTAGTCGTGAAGGCTCAGAGAAGAAATAATTTGTTCAAATTCTAGCAGAAAGGATCCAATTCAATATTAGAAATAACTTTCCAGTGGTAAAGGTAATAAAGCCTCAAAACAGCTCACCTTGGGAGGCCATAGGATGCTGGAGGTCTTCAGAACAGGGTGGACAACTGTTAAGCGAGGAACAGCTGATCCTGCTTCGAGCAGAGGGGTGGACCAGGGAGCCTCCTTAAGTCCTTCCTGCTGTTTTTTTCTGTGACTCAAGGCAGCAGCCCTGGGTTAATCTGTAACTACCTGTAACTCCTTTCAATGACACTTTTCAAGACCCTGTCAGTGCTGTGGATCAACATGAAGTTAATTTCTAGGAAATTCCCTGTAGCAAGAGAGCTGTAGAGATCTCAGGCAATCAATGTCATGATGGATGTAGGGAACCGCACTGATTGCCCTCCTTTGGTGAAGGCAGTGACCTTCTGAACTGCCAGCTCCCCAGACGTGCTGCTACCCTACGTTAACCATATAGTTAGTTGTCTCCTTCTAAATCATTAACTGTTGTAAAACACAGCAGAAAATTCCTAAAAACGATTCTCAGATCTAAATACAGTGAGAGGGGTCAGGACAAGATATCCAGATTACACTTGCAACGGAATTTTGAAGATAACAAAGTAAAAACAGGAAAAGAGAGAGAAGGGGATGAGTTCAGATTTGCTCCCGCTAGCTCTGCTGGAGGAGCAGCTTGGGTGCTCATCTTGACCCCTTAAGACCAGGACTGGGGAAAAAAACTCAGTCTTCTGTGTTCATTTCAAATTTGTCAGCTTATTTTGCCTACGTATTCTCACCATACTATATGCTGGCACATTAATCATTTGTTTATATAGATATGACAAGATTTTAAGTAGATAAAATGGGGCATGGAGCTGTCAGACCTCCAACACCAGGCTGTGCCTTCAGGGCATGGAGAGGGAGGGGTGTAGGAACAAGGCAGCTGGACCAGGGGCGCGAGTTCCCTTGGGCTGGAGAAGTGGGACAGGTGCTGATGCTGCACATCACAGGACAGTCCTGGTCCAGTCCCAGCTGAAATGCAGAAGCCAGACCTGGCTCGTCTTTCCAGCTGAGTGATCTTGGATGCTGTCTCACCCTGACGTGCCTTGAAAATTAACCCAGTGCAGTGGTGAGCAGGTGATAAAATATCCCTGCAGCCTTAGTTACTGACAGAGGAAGGTAGCTGTAAATCCCATTCCTCTAAGCCAACACAAGCTGAGTTTGATCCAGCCCCTGACCAAGTCCATGGCAGCAAAATTCCCACTGACTGCAAATGGGCTTGGACCGAGTTTATGAGCCACATAATTTACAGGATGTCTTGGCTGCTTGAACTAATGCCATCTGCTTCGATGCCATCTACGATACCCAACAAACTCGTTGAGCCCAGGGGCTAGGCAGGGCCTGACAGGCAAATGCCAGATGGAAACCCGGATTGTCACTGCTGCTGCAAAGTAGCTCCTGGGACATGACCATTTCTCAGGGACCCTTCCCCAGAGCAGCGCTTACATGCTTGCTCTTCACCTCCCAGCTGAGGGGTTACTCAAGCAGGGGATGCCTTTAGGGTCAGCTGGAGCAGGAGGAAGCATCTGATTGCCCGTCCCGGCATGGCCCTGCCGGGTTCTCATGCTCTGTGGCAGGCAGCAGCCAGCAATGGCTGTTTTAGAGCTGGCCTGTTCTTCACGTCACATCAGGGCTTGCAATAGTCTCTTCAGCTGGCTGGGATGTGTACAACGTGCTACAGAGTCCAGCAGATGCCTTTTGTGGGGACATCTTCCCTCCCTTACAGTGCCCTGAGGCAGCGAAGGAACCAGCACGATGCCAGCTCTGCTTCTGGGCAGCACGTTGTGTTGCAAGCACAGAGAGTGTGGGGTCATCAACTTGAAACCAGATGCCCTATCCCAGCCGTACATGTGATGGTTTCCAAAAGCCTTCTGCCTGTAAGCAGTGTTTTCAGGGTAAAACAGCTAAGTACCAAACAGCAGTGTGGTTTGACCACTCCAGTGTGATAATTCCAGCTTTTTTTAATACAACCACCTAAACACCCAAGTTCCTCATATAGCTCATGGAGGAAGGTAGGTGTCTCTTCAAGGCCTCAGAAATTGTCCCCTTGCTTCAGACTGGGAGCCAAGTTAGAGGGGAAAGAGTCAGCTGCACAGAAATGTATTTCATACAAATGCAAAACTTTGGCTTTCCTGCAGCCAAGGGCAACATACATTTGTACAGAAAGAGTGAAGGTGCAGCCCTTACAGTAGGACAGGTATTTTAAACCTATAGATCAACTGCTGGTCTATAACATGGAAAATGAGTGATTTTTATTGACTATAAAAGTTTCAGTTTAGAGAGGGGGGGCAGGGAGAGGTACCAAGCTAGGATCTGTCTTTTACATGGGAATTTACAATATTCCAAGTTGTGACACCATGCTATGGGAAGGGATTCTGCAATCCAGCTGCTAGGTGAAATCCCAGCCTTGCAGCAGTCAGCAATAAAATTCCCACCTATTGTAAGGGTTGCAGGATTTCTCTGATATCCTTGCAGCATTCTGAACTTGCTCGGGTTTTCTCTGTGGCAAGGACAATGTTTCCCAAGTAGGAAGTTATTTTCTACATCACACAGTGGTGATCCAGTTGTCTTCACAAGAATCAGACCTCCAGTGAGTGGCAGGTTTGACTGCTTAATAGAAACCTGAATTTGACAGGAGAAGGGACAGAAAGCTGCTGTAGACATCAGATATCAATAAGATAGATCTCTATTGACCTAGAAGAGCTGAAGGATTTACCTGACACAATGGTACACATGCGGGGAGGCCACTAAATATGGAAGTGACTGCCATCATTAAGAAAATTGATTTCTTTGTTAGTTTTTCCGGTAATTTCTCCATACTTCAGTTGTATTCAGGAGACTTTATGATTTTTCCCCTGGTGGCTAATTTAACAGTCTGAAATGTTTTGTTTCCTTCTCACCTGGGATGCCATTATTTTTAAAAAGAGACAAACTGACCCAGGACTGTGCAATTAAATTTTTAAAATTGTAAACAGACTAATAATACATTGGTAGCATTGGGGTATACTTTACCTTTCATTACTAGCTAGCTGCAGAAAGCTACTGACACAATTAAACAGCATTTTATATACGATTACAGTGATTCCTAATTTTTTTCCTTGTCAAATATTCTCATCTATGCATTTTAATAACCAACACTTATAAATTCATTAGATGAAACTGTTCCTCTCATTTTCTTATGTTTCTAATTCATGAATCTGTGTCTTTCCTCAGTACCTCATTTTTCTTTTATTTCTTTTTCCTCTCGTGCTTATACCTATATCATGCTTTGCCTTCATCCAATTTTTACTGCCTTTTGCCTATAAAGATAATGTTTTTATCAATGTGGCACACATCAGAGATGAATAGCAATGTGGAATTAAACCTACAAAGCCGTAAGTAGAAGAAACCTTGGTTGTACTTTGTAGTTAACTTTCTGCCTAGAAACATTTGCTTTTCTGTAGAAGATGTTTTATGTAATGTAGATTAAAAAGAAAAGCTCAAAGCATAGGTACCTGGACTGGTTTGGGGAAGGGTGAATAGGAGAGATCGTAGTAGGGCATGAAGACAAGCTTTCACATTTCAGGCGTTAATTGGCAACTGAGAAGGAGCAGCTGAAGCGTAGGAGGAGGATTAATTTTGGTGGGCACTAACAAAGAACAGAGAGCTTCCCGGTGTTTTCATTTCTCAATCCTGCTCCCATACAATGTAAGCCTGTGAAGGTTTTTTAAAAGTCAAGGCAAGTGAATGTGAGAATGCTCTGCTGGGATGAGATGATGTCTGTTTGCAGCCTTACCACCTCCAGCCAAGTCTTCTGCTGCAAGTACCATGTGCAGTGAAGTGGGGCTGGGCTGCAGCACCTCTGAGCATCCTGGTACGCTGCTGAGCTGGCATCAATGCTTTCCCCTAGATCAAGACAGTGTATGTCAGAAGATGACTCTCAAAAACGTTGCAAGTGTTTGAGGTGCTTCAGAGATAATTCCAGTTCTAAAGCTTGCATAATTTATTTGGTGGCTGAAATTCTGACCATGCTGAAGTCAGGGATAGAAGTGCTGCTGACTCCAGAGGTCCCAGGACCCCACCAGTCATCTTTGCTGCTTGCCCCCCGCTGAGCTGGATGGGTTCCATGGTGTTTTTTAAGCATGCTGACAAGCCACGGTGACAGAGAGGCTGCATTTTGACAGTGGGTGGTACCTTCTCCAGACCTTACGTTTCTCAAGAGGACAAGCTTGCCACAGACTGACAATTGGGCCTTTTTAAAGGTAAACTCTGAAGCCACCCTGGACATGCACAGAGGATAGAAAGGACCTGAGGCTGCAAAATTAGCTGCTTCCAAGCAGAGTGATGGGCAGAAACTTTCAGGCTAGCACAGAGATGGGCAGATTGGGGGTCCATCTTCCAGGGCTAGGGCTTAGAGAGGGCTGCCTCCAAAAAGATGGATGCTGATTTACTCCCCAGGGAAGTCAAGGAGAAAGAAGAATTTCTACTGTATACATTTGTCCAACTCCTGGGCACCACCTTTGTTGGTTGTTTGGCAACCCAAAGTTGGCCCTTTGGGTGCACTGTGGCATGACAGACCAATTCTTCACCAAAAATTAAGCAAGGAGCTTGTATTTCATCTGGATGTGAGCAGAATGCATGCAACAGCTTTAAAATACTTATAAAATTATGATTCTACAATGTTTTCAAAAGTATTTGGAAAACTTAACAAATACAGTATACAGAAGCACTACACTGCTATATAAATAAATAGAAACTGGAACATTCAAAGGAGAGTGCAAGGTCTTACCCATGTTTTTTGAAGCATCCTACAGACCCTGATGGCAGGGAATACATCCTCCGTTAATTCTGCAGTGTGGTTTATTTTCTGCAAAATTCCATAAAGCAAGAATACCAGAAGTGTGTTTTAAATGTATCATGAACAGGTAACAGCTCTGCTCAGCTTCTAAGATACATATATATACATAATATATACATGGAAATCAAGCATTTGTTGAAAAATGGCAGTAAAGTAACTCTATCAGGGTCAATGAGACATTGTCTTTCATTCACTAGCCTAAGCTGACATTTTCTATTAGAAGAGCTTTAGGTGGAATGTGCCCAGAATGTTTTAAACAGAAGAACAGGGATCAAGACAAGATTAACTAGGATGATGAAAACCTTGAAGTACACATTAGCCTATGCTGTGTTAGCTTGTGCCTTTCTGTATACAAAAAAGTGGATTATACAAGTATGCCCTCTTATTCAACAGGCATTAATGTTTGTTAGCATTTACACAAACACCATTAAGACTGATGCATCTCATGGTTAGTGACAAATCCGTTTTTTTTTCTTTATCTCCATAGAAATAACTTGGAAAATACTCAAAAGTATGCTATAGATTCCTTTTATGAGCTGCTAAGACTATAAAGAAATTGCTACAATTTCTAAGCGTGAATTAAGAACAAGGATTTTTTTATCTAATGAAAGTTTTACATGCTTTTAGTCAAGCTGCTACCGTGAGAGTTGTAGTTAAAAAAAAACCCCACAGCTGCATTTAGTCATACTGTTTAGTAAGCAAGAAGCCTTACTACACAGATGCAATGAAAAAAAACCCCAAACCTGTAGTTTTAACAGCTTCCTAGTTCTAAAATTCTGAAAAGAACATGTGGTTTGGTTTTTAAATGGTGTTTTTAAACTCATTATAGTCTTCTGCAAACCCAATGAAGGCAAGAATATTTCTAAAGTGGTCATGAGCTAGTTTGCAGAATAAGGACTTGCCTGCATATGTAGTTGTAAATGGAAACTCCTGTGTTAGTCTGATTCTAGTACAGAAAATTTCTCTCAGACTTTTTTTTTTTTTAATAGATTTCAGGTTGTTTAATCTGCTTTGTAAACTAAAATACTGAGAAATAGTGCATGGCAAATATTTATTTTCAGATTCATCCCCTATTTCACAAGTCTATTGTATTTTTTTCTCCTTATTTGGATAACAAGCCAGAAGCAAAATCTGCTTGCAAAACTCCACACTTGAGTAACCACATGGCCATTAGTGTATTCACATGGACACTTATTATCCACAATTATCTAGTGAGAATAGATGCTCTGTGCATGACATAGACACCCAGAGAAAATGTGCAGGCACACTATGTATAGCAATTTGCTTTATAATGCTTAACATGTTAGGAGTGGTCACCAGTCCTCATTTTCTATCTGGTGCTTCACAGCCTTTAACATTCTTCTACAAAAAGGAAGAAGATAACCTCTGCTTTCCTGAAGGTACAAATGGCTGTTTAAATGAAATCAGTAACATCCCCCACTTTACAGCAAGACACTACTGATGCTTCTCCTAGCTTTCCTTTCCAAGCTCTAGAACAGGGGTCCTCAAACATTTTAACCAGGGGGCCGGCACACAGATTAAGTGGCAGGCAGTCATCTGCGGCTGCTTGGTTTCCCCCCCCCAACCCGTGTCAGGGGGGGGTCTGTAAATACCGGGGGGCCAGATTAAGAACACTGGCGGGCTGTATCCAGCCCATGGGCTGTAGTTTGAGGACCCCTGTTCTAAAATGACAACATGCTAAACATTAAGTTAAGTGGGACATTTTAATATTTGGCAAGAAATTGTCCAGCATTAATTCAGCTCACTTATTGCTTCTGCATATCCTGGAGGTTTTCTGGGTACTGCTGCAGTATCTCTGGGAGCTCTAGAAGATCTTGCTGTGGTCCACACTTAGGCGTGTTTCCTCTCTCAGCTGGCATGGCCATCAGCACTGTTGATTTTTTCAGGATACCAATCAGAAAAGCTATTTTTTCTCACAAGTACAGGCTTTCCTATTGAAACAAATGTTGGTAATTTCAAAGCTATCAGGCAACTACTGCAATCAGTCTGAAAAGTGCTATGTCAACTAAAATACAGTGTAATGACAGATGCGTAGCTAAAAATATCAGTCTGACAATTTTTTGAAAAGTCAGACCCTACTGAGATGTATTGCAGGCTCAGTCCCTCAAGGTCTGGGCACGGACATGGACTAGTGAGCAAGAAAAGCAACACATGGGAAGAGGCGAGGCTGGACCATCTCGCTGCTCCCTGAAGCACGGCCCTACAGGTGGCTGGAGCACCACGGGGTTAAAGCAGCTCTGTTGGCCCAGCCATGCTCCAGCAAGGCATGGCCTTGTTTTATCCTCTGTGCCAAAGGTCTGGGTCTTCATTCCCTGAGAATTCCCTTGGGGAGGGAGAAACTGCTACTATCTCCTTAAGCCACATGAGATTTAGCACAAAGGCAGACAGCTTTACCCTCCATAACTCATACTCACACCATGCTAAGGTGTATTTCATCATGTGTAATAAAAAAACACGGGCACTCTGGCCCTGGCAGACTCCCAAGCTCTAGTTATTACATTATTGCATTATAAATGTTTACCCAAGGAGCTTATCTTCTGTTTCTGCCTCCGAAGATACCCCCTTTCATTAAACATCCCTCCCAAGCAGTATCTGACTCTATTACAGCACTCTCAAAACTAGCCAGCTACAAGGTCTTTTACCATCTCATACCAACATACTCTTCACACCAGTCCCTCCGCTGCCTTCTCTTAGTCTCTCCTCACCCAGGACACACATTCTCTCTGCTTCTTCCTTCTCCCTCCCCTACTCCTTCTTCACTGGCTCTCAACCCCTTAACAGAACCAGCCACAGCTGCACCTCATCTACATCGACCAACCCACGGCCCCTGAAGCCAGCCCACAGCTGTATGTTATCAATGCTAATTAACCCAGCTTCATTCCTCTACAACTCTCCTTGCAGTTTTACCCCTGTTATGATGCTCACTTCCGTATCTTTCCTGCAAATGGATGTGGCAAACAGCTGTGAGCTGGACATCAGCTTTTTTCCACGAGTTTTTCATACTCTGCTTTCCCAATACAGCCAGAGGGAAGTGTTAGAGCTTGAATTCCCTGGTAGTGCGTTCCCAGACTCAGTGTCTCTCCAGAAAGGTGTGATTGAAAATAGGCAAAGGAATTGCCTTGCAGACCTCAGCATCTTCTGGCTGTTTTCTCCCACTAATTGCTGAAGCTGACCACTAAAACCAGGTTTACTGCCTGATGGGCCATTTCAGTGTATGAAAAAAATACATTTAGAAAAATGCAGTGGCCAGCTTTACCAAATCATTGTGTCAAACCCATATAAAGTCACCCTACCAATAAATGTAATGAGAATGAACTAAATAGCTTTCTACAGATGTAAAAGGCTTATATTTCCAGACAGAGCATGGGACTTTGCTATACCACACTACTGGAAAGCAGCTGCTTTTGTCTGTCATTTTCCTTCTCCGGACTCTGATTTTATTATCATATTGCTGTAATGAAAAGCACAAATCATCTGGACAGTGATGGCAAGGAGCCATATCTCACCACTCTGATGTCACCCGGTGCCTATATTTCAAGGCTTTGTCATCATATAACTTTTGCAAAAAATACCAACTGGTTTCAGGACCAGCATTCAAATAAAGAGAGGCTGGCTACATGGGTCTCCTCTGAGTCACTTCAGACAGATATTTCAGCTCTGCCTTTGCCTGTGCCCTTCACCCCTGGCTGGCTGCAGCAGCTTCCCGGTGCAGTGGCTGGCTCCCCATGGAGCCTTCTGGCCTTCCGCGCTCCTCCGTGAAGACCAGAGACTGGGGCTTGGGCTTTCCCCAAGGGGAGAGTCAGACATTACAGCACAGCAGGGAAAATTCTGGTTTCCCTGTAGTTTCTCACACCGCAAACAAGTGTTGCATTGCTGTTGCTTTATTTGTAATCCAATTACTTCGTGCACCGATCCCTCCCATCCGACAGCAGGAAGCTCTGCTTTCTGAATTGCACACATTTATTGCACACATTTATTGTGACATGTATGCAACACTCCCACAGCAGAAATAGTGCTGTGACAGTGCAGCTTTTTTCAGGCTCCATTCCCTCTCCTTCAAATTAAGGCAGCACTGGACTGGAGCACTAACCCAGCACTGTTTCAGCATTCTGTCAATATTCAAATCGCCCCCCAGCAAACTAAGCCCACTCATGGGCTAAGAAACAGCTGCAAGCAAATCTTAACCTGAGTCTTTGTGTAAAAAGCCACAGGGTGGAGATCAAATCTGGAGAAACTGGGTGACCTTGCTTTAAAAGGCAGCTAAACTTTAACGTGTTCAGATGAAACATTTCAGAAAGAGCTAGTGATTGAGATATGTAACGTGGTATCTGGCAAACTGACCCCAATTTCTGGTTACTGACCCTCATCTCACCTGCTACCACTGCAGAAAGCTCAAGTAGCTGTGCAAAGGCAAGTGTGAACACACTCAGGCTCTGCCAGAGGTAATGATACATTTCTACCAACATGAAGAATTAGGTTGGGAAAAAAACGATGGGTTTTGGTTTAGAAAATTTTGCAATAGCTTCATTAAAAATAATCAATCAAAAACTATGCAAAAAACTCAAGGTGATTATTCACTGCAAATCTTTCTGAATTACGCTATTATGAAAATTATGTTTTGGACTGAGATTTTTCCTCTTGAAAGTTGGTGGTGCATGGAAGGGGGGCATTCCTGCTTCCATTCCTGTGCTTCAACAACAAGAAGATGAAGTCAGAGGGGAACCAAGAAATTCTCACCCATTAAAAGAATGTAGGATAAGAAAAGGTTATGAGAAAGGGCATTATAAATGCCCTCCACTTTCTCACCAGAGGCTGTGTTAAGCTACCCTTATCCACGTGGCTCTCCAGGGGCTTTGTGTCCCTACAAGGTGGGCACAACCCTGCCAGCAACAGCTGCTGGACCAGTGCTTTCCCTCAAGAAGGCATCTTGGTTCACCACTGCAAGAACTGCATTGCTCTTACTGTTTATAAAGCAAAACCTCTCGTACCCAGATACTTGTGGCATGATATGAACTCTAAGCGTCGTTTTTGTGAAAAAGTGACAGTGCTATCTGTGCACTTAATGGCCGTAACACCAACTAGTGTTCGAAATCCATGTATCTCAAAAGACCAGTGTGTAGATGGGTTAGCAGAAATACTTCTGCAGCCAATGCAGCACTGCAAGCTAGAGGCTTATTTGAGACTGAAACACAGGACAAAAGCAACTAGATCTAATCACCAATAAAGCCTCAAAGTCTGCAGTCCCACCTTGAAGCATAAGAAATGTTGAGGCATACATGTCCTCACTACAGCCAGCCTGTAGAAGCCTACTAGGTGGTGGTGTGGGCATGCCTTGAAAGACCTACGTATCGGTGTAGCTGATCAGGTGAGTGTTTAGCTCAGTGTAGTCCTTTCTGAACCACAAACTGGATTTCTTACCATCTCATTCCACAGATTTGCCTCACATACAAAAACCAGATGGGGTTCAGCACATACCCGTGGACATGCTGCTCTCTTTTTTATTCAGGCATCTGTGGTCAGAGATGGGGCCATGACATTTCATTCGCTTCTCTGCTTCAACAGATTCAATCTCATACCTCAAGGAAAAGTACTTTGCACTACAATTTTTTTAGGTGCTTATCATTGGACACCTTTGTTTTGAACCTCACTCCAGAAAAGTATATTTATCCTAAGCAGACATACATCTTATTCTAGCTCAGAGTAATTAGTACGACTGCGCACATTTCCTAAAAAATAATTAGCACATGCTTATAAAACTAAGGCTTTCTCTTTTCATTCACATGTTATTTTAATGTGTATATACATATATACCACATGTTCTGCACCTACACACACCTGCACATACAGCTTGCACTGTATTGACAGCCCTCTCAGACTCGCTTACCGACGTCACCCTTTGGGGTACATCAACGAGAAATAGCGGCAGTATTGATTATACAGCACTGCTACATGCTTGAGTCTAACTGATACAAGCATGTTACATTGCAAACAGTGTTACAGGACAGGTGGCTGCCACACCATGTTCTCAGCAGTGTTCCCGCCAAATTCCAGAGCTGTTCCAGGGTAGATGTGCTCCAAGGGTGGCCAAAATGTGGCATTAAATGCAGATTGTTAATGTTTAGAATTCCATTGAATAATGATATAGACCTCATGATTTCAGAAAAAGAATAAGAAAGTACAATTAACTCTGATTCTATTTTGAGCAGAGCAAACAACATGTAAGTTTTTTCTTGTTGGTTCTTAACTAAGTACAAGGAGTCTTGAAGTTCTGAGCTCCTGCATGTTGTACAGTTATCTAGTGGCTATTTGTGCATTCATTATATTCACTGCAAAACTTCTTGCCTTTAGAAGACACAAGATCAAGTACCCAGTGCCAGATTATACCCCAGTGAGGTCAGTGATGAGCTTGCCATTGATTTTGTTAGAAGCAGAATTAAACCTTTATGTGTTGCGCTACCTTGTTTGTGAAGGACTAAATTAGCAATTTGTTTTAGCACCTCTTACAAAGCTTATTAAAGGCAATGAAAACCTTTTTTTTTCATAAAATCAAATCTTGCTTCACAATACTTTTAAAGTCTGTATAACTATCACCATCATGAATGCCACCACCATTTACAAAGATACCCTGAGGCAGCTTTAGGAAACAGAGAATGCAAGTTCGAGGAGAATGGTAGGTAAATATACAGCTGTGTCTCTGAGGTATGTGTATCTCTGGGAGGTTTGACTGTAAAGGACCAGTCAGCAGCAAAGACAGATGTAAATGCAGGACTGGCCCACAAGACAAGCCTTCAGACTCAGAGATTTCAAATGATTCATCTATGTATCATCTGCGTCCTAATGCAGTTGCTCTGTGTGAGTGAACATTGTTGCCTCTGTCTGAAGTCAAGAAGAATTAGATTACAGAGGATAAATTCAAACCCATAAAACCAAGGAAACGTAACTTCTGTGATAAAACCCAGAAGAGTTAAAATCATACGCTGTTTTCTGTGCATTTCTGTTACACCACAGAATCTGCACATCTTCCAGTGGTGCATCGAGTGATGCAGCTAATACTTGTTACGTGTGTTTTGCTTTCTCCCTTTACCGCTCAAGGGCTCAGTGTGTGTCTGTGGGATGTCATGTCCTGTACTGGTAGGGACTCTACCTGACTGGGTGTTTAGCCTCCTTATTGCTCTATGCTGATTTTAGACAAGTGAATTGAAGAACACCCTAACAGAAATTCGGCATGACCATGTATTTTTAGACTTGTCCCCGGGGAAGATCAGTCTTTATCCTTACTCTAGAAAATAAAGATTTACCACACCACCACCACCATCAAGTTTTTACGGTGCCTCTTCAGAGACACTTTCAATCAGTGGAAATACTATGGATATTTTTGGCTTTTGGTTTTGGTGAAGCATAAAGCATCATTTATGTGTTAAATATACACAGACACTGCAGCTCTCCCCAAGAAAGCTCCTGTTACACTTAATTTGTTTCAAACAAAATTTTAGTGTTCTCTCCTTCTGATGCCTGATGGTCACAGCCCAAAAAAGTCTGAGGTCTGTTTTTCATCTGTTTCAGGCAGAAAAGCACTGTCCTTTAGCAAAAGCAGATGGGAAAGCCTGGGATTCCAGGCAATGTCACACACGTGGTGATCCAAGAATAGAGCAACTGACAATGTTAAACTCTTTCAGCCGGGTGCAATGGATGAGTCCTCTTTAAGGATAGACTCAAAGGAGTAGTATTTTTTAAATTGATGGATTATAACCCTTGACAGTCACTTGAAAAGAATAGGAATTTAAGGGAAACATAGCCTGAAGGCAATACCTCTTGGTACATGATTAAATTTCCATTCTCAATGTGCCTGTGATAACCTAACATTGTAATGGGGCACACTCACAGCGACCTGAACAGCCCATACCCTGCCTCCATCATAGCTGCTGAAATCTCTTTGAGACATGAAGAGTTCTGCAGCTCCAGCAATAGCAAAGGGCTTGTGTTACTATTGCATGGTTGCACCTATTAAGACTAATTATAATCATTAACCACCAACCACAGCAGGAAAGAAAAGGGGAAAATACTGTGAAACACAACAGATGTATGAGATTTAAGTCACCTTTTCAGCCATCTAACACTGAGCTGTCATGGATTCTATAGTTCGTTTAAATTAAAACAGACCAAGAGTCCTCTGAGGTGTAGAGTCTTGTGGACTGCTACTGAGCAACAGAGTCCCCATGCTCTTCATATCAAGCAGCCCATTCTGGTCCAGGATAATGTCCATACCCAGAGACTGTAGGTTATGTCTTATGGTATACCCCCACTGAGTTCGTACTAAGTGGTTCCTGCTCTGAAGGATGACAGAGATAGTTTACTCCTGTGCCTCTCCAGATCTGCTAGTAGGAGCAGGAACTCTAGTAAGAGTGTCCCAGAGCTGTTTCCAGTGTACATTTCTAGGACCGTGGCAGAGTTGCCTGCACTCAGAGGTCTGGACACTATGACTATATTCCTTAATCCTACAGAAGCATTTGAGTTGCCAACAAGAAGGTTGCTATGCCAGATTATTATTTAGAAGATGCTGAAATCATAGGTCAGAAGTATAAGTCCATGTATTAAATATCACTGCTGGATTTGCAAGAAGGCAGTTTTCTGAAAGAAGGATCATTGTACATCTGTTTTTAAGCCCCTCCTTCTCCAAATAGTTGCCAAAGTCTATCAGCAGAAGAGCAGGGATGAGCCGGGATGAAATTAAGCACCTTTTTAGATGTAAGGGTGTTTTAAGGTTGCTGGTTCTTCTTAATTGTAAATAAACTGAAATAAGATATTTTAATAAAGTGGAACCATTTCATTCAGGAATAGCCAAAAAAGACCATCCTGAGGATGATCACATAGGGGTTTTCCCACCAGCAGTTCTAAAAGTCAGGATGAAATTGTGGAACAATTGCAGGTTGCCGACAAATCTTTAGCTGGCCATAACATGGTGTGATCAGATGTGCTGTAAATAACTAAACGGAGGGCTGGATGCAGCTCTGTTTCCTCTTTGCAGCTGTGGCCAGTAGCTGTTTATCATATCGCTGGAAAGCACAGGTAGGCTGCATTCTGCATTCTTCATGTTCTTTCATGGACTTGCACTCAGCTACAATATTTACTGCAGTTATTCAGTGCTGGCTGCAATGAAAAAGTGGGCTTCACCTGCCCTGGAACCTCTGTGACTATTTTAAACATTTCAGTGACCTGGTTTACAGCATGGCCTCAAAACCAGCCGTAACTTCACAGTTCAGAGGCAGTAAACTTCAGCATAGCATTGCAACACTTGCTCATAGCAGTTACAAGGAAAGGAAGGAGCTTCTCAAACCTGCTTTTGCACTGGAACCAGCAGACAGGCTTGACTTGATTCCCTACAGAAATGCAGTCTGTTAGGCAAGGCACAGTGCAGAGTCCTGACCTTTTTATTGATCGGAGGCGATCTAGAAGTCCAATCAGTGTGAAACATAGTGCACAGATACAGCAAACTGTAATATGAAGGGGCGGATTTCCCTGCTTCTCATAGTTTGGCCATGACCCAAATATAATGGGCTAATTGGTCTGTATTGAATTTAGGACTCTGTTTCTTCTTAGAGGCAAGTCTACATTTGCTTCGTTAATCCCTTGAGGAAGCACCTACTGAATCCTGAAGTTTATTTTCATTGAAGTCTCTGTCACATTGAGTCTTTTTCCCAGTACAGGGAATTGCTGTATCCCCATATGGCTCCCATATTTCTGGAGTATATTTTTGCCTGTAGATATATATATATATGTTCTACTACCCTGCCCTTCATTAAAGTAAACACATGTATCATAAGTTCTCTGTCACGTAGCCAATGCTCTCTTGGTACCTACGTCAGACGCAAAGAACATTCTGCCGTTCACTGTACGCTGCCTACAGAGCAGCTCTGCTGCTGTGTCCATGCTCAGCTGCCTAAAATACCTGCTGGGCATGAAAATACTCAAGTCCCTTCATAGTTTTAAGAGAAATTTAACATGCCTAATGAAAGTCAGTATACTGGGAGATGGGAGATTTGCATGAAACAGTAAGAAACAGGGAGGAGAGAAGTTCCATCTCTCCCAGGAATCTTAACCTCTACATCAAAGCTGCAGAAAGTGACTATTTTCAGTTTAGCTTAGCAACCCTGAGCCTGTCCTGGAATTAGACATCTGTGTCAGTGCTTTCTCACAAACACACATAAGGGGGTTTGTGATTTTTCCCAACAGCCCACTTAGGATGTTTTAGAAGATTTGGTTTGAGTGAGGTCCTCTACCTACGGGGAATTTCAACCCACATCTGCTCAAAAAAGCTAAATCCCCATTGTTTTCTTCCTCTGTGTGTAGATACTCCCTGTGTGTCTGTGTTTTTACGTTTATGTTTATGTAAAAAGAAAGGCACTTAATTAATTTGCACAAAACACATTGAGGAAAGATCTCATCTCATCAAGGAAAATTATGTTTTTTAAGGTATTGGTAACATGTAAATTTGGAACTGATTTATGTTAACTTTAGAGTACATACAGTCAATTAGCATTGATTTTAAAATGGAAAATGGTCTCCCAGGATACTGTAGAGCAATTCCTTCTGTCTTAATTTGCAACAAATACTAATCCAAGAAATAGATTTCAGTAGGGACTAGTCTATTTTAGGCAAAAGGAGATGTATAAACTTGGAAGAGGTAGAACATGCATTGTAAGGAGGAACTGTTAGGGTAATCTTCCTAGATCTCATAGAGAAAAGTCTCCTTGACCTGCCTTCTGTGCTTGCCAAAAATAAGCAGGGGGTTCTCCTTTTTTTGCATCTATTCACATTCCAGCTTTTAGATAATGGATGGAGGTCTCACTTGCACTAAAGATATAATTATGGTAATATCATGCTCACATACACAGTGAATCAATGGGCAGATTTACAGGGCAGACTGTGGCCCACATTCTGTGCTTCCTTGTCATTTTAATCATTAAATGGTTCTTAACCCGAACTTGATTTCCATGTTCAGTTTTGCAACACCTTAAACCTCTTGTGTGGCACTTTTTCCTGGGACATCATCCAGTGCAAACGCACAGAGCTACAAAACTGTTCATGAACAGAGATGCAAGCAAGTGAAGCGCTGGTCAGTGCAATGAACCCCTGGGGAACTGCACTGCAGAGACGTAGGTGCTGGGAACAAGCAGAGCATCAGAATATGAACACAGGTACCTTTCCACTACCTTGTCTGTATTTCCCTTATATCTTTACATGGTAATCGGGCCAGACTGACAGTGAGAAGAACTGACCTCTTGAAACCTGAAGTTTTATTTTGAAATTGGTGACAACTATTTAAACACAACATGTTTGCCTGTCTCCATATGTAGGATTCGATCTTTGGCAGCTACAAATCATCTTAACACGTGAGAAATCAAAGGAGCACACAAACACTGGCTGCATTAGGAGGATGAGGTTGCACAAAGTTTCTGCACTGCAGTGAGCAGTCCCTGGGCTTTCCGTAAATTCTCACCTGTCTATAAAAAGTGACCTCCCAGCTCAGAACTGCAGAAGATCTCTTTGATATCTGTTTTACGTAAAGGCATTCTTATAACCACGACCCATGTCAAGATAAAACTGTTAGATTATACCACCTATCTTTACATTGCTAAAAGGAAAACATTTATGGGTAACACAAGGGAAATACACACAGCTCTTCCCAAGGAAGCGACCGCAAGGTTACCGTGTACCTCTGCTGACAGTAACAGATGGCAGAACTAATTGTTGTGCAGAAAGTTCATGTTGTTTTAATTTTCTCAAGGGCAATGCATGGACACGAACATGATGTGTTTCTGTATTACCACATTTGTGCATCGCTTAGAGAAGTGCTGCTGCTTCCCACCTTCCCACCTGAGGCTTCTGCTGCAAGCAGAGAAGGGGGCTAAGCTCAGCCCCCACTCCATGGCTCCCCCACATCCTGCCTTTCTTTGTTCTTGCATGGTCCCTGCTACCCCTGCAGCACAAAATGACCCCTCTGAAAAGCAGCTCAGCAGAAATCTATTCCTTTAATTCCTTTTTGCACGAGGTTAGTTTGCTACCAGTCAACTGAACCAAATTGGCCTCCTGAAGGGATGAGCATGGATCCTGATGGTAGAGAAAAAGGGAGGGCAGCACCCCGGGGCAGAGAGAGGGAGGAAAAGAGGAAGGAAGAGGGAAGAACAGGCCTGCACCCTTCAGAGCAGCACATTGTCAGTGCAACAAACAGAGACTTTTTTAACAGCAGAGTATGAGCAAGCTTCAGAAATGATACTTGGCGTTTCCACATACGGGGGAGAGCAGCTACAACGGTACGGATGCAGAGGGGTTGTCAAGGAAACAGACATGTTTTGCTTCAGATGTGCAGTGAAGCACATACTCCAGACATCCACATAGCCTCATTACCACTGCATCTGAATACCTCACAGTCATTAATAATGAATTTTACCTTCATAACACCCCTGTAGTACGCTCTGTAAAGTGGCACTTTATCCCGGTTTTGAAGGAGTGAAAGCAAATAGATTGAGCCACCTGCCCAGCCACACCAGCACTCTGCGGTCAGACCCTGAAATCTAAATAAGAACACAGCAGTTGTACCTGTCATCCAGCCAGTGTCATGACTTTCATACGGGTCAACAATAAATTACTAGGGAAGAGCATAAAGATAAAACTCCAGCTCCAGACGATTGCCAGGTAATGGTGCTCGGTTCATTTCCAAGGATATGTGACACTTTCTTCCCTAAATGTAGCAGGGAAACATGTATGCGGTTTGGGGGTCTATTCAGAATCAAATAAGGGTATAGGAAATGCCTCTTATCATAAGCATACTGCTGATTTTATTAAAAATTTAATGGAAAAATAGAGATAAGGAAATGAGCAGACATTATCCGTCAAAATCCAACTGTTCATCATGCCCCATTCACTTCTGCCTTCAAACCAGCACAGCGCCCTGTAAGCTTGGAAGAGAAGAGTGGGAACTCTTCCCTCCTTGGGGAAGATGGAATGGCCCAATCATAGGCTAATCAACCATCTGATGTGCTACCCAACACTCAGGCTTTATTTTCATTGCCCTTTATTTCCATTTTCTTTTCCAGTCTATCGCATGCCTGGCAAACTTTGTTCTTATCAGAACAAAGAAACAATTAGAACAATCATTATTTCTCATTATTCTTACAGTAGAAACTGTTAGGCTGAGACATGTGGTTTTTAGATTCCTAGTGAAGAAGAAACAGCCCAGGGCTCTCAGGGTGAGCTGTGGATGCCAGGTAAGGCACTGAAAACACAGACCATGGTAATAGGCTTTCAGTCCCTTTTAAGAAATCTGGAGAGAAGTAGCAAGAGCACCAGAAGCAGCTAATTGTCCGCAGTGAACAGAAATGGGGATTTCAGCATGTACAATGGGTTCAGGGTCAGTCTTGTGAGCTCTGTGTGTCAGAGCTTGTTCTACAAATCTGTTTCAAAATCTTGGCAACATCCTACCTTCAAAACAGGGGAGTTCTCTCACCTGTGGCTCAACGGCACAACACAAGCTGCGGAAAGGAGCAACGGCACGTCCTGCTCTGTCCATCTTTGGTTGGTTCGTCAAAGATGCTGCTTCCTTCTAGACTGCTCTGGAAGAATAGGTAACTGAGCATTAATTTGCTTAGATGGTTGAAGATGACACTTTTGTCATTATTTAAAAACACTCTTAAATACCTCTGCCATGACAGTTTAAGCCTCAAAACATTTTCTAGGCCTGTGATCCAGAAATTCCCAGATTTCTTCCCATACATATGCTTTTTCTTTGTAATAAAGCAGCTCAACACATCCTATTGTATCAATTGAAGTTAAGGGTTTAGCTGGAACCCACAGGCACTGAGGGAAGGGAGTGACTGTGATCTCTGGTTTCATTCTTACATCCTCTGTGTCTGAGCATTTCCTTATGTCAGGTTAATGCAGCCTTTGAAGACTTCCATGTTGACCTCAGGGCACCTAAGGCAAGTCAGTATGGACCTTCACATTCAGTAACAGACTCAAGCCCAAAAGAAAAGCTACCTGAAACATAACATTTATTTTTGCAGTTATTTGATCACTCCGAAACACGAGACGAGAAATATAAGAAAACCTAAATTGCTGAAAAAAATGTATAAGGCAAACTGCAGACCGTATATTCCTGCCCTTTTGAAAATGAGTTTATATGGGGGTTTAACAGTGAATTACCACTCATGGCAATCTGTACAGAAATTTCTAACAAATGGTTACAGTAAATATCAGCTAATGCACATTGTGAGAAAAGACAAGAATTTGTCAGAGCAAGGACTAAAATGAAAATCTATTATGAGCTGATTGCAGATCAGAGGCCCACGTAACCTGTAGCAAAACAACTTGGTGCAAAGGCTTGTTACAAACACACCTACTTAATGTATGGCACCAAAATTAAAAGACATCCTTTTCTTTGTGCCCAAAGAGCACATCACTCATCCCTCACTCCCTGGTCTCTGAAGGTGTCTTTAAAAGATAAATGAGTGAACTATGAAGGCAAAAGATGCCAACACAGTAGATAAAGAGATTGTTGTAACTACCTCAACTATGCCTACAGTAATTTCTCTATCATTTACCTGTAGCATTATCTACCTTCATCCCATGAGCCCATCCGTCTCCAAGTCAGCGACATTTCCAATCTAGTGAGCAGCCATTTGTCAAAACCTTCCCGAGGGTTGGAGACCTGCCTTTTCACTGCCCTTATCAGCTAATATTATTGCCACTTTTATGACTGCCAAGCTGAGGCAGTGATAAATAAGATTTTCCCCTGCTCAAAGCTTCCAACTGAAATGAAAAGAATCCTCTTTAGTAGTCAAACCTGCTACTGGCAGACCTGATGGGCACAGAAACACTCTGGGGGCTATGGGAATGCAATCAGCACTTAGCAGCCCTGAAATCAGAAAACTTCTTTCCTGGCTTGGTTTCTCCATAGTCTGCTGCAGCTGCCCCATCCGCAGCCTTCCCCTGCTTACCAGGAGCCGCACTGCGTGGCCACCCACTGCGAGTAGCACCTGGCTGGGCTTTCCCCTCCGCCTGGCTGGCTGCAAGGCTGTGAAATTTGGGGGGGATGTTCCTGCGCGTGGGCTGGGGCCGCTGCAGCAGAGGGAATGTCAGCATCACGTGCGTGAGTTTCTGCTTTTGAATGGAGGCACTGTGTGTTGCAGGGAGGGGCTGTTACTTTTTGCAAGGTCCAGCTCAGATATAGCTACTCACCCTCCTGGTGCAGAGGCAGTCATTGCTGCTGCCCGGCTCCCAAGACACTGCTGTTAACAGCACTGCGGGGCTGCAGTGCTCCTTTGGTGACCGGTAAGGGTATTTCAGTTTTGATGTCTAGACTGAGAGTTTGAATATGGATCGAGTAGCTGTCACTCAAAGCAAGGATCCAGACCTCGGTGATGTAGCTTGTCAGCTGGTAACAGCAGTGCTACTAAAGTAAGAATTCTCTATTTACCAAAAACATTGTCATTCAGATACCTATTTCGAAGTGGTTATTTATTAGAAGACAGCAGATCCACATGGATCTTTTAGATAGCTGGAAATACTGATTGCAGAAGGGATTTCATAAGTTTCACTCCATAAATTTAGATGCATGTGACTAGGAGCCCTCAATGCTTTGCCATCAGTCAAGTCCAGTGAATTTATATCCACTGGTTTCCTGTGAGGCACCGTGGTATGTAACAAGTGCTACAGGTCTGGTAAACTACAGCATAGATAGAATGAATGGTCTTCTTTGAGTTATGTTGGAACCAGTTTTTATTTATTGATCAAGGACCACCCACAAGATTACCCCTGTCCCTCATATAGACCTCAGACTGGATCCTTGCACAGTGTTAGTGTGCCACGCTAAACCATCAAAGCAGCATTTTTGTAGTACAAAAATTAAGGGAATATGTTACAGTTCCAGCCTAAGTCTCTGTTGTCAATTGCTATGTCTTGTGCCCCTACTGACTTGTGAAAACTCAACCCACTTCAGTAAGGTCTCCACGCCACAGCCTCTCTAATTTCTAGGCATTCTGCTCAGATATTCAAACAAGGTTGAGCTCCTGGAACAAATTTCCCTTAAGCTGCAAATTTCCCTTAATTTTCCTTAAGTTAGATATAGCACTGAATACAGGCAGCCTTCCAAGCAAAGCATCACTTACCCTCAGCAGTACAGCAATCGGCAACAAAATACTACAAAATAGCCTCAGCACCCTCCTGCTATACCTACAGCGTAGCCTAGCACACCCTGGGAGCCGGTCAGGTCCCACCTATTCCTGCTCAGGTGAGGGCCAGGCTGCAGCGGGACCTCCATCAAACCAGCTCCTGAGCTTCAGCAAATGATCCCTCTCACAGGGCCAGCCTGGCCTGTTTACTTGGTGTTGCCATATGCTTTCTGACCTTTTTGTGGTCAAAAAATATTGTGCCCAGCTTGGATAGAAACAAAACTTCAAAGACTTTAGTCCCTGCATTGTGATTTAAATACTGCCTTTGGAACTGGCCAAATTCATTACCCCTTGTGTCCATAGGCGAAGTTACAGAGAGTGCTGCAACACTTTGGTGCCTTTTAGCAAACAACAGTGTCAAGCCAAAAGATCACAAACCAGTCAAAGTTCACTCCAAATCTTACCCCAAGCTATGGAATAGAAGAAAAATGACAGCGTGCTTTGTCACAACAGCAAGCACACTGTAGGCTCTGGATTGACCTTTTTGGCTTACTTTACCAGTTACCATTTCCATAAAATGTTACTGCTCTTAGAAGCAGAGTTGTATGATGTTGATGAGTAACCTAAAATTGTGCACTTGATTTTCCCCCACTTCACTTTGGGCTCTGGCTTAATTATTCTGACTATGAAGTGGTTCTTCAAGGCTCACAGCAGGCTGCAGGATTAGGCTTGTCAAAATGTTCTCAAAGTTTGCAGCATGAAGCACAGCGACACTGCACAAAAGAAACACAGGCTGTTTGCTGCCTTACTTGAGATACACAGATAACGGGGAGAAAAGCTGGGCAGAGAAAAATATACATTTGTTCTCAGCATTGTAAGAGTTTTTATCTCCTTTTTTAACCAAAGAAAGGAACTCCTGAGAACAGTCAAAATACAGAATATCAAAATTCAGTCTTGACCAGTTTAAATCACTCACCAGGTCACATTTGCTTTGAAAGCACTTATCTGTCATACAGACTCCTGAACTGATTTCTGCTGATGATTTAAAACGATGAAGCAAGTCAGGAAAAACTAACTGTGACAAGAACGGTCTGTCAACATCCCGCATGTACCGAGGTCCTGAAAACACTTAGTAGATGTCTACATTATCGACTGCAGTAAAATAGAAAAATACCCAAAGGAGGCTTAAATGAGCAACATTAGGTACCATTAGCAGTCAAGTGATGATAATGGGGAGCTCAGAGAAAGCTCATTTATCTAATGAGAAGCAGTTCCCAATAAAAACATAGTTAAGAGGTAGTGATGAAAACTGAGGTTTGCATGCCAAAACCCACAAGTATATTGGGAAACCTTTGGATATAAGTTGGCACTTAATTAACCCAATTACCCAATTTAATGTTCCAGCTCAGTGAAATACTTAAGTGTACTCAGGATACTCTGATGTTACTGAAGTTTATAAGAGTCAGTGGGCGGGTAGGCTTTTGACGAAGAAACAGAAATTAAGCCAAATTGAAAATTTGTTCAACTGAAAACTATCACATCACAACTGGTTGAAAAAAAAAATTCTTTCAGAAAGTTCTGAAGAAAACTCATTTACATTCTCATAAATTAAATTACCTAAACACTGGAGACTGCGTTTTCCTTCTTGCACTTTTCTCCCCTTCTATCCATTTCCCCTACCTTCATTTTCTTATTTTGTTTCCTTTCCCCTACCTTTCCAGTGGGAAAATGGCAAAGGACAAAGTCAGAGAAATGGTTTTCATAAGAAAATACAGAAACTTTTAAAATCCTTTTTCCACAGTTGTTCTTTTAGAGAAAACTCTCTATAACCCAAGGATATATATGTATTTTAACATACTTCAAGCTTCTGCTGAAGCCAGGCATTAACACCTTTCTAGTGAGGAAATTACATCCAGGTTTTTAAGGCTACTTTCAAGAGATGCCATTTAACAAGATTGCACCAGACTGTCTAGAGAGCGGTCACTTTCTTTTCTGAAGAGCCTACAAATAAAAGATGCAATCCAGCAGGTCACAACACACCTGCAGAGCTCCAGAGAAGGACGGAAGAAAGCCGCACAAAGCAGCTGGCAAAAAAACTGCTTTAGCAGTAATGATTCTATTATTTAATGCAAACAAGAGTTTCTTGGATCCCCCTTTTGCAGTCATTTGGCTTTCATACTTCCAGAGCCAGACACTGAAGGTCACGCATACATGTCAGGCAGCACAGGCACTGCCACAGTTCATGTCTCCTGAGCCTTATTGCAAGGCAAACCCTTCATGCAGCACCAAGCTTGGTCACATAGCTTGCTTCTAGAGACATATGTATGGATGCTCTACAGGTGAACATCAGACACCTGAAGAGAAACACAAGGTGAGTCTGGGAGAGCCATTGCACACAGCAGTTAAAGATGAAGATGGTTTGGGCTGTTGTGGAAAGGCCATCAACTGTATCAGCTCCCAAAGTCCAGAAGAACAGGGGCACCTTTGGATCCAGCCTGGAGGAGGACGGTTCTGATTTCAGCAGTATTTCATGAACACTTCTTTTCTCCTTCCTCTGAATTCCATCCTTGGCTAATTTAGGCTAGGTTAATGACATTTGTAATCCCCTTCTTATAGGAATTATTTCTTCAAATCAGTACAAATACAATTGGTGAAAAACACATCACGTAAAATTCCTCTCTTGCTTTTAATGGAACAGGCTGAAATAAATACCAGTTTGGTCTCAAATTTTTATTTTTTTTTAGAGGAATCTGTCTCAGAATGATTTCTAAACAGAGGTCATTTGACAGCACCTCTCTTTCATTCAGATCTCACAAACAGTAACACCTCCAAAAAGAAGAAACAGTTGTACAATTTAAAATAATCATAAAGAGTTTCTACTGAGAATGCATGAGCTCTAACTTGCACAGACTGACAAAAGCACAGCTGTGCTACTGCAAAGGTCTGATCAGGACCCCCCCCACTGTCAAAGCTTCCAGGTATGACAGTTGTCACAACACTCTCAAAACTATCCAGCTGCCACAAGGTCTTTTACCATCTCATACCAACATACTCTTCATGCCAGTCCCTCTGCTGCCTTCTCTTAGTCTCTCCTCATCCAGGGCATGCTCTCTCTCCTCTGCTTCTTCCTCTCTCTCCTCTGCTTCCTCCCCTGCTCCCTCTTCACTGGCTCTCAACCCCTTAGAACCAGCCACAGCTGCACCTCATCTATATCAACCAACCCACTGCTCCCAAGCCAGCCCACAGCTGTATGTTATCAATGCTAATTAACCCAGCTTCATTCCTCTACAAACAGCAAGCCTAGGAAGCACCAAGGCAGGACCAATTTCTTCTTTTAAAAATATGTATTCTCATTTTTTTCCTCTGTATTACTAGGCCAGTAGCAATGACCAAGATAAACCATACCGCTCTTTTTGACACAAGCATGTATTAGTATAGCAGCAGCAAGTGCAATTTTCATCTTCTCAGACCTACAGCTACAACAGTGGGAACATAAAACAGGTAGACCAGATGATCTCCAGAAATTTGTACTATTAGTGTTCTTGTTTAGTGCCCCTTCAGCAAACACAGGTAACTAATTCAGGTAACACCTGTGAAATCCTGGCCCAAAAAGAATCAGTAGTAAAAATTACAACAGCTGTAATTAGTCTTTCTGAGAACAGAACAAAAACACCAGTGAAGCCTTATTGGTTTATTTACTTCAGTAAAGTTCTCTTAAAACATATTACAATATAATATCAACAGAGGCAAGCATCTAACCAGTATTTTTAAAATAAGGTAATATTTCAAAGTAGGATATTTCATTAAAAAATCACCACTTGAAACTAGTGGCGTTTTCATAGTGTATTGCAATCTGCAGACCACAGAACAGAGGAAGCGCCCACAATATTAAAATAGACTTACCATATTCTTCCCAGTTTTGACTTCATAGAAAGCATAAAAAAATTTGTATAGGTAATAAAACATATTCAGGTAAAATCTTTGAACTTGCAAAATGTTTCACAATATAAAACAGGTTTTTGTAAGCAAAATCCTTTTTCCTTTTGCATGAGGAGCAGGACTATACGACCTAAATTATTTTCCTTCTGTAATGGTCAAGTTTTCTATAACAACCTGTGCTGATTATCTGCACAATGTAAGTGAAATAACCACCTGCCTTCCTGGATGTATTAACTTCAACTCTTTCTGCACAGCTGAATTCTGCCAGCCTCATACTTACTCTGTTACTCCATTAATACCTCCATTGGAAACACTCTCTGGCAGAAAGGATTGGAGAGACTGTTTCCAGCTATTTTAACCATATTCATTAATGTGGTATCAAAAGATGCAAGAGAAAAAGTTTTTAAATTAATTCTGTACTTCACAGTATTATATTGTGCTACTAATAGAAAGAAACCATATGCAAAAAAAAAGAATAAAAAAGTTCAGATGTTGTAAATATAATTAATTAAGATATCTGTCAATAAAACATGCAATTTACTATAGCAAATGGGGTAAGTGCCATAAAATTAGCATTCGTTGTACATTGTCTGATTCCTGTTCAACTTCATCTTATTTAGGATCATAGTGCGCCACTTAATGTTGCATGGCATGAAGCAATATATATCATTTTCATAGATGCAAAGGCTATATACTATGCCTTTAATTAGGCTATCATAAATCCACACTGATTCCAACACACTCACTCCAAATTCACGTTACTATAGCCAAGGTCAGTGAGTGGCCTGAACTATGGATTCAGGCTTTTTTTCCCCTGAAAGGGAGAGATGCAAAAGAAGTTCAAATGATCAGCCTTTTCTTGCTTGTAATCAGGCTAAAATTGCTGTAAGTTGCAATTAATACTACATATTTAGTAAGAATTTTTTCATCACAGTGATTTACATCACATACATGTGAGTATCTTATCACAGACGACACTAGCAAAACAGTATTAGATGCATTATGACCATCAGATGGATGAAAAATACTGCATTTCTGCTACTGTGCATCTAAAAATCTATTCTGAATTTAAGGGCAATTATAGGCATTCAGCCCAGAATCCTCCAAGGAGACTTACTACGTTGAAGAATTCATACTCTGAAACCTCTCTTAGCTGTAATAATATTCACTTGTACCTCCATCCTTTAGTAATGGTGACTTTAAATGCAAGTACCGCCAATGTGCATATTACTGAATTTGAGCATCAGTCTCTTCCATATTCAGGCAATTCCACTGGTAATGCAATCTCAGTCAAATAAAGCATACTCACAGAAATAATGTCATTAGATTTGCTACATGCTATATATAGGCAAATGCTTATTATATTCAAGTAACACCTGCACTTTGCTGAAGATGTACCAGATTATGTTTACCATAAAATTCTGGTATCTGCTACCTGCCACAGAGGTTTAAATCTTTAAGTTGCCATTATACTGGGAAGTAGCAGCCTTTAACACAACTGCATAGCACAAAACAGCAAAGGGAAAAAAGGGGTTATGTCTGTGAGAAGGTGACTTTCTTAGCTGCCTCTAAAACCCTAAGCGTATCATTTCGAGCCTTCTCCAACATTATCTTCCCCTGAAATCTTACCTTAGAAATACCCAGGCCTGCTTTCTGCAGAGCTCCTCTTACATCACCTGCATCCTTCTGCAGAAAGCAGATGAACGTACCAGAAAACTTTAACGGCTGTGGCATTTCATCTTTGTTCAGTCTCAGTAGACTTCCAGAGTGAAGCATCCAGAAAAACTGCTCTGCTCCTAGGTAATGCAGTTCTTCCGTATATAACAGATATACACGCTTCTCATTCCAGAGGTCTTTCTCTAAGAAAAAATATCCTCTGTAATAATAACAACAGTATTTTGCAAATGTTGAACACCTTTAACATTAGCTTTAATTCATCCTTCCTTGTGACCCTGTGAGAACAAATGACAGCTGGCTACACACAGGCACTGAGATGGGTGTCACAAACAGCAGGATTGAGCTTACTGTCTTACTTATTCTGGCTCACTGAGGTATCTTGTGATGGACTACTCAGACTTTGCAGCTGAAAGCAAGAAAAACTCTATTTGGACCAAGAGAACAATTTATCCAAAGCACGCATCTTTGAGTATAATCTTGAAGAAAAAAAGATGATGGAAAAATAATAGTTAAGGACACAGTTATAAAGTTACAAGTAAAAGCAGAACCACCATACAGAAGTCTTGCACTTGGGTTCATTCTTTTACAGAAAATTATGGGAGGAGACTGTACAGTAAAACAGCGTGAGAAACTCCAAAACAGGTGAAGAGCACAGGAAAGTACATATATTTCAGATATACATACTCATACCTACATTAAAGTTGTACTGTGCATAATATTCCTTCTTTCAGTAAGGTTAATTAAGACAGCCTGCAAGCGCATTATAAACGTCCCACTTCTATCATTATGTATGTGACACACAAACATCCATGTATAAGAAGGCTGGAAGGAGTTGAGAGCTACATTGACAGGGCATACCATTTACTCCTAACAAAATAAATAAAAATGGAGAGTAAAGCAGTGTTTGTGGAGGAGAAAGGAGAAAATGAGAGAAAACACTTTACATAGATTAGAAAAAGAATGAATAGTTTGATGGAAGAGTTGGAACAAAACAAAAATCAGTGTCCCTGAATATGCAATTTCATTGAATAAACTGAGTGATGTAATAAAAACAACAAAAAACCCCTTTTTAAATTAAGTACCTGTTGGGCAATAAATATGCTTGTGAATGGTGTTCCTTTTTAGTCAGAAAAATATTTTGTCATTTATAAGGAATGGAATAAAAATTTGTTTCATTTCCAAAAGCTTCATTTTCAAGATGTTCTTCTAATACTCATTTCTTGTTTCCTATATACTTTTTCTTTCTAGAACAGACTTCCTTCCTTCTCACCTGCAACTCTTCACAGGCAAAACTAAAAGGGGAAAAAGCCTTCCCAAATTATTTAAATGCAGATTATTTCCAAATGAAATTAGAACAGTTACTAGTTTCAATGAGGTTTGTTGTAAAAAGTGTTCTATCTTTGACCCAGGTACACTTCCATAACATTAAGCATGTATACTCCAGTGTTACCATATTAGCACCTCTAGTTTGAGGCATGTTCTCCCTATTTATAGAAAGCACAACATTTTACAAGACGTAGTCAAATTAGCCTCAGAGTGCTTCTAGTCTTGTTATTAGCTTGTTGCAGTGAAGAAACTGAAAGCAGGCTTCCTTTATGTGGCTATGCTGCTTTCAGTTGCAGTACTAAAAGGTATGTGTTTACCCTCACCTGCAATTTTTTGTGTCCAGAAATAACCAATTTGAGGAGACTGCTTTATTAAAAATAAGACCGTTTGTTCTGAATTCAAGGTTCCGCTGCCAAGAAGTAAAATCTTGGAACACTGAAAGCCCTTTTTTCTTTAAATACTGATGTTTCAATTAAGATTATATTTAAATACTCCTTTAACTGAGAGCATTTTAGTGGGACAATCTGCTCATGTCAACACATATAAGGTGTCAAATACATACAGAATCAGAGTATAATCCAAATATAATTTAAACCCCAATTCTGTGCTATCTTCACTGTACAGAAATTAAGAGGAAATCCATAAAATAGATATACTGGTTCCATGTTCATGAGTGATCTGATTGATCCTTCCACGCACACAGTCAAGAGAAACTGATATTAGTGTTCCATTACGTACTTCAAAAGATGCACGGATGGACACACTGGTCCATATGCTTCCCTCTGGCATCTGACCTCCAATCTGCTGAGCAATTGCTGTGGGTTGCATGTGATCCATGGTCAACTGATTGAGAGTCATTTTGAGCACGTTGCACGAGTGGATTAACTTTAAGTTAAATGCAAGGCTGGCAACTCCCTTCTCAGTAAAAATGAAATACTTCTGAGCAAGCTGTCCAGAAGAAACCAGCTGTATCTGCTTCTCATTGGATGAGACCTGGGTGAAATCCAGTAATTTGTTTCTCACAGCTCCAGTAGGCAGACCTGTAACAGAAACTGTGGCTGATATGGCACTAGAAACTGCTGAAGGGATCCAGATGAGGCTAAACATACTGATCCCAGAACTATCTCCAAAATACCGAACATTACACTGTGCAGGAGAAAGTATCTCAAAGCTTATGAGATCTCCAGCCCCAACTTTTGTTGCCCCAGAAGCAGATATTGATGTGTCTCTGTAATTTACCCCAGATTTAAATACATTAATTAATTCTCTGTTGGTACCGTTCCTATTGATATAAGAAATTAAGGAGAAGCCCTCCCGGACGCATGTATGGCCCATGGAATACAATGCTTGGTGGAACACAAATTTGACAACACCGGTTTCAGTGAACTTTATAGCTCTGCCATCATGAGATAAACTTAGCATATAAGGGTCGGAAACAGATATTATTTTAAAGGCAGGTCGATAGTTGGTTTGGTAATGCATTGCTGTTGACATCTGTGCACTGAGTGCCACAGCACCTGTGTCGTGGGACAACCAAAACAAAGTGAGCGGGGTATTAAGATCATAAATATTTAAGTCTTTACTTTGATTGCAGAATTGATTTGGGCTCCTCAAATACACAGAAAGAGTTTGGCTGGGCTCCACTTCAGCAGCACTGCTTAAACTAGTGCTCTGGTAATACTTTCCTTCTGGCTGTTCAATGCGAACACCGCTCAGTTCATAGCCTTCCTCACTGCCATTGAGCTTTAAGGAAAGTTGCAAAAAATTCCTGCAGTTGTGCTTTACTGCAAAATTGAGGTCAGTCCACAACAGACCATGCTGCCTGAATACCAGGCTGTTATCTTCAACAGATAGGATTTCACACGGAAACCTTCCCTTTATCTTCAAGTTCAAGCCAGAGTAGACCTGAGAGACACCAGACTTTACAGGAGGTAGAATGATGTTTGCAGCCCAGGACTCTGAGAGCTTGTTTTCACTGGTTGCTGAACAAACCGTATCACTGACAGTGGAACAAGGCATGGCCACAACTCCATCTTCACATTTTAAACACGCTTGGCATTCCTGCATTTCCTTATTAAAGAAATACTCCTCTCCACACATTCCCAAAGCTGCATCTTTCTCAGCAATTCCAAGGCATCGGAAACCACCTGTTCACAGGAAATGGACAATTTTTGTTGAAATATCTTTAAAAGACTAAAAATAAGAACTCGACAGCTACACATATCAAGTATCTTTGATAACATCCAATCATAAGGGAGAAAACAATGATGTTAGATCACTTTGTGCTATTAAACGAGCCTTGACAGCAAACAGAAATATTAGGCATAACTCACCTTGTCCAAGCCAAGTCCAGCAGTTTAGAGTGGGAAAGGAGCTATACTGGGGCAATTCTAACCAAAACCTGTAATGGATCAGACACAATGCTACTGCTCCAAAGATGCTCCCCTTCCTTCCCTGAGGTAAAGGGCATGGTGACTAACTGGTGCACTGAGCAGCAAAGATATTTCCAGCTAACGGAGAGTTCCCCTATACAAGGAGAAATGTGCACTGTCCGCCCGGCCACGTTATGGTATAGCTCTGCTGTAGCAGTGATTGCTAGAGCAGTGCTTTTCAACCCAAGGGACACGCACCCCAGGCATTCTGTGTACAGTTTTGAAAAAACCTGCAAGAGACAAGTAGGAAAAACAAACTTGTAAACAGCAGGCTTTAAAATCATTATGCAAAAGTCCACGCATTTAACAGGAGGAAAATCGCTGCCCTAAGACACAGGACAGCAGTGGTTGTGATACTCTGAAATTAAAATAACACACTGCTGCAAACAGTGAAGACAATATCTAGAGGTGCCATTTGAAATTACTTTATTTGACATAAAGCAATTCTGTGCTGTTAAGTGGCACACCACGACCTCAGTGGATCAAAGAATGCACACCCAAAGAGCAGGTTTTAAAAACAGCCTGTAATTTTCTATGGCAATTTTCCAAGAGCACTGCCAGCTGCCAATGCCTCCAGCTGGAGCGACTAGTGCCCGAAACCTTTGTGCACAGAGCCTTCAGGATCTAAATCAACACAAAAGATTTGAGGCACCCTAGAGAATAACCACTTGCAGTTTGTGCCTCAAAGCTTAATCACTAGTGCACTTGCTTCTGCTTTTTTACCACTATAATCAAAACTTAATAATCATCTTTGTTATAGTTCTTAAACATCCTTTACTATCTGAATACTGTGTCATACGTTTGCTTTATTTATCAGCTGCAAACTTGCTATATCTGGTCTGGGATTTGCTCTTAGTCTGGGAGTAGGAGCATTTGACATGGACCCCCACAAGCTACTTTTCTCCACTGCTAACCCCAGGGTGGAGCTGGCTGTGCGGACTGCTGATGCAGGCAGAAAAGCACACCACACATACTGCAAACTGCAAGACAAAGCAGTACACACGCACCTGGCCCACAGGGGAGGTCAGAATATTGGCTAAAATTCACTTCTGATACTACATTATTCAGCAGAGAACACCAGACACTGTCAATTTATACAGGCTTTGTATATCACCCTCATATCTCTTTGTCTATTTGTTTCATTTACTTAAGCAATGATTCTCCTCTAACACTGACATGTAGGATGTCAATTTATGATGTGAGAACATTCTTTCTGAAATCAGGTATTATTTTCTCAAAAGACCTCACTGCAGAAGTAAGATTCTTCCATTTGAAAAAAGTAATGAGAAATGTCACACTTTGCTCCCCCCGAAAGCGTCTGGCTTTTTTTTACAAGAAACCAAAGCCAAATAAAAAAGACCACATTTTTTTCAACTAAGAACATTCTAGAGGGAATACAGAAAAAAAAAAAAACCAAACAGACAAATTTTCCTTTTGAAATCAGTTTTAACCATGGTGTAATTGCTCACATGACACTTAACCAGTTCTATTTCTCATAGCAATGGCTCCCCTTCACTGAGAACCACTGCACAGACTGCTGCAGAGGGCACAGATACAGCTGGTTCACGTAGCAGAGAAGATCTGCAGTAGTACCTAGAATTTTTTTATGCTATTTGCTTCTTTAAAATATTTAAAAGTATATTTAGACATTTTTATAAATACCTAGTTTTACAAAAACACGTGGTGACTAATCTCACCAATTTGCCATCTAGTCTTTTATTGGTTAGATCTGCAGCAGGTGTTCCCCCTGCATGTACTTCAGACAGGTGACTTCAAAGCAGCACACAGGCCATTTTGTCCTGTGGACACGGTGGCAACAGCCACATCCTACCCTTTGCCCAAAAGAGGTCAAGCAGAAAATGACAGCCAAACACCAGAAAGCCAGCACAGCAGCATGCTGTGACTGCTTCCTACTTCTCTTTACTGCCTGACCACCTCTCCCACCTCTTGCGTCCTGCTCTGGGCACTGCTGCATCCGTTGTAACAGTGAGCAGCCCAGCTGTACTCAAGCCACTTTTGTGAAATTCAGTGCCTTTGCAGCACATTCACCAGCCCTCACCATCCGTGAAGGCCTGGCAATTGCAAGGTAATTAGAGTAAGCCATGCATACATTTTTCTGCTGTTACTACTCTTAACTGCCTGATGCAAAGGTGACATTCAAGCAAATTAAGTATGGGAATCCATCTCTTTTTAAACCTTCTATGTCAAATTTGGACCATCACAAATCAGCACGGCCAATTATAAAGGGGGGGCTATCTGTCCAGGTTCTCGTTCCTCTTCCCCCTGCATCCCACAGTAAGTTCTATAGTACGTCCTCTTTAGCTTGCGTGGCATTCTGGGGGGAGCGCCTCTGGTTGCCTCCACTTGGTGGGTTCACACCAAAGACAATCTGACCACTCTCCATGATTGTCTAAGAAGGAAATGGTGCACTGGATTCCATTTTTGCTGATTAAGTACCTCCAACTGTCACTTCTCCTTGATGACTAGCCTTTAGTCAAATAACCTAACAACTCTCACCCTAGATAAAAGCAAGAAAAAGCAGCAGGGAAGAAGGAATGATGTAGAGGAAAGTGAAGGGTGAAGAATGAGAGGCTCCTAGTTGCACGGTTCTTTATTGTTATTTGCTCTGTCTCCCTTCACACCGTACAGCGAACATGAGTTGCTACACACGCAACAACCTTAGCGTGCAGCTCAAGAAACCACATAACACATCTGCAACTCATATGTCAGATCACATCCATATCTCTCCCACATTACCCAAAACAGTCATTCAGTTTCAGCCTCCCTTTTGACATGTTAATTGCACTTGTATGAGATAATGAGCTATCATGAACAGACGACTGAAAGTAGCAGTCCTCTCTAACAAAAAATAAGAATGCTCTCTCTTCCATGACAGGCAGGGATGACATTGAGAGGACATTGATTCCCGATCCAGGTGAATGGAACTAGTTTGCTTTCACATCTTCACAAGCCACCATTAGGAGAAAAGGAATCAAGGGAAAAGTCCTTTCCTTTCAAAGACATCACTACTGCCTTTCTGTGGTCTGGCACACCACCACTGTCTGTCTGCTTCTCGGCAGTATTTTGCCTGTACTTACTTCCCTCCAGCAGTTGTACAGAGCCACTCATGGTCTGGGTCCCCCCACCACAGAACCCACTGGATAAATTCCTTACAGCCTTCCTTCTTCCACAGACTACAGCAACACCAAATGACTACCACATTGGTGGCTCTCCTTTCCTAGGGCTGGGGCTTCATGGGCTTCCTTCCACAAAACCACCAACTCAAGCAAACCCAGTCTCACAAAAAGAAGAGACAAAGCCTTACACCCTTCCAATGCTCTGTCTCAAATTTTGTACCCTAAGCTGTCTTGCCTCTAACTGCTCACCACTAAGGCTGTCTAAAAGTGTCTTGCCTCTTCTTTTGTAAGGCTGACTCACCACAGAAGGGACACTAAGTGCTCTCTTCCTCTAGTCATTTTCAGTTTCCTTTGGTGTTTGTAGTTAATGTGGTGTTTGTAGTAATACCACCCAACCCACCACAGTTCCTGCCCAGAGGATGTAGGGATAATGTAAGTGAGCCCATGTCCTCTTTTAACCCTTTCCCAGGACCAATTATCTCCCACTTTTTCTCCATCAGTGGCAGGGCAGGAACAGTACAAAATCACTCATAACCAGCTGAAAACAGCCCTTCTCCCTCAGACAGATGCTCTTTTTGCAAGTAAGAAGTCTAGAGGAGGAAAAACATAAAACCCAGTGAAGCTCTGCCTCAGTTATTTGACTGGGAGCCCTTAGGTAGAGGTCACAACTGGTGAAATCCTCTATTTGATCACAGAATTCCTTTCAATATTTTTTGGCTGACCAAAAATTAGAGAAGTAGAAATAAAGCTAGCACCTGGATATAATTTGCTCAGTATGTCTATTAATTTTACTCCTTTGTGTCTGACTGCCATGAAAAGTAATGAAGTCAAAGTCTGCAGTACAGAACTCCAATCAAATCTGTTCTTAAATGCCTGAAAAATTTCCCCAAGCCCCTGCAAATGATGGAAACTGTTGATCGTTCCTCAGTATTTGACAATATTGTTACTAAAGGAGAATAAGATTAATGAAGGAAGGCCTTATAAGAACCTTCATTAGATCAAATCAAATATCTACCCCAGTGCAGCAGAAGGAAAATGACAACTATTTTTCTCCGTTAGGAATAATACCTTTGATTTTGACCCCATTTGCACCAGCATAAGTAACTGGTGCAATAATAATAAGCAAGAAGAAAGTCAGGTCATAAGCGAAAATTAAAACCTAAACAAAAAAAAAAAAGCCCACAAAAATAAGGTAAAAGGGACCATCTGACAGTCCTAGTGGATATTATGTCTTAAACAGACGATCATCAACTCACAGCTGAGTGTTTTTCAACCCCTTTGATGCCAGCAAGCCGAGCATGTCATTACTCACAAACATACAGGCCTGAGTCCCTATCTTTTTGGCCTGTTTCTGAAGATCTAATTATCTTAATTCTTTAATTGCCAGAGAATATAACTTACCTGGAGTATTCAGGCACTTTATCCTCTCGCCACAAATGCTTGGAGATTCAGTGCATTCATCTCTGTCCTGTAAATCACAAGAACCATATTCAAACGCTTTAATGCAACAGCTTAAAATGTGAAACAGGCACTTCTTCAGGCTCTGTGCCACCTGCCAGGGAAAGGTGTATGCAGGGGTGGAGAGGGGGCTGAGCCTGCAAGCATGTTGGAGCAAGACAACTCATTTTGGATTTGTCACATGTTTTAACAAGGTATCCAAAAAGACTGTGTGGTGTCCACAGAAAGCTAGTAGCGTGCAGTTGAGCTAAATGGATTAATTATACAACTAATGCTTGTTATGATGCATGATCTGTAAGACAATACCACATCCTCCAGAGCAATGCATCACTCGATTATTACAGTGTCCTTAAGACCAACTGAGACAGCCTTAGGAAAGGCTCCTAAAGACATTTACTCTGGGAGGGAGGTGCTAACCAAAAAACACACAAGAAAGGTAAATGATAGTTTTTCCTGTTAACCAGCCCTCCTTTCACCTTATGGCAGACAGAGGGGAAAGAGTAACAGGCTACATTTACATTTAAATGCTAGCATTAAAGAAAACTGAGACTAGCAGAGAGGGAACGAGACAGACTCTCTCAGGTTGTCGTTCTTGGCATCTTGGGCTTAGGTCACACTTGGCAAACAAGACACTGCTTTACATATCAAGCTCTCCATGTATCTTAGAACTTCTAAACAACAGAAAGTGACTGAAAAGCCATCTTATTTTGCTTACTTGCTGCTTATGTACAGTATAATAAAATGTTTTTTATAATAGAAAGTATTTAACAGTAAAAGCATCTATACTTTATATTTTTGTATGCATTCATGTTATGTTTAAGCTGGAATTAGTTTTTAGATTTGTTTTAACTGACGACTTCTATTTCCAAACTTATAAATAAATATATGACCTCTAGTTTTGCTTAGTAAAGCTTTCCTCTGCTTTTCACAGATGTCTAGAAGTTCCTGTAGAGTGGACGGGGATTAAATAAACAAATTTAGCATGCATAAGTATACGTGGTTTAGGATGTCTTTTCCTACCATGATGAAAAGAATCAAAGTCCTGCCAGCTTTGGTTTGGAAAGCATCACACCCAATGGGCACAAACTAGTGCCCCATTGAGAGCAGTAAATGGTAAAGAGAAAACCCACAAAAAAGTTCAGATAGACTTTGAAGTGCCATAGACACGTTTGGTAAAACATATCCAAGTAGTTATTTCCAGAATATTATCCCAGCATGTCCAACACAATACTTCATAAGCAATAACTGAAAGATACGGGATTATATTTCACCTGGCAAATCCGATCAGAGTTTGCAGAACACTCGGCCATTTGGAAAAAACCAGCAGGACACAATGTACATTTTTCACATTGTGAAGGTGTCTTTTGGAAGTTGCAAAATTCATCGCTTTCACAAAGGCCACAGTCCAGCAAAGACTCCCCAACATTAATCACTTTTGCATCCACTTCTACTTTATGCACAGAGTATGACTTCTGGAGATGATTTCTGACCTGGTTCTGAAGTCCTTGAAGATGACTTTCGAAATAGTTTTGAATATCTTCTTGCAAACTCTGAAATGACATTTGTTTCACTGTATCAAAAAGCATACCATACTGGACTTTGATCAGATCCATTTGCTCATACATTTTTCTTTGCTGTTCGAGAATCTCACGTTGCTGGCTAACCAATATGTGCTGCTGTTCAGCAAGTTTTTGCTGCAAATCGACAATGATCTGTTGTTGGCTTTTTAGCATTTCAGTAAATTTCTCATGCCCTTTTGCAAGGTGCAGCTGTAGTATTAGGGCATCTTCAGATGGAACTTCATTTTCTCCTGAAATACAAATGATCAATTATTGTCCAAGAAAAGTAATTTTCCAGCTTGCCCCATTACCTCTTCAAAGGCACTCAAATTTTAAAAAGTTGATGAAAAATCTCAATAAATTCAAGTCATGATTATAGGGCTAGTTCCTCTACTATCTTTGTAGCCCCTTCATGGGACCACAGGGTCTTTCATTTCATCTGCAACAACATTTATAGTTGTAGACATTAAAGAATCATAGCCCTTGCTTCAGGGCATAAATTAATCATTTATATTATGGGGTTCCATAACAGAGTGATCATTCCTATATACATGTTCACAGTAAAGACTAAATGGTCAATTTTCACTGTAGAGGCAATAAAATGAAGTGATAAAACTTGCTGAGAATGCTAAGCTATTAAGGGTAGTAAAAGTAAGGGTCAATTGCAAAGAGCTGCAAAAGGTGTCTATGATACTGAGTAGCAGCAATGAAATGGCAGAAAGAAACTCAAAGGAGATAAAGGTGAAATTGAGGCACCACTGGAAGAAAAAAAAAACCAAAACACTAAGCTTTTTATATCAGATGTTGTACTTGTAAGATTATTATTACCAGCTGGAAATTATATATATCTAGATACAGATGTTGGGCTACAGAGCCACGTAATCATCAGTGCAGTGCCCAACACAGGTCTAAAAGGCAAATAAAATGCTAGGACTAATTAGAAGAGGAATACATTAACAGAAAATAATGTATCATTGTGACATCATATTAATCAATTGAGCATGTTTAATACAGCATGCATTCTTGCTTCCCCATCTCAAAAAAGGGCACAGAAGAACTCAAACAGTTCACAAAAAGGTAGCAAGGAAAATCTAACATATGCTACTGCTACAATATGAGAAAATAGGTAGGACTTTTCAGGCTTGGGGAAACAAAAAAAAAAAGAAAGCAAACTACTGTGCTATATTACAGGTGTCCTAAAGACTCTTTGCTCTTTCTTCTAATATAAGAATTAGGGAACATTAAATGTTTCAATACATGTTAAAAGTTCAATCAAGTCCAGAAAGTTTCTGGCTCAATACATAAAATACAATCAATCTGGGGCTAAAAGCTACACAGACATCAACCATGTTCAGAATCTGAACAACAAACTGTCAGAGCTGGGAAAATGATCTAGGCAAATATCAGGCCATGCTTTCCACAGTATCCACTGCTAGGTGTTGCCTGAGAATCCTGAATCCCATATGGTCACTCACCTGTTCTTACGTAGCACTGAATTTTCTTCTTTTAAGTGCAGAACATCAAGGATGAGACATTGAAAAAGACCATAGCCAGTTCCAGTTTACAGTTCCTACAATATTTTGCTGTTTAGTTACTTTTATTCACAGCATAAGGCACACTTTAATTTTTATTTTTCACTATTCACTTAAATATTAAGGTAGTTTGCAGGATCCTGGACTTGAGAAAGTGAAGACCTGGATCCAGGAAAGCCCACACTCTCTGTACAAGTTGAAAATTCCAGATATTCAAGTATGTGGTAAATTATACCCCCAGATCTCCTTCCATCTAATGTGAACAAGTTGTTCTGTGAAAAGCAGAACCAATGCCATCTGATTTCTGTGGATTTGTGTCTTCTATTTGACTGGCTAAATAAGTAACACTCCTTCATTACCTTTCTTCTTCAGAATACAGAGCAACAACCAAGCTGCTTTTGTCCTACCAGCTGAAAGGATTAATGGCTAGAGGCAAACATTCAAATGCTCATATTCCACTCTTTCCTCTTTTTAATCACCTCGTACAAAGCTTATACAACGTTGCCTACTTCTAATACCTCTGCTCGTTGTCAAATTTGCCTGAAATCTGCCCATACTTGACAGATACTGGGCAGCAAAACAGTTACAAGAACTCTGTGACCACCTATCAAGGTTTTTCATCAGCCTATAGAGGCTCCACTTGTGCTTGAAGCTGGAAAGATGTTAACAAATTCCTTTGCACAAAACTTTTGCTCTCAGAAGTCTGGCTTACAACTGAGGATACAAGCAGAACAGCACAGGTCTTTGCCAAATATTTTGGCTGCATAAGTGATAACACAGTGCAAAAGGACTACGCCACGTATCACTTCAAAGCAGATGGGAAGCCTGTGAGGAAAAGGGTGGCCCTTACCTGGCTAAATAAAGCATATGCACCTAGAAAAAATATGCATATTGAGGCTTTGGCTACCATGTTGACTACCATTACTTAATTGTTTCTTGGTAGATCTCCCTGTAAGTTTTCTTCATCCTCCTGTCCTGCATTAATATTCTTACATGCTGGGATCACACATGAGAACAGGGCTCCACACCAGTATTGCAATATAGTTATTGCTAAATATAATATAAACATAGTAAATAATGAGCACAATATTCTTGTAATGTCAGAAAATCTAAAATCTAAATGCATTCCCCTAAAAAACTGTTACATTGTACTAACAGCCATCACATTTACTGTGGAATGAGCTGTGTACGTGTCTGCCTTTACAAGTAACTTCAAAAAGAAAAGATCTTGTCTTCATGCTTGAAACTGTAACAGACAGGTTTATAAGGAACAAACAGTTATGAAAGTGACAGCATTAAACTCCCCCTTTCTAGGCCTTTTGACCCTCTTTCTCAATGAAACACAAAAAAAGAAATAACCTTCACAGGGGTGAGGAAAAGTCCAACTGCACCACCTAAAAGTCAGCCCAGGGAACCACCTTGGGGGAACTGTGAGAGGGAGTGAATCCTATACTCAAGGACATATCACCAAACCATTTTTTTCCAAAACCACTTTTCCACCAGTCCTCAGTGACTGAGATTCAGGAACCAATAACAATAACATTTTTAATTATTCCAGCCATCACAAATTTATTATAGATGGGGGGAATATAGACTCTTCTAAGACAGGGTTATTGGGCTCTTCTCATCCTGGGAATCTGGGCTTTCCTCACTTACACAAGCCAAATTATTAGAGCAAAGAAAGGTTAATTAAAGCCCTGATTCAGTAAGAGACAAAGTAGAGCTTATTTTTAAGCACACACTTAAGGAGCATTGTCTTCCACCAGTAACTGCCTGACTTGCTGGCAGTAACAGCTATAATTTTACATACTGACTGCAGTGAAGCTTACTCACATGATGGAGCATCAGCTTTCTATTCCATCTGCCCTAAACCGCCTTCCAGAACTTTGTAACAACGGCTACATTCCAGTCAGTCAACTTAACTTTACTCCTTTTGGCTGTCTAAAGCTCAGCTGGTGAGAATACAAGGCCTAAAAAATCCTGTGTGACTGTTATTTTCTCTCATTTTTATTCATTTTGCAGTAGTACGACTAAACTTATAGTTACTGGTACAAGAGGCCCTTCACTGCACAGTACAGTCAGTGCTACTGGCAGTTCCTGATGCCAGAGCAACAGAGAGGGTAACAAAGCTCTTGCACAAGAGAGGACTCTACTGAAAATAAACTGCATCCAATTAAGCAGAAGTGGTATCTTGTTTGCCAGAAGAATTCTGAAGTAGAAATCTAAAATAGCTCAGATGCAGAGCACACTAAACGTGGCCTTGTTTCTCTCCATTCAACTATACAAAGGGAAGGCACAGTGAATATGTCAGATGGAGATGTTACAGGCATGTCTAAAATTATGATAATTCCACTGCAAGTGATCTTCACACATTAGTAGATGCCAGCAATCCCACTTAAATACCTTTCCACACTGCCCAGACAACACGTACACCCAATAGCAACACTCAAGTGTTCTCACGACCACAGATGCAATATTACTTTCCTTGCACATGCACACCACAACCAGTCATGGCAAGGTCTGTTTTGCCCACATCTGTTCCATGCTTCCAGGATCAATCCATAGTTCAACATGTTATCACATACGAACCTCTGCTACATTTCCCTAGTACACCTGGGAAGGACACAGCACCCTGAGGGCATGCTGTGTGGACAAAGTAGCCCTCAGGCACAGTCTGAGGCTGCACAAGGAGCAGAGGCTACAAGCAGTCATCCTACTGCAAGGAAGGGAAGGCGAGATCTTGATTGGGACCAAGAGCACAGGGCCATCTGACAGTGCCAGTCACTCCTGGTAACCACAGGAGATGACAGCAGTGGGCTGCAGCACTGCTTAGTGCACAGATAGCAACAGCATGAGAACCTACAGCCTTGTTCACCAGGTTTTGCCAAGTATGAGATGTGGCAGCTGCACATTATTTTGCCCATATGCAGGTGTTCGCAGCTGCAGCGACGTCTGCCCAAAAGAAAAGAACAGAAAGATGGGTCTGATAGCAAAAAATAAGGTTTTAATGGCAATTAATGAATGAGGAGAGAAACACAGAGGAATGCAAAATGATAAGACAACAAAAATAGATCCTGTGCATTTCTTCTTTTGGGACACCAGTCTTTCATCTGAAGGTGTACTCTGTGCTGGCTGCTGAGAAACAGCAGTGACAATCTTGCAAAGGAACGGGCTCATCTGATTTCAAAAGGGAGTACAAGTCTGCACTCCATCATCTTCACCTGGCCAACAGAAGTGGTGGTTCAGCTGCAGTTGGCAGGAGCTTTCCAGATAGTAGCTGTGGCAGTGGTGATCCTGGCTGAAAAGTTAACGAAGCTGTTTGTGTGATCCGCACAGAAGGGCTGTGCTGGTTCTGGGAGGCAGCTGGGTGAGAGTAAGTCACCTGCCTCATGCAGATGAGCCTGCAAACACAGACAGTGCTGGGAATAAAGTAGAGCCCGTGATACTGGCCTGTACCTTGGAGGCCTGATATCAGACAAGCATTCAAGTAGACCGAACCTCACAGGAATGGGGCCACACAACAGGCTGAACAAAAGATTATTCTGCTCACCAAAACACAGCCTTCACCAGGTAAACTGGAGGGGAGTTCTCTCAGTGACTGAAGAATCATTGCAAATCTCCTCATGCACTGTCATAGACCTGGCAGTCATACACTGGGGTGGACTACCAGGTCTCCACCTGTGGATGGTGAATTAATACAGGCAGAAAAATAGCCTTAGGCAGCATATTCTAGTTCCCCTTCTGTCTGAGGAGACGTCAATGGCAATGAAACACCCCATGCAGCTGGCCTTAAAGTGAGACAGAAGTGTTCCCCTAAAAACGAGAAAGACAGGAACAGTCACTGACCTATTTCTTCTTAAATAGATGGTTTCCTCTGTTTTCAGCTACAGCACCTTAGATGTGAAAGTGAAAGGCTAGACGGCCAGTGGTTTCTTTCTTCCACCAGGAATTAACCATACCTTTATCCTTGATCTGAAAACACCAGAAATCTCCAAGACTAATTCTCTGCGCATGGCTGTCAGAGAAACCTCCTCTTTTGGGGTGACTGAGTAAGAGTTAGGTGTATGGGTAAGGATGCAGAGGTGGCAGATAATCTGTCATAAACTTGTGTTCTTTCCAACTGTGTGACACATTCCTGGAGGCTAAAATAAACGTATGATTGCCTGGGCTGGACGCATACACCTACACTGTCCATAAAACATATAGACATCACTGTGCAGTATTGCAAAAGATGTGCTGTGCACAGAAAAAAAATATACGGTGGTATTTTCTTTGCCTCCTGCTCAGTTAAGTCACATGCTGAGCACATGGAGCAGCCTCATCTCACAAGACACTGCAAAGAGGACTGGGAACACGCGACAACCACTCTGAGTGTTAGAGGCAACTCTGTACGCTCTGACTAACCCCCAAAATCCCAAGGGCTCAGCTAAGCCTGTCTGCAGCATATTCACTGCTGCACTCAAGAGGTCCCTAGATTTCCTTCAGAGGGGCTCTTGCTGGTTCCCACACGCTACTGACCACCACAGAACAGAAAGGTCTCCTTGAATCTGGTTCTTCTCCATGAAGTTACATCTGTGCTGCACATCTGTAAGACAGACTCCTGCCACACCTGCATAGTGAGATTTATCCACACAACTTCACGGCAGGAAAGCCACCATCTGCACCACACAGACTAGGCACAGCTCTTGAGTGAGCTCTCAAGTCTCCCCTAGCTGGGCTTTTTAGAAAACTTGAAGGGCAGTATGCTCTTCATGATCCTTACCTGCATTTGCCCTGTCATGTTCACTGCATGCTGTTTGAGTAACACCTCTCCCCAGAAAACTGTAAACGCGTTTCCCCTCATTATGTGTCTGATTATCACATTATGTTGTTCCATTTGTTCTAGCTGACAAGCCATGCTGGAATTGCTATGCTGAACCATGCTTATTTCCAAGACCCACTACTCCAGCTGCAAATGAGGAGCGAACAAGGTATTATCTGCACTAACGCAGGAAACCCGCTGACCTGTGTTCAAAAGATCTCAGGCAAACACAGAGAATGTTAAGAGATTGCAGGCAGAGCAGAATACTGGATGCTTGTTTGTACACTGAAGCCAAAGACTGTCAACATGGCTTATTTTTTTGTTCCTGATGCCAAGAACATGGAATATCTGTTAGATGTTGATGAGTCCAGTATGCTATTCTTCCACTCCTAGGAGAGAAAGCTGCCTTGTGAAGGCCTGGGTCCAGTCTTTAGAATGGGAAAAACATATATATGTTCTTTGTCCAGTCTGGACAAAAGTATGTCTACAGTAGGTCTCACCCACACCAGTTGCAGCCACGATCACTGCAGCAGGCCTGGCGTGGGCTGGTGACAACCAATGTCACTTGCTGGCCACAAGGCAGAAACAGCGAGAGGGGAGCACTTCTGAGGGTGCAGTTGTCCTCATCTGAAGAATCTCTCACACATAGAAGTTCATGAGTTATCACAGGTCTGTTCACTGTGTGTTTCCATGCTGACAATGCCTTCCATGAGATTATGTGATTTAGTGGGGAGTGCTGTACAGTGCTTTCCCTGCAACATACAGGATGCTTCAGCCTGCCACAGGAAGGAGATGAATGCACATATCCATGGCCATAAGGTATAATCCATTCTTGATGCATTCAAAGATTTTCTCAAGCGAAACATCTAACTACGTTTCCATTCCTCCAAGACGTCACCTGGCACCAGGCCTGCAAAGAGTGTAAAATTGAAAGAGTACAGTGAACTCCGCATCAAGTCTCAAAAATCCCCAGCATCTTCACTCTCCAATCCTTCTGCTTTGATTTCCCTTACCCTATTTTCCCCTGACACACCCATGTCAGAAGGGACTGAGGACCAAACCCTAAGGTCTAGGAGACAAGAGCTGCATGCAAACTCACCATGTTAGCTGGAAGGGCTGATGATACTGAAGACTGGGCAGCATAGACTGATCTGGGTCCTCTGAAGACAGCCAAAGAATAAGAGGATGTTTGGAGACAGGTCATGCTGAGCCAGATGCTCTTTGTAAGGCTTTCATAGAGTTCCAGCAAGTCTGCTTTCAGCACCATCCAAGAAGGATTAGTGTCTTCTGTCCATGCAGAATGCTCTGATTATTTGCCAGGGCTTGTATTACACAGAGATGGATATTGGTAAGGACAAAACCAATGCAGATATCCTGGGTTCTTTTGCAAAAGGGGGGCATGGCAGTTATGATGATAGTGCAAAGAATGTGCAAAGAAGCAGAGAAAAGGGAGGCTAAGCATACCGACTTCTCTGTTTTCTGTCCATCTTTGGTCACAGAGCATACAGAGAGAGGTTCTGTAAGATGTCTGGGAGCAGCATCAGGCAAGATGATGGTAGACAACATGACTACACTAGGCACAGAGTAGGGGGAATCTCAGCTCTGGGACTGGAACTGCCACTAAGTGCTCAGGTCTGCTTTGGAGGAGATGTCACTTCACTAAGTAGACACTGGTAATGAGGTCTGGCATGTGCTCTGGTGTCTGAAGCAGCCACAGCTCTCAGATTAGCCTCACAGATGTGACAAAGTTTAAATTACCATCTTCATGCTTTCCATTAGCTTTTAATGTCAAGGGAATAAAGTAAAATAAATCACCTTTCCTCGTACATTTTATATCTTTCAGATAAGGCATTAAACCAGAACCCAAACTGCTTTGTGGTCACTCAAGATCTGCTGGTGTGTTTCATGTGGGCAAATCCACATATCCCATGCAATTGCACAACACCTTCTGCTGACCTGTGAGCATAACCACGGACACACCTGGCTTCCTGCAGGGACACTGAGCTGGCCAGAGCTGTGCTCCTGTCAATCAATAGACAAGTGCTCCGAACGATGCGCAGCAAGAGTGGTTCTGCAATTTTGGTTTTTTTTGGGGGGTTTTGCACTGGCTATTACAGCGAGACAACTTGTCAGCATTTTTCTTACCAACGGCACCAGCCTGGGTGTGGAAGATACACGTGCCCCACTGAAGCCTTGCACGATGTTGCTAGAAATTTAAACCGCCAGAAATGCCTGACTGTGAGGAGAGACAGTTACGAGCCCTACCTGTAATCAAAAACAGCACTAAAAAAGGTGTCGCCACGTTTCATCTGTCGTAGGTCTCTGATGCGGACAAGTGCATGTGGAGGGGGGACGAAGAGGAGGGAGCCAGGGCAGCAGTTCCCGCACACGGCGCGAGGGTCAGTGCCGGATTTGCCTCCCGATGCTCCCAGAACGAGGGGGGGCGGTGCAGCCGCCCCGGCTCCCCGTGCTGCTGACGCCCCTCAGCTCGGCGGCCGCAGCCCTTGGCGCCCGGCGAGAGCCCCCCTTCCCTCCCCCGCTGCCCCGGCCCCTCGGGGCGCCCCGCACCTGGCTTGACGTAGCAGGTGAGCTGCACCCCCAGGGCGCCGCCGCCCCGCT
>JAVJGJ010000047.1:68609426-68630180 GCA_035590215.1 Microhierax caerulescens | reverse complement strand
CCGCACGGAGCCGAGCCGAGCCGAGCCGAGCCGAGCCGAGCCGAGCCGAGCCGAGCCGAGCCGAGCCGGGCTCGCCCGCCCCTGCGCTGCCCCCGCACCGGGCGAGGCAATCGCTCCCCCAGCCTTTCCTCTCTCTGACTTTGCTCCCCTTGGCCACTGGCTTGGGGTCTCTCGAGGCCCCACAGCGGTACCAGAGCCCAAGGGGGGACGCCCAGGAGGAGGCACCGCTTCCCTAAAGGCCATTTGCTTTGTCAAAACCCCAGCAGCACATTTTTTCTGCTTGTTTCCTTGTTTCTAACCAGTTGAGGCAGCTGGAAGCTCTAAGTGAGGGGGTTTTGTGTGCTTTCTGCATGAGCCGGTATTTTGCAAAAGTCCGGACAACCTGTATTAAGCATGTTTTAAGCTGGACAATATTTTGCAATATGGATAGCAAAAAATATTCCAAAGCAGTCATACATAAACGTGATTGTTCAATATGATTATTTTTTCTTAAATTCCTAGTTTAACCATGCAGCAGTTTTGGAAAAATTCCATGCCAGGTGTCATCTAAACCCCACTTTGTTTTCCTGCCTTTCACAATCTCTTACAATAGCAATGTACTACAATTATTTGATCCTACAGGCTTTACAGACATGCTTAACGTAGCAATCTGAATTACTATTACATCCAGCAGGATTGCTTACAGTGCATACCTTTCAAGATATGTATTTTTCTTTAATCAAAGCCCAAACCAGAACAAAATAAATATTTCTCGTTTCAATTATTGATTTTTTATAAGTTGGGGTTTTTCTCAGCTACAATTCCATGTATTATTGTAGTTTTTAGTAAATGTTGGTTTCCAAAGAATACTGCTAGTTAAACAAAGAGATAATTATGTACCAGATGAAAAGCATGGGAATGGTTTTGAGTTTTTCCATTAAAGCTCCAGGGATTTTTGCATGATCCTTAGCTAAGAAAGAAGGAAAAAGAAAATAAGGAGAAACAAATCCTGCTACAATGTATCTAACTGACTATCCGCCAGCATCTGAGGCACCCTGATTTTGCTCAATGCCTTGTATCCTTCATGGGTTTTCAAAGCATCATCAAATTTAAATTCCAGGGTATTTTCAGTATTTGCAGAACTGCTAAGTTTCCTGGTTATAAATCCTTTCTGATGTCCACTAACCTTCAGTGTCTATTTCTTGACTGACCTTCAAGCAATTTCTTCTGTGCATTGTAAAAGGATTCCTAATCAAAGTATGGATGAGCTGATTAATAGTACATGCTTAGGGACTAGCAAATTTCTCCTAAAAAAGCCATCACCTACAGTTGCTGATATAGAGTGAACAGACCTCAAGCTTTTATTCCTTCTTTCCTTGAATAACGGTATGTCATGCAAAGTGGCATGTAATGATATGCACAATGACTAATTTGCCTGTAACTGTACCTTAGAGGACTGAACAATGAGATAAACAGAGAAGACAGCCATGTCACTGAAGTAGTACTGCTCTCTCCTATGTCCTCCATAAAGAGCTAATACCAAATTTATGAGATAGCCAACCTCCCTTACATGTCTAGAATGTCATCCCTTTACAGGGAACAGTTTACCATCTAGTTGGTATGGGGAAAGAAATGTAAACTCACAGCTGTCCAAAGTGAGATGCATAAATCCCACTGAATAATGGCAATAATAAAATAATAGCCCTGCAGAGATGCTACTTTTTCATGCAAAAAAATGAAAATGGGAAATAGTGTAGCTCAAAGGATACACTTTACTGTTGCTAAGTTGCACACAGAAGTTGTCATTACTTTGGCAGATGGGTACTGAGAGTCAGAAAAAGAAAGAGTTATTCTGTGTGAAATCAATGCCATAAATCTCAGATGACCCATACTGCCAACCCCCACCTGCACAGAAGCAATAGCAACAATTCTTCAGTGTAGCTATGAATAAAAGAGGAAAGCCCTTTCCTAAGTAATTTTGGGAATGACCTGATTATCCAAACAATTTTAAGGCATTACGTAAAATAATTTTTGTGTAAGTTGGTAGGAAAAGCACATAAAATTAGGTTGGAAATACAAGTTTAGTCTTTGTAGGTTATACTTCTATGGTTAAAATAGTGCAAAGACAGGAAATATAAATGTTTTTTTCCAGTAGCTGAGAGAAACACAGACCCTTTTCACAATGTAGTTCTTGACTGTACAATAGCTGAGCAAGAGAATGCACACACCCTGGCTTGAAAAATTACTGATAACATGGCATTGTTTCTGCAACCCAGTGTAGCTTCTCTGCACAACAGCATTCTGCATCATATTGGTGGGCTAATTTGCTCTGCACTGGCTCACAGGGCTGCACGCAGATCTGCAGACGTGCTCTGTGTTGCAACTGCTTCCAAGTGAGCTCTATCTGCCCTGTGGATAGGCCTTCACTTTCTCAGACTCTGCCTATTCTGGGATTTTACAGCTGGAGCATACTACAAATACTTAGAAGTTATTCATGATTGGTTATATTGGAACTTGCATTTTCTGAAAAATCACACCACTTTGAAATCTTAATTTGTCCCGATTTAGAATGAGAACTGTTAAATATTTCCTAAGAAATAGACATTCCAGTATCAGTGTAATTTGGGAAACAAAGATCCACAGGATTTCCAAAAAGCAATGATTTCTTCTACAGCAGCGGAGCCCTGAAACCCGGGAGGTCCTTGTATTCCCTGGATCCCTGAGACGAGGAAGAGGCCATCATACAGGAGTAGATCTGACAGAATGGAAAACTGGCAGCTGACCTGCCTAGCGGAGAGCTATCAAAAGTTATCTGTATTCCATTATAAAGCTTGCTGAGATAAGCTTTCATGAAACGTTTCACTCTCAATGAACCAGCAACTTCTGACAGAAAACATGCCAGCAGAATGGTGTTTCCAAAGAGATGCATTCATAGCCGAATGACACAACGACAAAAACATCTCAATCTTGGCTACACTAGCTGATCAGCATTAGTTCAGTGCTACGAGTCTCAGCCTCCTGAAGTAACAATTTTTGCGTCACTTTCTGTTCTCCTAATTGCTGACTGCACTCCCTCAGTAACGCCACATGTGAGCACTAGTAATGCAGCACGTACTCCTTGTTAATGCATTCATGCTTGGATAGAGGAAATCTCTTGGAAAGAGATTTGTGTCTTCTACTTTGAAGGCTTATAGTTAAATACAGATCACCAGACTGCCCAGAAATTCTCCTGATCAAACCACCTTGACAAGGGGTCTCTCTCGTTCCACAGGGCCCCTATATCATGGTAGTGGGAACAGCACACAAGTGATGAGGGAAGATGGCTCTTGAGCAACTCTAGAGTTACATTTTGGAAGACCCTACTGTTTTCACAAGCTTTCATGCAGAAAGTGTTCTACTAAAAGGAGGTGTGCTTGAGGTACATCACACTAATGTGCACTTGGGCTGCCACAAACTATGGAGCATGATCCCCTGCTGGACATAAATAATGTTTTTAAATAAATGTCATCTAGTGCAAGAGATACCTAACCATTCCATGTTAACTGCTGTATTTCCTTCCATACATCGTTTCTAATGGCTAAAAGGATAACTTCAAATCTAACCTGTTGTCTCGCTCTCATTACAGGAGTAGCAGAAACTATCACTTACTAGTAAAACTGCCTCAGAATTTCCCATTATAAGATCTGGTTTGAGTTATTTATACTTTTTCCAGTTTCTGACTATTTGGACCAATACATAAACAGGTAGGTTTTTGCCTCTGGCAGTGGTCTTTGGAAAGAAGCATAGAGGCCATATGAAAAGCTATATACTGTATGCAAAGTATGTGACAGAAATTAATTGACAACAGCAGTCTTAATTCTGGCATTTAATAAGTCATTAAAGTTTTATTTTGCAGCCTTAATAAAAGCTTTGGTTTTGTATATGCTTATGTGTTAAATACTTGGTATAAAATAAATCACTGGTAGGTTACTACCTATCAAAACTCCATGGCCCCTGCAAAAGCAAACATATGTAACTGTGGTATAGGTTGGACTAAAATGTACCAGCTACTACTTTTGGAACATCAAAGAGCCCTGAGGGAAAAGTGACGGTGGTTAAAGAAAATATTTTTAAAAGCTAGTATAAGGAAAAGGTCTTGGATCCACTAAAATGAATGGTAAAGCACCCAGAGCTACAAATGGTGTCAGGATTTCGTGCAGAAAACCAAAGCAGAGAAAAACACAACCAAACCCTAGAAAACCTGCAGCTACCTGGGTGCAAGACTGGATTCTTTATCTTTACAAGTCTTCAAATCACAAAACCAATGTTTTTCCAAACCAAAAAATATTTGGCTTAGTATAGGGTATGTGTGTAGAGGTTTTTGACCTGTGTTATAAAAAAGAACAGACTTAGAGATCTAACGTTCACTTCCAAAACCTATGAAACAGGGCTTGTCAATATGAAAGTAGGACAAGATGGTCCTGTTTATATCTTACTTTAGTTGCTGGATTCGGTTAACATTAGTCTTCTTGAAACCTGAAAAAAAGCAACCATGTTTGAAATTATATACTTAATGTTTTGAAAAGCTTTTGGCAATGTTCTTCTATCAATTTATATTTAACAGAAACAATGACTATTTCAAGCACTGGCCAGCAACAAAGAAATGAAATCTTAACCAAGGGAAGTGTTAGCTGTGAAATCTGTCAGTGAGTACTCCAGACAACAGACACATCAGGTGTGAATTTGATAATGTTTCTACTTGGTTTTAGACAAGTGTAAAATCACTGTTAAAAATGGGGCCTTGGACCTGGAGTTCAGAAATATGAAATCTCGACTGATGTCTATATTTCACTAATGCTGAGAAATATCACCATTCAGTCTTGAGGCTGCCAAAGAGAACAAAAAAAAAGACAGGTAGATCCCAGATAATTTTAATGCACACAACTTAACAGAAGTGTGATTTCAGAACAGCCAAGCTGCAGAGTTACAAAAAAGACGGGAACGCATCTTGGTGCCTTTTGTCTTTAGGGTGAAAATGAGGAGAAAACTGCAGTTGTAATAATTGCTACAGCAACATTTTGTCCTTTTAGTTCATGAGAATTTTTAGTTTTCCAGAGTTACAAGGGGAGAAACAGCATAGGAGTGATACCATGGAGCATTTATAGGTTTACAGTTCTTTATCTTTGTTCATTCAAGAACAACTGAGGTTTTTCATATACAGCAAAAGGTTTTTCAGATGTACCCAAGGAAAGGGCATTGCCAAGAATGGCTTCTGCAAAGCTAGGCGGCACAGTAGCAGCTGACAATTTAGACTTGTGCATTCCCGTATGCAAGCTTAGAATTTTAAGAAAAGGGGGTTTATTCTTGGAAACATGACTACATTAAGGCTGTTTAAGATACTGAAAACTGTAGACTTGATCCTCATTTACCCCATGTGAAGAAGCTTTACTACAGATGTAAATCAGGTGCCCTGTTTTTTCCAACTTACTATAAAACCTCTTACAACAAACACCCCATATTTGCTTATTTTGGTGCCTTTCTGTCAATAAGAACTCAGTTTTCTCCTTAAGAGAGGAACTACACTCTTGCTGTATAAGAGAAAAGCAAATTAGCTTGGTTCCTAGCACAGGATTCTGCACAGTAACTCACAAGGTTCTTCTCAATAATGCTCCAGTGTCTGGTGATCTCTCAAATACCCTTTGTAAACAGTTTACATTGATCTTTGCTCCAAGCTGTGAGATGTTTATGGATCTTTTTTCAGTATGGCTATTTGCCCACCATCAAGACCTTATTCTGGTAATCCTAAAAATAGGCTAGGATCAATTACAAAGACTTTTTCTCAACAATGTAGTTCTAAAATAAATTTAAAGCCTACAATTTTGGCAAAAAAACACATAAACAGTCAAACTGGAAATGTTTCAGACACTGATTGATCAAGACCCAGCTGAGTTTATTCTACTTGAGATAGATTTTCATCAGATAGTCCAAGAAGAGTGTTTGTTTTGGCCTCTGTTTCTAGAAATAATATTAACCTGGCAAAAATGATGTTTCTATAAAGAAAAAGGCCATTGAGCAGGCTAAATATCTGTGTCTTTCTTCTCATGTACTACACTAGTTTCACTTACATCCTGTGTTTGCTCAGTATTTTCAGGAGCTGTGTTAGAGTTTCTGTGCTGTGGTTAAATCACCTATCTAGCTCTGTGTGGTACTTACCTGGTCAGAGTTTGTGAGAAGGTCACAGTCCAATGCAGGTACGTTCAGAACACATGTAGGACCTGAAGAAGTGTTCCCTTCCCATTCTTCACCCATAAGGATTTGATTCACAGACAGTTATGGTGCAGATTTCCAGGCATTTAGACACAGTCTCATAGGTAATGGGACCCAAATATTTTTAGTCTGAGGTGACATTTAGCTCTTTTTACATTTTTAGGTGGCTTTAAATGCCTTTGGCAACCTGAATACAAATGTCCAGTGGCAGACTCAGGAAACCAACTCCGGTCTTCCAAACCCTTGTTTAAGTCCTTCACCTCACTCTCCATTGCTTTATTAGCAGTCTTCTGTGTTTTCAAGGGAAAGAGCAGGCTTCCTTACCCTCTAGAAATATTTGAGGCAGATACATTGGAGAATGTGAGACCCAGAGTTACTAGGGGAAAAGAAGACTATAAAAGACATTAAAACTATGGAAATTTTCATTTTTAATTGAAGAAGATTACACTTTTCATTTCAAATGACCCTTATAGAGGAAAAGTGGTATATACTGTGGTCAACCAAAACTGTCTTCACTTTATGAGACAAGAACATATCCGCAAATCTGTAAATGTTTAAGTCTTTTTCTGGAGTATGTTCACATAAATGAGATGTTCCTTTTGTATGTCTGTATCATAAGGCAAGGAATTAATTCTGCATAGGAAAGGAAAAGAAAACTGAATACAAAAAAAAATATGATTAAAGATGTTGCATTTGTTTCTGAAAGTCCTATTACCTTTTCAACACTCCACCATCAGAACAAAGTGTAGCATTTGCTTTTCACAGTCTTCAAAAGTAACAAATCAAGTGCATACTATGTACGTGACAATACTGACTGCTTCAAAGATCAGTGCATGACAGTTGCAGAATTTGCTTGGAATGCACATTTATATGTTCCAGGTTCACTTGCAATGTATGCTTTTCAACTTTTCTCTTTATCCAGCCGTCAGCTCAAGCTCAAGTTGAGCCAATGAAGATTTAAGAAAATACTTGCTTCAACTTGCTTTCTTTCCATGCTGTGAACTGGGCATCATCTTTGACTCAGACGTACATCCAGAACCTCTCAGATCATCTATGTCTAGAGATTGCTGATTATTATTTTGCAGCATCTCTGAAATAAGTGCCCTCTTTCCATACGTCAAAGCTTGAAGCAAGGCTCTCATTTCATATCCTTATCCCTGGTTTCCAGATGTGGTCTTTCCCTTCTCATTTATTTTTTCTTGCTCTGAATATTATTTTCTAGGCCCAGTACTTTTATTGTATCACAGTCTCTACATTCCTTAGCTGGCACTGGCTTCCCATTTGTATCAAACATATGCTGCTGATCTTCACTTTCAAGTCCCTCTACAGACTCTACACCACACCACCTCTCTTTCACTATAGACTCTCATCAGCTCTCATCTCTCCTTTGCCCATTTATTAAAATTTACAAGAGCCTTTGCATTTTATTCTTCACAACTGAAACTTCTAAAAAGCCTTTTTGTAAGTTTTTTTCAAATCCAGGGACAATGTAATACACATACTGGCTACTCCACTACTGCTACCAGTACTTCATAAAGTCTCTGTCAGCTGGGGATAATCTAATGCTGCTGCAAAGGATTTTCATTTGAAAATGAGCAAAATACTGAAGACTGAAATGTGAGGAGTACATAAACAATCTGAACTATGTTCAGAGATAATCCAAGTGATTAGAATAGTGTTAGTGAGGCAAAAAGGGAGCAGAAATAGAAACCTCAACATGAATAAGAAAGCACGGTGTATAAATACAAAATACAGTGGACTGAACATGGGTATGGGACAAGCACTTCCTTAACTGCTTTGCTGAAATACAGCCACAAACCAAAGCCACACCCCTTTTCCAGAAAATCCTGGACAAAATTGGTTAAGAGCCTGAAGTTATTTGTTAAGTCTATTTGAGAAAATAATCTGCTTATTTTCAGAGAAACGTTATCAGCCAAAAGATCTTTCATGCTTATTGTGTTTTTAGAGCAGAAGGATCAGTTTTCTCAAAGGCGAGCTACATTATTTGAAATACTTTCTGCAAAAATTTTACCCAAAAAACAAAGCTACATCCTGACTTAATGTGTCCTGCAAGAAACTCTTACAATTGCCACTGACCTAGCTAGTACACAGGAACCCTGATCCCCAGGAAGAGAAAAGACTAGTAAAGCATATGATCCTGGCTGGAATACTTGAGCTGTTGAATGATTCTAACTTCCTTTGCTGGGTCAAAGCTTGCTTTTCCTTATTCTCATAGAAAGCTCTGTTGTAGTCAGCAGATGGTTATGTCACTACACAAAAGTACAAATGTTTGTTGGTAATTGGACACTCAAAGTATCATATAAGGAAAATATGACAGTATTTAATACATTAATTATAACTGTATTCTAAAAACAATACAAACCATACGTTGCCACTATGTAGAGTAGGAACTTGAATTATTTAACAGAAGAGGAAGTGAGAATTCACTTCCTCCTGCTAAAATTTAAAAAAAATGCTACCAAAGGAAGCACAATGCTATTGTCAAGTTCCTCTTTTACATATTATTGATTCTATTAAATTCAAATAGACTTCATATTCAGCTTGTGTTTTATGAAAAATGTATTGTCAACATCATCTGGAAAACACTAGTAGCTTACTACATCTATCGCATTAAAGCATTCATTGCCTTATGTTTTGTGAATCATGTGAGATGCTAATTTTGAGTGATGCAACCATATGTGGAGTGGTGTAATCTCTGCACAGTGGAAGGAAAGTCTCACCAAGAGAGAGATGTGGCACACAGACATTTGGTTGCAGTCCAGCACCTACTATAGGCCATGGGAAGCTGTAGAAAAAGAGAAAATAGAAAGGTCAAGGTCTCCAGATCCTTGACAGTAATATTCAGAGCTCAGCTGCACATTACCTGAGCAGGCTATGTACTAGCCTTCAGATAATCTACAATTTCATGGAGGCAAATTTTTATGGACAACATGGAAATAAAAATGTTCCCTGGCAATTTTACACTTAATTATCAGCAGCAGTGTAAACCATCAAGCATGAGCTGAGACCACTGCTGCAGTGTGTTAAGCTCCAGCATAGCTTTTCTTTTAGCATTCACCATATAAGATCATGGTAGGATGGAAACTGATGAATATTTATCTGTTTAACGATTATCTTGTATCTTACAAAAATCTAACATAGTGTTCTGAGGTGGCCAAAACAGGGCAAAGCTCTCATGGTATGACAAAGCTCTAAGTCTCACAGTTGTGTATTACATGTACTTTTTCTGTTCTGTTTAAGTTCTGCAGACTTAACTTGCAGTGCTATGACATCTCTGGGTCTGGCTCACTGGGACCTGCCAGAAAGGACTGTCTGTGTACCCAAATTCCATCTGTTGGTTTTACATGCATGAGCTAATTTCATATGCACCTCCCTTTGAGGTGGAGCAAGAAGATTAAATTCTTATCAGTTTTCCCCATCTGCTTCCATATTTAGTGTAAGGACTTGAAGCAAGTTCTGCTTCCTGCTTTGGCCCCTTATGAGTAGCAAGGGCCACACACCTAAAATCTATGTTACAGGAACTATCGGGATCTTCTGTTTTAGAAAAAAATAGGTCTGATGGCTACTTCTGAAGGTTTCCATCAGTACCTTGCAGCCGATGCTTACACTGATGGCAACAAGTGATTGTACAAAACCTCCACTTCTCACTTTTTCATATCAGAAAATAGAGCTAGTTTATAGTGCTAGTTTCCTGATACTATCCCTCACCCTATATACACATAATGACTGGCGAAATATAAATATGCTCTAAGGGATGCAGTTATTTACTATAAACAGCAGAGAACTTTGCAGCCTGATATTGACACACAGCTTCAGAAAATCAAATGCATGTGCAAAAAGATGTAATCTAGAATTTGACCCGATGAGATGAAGAGTAAATACATACTCAGATTCTGGGGGTACTTTCTGGCAAGCAAAAAATACTGATAATTATCTCCATAAAGCTTTCTGCAAAACACTGTGAAAATTACGGGGGAGTGGGAAGGGGCGTGTGGGGTGGCAGTACAGATTTATTTTGAACCCTAAAAAATAGAAAAAAAATCTCAAAATGAAACTATGACACTGTTTTCAACTATTTTGTGTAGTTTCAAAGGCTCTCCATGGGCCTTCAGACGATGGGGTAAATTTTAATATTCATGTGAACGTAATGGAACAGTCAACATCTAGCAAGCAAATGAGAAAGTTTAACAGTGGTACAACCAGAGGACCAGCTTCAGAGCTGGTTCTCGCATGAGTTAACACAAGTTGACCTTTGGATGGAAGAAATTTCAAATGAACATTCTACCTGTGTAAATCATGCTTGCAACATTTTAACAAACAGGAAAAAAGTGCATAGGGAAATAAATCGCAGTGAAAAGAAGTGAGTAACAAAAGGGTTGAAGAGCTTGAAAGAAGCAAAATACATAATTAATTTACTTCTATTAATCCAGCCAGGCTATTCCATCTTCTTTTGTCTTCTAATGCCTTTTATATTCACTTCAGTAAGAAACTTCAAAACCTTGCTCATATCAAGCTTAGTTTGTCATACATGTGAAATCTAACACACGACATTAATAAAATCAAATGTCTAGTTTAAAATGATGCTTCTCATTAAGCTATCTTTTGTATACATTGCTCTGAGCAACAACTAAAAGCCTATCTTGTAAAGCTAAAGAAACAATGTTAATAATAAATGCTGACATTTTCAAATGAAGACCCTCAGGTTATCATTTTCTACTTAATAACAGACAGCATTCTGAATAAGTTAGATGCAATTTCAATATTCCATTTCACATTTACAGGTTTCCTTTTAAGGGTGCAGACAATTTCATTTTATCATAAGATTAATAAAGCTAATAAACAAGATATGTTAGTCAGGCCTTTCCTACCTCAGATGCAATTTGTGTTAGATGCTCAGCTCTCACAGTGAAGAAGTGGACCAACTAGAACAGATGATTTTAAAGAACAGAAGAGGATATATATCCACTATGTATAAACAGTCAGAAGAAATATGAATGTACACAGTGATATTTATGTGTAAGAGCCAGAAAACTTAGGCTCTGATCTAAAACTCATTGAACCCAGGGAAAAGGCTCCCTCGGGCATCTCTGGCTTTTGAATCAAGGCCTTTGAAATTTTAACAGTATAAAGCCTGGACATGTAAATCGTTGCCTGAACATATTCTACATGTAGAAATTGAAGCCATTGACTTACCTGAGGCCCTACCACAGAGGGAAAAAAATGGAAATCCATCTTGAAAATCATCATGATAGGCAGAACTGTAGTAATTAAGCTTTGATCATAAACTTTTCAGAAGCACTTCTGTCCTAATTTCCTGCAGTTAAAAGCGTGAATCTGCTAGCTTCCCTGCTGACATTTTCAGATAGACTTAGACCCTCTTCTTCAGCTTTTCATCCAGGTTGAGGTTTTGTTTTGCTTTTGGTTTTCCACTATAAGAACCAATGCATATAAGCTTTCCTATGAATAGCTATGGAGAAAGAATTCTATTGTCAGATCTGAGTCACTTAAAGGTGCCATCAAAAGCATAGAAGGGTAGATGGGCAGAAGGAAATTAATCTAGCCATAGCCATACACCTGCTCTTCAGCATGTTGAGTTTTGGCTTCTTCATTTGTTCTGATTTTAAATAATTGTATGTGATGAACTTGTTAACTAGCTTCTGTATTCAGTGCAGTTGTACTTAAAGTTAGTTTACTGTGATTTTTCAAAAGCCATTTTTGGTAGTTTCTTCCATATAAACTTCCAAATAAGGGCTTTCCATCTTCCTCATAGGAAGTTTTATAGTTTACAGGTCTACCACAGTACTGCACAATCACATAGGAATATAAAAAAAAAACCCAACCCTAAACAGAATTAATTCTTATTGGAAAACATAAAACCTATAGTTGCTACTTGCTTATCTCTAAACTTTCTGCTTTTGGCCTTACCATCTAGGAAGATGCCAGAGATACACATTTTTCCAGAATGCCCTGACATCACAGTCTGATGTGGTGCTATGATTCACTTCACACTAACTGCAACCTCTTTGAGGTTTCTGGAAAAAAAAGGAAAAGTGTCTTGGTGAAATAAATTATCTGGTGTACCTCAGAGGATCATCCAGTCACAGTACCAAGGATACTTAGAGTGTCTGCAGAGTACTACTTGAAAAGAGGATACTCCATCCTTAAGATATCACTTGCCTTAAACTGATGCTTTTTTATCCTATTCTGCAGTTTGTATCTATGCTTTTTCCTTCTGTGTTCAAAGCCTTCATTCCTCCATCATTCTGAAAATTGTTTTGTTTAAATAACAATACGAACAAACCTTTCAACTGTATGTTATGTGTTATGCTACCACAAAAGATCTAATTAATATGTTAATACTAATTTCCTTTTTTTTTAACTGTTGGCCAGTGGCACAATGGCTTGGCAATATCTAATATATCTGCAGCCTTTCCACTCATAACGCTGAGGGCTATGGGCTGATCCTGCAGGGTCTGGGCAGGTAAGATCCTGATTAGCGTAGTATCACATTTACCCTGTAGAGAAAACGAAGATCAGTTTCTAAAATCATTATCAGTGTATAAAGTGATGTCAATGAAACTTACAGGAGCGCATATATGGTAAAACATTAATTTTTGCTGATGAAATGCTGGTTTCCTGAGGCTAGTAACACACATATTTGTTCCCTTTCAAAAACAGATGTTCTGCTTTAAATTATCTGCTGCTTTATAGAAACTGACATTACAATGAAATACAATCCACAAGGACTATGAAGGTCAATACAGTTCCCTCTGAGGAGTTGAGAGCTTACAATGACTGCATCTACTCAGTGATCTGCTCTCCCATGATAAGAACGATTTTTAATTGCATGTGTTAGATCTTGAATCCTGCAACTGCAGTGAAACACACGATTGTAATGTGGGTGGGGTGCACGTCTCTTCTTTCCATTAGAAAATGAAAAGCGTTTGGAGAAGAGTAGAATGGAGGGCTGGAATTCAGGAGCATGATTCTGTTGCACATTCATTTTAGCTGAGAGGACAAAACAAATTTGGAAGCATTACATATTTCTACCTGGTCTTGCCATAAACTTTGCCTCTCTCTAACATTAGGACACGCACTGTTAATCAAAGTCCCTATCTGCTCCAGCGTTTCCCTCACCACATTTCTTCCTTATGAATACATGATGGCCTCCACCCATCCCACTGCAGCACAATGCTCATGCTCTTGAACGCAGCCCAAAAACTTTACAGACAGCATTCAGTATTTTCTGGGATTTCTATGATTTTCTCCTTGCTTTCTAGAGATGTGCCATTCTCATCAGCACTGTTCCTCATAGAGTTACAAGGAGAGCTGGAAAATACTGCCGTTCAACTTTCTCGGCCTTATTTCAGGATTCTTGGAGAGGACAGGAGCAAATCTAGGTACAGAGAAACAAAGGATTATTTGTACAAGCAGAATAGATTTTTTTTTTTTTACATTATCATAACAAATACCTTGGTCATGTATTTTAACAACAGCAAAATAAGTGCAAAACCACTAGTGTGATCAGGGTGTGGCCATGTTACTGGTGGGTCACATATAGAAGTGAAAAAAGAGTTTTTGACAACAAAATGCGCATCAAATATTATTCTTTTAATACATGCAAAGTGCTCACTGCAAAATGCTGATTTCAAAACTGACTTTGGAATAATTAAAAAAAAAAAAAATCATTGCCAACTGACCTTTTGAAATTACTTCTTTCCTTGGCACCACAGTGATCTCAGAAGCCAAAAGAAGCAACTGTAAAGAAAGTCAGCAAAGACAATATGTAGTATCCATGGAATCTCAGACTCTCAAGCTGCTGAACTAATAACTTTATTAACTATTCACATGATTTTTCAAATGTTGTTTGCCAAATTTAGACTTAATTTCACATGCAAGGCCAAAGACACAGTTCTGACCTCAGCAAAGTCTCGGGTAAATTTTAGCCAGCTTCTCAGTGAAGTGACTTGGGTTTTTTTAAATAACATGAGCAGAATAACATACTATTCCCTAAATGCATTCTTAAATATGGCTGAGCTGTCTCAGCTGGAATTTTTCAAAGCAATTACCCCTCAAAGCATTGAAACATATTGGCTGTGCAAAACATGGTGGTAATTTAAAATGCTGCCATCCTTCTGCCACAATTATTTTGTCTCCAGCAGTGCTGGAGGAACAGAACATAGGCTTTCTTGGCTGCTTTGGAGCAAAACCTGGAGTTTTTAATATAAATTGCCTGTAAACACAAGATTAAGTTAAACTATCTGGTGACTTTTCTAAACTAAAGTAGCAGAAGCAGGAGATGGTGACACCTTCAGTGTTGTTCACTACGCTGTCAGTGCCGTAGATATGTAAGAAAAAAACCTGGCTACGAGCATGGGTCTGGCGAAGCTATGGACAATGAAAACAGCATTTCAGCTCCAGAGAGGAGTCTGTTCGCATGCCACCTGCAGCATCAGAATGTCATCTTTTTGACTTGACATTAACCTTCTCAAGGCTGCCCTGAGTTTTCTGACATTTGACTTTTTAACTTAAGATGGAAACCTCTGAATTTCTTCTTTTTTTTCCTCCCCATCTTTTTAATGGAGTTTAACATGTTATAAAATTATTTCTGCTCAGTGAATAAAATTAAGTGCACTTCAAAGCAGCACTTTGCAACACTACAAAATGACATAAAAATGCCAGAAAAGCAGTTTGCTGCCCTGCGGTCGCGTTATGCAAGAGATGTGGAGTCACCGAACAGAGTGGGGAAAGAAACACGTTTCTGCGTGAAGCCCAGAGCACCTAGTCGGTGCACGGCCCGCAGCCCCCCGGCCCGGCGCAGGCTCCGGGAGAGGCCGTGCAGGGCTGCCCCCGTGGGGAAACGGCCCCGGCCGCAGCCCCTCCGCCTGCGCCTCCGGCCTCGGACTCCGTCCTGCGGGCAGCCCGGCTGACCCTAAGGCTCTGGAGAGGAGGGGGCCTCTCCGCAGCGCGGGGAGACCCGTCCGCCCCAGCTCCCCACATCCCTCGGGCCGGCCTCGAGCCGCGGCGTGAGGCAGCCCCCGCTCCTTCCCGCGCCGCCAGCCTCCCCCGCCGCGGGGCCTCTCCGGGGCGGCTGCCGAGGAGGGCGGAGGGCGGCGCAGCGTGCGCCGGGGCGGCTCCCGCGGGGGTGGGTGCCCAGCAGCCCGCGGGGCGGCCCCACTTCCCAACGGGCGGAGGGCGAACGCGTTCCCGCCGCGCCGGGGTACCGGAGAGCTGCCCTGCCGCCCCTCGCCTCCTGCTCGCAGTGCCTCTGGGAGCCGGCGGCCCCCACCGCCCGCCTGCCAAGGTAAGCCGGGCAGGGAGAGGTTAGCCAGACCCCCAGGGGCTCCCAGCGCCAGCCCAGAACCCCGACGGGGCGGGAGGGCAGAGGGTGCGGCCGCCGTGGGAAGCGTGAGGTGCCCGGCGGCGGCGTGGCGAGGGGCGCGGGGTATCCCGGTCGCTGTGGTGAGAAATCATGCGGGCAGGTACCGGTGCTCCGCCAAACTCTGCTCTGGGCACGGCTCGTGGCGCCTCTGGGAGGCGGCAGCCCGGGGTGGCAGCGCGGGTGCCCGCCGAGGGGAGCCCGCCTTTCCCGCCCCGCCGGCTGCGGAGCCCGTGAGGCGGCCGCCCTTCACACAGGCCTCCCGCCTCGGGACCGGAGCCTTCCGACGGCAAACGTGGCCTGAAATGGGATAGTGGGATTCAGTGCTGCCGTGCTGGGCCCCGGTGTGGGTTGTTCTCTTCGGTGGGGTTAAGCCGAGTCAGACCTATGCTGTGCCCAGACCCTGAGGGGGCGAGGAGGAGGTGGGTCACGCCCAAGGCGGGATTGCAAACCTGGCCCGGCAGGTGGGACCCCTGGGGACTCGCAGTACCCAGCGGTACGTGGTTGTGTTGGGAAAGCGAAAGCAGGCAGGAGAAACTGCAGAGCAAGTGGTCTGGCACCAGCAGCCAAAAAATACGGCATGTGAGTGTGCTAATCTATCAATCTTAAACTAAGCATGTAAGACAGTGGTGTGGTTATGGCAAAACAGCCAGTACGGACTTCCAAGAAACACCGTTTATGCCTCTCTGCTGGTGGTGGATTTGACCATGTGGTTTAGGGAAGAAATAGATATGTCTCCTGACTTTGAGAAGGCCCATCCTGCATGATACCCTTGTGTGAACACCATGGATAAGTAACATAAATACAGTCTCCACAAGTTTGGGGTGTTTTTTTCAGTCCCTTGTGCACCAAAAGAGAACTTATTAAATCCATTCATGGTCACACTGGGAAGATGCATCTAGTAGGGTCTTTTAGGCAGCATATCATCCAGCCTGTCTTAACTATCGTTAAAAATTTGGATGCAAGAATATAGCCTACAGACAAAATATTTAGGGTGCTACCAAACTGGGACAGACAGTTTGACTTTTCGAGGTCCCTTCCTGTCCCAGATTACTCTGATTCTGTGATTAGCTTGGCTCCAGCTTGACTCTACCCCTCAAAACTTCTGTTTGCAGGATTTTGGCAGTTGTTTTTCCTCTTTGGTTCTAGTTCCCCTCTGTAAATTACATGACATGTATGTTCTGTCATCAGTTCCTGACTTGCTTCTAAAAAATACTAATTTCATGTATGACTATTGATTTCACTCCTAATTTATTACCCTGCTGCTGCACAAGAGTGATGTAAATGTAGTGTTTCCAGGGCTCATTTTAGTATATGTTTCATTAGAGGCAAATAGGTAAGCCCCAGTCCTTAGGAGGGCTATACTAGATGACCTGCACCACCTGTGTAGGCTCCTTACTCATTTGTCTTCCCTGAATTTACAAAGTTGTTTTTTTTTTTTCTAGAAACATTGTAAAGAATGTGAATTTAGGTTAAAATTTTGTTTAAAACAGAATGTTTAACTTTTTGCTGGACCTGTTCAGTTGTTTTCCCCTGTGGGCTTTCTAAGGAGACTATTATGTTTAGTTGTAATTCCTGTTTTGTGTAAGCATTGCTTAAAAATTGAGATAATTTGGTTTGAAATATGGATTACAAATGTCTTTGGGAGGTTTAATCAATGGAGCATTACAGATAGCTGAACAACCTTTGTTTTATATTCTCAGAGAATTCTGATCCATCTGGGACCACACATGTATGCTCTCTCAAAGGGTACTTCTATTCATTCCCTGTGTCATCTGTTTCTTCATTAAATACTCCTGTAGGTACTACAGACTCTTCTGAGGCTTGGATGCAAATATGACTGAAGGCTTAAAGTAATTATTGAGTAAATTGTGTTTTAATTGTTCATGCTGGAATTTGTGATTATTTCATGTGCAGTATCTTCAAGCTAGGTGTGATGCCTTTGAAGTGGTGGTTTATTTTGTTATCAAATGTATTTATTCCAGCTAAGTTTGATTTTTACAGATCAAAAGTCTGATTTTCACTATACTTGAGCAGTTTCTGCTAGATCACATGCTGTAACTCATGCACCTGTGAATCAGGCTATAAGCTTGATCTTTTTTTAAGTTGTACAACTCTAGAGGCTGACACATTTGGGAGGTTAACAGTATGCACAAAGGGGGCAACAGGATGAACAGAGATGCCTGGTGGATGTTGTAGCAGCTTAACTCAGTATTGTGGCCCGAGGTTTCTTACGTAGTGAAGAATTTACCCAACCCATGAAGTATTTGCTTTTCCTGTTTCACCTTTCCTTTTAGAAGAAGTGTCACAGAGCAGTGAGAGAAACAAGAGGCAGAAAGCTTTCCTTCTCTTGCTCTGCAGTAGGTGGTGAAGGGAGAGGTAGGACTCGGGTAACCTGTGGATGGAGGGATCAGATATTGCATCTCTCTGACCCTACAAAAGGACTGAGAAAACTACCAGAAAACCAAACAAGGTTTACCTTGTTCAAGAGAGGACCTGTCTCGTTTGCAGATTCATGAATATCCGTCCTTTAAGACAAAGATCTGGGAATGTGGATTTTCTTGAAAAAGTGTTTATGTTTCAGAGGTGGCTTTACAGGAATGTAGTTGAATTTGATTTTCCTGTATGTCATTCAAATATCAAGGCCCCTATCCTTTCCTGCCCTCTCTGCAAACTACATGTGTTTTTCTTTCCCACAGACCATTTTTTCATCTTTCATTTCAGTGCATCTTGACTTGTTTTATTGTAGGCCCATTGACCTGTTGTGATGATGACTTCGCATGGTCAGGTGCTGATCTGCAATGAAAGTAAAAATAAGACCTCTTATTTGCCTACAGTAGTGCAGGAGCTTTAGCTTGTTTTTTTTTAGAAGGTCTCCAGTGACAGCGATAACTTGCATTCATGCAGACCTTCCAGAGCACTTCTTAGACTTTATAGGCAGGATCCTCCTCACCCATTAGACATTAGCATTTGAGTTAGTCACCTGAGGTTCTGAGTCACCTTTACAGTCAGGTACTGCTAAAACTTGGTTCAGCTGTCCAGTTTTAGACAGCTGCCATGAATCATGCTCTATAAAATTACCTTTCTTTCCCTTCATTGGCTAAAAAGAGCCTGGGATGAGCAGATCAGATGCAGATGTCATGGAAAGTCCACCATATATCATTTCATGATTAGGAGTGATCTGTGACAGTAAAATTGCTCTTGGCAATTTTAGGCAGCTTTCCTTAACCAGCCTATTGATTCATAGCTACCCTAGATAGTAACTGTATAGCTGCCAGTGTAGAAGATAGTATGTTGCACCGTGAAAGAAAGAAGCCAGTGTGCCATGTTGTTCTTAAGTTTCTGCAGGAAACTTTTGAGCATCTGCATGAGCATACATGAGCATGTGTTCTTCACCACCCCTCAACATTAATTTATAGCACTGCTCCTGGGCTGTGAATTAAAAGGAAACACAAATGACTTTGATCTAACTTACAGCTTCAATGTGGGTTTCACAAGCTGGTTTGATAGTGACTTTTTAAAAAGTTTAAGTCTGTCATTAGCTTCAAAGCCTTTTTTTCCTTTAAAGTGACCTTTTAGATCTGTGGCTAGCTAATTGCTCTCATAATTTTTGCTACCAGAAGCTACATTAGCCTGCACATAACACTGCTGCTGCTTTTTAAGCATTGATCCAGCATGCCATGAATTTAGGCTCAGATAAAGCAGGGCTAGAGTTATGAGTATTTGGTGGAGTAGATGAATTATGAATCCTAGAAGAAAAAGAAGGTTCAGTAAATATGAACCAATTTTTTCTATGATACTCTGTTTAGAAATGCATATAGAGACATTTCTGATAGAAGTTTTGCACTGGATGCGTCTCCTCAGTCCATTCTCATTTTTACTTTTACTCTGTATTTGCTTGTAATCTAAAGCAGTGGATGTAGAAGTGTGATGTGTAACACTAATATCAAAGGACAAAACTCCTTGTGCATCTGTTATCAGTGGTGGGCAGACCCTACATGGCTGGTATCACTAACAACAGAATGTTCTCAGTTGTCTTCAGACAATCCAACTGATACAATAAAAATGTTGGTGAAAATCTTGTCATTGTACCTACAAGTGGGGATGTATGGGGAGTAAATCTGCTTCTAGCAGTGTTGCTAGTCCATCAGGCAGAGAGAATGGCTAGGAGCCAAAATCAGAGGCACTCACCAGATGCTTTTGCTGATAAAAATTGCAAATTACCTGCCGAGTCCCCAGTTTTAGGCAAAATAATGTGTCTGCTTAGAAGGCAGCTCACCAAGAGAGCGGGCAAGATCTACAGAATTGTCACTTAAGCTGCTGGCATCAAGTCCATATAGGCAGCAAATGAAAACATGCACCTCAGTGGCCTTAGCTGGTCTGTTTTGGTATTCTCACTGTATCTTCAGATAGCCCAAACTGCAGGCACATTATTACTTTTCTTCCACAGTACAGAAAGATTTTGATGTGATTTTGAATTGTTTAGTATTTCTGACAGTACGAGAAGCCTCCATTCTCTCACATGCTATGGGAATTTCATTGAAGCACAGAAATAAGAAGGATGTTTCAGCCTAGAACGTGTTTTTAAAGGTGGATTTTTTGTGTTTTTTTGTCTCTGATTGCGAATTTTTAAAAATAATCATTTAAATAACAGTCAAGTCTACTGTTTGCTGTGCTTTGTGATGAAATCTTATGTTTGGAAGATCTGCTGTACATGTGGCTTGCAGGGCCTAAGTTGCTGAGATAACCCAAAGCAAGTGAGAATACGTGCTAAAAACATGAACACAGATAACATTTCCAAATACTTGTTGTGATTGCAGCTTAGTTTTGTACTTTGATGACCATGTCTTCATGACTGAGGGGAAGCTGGCAAACCTAATGTTTGAGAGAACAAACACAAAGGACCCAGTGGTTTTGGGTGCCAGCCCTAGGAACAGGTTCAGCATAAACTTAACTGCAGTTTTCTCTCTGGGGGGCCATGTTCTTCCATGAAATTCAGCAAAGCCTTTCTTATCTGTCACTAAATTGACCTCCTTTGTCTCCCCTGTGTCATGCCCAGAGAAGCTGTGGATGCCCCATCCCTGGCAGTGCTCAAGGCCAGGCTGGATGGGGCTTGGAGCAGCCTGCTC
>JAVJGJ010000047.1:68582634-68609326 GCA_035590215.1 Microhierax caerulescens | reverse complement strand
GAGAAGCTGTGGGTGCCCCATCCCTGGCAGTGTTCAAGGCCAGGCTGGATGGGGCTTTGAGCAACCTGGGCTAGTGGGAGGTGTCCCTGCCCATGGCAGGGGGGTTGGAACTACATGATCTTTAAGGTCCCTTCCAGCCCAAACCATTCTGTGATTCTCTGATGGAGTTGCTATCTCTGACCAGATCAGTTGTTCCATCCCTTCTCCACTGGCTAAGGAAAAAAGAGAGGGAGGCAGTGGCATTTCCTTCTCATGGGAAGCCTTACAGAAATGGAAGAATTATGCTGGAAATGCCACAAGGTTGTTCTCTTGCGGTGTTTTCTTCCCATAACTGTTTCCTTTGTGTGGTTCAGGGCTTGTTGAGCTGTGGGAAAGCAGCCACAGCCATACCAATATAACATCCAGTCTGTGGTGATTCCAGGCTTCCACTTCCCTTACAGATCTTTGGCTTAAACCCACTGCTTATAGCAGTTTGTGATCACTGTGCATTATATAGGTGAAAGAAACAGCTTTTCTAGGTGGAAAATTAATAATGGGCCGTGAAATTGCACCTGACTCCTCAGTCAGTAGTAAAGCTGAGAAAAAGGTTTATAAAAAAAATCTTCATTGAATTTTTCTACCACTCGCTGTGGTACTGAGCAGTGTACTTTGGTGAAATACTTGTACTTTCATATTACTGAAGCATTACTTGCTTCATTTGATTTTAATACATAAATTGGGTATGAAGCAGACAAATGGGTTCAATAAAAATTATACAGATTTATTTTCACCCTTTTGCTTCACTTTTATCTGTTTAGAGCATTATATGCATTTCCTCTTTCAGTCTTCTTTTCCTGTACCATGTGTGCCCTCCCTTAAACATTTCTGGCAGTAATAAGAATATGTGATTATAAGAGATAAGAAGGTGACCTCGAGCTTTTGCCAGTAACTAGAGCCTAGGAGTAAGTTATTTGTACGGGTAGACAGTTCTGTCATGGACCCTTACAGCATATCTTGCACATACCTGTAATGGCTTACTATGGGAGGGAATGAATGCTGGAAAAGATGAGCCAGTGATTATTCAGTGTAGCAGCTTCTGCACTTAAATTTTGTGCTGTAACTTTTCCTTGCTTTTTTCTTTTTCCTGTTTGTGCTATTATTTTCATTATTCCACACTTAACATCTCTTGATTCTATAGGGGATTGGAGAGGGGAAGGATTTTCCCACATTGGATCCCTGTATGGCTTCCTCTCATCATTGGGCTTCCTTGTTTACCATTTTCTGCTTGTTAGACAATCTGTTCAATGGGATCAGCCTATCTTATGAATTGTGTAGCTAAATATCAAAATCTTCATTTAGTAGAGAGCTAAAAGACACAATTCCTATAGCTCCATGACTTGAGGATAAGAGAATTCTGGGAACAGTTCAACAGCATCAAATGGGAATGAAATGCCCATCTGCTCCATTGCAGGTTGAAGTTAGGCTGAGCATTCTACTGAATCAAAAAATTATTAATTGCACTATTCTCATTGTTTTAACACTATAAGACAGTCTCTTCTTGTCATGTAAGTTCTGTACAGCAGTGTTGGGTAACTGGAAAAAAAACCAAACAGGAAGAAAAATGTTACACCAACATCAGCAAACTACAGATTATGGGAAGGAATGTGGAAACAGAACAAATTTGTGCTGCTCAGACTTAAGTTGCCCTGTCACTGTTCTGTTCTCCCATCAAGGCAGGGTGGGGGAGGAATCTAGAACTGAGTGTGGCTTATACTTTCTGGTAACTTGTATGCCTGCAGTTGTTAATACCTGAGTAGAGCTGAAGTAGATATGCTGTCAATGCAAGACAGATGAGCCTAGATCAGCTGGTGGTTCATAAACTGAATCCAGCTCAGGGGACACACTTTCATCCACCTTTCTGCCTTTTGGAGGAGAAAAGTTCAAAGGAATGGAGATCTTGTTTCTGTGTGCTAGTAATCTGGCACAGAATAGGGAATTGTTTCTTCTACCAATCTGTGCAAAGACATAGGACTGCAAATATGTCTCCTCCTACCATTTTATTCTACACAGAGAGTTTGTGCTGCCTGTATGGCTTATGGGGACAAAGTCCCCAAACTGGACCACTCTGTAGTAAATAATTCTATGACAAAGGAAGATCGCCAAGCCTGTAGCTGTGCAGGATTTCTGTAATGCCCTTAGACCCACAGGCCAGGTTGAAGTACATTGTCTGTTGGCAGGATACTATATAAAAATGAATAGAGGTACCACTGCTTTCAAACCCCATAAAAGCAGTCCCCTTTAGGAGTAACAGTAGGCTACAAAGTGAAGTTCTGGTACATAGAAATTGCTCCCTAGTTTTCTCCTCCCCGTGTTTGTGCTTTATATCAAGGTTTCTTTTTCCCCTTGCATAAGGTGCTTTTAACTTGCAGTTCCCAGCTGCTTGAGTACATTTGGGATACATTTTCTGGAGCCCAGGATCCAGACTCTGCATCTGTGCCTGAGAGTAATTCTGGAGAGGAGCTTGGTGAATGAGCTGTCTTGTGCCCAGGCTGCTTGCCAAGTCCCTCTATGCTCCTTTTCCCTAGCCATAGCATACACTGCCTTTCATCAGTTAAATGTTCTTCCCTTTCTCTCTCATCTTAGCAGGAGAGCCCTTTGCTAACGCCTTCCTCTGGGCTTGAGTAACTTCCTCCTGACATACTGTGGATAGTCCCTTGTTCTTCCTGTCAGCCTCTCTTAACTGAGCTTCTGGGACAAGATTCAATAATCTTGTCATGCCAGCTAACCCTAAGAACAGGACCCATAGCTGCTTCTCACAAACACTACTCTCAGCAAGTGGGATAAAGAAGAAAGTATGTGTTTGGGGGTGCATGGGGGAGAGAGGAAGGCCGGGGAGCATAGAGGTGATGGATGCTGAGGCAGCACCATTTGAAGGACAGCCTCAGTGTCCCATGGTGCTTTACAGACATGCTAAAACTCTTTCTCTCTCTCACCAGTGGAAAATAAGGTACTCAAATGTGTATTACTGAAAAAGATGATGGTGTACTTGTGCTCAGCTGGTGTACTCATGCATAGGGGTTCTGTGGTGGTTGAATTGTCGTTATCATCTTGGCAAAACAAGGGTAAAGTAGAACTTTTGAACTAATAAAGACTTATTCCAAATTCAGTCTTAACTGCAGGCTTGTTCCTGTAACACAAGTGAGTTAACTGTGGATTTCCAAAACATCAAAAAAGAGAACAAGCTTTCAAGAGGTTTGATTGTATAAATGGTTACAATTGTATAAATAGTTAAAATTTCTGTGAAACAGAAGTAGGATCTGTGAGTTTGAGGTGCTCTTACCTAAAGATGTTTGTGCTTACATCTGGGTGGATGATTCTGGAGTTTAAGTAGAGTACAAATTGATTATCAGCTGTGCCTTTGATCTTGCTAGGGTCAGTTTAAGCAATGTGATACAAGGTAAGGCAACTGAAGTCAAAATTGGTTCCACAGTATATGTAAAAATGTGTCTGGAGCAATCAATGGAAAATGCTAGAAGCAGTTTTTGTGGCATGGTCACCTGAAGGTGCTATAGTGCTCCAGGCTAACATTAGAAAAGGATTCTCTCACATGATTGTGTTTATCTGCCATTTTAATTTTAATCCAAAGCCAAATGTGACTGAGTTTTAAACTAGGAAGGATACTTTGCAGTTGTATCAGTCTTCCTGCAGCTCCTAGTGTTTTAATGTGTCACTTTTATTCCACCATGGGCAGAGTTATGACATGTCACACCCATCCACAAGTTAAATATGCAGTGTAATTTCAGCTGCAGATAAACCTACAGTCATTGGCACACCAGATTTCCCAGAAGAATAGGTGATATGAGTAAGAAACTGCTTGCAAACTTCTCTGTGTATGTAAGCTTTTTCTTGGAAAATGCCATGCTTATCAATGTTAGGTACTTGCAGTGTTGGAAGCAGTCTAATGGCTTTTGATCCATCCTTTTCAAAATATGAGTTAGTATTAAAACAGAAGAGAGTTACAGGGTCATGTTATGTAGGTAAGAAAGACAAAAGTCAGCATGCTAACTGCCAAATCTGATTGTAATTTTGAAATCTTGGGGGCAGCTGTCATTTCTATGTTATCATTCCAAAACTTCAATTTCTGTTCTTAGCATCTACTAGAATTAGTAACTAATGGGATTATTTTTCTAGGTTGAGTTCTGCAGAGACAGATGTTCTTTCATATTCTACTTCATAAAAATTGACCTAAGTGTCTGTGGGGACTTTTTACTAGGTGTGATGTTGTAGCTGATCAAGGAACTTCCATCCTGTCTCACTGAAGTATGTAAAGAGACATTTGAGTAGTCAGTTTTTCTTGAAAACTAACTGTAGAATCATTGCAGGAAACCTAGTTAGATCTATTTCAGACCTGCATTCAATTTGGTCAGCAAGTTGTCTCCAGCAGTGGCAAGCATCACGTGCTTCAGGAGGAGGTACAAGAAATCCTATGCTGGAAGTTATGGAGTAACCTGTCTATCATGAAAATTTGACTCTGGTTTCAAATTGGTGGAGCCTTTGTTTTAGGTCTTGAGACATGAGGTTCATTGTCCTTTCCTGAAACTCTCCGAAATACTGACACTTCTAGCTATAACTGCTAGTAGAGAAAACCCACTCCTTAGCTTGTTAACTCACCAGTTTTGATGAGTTTTACAATTATGCTGTACACGTTTTCCTGGAAGAGTTGTGCAGGGTTCCAGTTTCATTTATTATTCCATTAAATTTGTGTTGTAAGCCAGGGCAAAATGATGCATAAGTGACTTTCCTCTTGGTTTTTTTGTTTTTTTTTTTTTTTTTTTTTTTTTTTTTGTCATAGTACTTTCACATCTGTTTCCTGTGACAATCAGTTACCCTCTATCCAGCTTTGCTTTTTATGGTGGGGCTTCTGTCACTTTCATCTCTCTTCCCTCATTTTCTTCTTTTCTCCTAGCTTTGATATGGGATGATCTACTTTGCATAGTCTGCTGTAGCTAAGGGTAAATCTGAGTGAATTAATCACTGGGCTGCTGCTGGGTCTCTCTAAAATGTTGAAGATTTCTTCATTCCACTCCAGAAAGAATTCAGGCATTAAGTGTTAGCAGGAAGTTACAGTGCTGCTAGTGGTCATCTGGATAGTCTAACAGCTAGTGTCCATTCTGGTAGACTTGGTACTCTGACACACGCTGTAGCACAGGGACTAGGAAGTGAAGGTGTACTTTGATCTTTCTGTGACTTGTAAAAACATACTTAATGTATTTTTATTCTTTCTATTCACATATGTAACAGTTTAAGAATTACAATGATACTTTGAATTTGATGAATGTGTCCATAACTGTTCACCAGATCACTAAGTGGACTGGTTCCTTATACTGTTAGTAGCATGAATCTGCTGTATGTCTTTGTTCTACTGGTAACATGTTGTTCCTCATCCTTTTTTTTGTTTGTAGCCCTTAGGTTGATTAAACTGCATAAACTCTACTGAGACTGAGTTGCAGAGATGGTAATCTTATGTGTGATACCGTTGGTGTTTCCTGTTCGGTGTTGCACAAGGGCTTTGAGCTTATTTTCAGACTGCAAGTGCAGAAGCCTTGTTACCATGTGACTTAGATCACTCTTCCTGTTGAAAAGGGTTGGGGGACTGGCTTTCAGTAATTCTCAGAGCTGACAGATACTAACAGTTCAAATTCTGCTTAGTATAGTACCATGCCTGGTTTATTTGACCTACACCATATGAGCACTCTGTCAGCTTTCATGATATTTTTTGAATAGTTTCTTTTTTAAGCAGGCTGAATTTCATGCCATTGTTTTACTACTCATTCTGTTAGTTTCCTCCCAAGTGATAATGATTATATCAAACAACTCAATTTCCTATGTATTGTTCATAGACATAGTGCAGTTGTCTTACATAAGTGTGCAAATCACAAAACTTTCTTCATTCTTAAAAAAATAAAATTATTTTATTATTCTTTCTAGTATATTAAAAAATCAAAATATATGCATCCATGCAGAAATCATATCCTGATTTTAATTAGAGTTCATATTATAGACCAAGAAAGGCAGTGTCAGCTCCACCTGTCAGTGCATGACACTAACATAGGTGAGGTTCTACTTAACCCAGGTAAGAATGGGCACCGTGAGACTGAGTGCAAGGATTGCTGCTCCATTCTTGCAGCTGAGCAAGAAATTTCCCAGTCAGCTTTTTTCTTTGGTGCCCTTGAATACTGGACCATCCCCATGGGAGAACAGTGTTCTGTCAAAGTACATAGCCCATGCAAGGATACCAGGGTAGCCGAGAGAGCTTCCTGTCCACCTCTGTGGGCTAGCTTGCTTCTGTGCACCTGCCAGATTTCTCTAGTGTTAGAAGTGAGATAATGTCATTCCAGCTTTCTAGCCCATAGCTCAAAAAATGTAGAAATTTACATCTCAATTTCAAAATCAGGGTTTATATGGAGTAGGTATTTAGGAGAGGGAAGAATTTTTGTTTGGGTCTGTTGCCAAGTTTAGAAGTGCAGTGCACAGGAGTTTGGTATTGTCATCCAGGGCAGCAAGGCAGGTTCTTATGAAAAGTAAATGGTTGGAGGCCCCCTCAGAACACCACCTGAATGGATGAAAGCAGGTCTTTGGAAATGGCAACAAAGCATGTAAGGGAGAAAAGGTAGATACTACAAATGACAGAAACTACAGGTAAGGAGATGTGTGAACAAATATGTGGAAACTATTTTTTTTTTCATTGGGTGAGCTGAAATGCAAAGATGCTAGAAATACAGAGTACAATAAAATGCAAGAGTTCTGTTATTCACGTCTCTTAATTTAGATTTAAATTGCTTTTATCAGCAAAGAAGCTGCTAAAATTGAAATTGGGAAGGTAAAAAAATAATAGGTCTAACAGGTCTGGTGGATTTCTGGTAAATGCTGGGGTGAATATGTATTGAGTCAAAATAAGAGTCAAAATTTATGTATTATATAAACCTGTGAGAGTTTAATATGCATAAACTAAATAGTGAGACTTGGTGGTTAGAATAGCAAACTGAAGGGAAAATGCCCCAACCCCTTACATATACACTGTGAGAAATGTAGGAGCATTTGAAAAAAAAAAAAAAAAGGTATTTTCATGAGACCTCAATGAAGATCTGGGAATGTGAAATTTGAGGGAGATAAAAGACAAGGAATACCTTTGCCTGTATGCTTCGTGTTACTTCAAAAAGTGGTCTAGAAGACATCAGTTTGAAAATCAACCACTTTCAAAATAGGTTAGGTTTCACATATATGCCCTCCCACAAGCCCCTCCTTAGCATGTTTATTCTTGACAACCACAATTTCCTCTTTTTATTTTAATTCTGATTTTTTTCTCAGCTTAATATTTTATATATAACATGAGAAACATTGCAAAAGTGCTGTCTTTTTTTTTCTATCTTCAGTTTATTGTAGTTGATATGATTTTAGGAGTTATTAGTACTATATATAGAAAAACCTGTCAGAAAAGTCACTGTTCAGTGGATATAGAGGAGGACTGAGTATGAAACTCAGTATTCTTCTGGAGACTCTGGTAAATCCTTTCCCCTGTTTTGTTAATAATAGCTCATACACCTGCAGGTTTCACTTTGAGTTTCTTGTTTGAATAAAATAAAATTAAATTAAAAATAAATTAAATAAAAGAAATTTAAAATAAAATAAATTAAATAAAAGAAATTTAAAATAAAATAAATTAAATAAAAGAAATTGAAATTATTGTGGAGCAGAATCAAGGAGGAGGAGAGTGAATCAACACTGGTTTGCAGTTCATTGTTTTGGGGACTCATTTTACTGTCTTTTGCTTTTCTAGCTCTTGACGAAATCCTTCATGAATCAGGGGACTTCTCATATCAGTTTAAAAGATCATTCAGTGTGTTTTAACATAAAAATATTTTCAGGGTATTTGGTGATTATGATGATTTTGTCTTCCTAAACCCATCACAAATTCAAGAGGAAAAAAAAAAAAAGATACCAGTATGGGCAATGGCTGGTGACAACATGGCTTTATCACTCTGGTGATGATGATGGATGTCTGTTCATTAAAAGTGACACTTGAAAGGGACATTGACATATTTCCTTCTCACATTATATGTTCAGGCCTTCCCCCTTCCCACATATGCTTAAGGTCAAAAAACCCCCTAGTATTAAATGTCATTTACTTGAATTGATAAGGACAAGTCATCAGTGACTAACTCAGCCCCAATTTACAGTGGAAATTCTTTGCACATTGCTTTTTCATAGGATTGCATTATTTTTCTTATGAATCAAATGTGTCTGGAGATTCAGAAAATTATGTAATTGCAAATAAAAAAGCTCTAAATCTATTAGAACCTGTAAAAATTGTGTAATTTGGTGTGTGTGTTGTATAATCCAATGTTCAGTTCTCTTGCTTTTTTTTGTTAACTACTGAAAAGAGTTCTTAGGGTTTTTTTTTTTTCTTTTTAGACAGTTCTTACTCCTCCTTTTGATAATGTTGCCTGATTGTAACTCAAGAGTAATTTTTTTACCATTTTTTTATTTCTATTCTGGAAAAAGACAGCAAAGCAGGATTTCAGTTTGTCAAATGAACCAATATGAAGACTTTTTCCTGAAAGTAGATCTAACCAGTGGTTAAAAAAAGACCCACAAAAACATACAATGGCTAGAGCTGATAAGATTACCCCAGCAGATACTTTGTTCTCCTAAATCAGAAAACAGGAAAAACATAAAATTATTCAGTACTATTTAAGCACTGATGACATACTTGTCAGTATGAACTGCAGCTGCATTTTTTGTCACATAACGAATCTGACTTCACTCTGCTTAATCAAATAAATGCCATTTTATTTATCCTTTTTATGAAAATAGATTTTCAAAGTGCCAGGTGTGTAGGAAGCTATACAGCTATTGATTCAAATAAATCAATTAAGAGTCAGTAATCATTTACCTAACCAATATACTGCTGAATCTACAGAAGTAGAGTTTTATAAAGAAAGCTCTGTATGATAAATACGATACATACAGAGAGAGTGAGCCATCCAGTGTGGGTTTGTCAGCTGGGAATGAAGCAGGTAAGATGACTTTAGCTCTCCATTCACTTGGTCATGTGTGGCATGTCTTCTGTGTTTCACGGGCATAGCTGTACCATCTCCACTGTTGGGCTAGAGATACCCTCAGCCCTGCCAACTACATCCTATCAAAATGTTTTTAACAGAATCCACTTCCAAAATCTTTAAGTCTTTGATTTGTGGGATTTGAGAGGACTGTGAACGTTCGAAGTCCAGTTCCTGGTTGCCTGTGCCTAGTTTAGTTACACCAGCTACAAAAGCAGTCTAAAGCAGGTAGAATATGCCCCGAGCCTGACTGATGAAAGCTGTACATGCCTTCACCTAATGAATTCTGGTGTTGGAGATAACACGGGTGGTAAGAGGACAAGTGGAAATTAGGCTGGTCTTGCTTATATAGATAATGCCAGAAAGACCAAGTGCAAAGGAGGCAGAGCAGCTCAGATTGCTCCAGTATTAACTGTCATGTTAAAGACATGCTACCAAGTAATTCTCAAACAACAGATACTGACTTTAGTGGTTCAGTGGCCTTTTATCATTTAACTATGGGATAGTTATGTGACTCAAGATGCTCTTTTAAAGGAAAAGCGTTAAGATTGAAGAACAGGATACTTGCTAGTCTTCTTTTCTTGCTGGTCTTTATAGTCATTAGAGTTGTTCCTGTCCTCAGTTGATTGCTTTCTTTCATCAGGTTGGTCCTCATCCTGTAAGGTGCTGTGGTGAGTTGACTGTGGGTGGCCATCAAGCTGCCCTGTCGTTCCCCCTCCTCAGCAGAACAGGGGGTGAAAATACAATGGAAATGCTCATGGGTTGAGATGAGGACAAGGGAAAACACCAATTACTGTTGAGCAAAACAGGCTCAACATAGGGAAATTAATTTAATTTATTACCAGTTACTAAGACAGTAGGATAATGAAAAACAAACACAAAATTAAAAACATCTTTACCCCACCCCTCCCTTCTTCCCAGGCTCAGCTTCACTCCCAGCTCCTCTACCTCTTCCTCCCTCGAGCAGTGCAGGGGGACAGGGAATGAGGATTGTGGTCAGTGTGTAACTGTCTCTGCAGCTTCTAGTTCCTCACACTGTTTCCTAGCTCCAATGTGGCACCTTCCCACAGTCCTTCATGAACCTCTCCAATGTGGGACCTTCACACAGGCTGCAGTTCTTCAAGAACTGCTCCAGCAGGAGTCTTTTCTACAAGGTACAGTCCTTCAGGAACAGACTGCTTCAGCATGGGTCCCCCACAGGGTCACAGGTCCTGCCGGAAGACCTGCTCTGTGTGGGCTCCTCACCACAGGCTACAGTTCCTACCAGGAGCCTGCTCCAGCATGGTCACACCATGACCTGCAGCTTCTTTCAGGGCACGTTTGCCTGTTCTGGTGTGGTGTCCTCCACAGACTGCAGTGTGGGTATCTGCTCCAGCATGGTCCTGTGTGGGCTGCAGGAGAACAACCTCAGCTGCAGGGGAATCTCTGCTCTAGCACCTGGAACACCTCCTCCCCTCCTTCTGCACTGACCTTGCTGCCTGCAGGGCTGTTTCTGTCACGTTTTCTCACTCCTCTTTTACAGCTGCTGCACAGCATTTTTTACCTTTAAATATGTTGTCACAGAGGTGCCACCAGCGTTGCCGATGGACTCGGCTTTGGCTAGCACCAAGTCCATCTTGGAGCCAGCTGCAGCTCCTGTTTCTCTCTGACATGGGGGCTGCTCTGGGTGTCTTCTCACAGAAGCCACCCTGTCAGCCCTCTCACTTCCAAAACCCTGCCATGTAAACTATGTGCACTAGGTGCACATAGACCTAGCGAACCAATGAGACTAATCACGTGTTTAAAGTTTGAACCCTAGTTTTATGCTATTGGTACCAGAGTTTTCAATCACTTGGAGGCTTGAGCATATTAAGAAAATGCAGTGGTCCATCAGAACCCTTCTACACTACTTCTGTCCCTGCAAAGGAACAAATGCATGAGAAAGAGGAAGAGGATTATTGCAGAAGCTGTATCTCCCCAGTAACTCAGTATGTGGTGCTGTCCTCACACCCCCATCTTGTGACAAGAGCCACCATTTACTGTCATGCAGCATGTCTCCATTTTCCTTGTCTTGGTGCTCTCAGTCAGATGTCTTGAGGTTAGGTAAGACTGGAGTTCTCTCAGTGCACTAGTATTTGAAAGAAAATCGGGAGAAATATTGAGTCAAATACTGAGTCATGTACCTAACCATAACCAGGTCCTGCACTAGATAACACCTAATAAACTCTTCTTGTATTAGTCATCTAAGCCAAAGAAAGAAGGCTTTCAAAATGAAGCATTCAGGAATTTCTCAGCCTCAGACTCTGTTTCCCTCTTCATCTCTCACTAGTTACATTTCTTTGATGTCTAAAATACAACTGTGGTTTGTGAGCTAGTGACTTCCTATGAAATGTGAATAATACAAGGAGGTTGTTGGAACTCCTAATGAGTGTAGAACATAAGCGTGTGTTTCAGTATGTACAGGACTGACATTCTGATCTGTTAGTAGTTATTTCTAAATTACGGGAGAAGGTTTTTGCAAGTCGTGAACAGTTGTTTTGAAGTTAATTGAGAAAAAAAGAACATTGCCTATTCTCTGATTCTGACCATTGCTGGCTTTGAAATGAACTCATGATGATTCCTTTTCTGTGGACTTTTTTCTTTCAGATGGAGCAAACCTGTGATGATATAGATGAAATGTTCAGCAATTTACTTGGGGAGATGGACATGCTGACCCAGGTAGATAATTCTTTTTTCCATCAAGATTAGAACAATAGCTATTTGTTAAAGAAAAGAAGCAACTTTTCTACATTTTTCATGTACTTCTACTCTGAATAAATGCAGATACATTATTTTGAAAAACTTTCAACTAAATTTCTCTGCTTGACACTGAAAACAAGTGGCCTGAAGAATACAGTAATGTCAGCACAGGCTAGATTGTGAAAGGGAGCTAACTGCTTATGGAAGATGCTTTCAAAAACCCCAAATAAACAATTTAAATTCCTCTGGGCTTGGTCCCAAGAAATTGAAAGTTTCTGTCAAAACAGGAAGAGTTTGAATGAGATCTTCAGGTACAAATGCTTTGCATACATGGGTAAATGGGAGGTAGCCTGAGTGTCAAATGTAAACTTTGAAAATGAAAGCAACGTTTTCAATATATGCATGAGTGATCTTTAGATATGGCAAAATACTAAGTTACAGCTAGGGTGGCATTCAAGAATTCATAGAGACATTACAGCCAATGCAGACTACTCTCTTGAGAGGAAACTATAAAATAGCATGAGCCTGTTTCTAAATCTATAGTCATGGAATACTTCCTGCAAAACCTGAGGAAAGGAGAATTTTTGTATCTTAAAAAAAAACCCAAAAAGTCAGTATATTTGTTGTACTTTAACAGACGGATGCTTGTGGATTCTGTGGGAGTTTGGTTGCTTGCGTCCTCTGTTTTAAGGGGTCTTCCCTCTTGGTGAATCCCAGTGCTTGCCGAATCAAATACCAATAAACCTGAGCCACAGAATAAGAATTACGCTTATACTGTGTGAAAGCCAAGATTTTATGTGACATTCTTGGCTGTCAAATCCTGACTTTGCCCCTTGGTAGCCTTTCTGCTTTTTAAGGGCTTTTTATAACTGTATGTTTATTTGAGAGAGAGAGAGGGAGGGGAGGGGTTTAGGGTAATTTTGTTTCATTATTATGCCTTGAAGTTCAACAGAAGACTGCTTGTGATAAATTTCACCTTCTCAGATTGGACACAGCACTGTTAGGAGTGCAGGTGATGGGGACAGAGTAAGAGTAAGCCTCTTCTCTCTCTACTTGGTGCAGTACTGGGTGGGATGGGACATGTTCCTAAGATGGAGACTGACTCCTCCTCCTCTCTAAAATGCTGGCATCCCCTCTTATCCCAACATTGTGTGGGAGAAGGATACAGGCATATCTGAAAGCCTGTAGACTTTCAGTTTACAGAGCGGCATCTGTTAATTCCTTTAGACTCTTAATTTCCAAAATGAGACCATAGATAGCTTTTCACCCTTTTTCACCAATCTGTCTGTTCCTAAAGTAAATGATAGGAATACACAAAGGTGCCTTCACATTGCATAACAAGGCTGAAAAATAAATGCAAATTCAGAGTTGTACTTTTCTGATATTTCTATGACCTAATTTTAAACTTTTTAGCATTTTGATTTTTTTTCCTTTAGTTTTTTTTTTTTTCCTTTTATTTCCCTTTGCATGTACTTTTGGTTTTTTTCCTGAACTTTTATGGCCATTATGAGATGTTACGACTTGTTAGATTAGTAATGAAAGTATTTCCTTTATGCTGTTGCAGTCATTTTCATCAATACATTTTGTGCCCTCTCTTTTGTATATTTTTTTTTCCTTGGGCACTGTAAAACTTTCTCATGTGCTTCATTTCTCCCTCTTCCCATATTTATATTGTGTCTATTTTTATGAGAGTCAGTATTAACACAGAAACAGTGTTTAAAGTTGTCACTGCTTTGGTTTCCAGCTCTGTATAACTTCAGAAGAAACCAGCTTGTCCTGGGTGGGAAATAGGTGAGAAGAGCTGCCAAGAAAAACATTTGCATTAATTTTAATGGAAAACTCCTCTCAGTTTCAGGCAACTCTGACAAATGTCAATGCCTCTGGTACAAATTGAGTATGAGCACAAGTAGACAGGGGTGTATGAACAAGGGTATAGCTTGTAGGCTATATGAAGTAATCCTTCCATTCAGCGCAGCATTGGTACGACCTCAGCAGGGAAACTGTCCAGTGTTAGCGCTGCATTTTGAGGAGGAGGAGGGTTGACTGGGGAAAATCCAGAGGAAAACAATGGGAATGATGAGAAAGAAAAGAAACATAACCTATAAGAAAAGATTGCATGAGGTTGTTTATTCTAGAGGAAACTGATGATCTTGAAATACATCAAAGGCAGCGTCAGAGCAGAAAGAAGTACTCAGTTCTTCATGTCCATGGAGAGTAGGGCAACAGGGAATTGTCTTCAGCTGTAGCAAAGGAAGTTTAGGATGAGTACGACAAGAAAGATTTGATGGCAGGAATAGTGATCTCAGTAATGAAGCAGTGGAACAAATTACCAGAGGTGATGGTGGAATTTATCTAATAGGAAGCTTTTTAATCAGGTTAAATATACATTTTTCAGGTATGACCCAGGTGTAACTGACTTGCTTTGGGATGGGTGTATGGTCTAGGCAGATCCTTGGAATTCCTTCCAGTCTTGTCTACACTGTTTGCTTATTAGAGCTATCATCTTCCTCACTGTGGAAGGGAGAATGCGCCTTTTTCTCTCTATACTGTATGTGCTTTTCCTGACTTGTGAAGCACTGGTTCCCTGCCTGCTTCCTAAACAAGCCAGAAACTAGGAATTCTCTATCTAACTGCAGATTTGCAGTTTACATTGCTAACAGCAGCATGTTGTGTTGGTTTGTTGTGTTTGGGTTTTTTTGTGAACAGCATGAAAAAGCAACAGATAGGTTAATCTATATTAGTAAATAAGGCACTCTGGAGCAAATGGCATTGCACAGCTTGAATGTGTACGCAGTTAAACTCTTTCAACACCCTCCCTCTGCTCCCCCTTCAAATAAACCATCAAAAACTAAAAACCAGTCTGGCTTTTCCTACTGTCTCTATTAGAAACAGCTCTAGCCTCTGTTGTTCCCCACACTAGGCCTGGGTGTTGCCTAATGAGTTGCAGTTGGTATGGGTCAATGTTGTATTGAGAAGCATGCAAACCATTAAACACTTGGCATGATTGAGACAGTGCTTGAACCCTTGTCCCGGTCCTACTTAGTTTACCAGTCTATGCATAATCCCAGAAACTAGTGTGTGTCAGTCTGTTCCTTGCAGAAAAATTAATTTCATTAGACAAATTCAGGTAATCGATTTACAAATATTAATGTTTGTAGTAATAATTATGTCATCAGATGCCTTTTTTTTTTTCTTCTACCTTAACAGAGTTTAGGAGTGGAGACTGTACAACCTGCATCCCCCAAAGTGTCCAATGATGAATTTAGCTTTACAGTTGGGTTTAAAGATTTAAATGGTAAGTAGCTGAATGGACTCTCTCATGCTTTTTATGCTTATTTAAAATACCTCACAGCAACAAATGAGAAGAAAAACTTCAGACACCCTCGATCCAAAAAATTCCCAAAGCAACACCAAAAAAAAAACCAAACTTGTTTTGCTGGAGGTGGGGGGCAGCAGGTATTTATGTGTCTCAATTCAGGAAGCTTCAAAGGGGCCAGCTGTTTTTTAGGGATGTTGCTCAGTCTTAGATAGGAGTCAGAAGTCAGACTTTTTAAAATGTCTGAGTGTAGAGGAAAACAAAAATCAGAAGTCCCCCAAACAACTTAGTAAAATGCAACCTTATTAATGTAAATATTTAACTTAATGGAAGCAAGGTTCCTCAGTGTGAGGTCAGAGCTACTTGAACATTTTTGTCCAATGGAAGTATCAGCTTCAACTGCTTCCACTTTATGTTGCTTATTCTCATTCTGGTTTACACTGTCGATTTTGCATGTACAGCTGCTTATTGAGGCTGTGTGACAAACCAAATGAGAAAGTTTATCTGAGTTATTATTATTAAATATATATATAATATTATATTATTAATAATCCCTTTGGTTTTGTTTATTTTGTTGTTTTGTTTTTTCTTTTTACTGTGAGCTGGTTGTTTGCATTTGCCTGAGTTGGTTTTAACCTGTTTTTATCCCAGAATCAGTTCACTATTAAGCTACCTCATGCCTCTACCAGCAATGAGGGTAGAGGTATGTAAACAGAGAGGATCATAAACCAATTTTCCCACTGAAAAGAAAAGCTTATGAAAATACTCTTATTAGCGTAACAAGTAAAGCAGAATAAACTTAAGACCTTCTAATGACACGTTCACACTTAGTATGATGAAAATTCTATGTTGGACTATGTTAACATTTTTGAGTATCAAGTTCAGCAACCTCCATCCCTTTCCAGAAGGGAAATAAATCCACTTTGTGGTTTTTGAATTTTTTTTAAACTAAGTTCTTCAAAGAGATTTAAACCACTGAATCGGTTTGTTCTTAAAGAACCCTTCTCTTCTAGAAAGTTAAATCATCTTACAGGATGTTATTCTGCAGGATCTCTTATACCATGTCTAGTTCAAACAATCAAAGAATTGATTGCATCTGAAGTTCCAGTGTAAAGATTTTATCTTTACTCTGACAGAGTGGGAGAGAGAAAATAAAAATTATTGTATTTTCTGGTTGATAAGGTGCTTTTGAAAAGAGACTGTCTTATTTGTTCTTTGCTTAAAGATCCTCAAAACCAGCATATTATATGAGGTATATCAGAGATGTTGATCACACAATTACTGATGTGCTGCAAATGACACCATACAATTTGTTGTGACTTAGATCTCTCTGATTCATTTCATGTTAATTTTAGAGTTGTAGAATAGTAGCAATATGTGAAGATATTCTGGATCTAGGCCTCAGTTACATGGCTTGTTGTTTACTGAACCAAAACTTGCTATGCATTTATGTCCCAAAGATAAGTGAATAGCCTAATGGGAGCTAATGGAATTTCTTGCATCCATATCACTAAGCATGCGCCCAGAAACCTTGCTGGATCAGGACCAGGTTTCATAACATCATAAGAGCCTGAGACTGTATCACTGAAAGTGAAGCTTCCTGTCCTGTTTATTTTGTGTTCATAGAGTTCCTTGTACTCTGAACTTCAGTATGACCAGATTAATGACTATTCCGAAAACACGTTTGTTTCTTGAACCCATTTAAAATGTTGTATCCTTTCCCATAACCCCAATATCTTATACAGTAACCATGCCTTCTGCAATTTAATCTCCACTGAACTTGAAACACAGTGTTTCCATGCTAAAATAAAATACATGCAAACATAGTGTTATAGTCACTGATATATCTTGTGGTTTTCTTTACAGAATCTCTAAGTGCCCTAGAGGACAAAGACCTGGATGCTTTAATGGCTGATCTTGTAGCAGACATAAATGATGTTGAACAGAGAACGTTACAAGCCCAGAAAACAACTTCTGGCAACCAGCAAAGTACAGTCACTCAGCCTTTAACAGGCTCATGTAGTGACATTTCTTCTAAATCAAGTGTCTATGTTACCATTACTGGACGGTTTGGGGATGACTTGCCCCCTCCACCTCCAGACCCTGTTTTAGACCTTCCACCACCACCACCACCACCACCTCCTCCTGAGCCACTCACCCAGGTAAGCCTGGGTGGAATCTTTTTCTAAGTCTTCAATAGTTTTTTTAATTTTGCATTGGAACAACAGTGAATATCCAGGGGGAAACATCTTGGGAAGGTTCTACAGTTATAGTGGGCTCAGAAATTTTGGCCTGCTTCATGATTTACTGCCCATTCCTTTGCCTTTCTAATCATCATTTGATAGCCCAAGACAGGCATAAGTCATTGCAAATGGTTTATTGTAACAGAAAACCTGTCACTGAATTTTTTTAAATAAGTACTGATCAGTTAGTAGCTTCTTGTAGAGAACTTGGCTTTGGCATCAGTGCAAAGCATGGCCAAAGATCCCACCATTTTGGGAAGGTGTCACTGTGTGTGTTCATTGCAGTCTGTGCTATTGCTACTGATGAAGTGGTTCTGTGGGTGTTTCCCAGATCCATCCCTGGCCTAACCGATTTCTTGCCATAGGAAAAGCTGTTCAGTTGTGTAAAACTTAACATCTGCTAGGAATCTGGGTGCAGGGCTGAGCACAAGAAGTACCTCTTCTAATCCCAGCACAGAATCACTCTGCTTTTCTTGTTCTTGTCTTTGAAGGGAAGTAATGAAGGTCACCTGCAATATGGGACAAATGCTTTTTACTTTAGAAGGTGCCAAAGTTATCAGTAGGTACTATTTCTAAACAATTGGCTTACCCATACACTAAAATTATAGACTTGCCATAACCTCCTCCATGTTTGTGTTTCTGGCAGAGCTGTTTTAACAACTGAATTCAAATGTGGTATTTCTAGTAGAAGCATTAGAAGTTCATTTCTCTGATATGAGGTTGTGGAGAGGGAAATAATATAAGAATTAAGCCCTTCACAGACCTGTGGGGAGAATAGGTGCATTAGAAGAGTGATGCAGCCCAAAAAACATAGAACTGAAATCATGAAAGATCTAAAAGTATCTCTTCCAGTATTCATATGCATAGTAACTATGACAGAGAGATGTTTATGTTTAGGGAATGGAAAGAATTGAGGCAACGTGAAAAGTGCTCTGTCACCCTATGTAGGACTGTACCGGTCAGTTTTGCTTAAAACCATGGGCAGGTCATTGCAGTTTAGAAGTCCACACAAACTGAAAATGAATCACCTCAACATTACTGCTACCTCTATTCATCTGAAGACCACTAAAATTACAACTTTAGGGTAGAGAGTGGAGGCTGAAGGTAACACAGGGAAGAATCTTATGCAGAAGCAGGGCAGGAACTACAGTCATTGACTGGAAGCTGGCGGTGTCTGTGGGTACCATAGTAAAGAATCCTACCCCTTCAAAACAAAGGAAACTGCGAAGGTGAGAGCATGCAACAGGGACAGCAAAAATTAGCTGAGAGGCAAGAAAGCAAAGACAAGACAGTTTTCAATGGAGAGGAGCAGTGATTTAAAGTTGGAAAGAAACAAAACCCTCCAGTAGTACTATCAGTCCAAGGCAGCCCCAGAAACCAGTTGCTTGCTGTCCAAAATTTATTTACCCAATTCTATGTGACTGGGGGAGACTACTGGAAGGCAGATGGCAAAAAGAGATGTTCACAATCTATATACCAGTCACAGAGGCAACAGTAGGCACTGGCATCTGGTATATGTACCTGAAACTCTCGGTAGCTCAGGATCCAGAGTCTTCTTGGATCACAGACCTTACTGATATTGAGACAGGCATGATACTGATACAGCTGCTTTGTAAAAGAAGAGCTGGATGATGCTGAGATTATTAGGCGTCTTACTGTGGCATTCAGAAAAAACTGGAATGAACTTGAGTGCTCTATTTAACTGTGTCTGAGTTAATATGACTAGATCCGTTACTAGAGCAAAAAGCCATGATATCATCCAATTTAAGGAGGTGTTACTCACAGTAAGTATGCATGCAGTAAGAGCTCATATGTGGCAAGTGAAAGAATTCAAGTAAATTAATGTACTTAACAGAAAGCTTAAAATTATAAGTGGTATAATTGCAAGCCAAATTTTCCGATAAGATCCTAAAGATTCTAGTTTTCCTAACCCTACTGAGAAGCAAATTTTCTTCCAAGCCCTGCATCTGCAGTGCTGTTTCATTCAGGCTAGATCTTGCTTCACCTTCTCTTTTGTATCAGCTGTAATCCATAGGGAAATAGAAGAGTCCAGTTTTCAGACATTCCTGTAGCAATGGAGGAACAGATCATGTAAGAGCTGTATAATTGGAATTGCTGGGCTTGTAAATCAAAGCTTTGGCTGGAGAATGTTAGCTCAAGGAAAGTTGTAACTATGAAGTTTCCCATTACAATCCTTATGTTCTGGATGTAAAAAACAAGGAACAACTCTTTTCAAGTAAACACAAATCACTGATTTTACTTACCAAGAAGTATACCAAATATCTTCATGTCTTTTCAGGAAGAACGAGAGGCACAGGCTAAAGCTGACAAGATTAAACTTGCATTGGAGAAACTAAAGGAAGCCAAAGTTAAAAAGGTGAGCCTTAAAACTGTGAAATACTACCATAAGAGTTATCAGCTAAGTATCTATTATTCTTCTCAATAATAAAAGTTCTTACTAAAATTCCTAGGGTTTTTCACATTTTGTCTGTAACTTGAGACATCTGAAGATACTCTGTGGAGCTGTCTTGTCATCCACCTGAAGAGAAGTCTCTGTGAGAATACTACCTCTGAGGGACTTATTTTTAAGAGGACTTGGAAGGCTCTGCCTCTGTGTTTTTCCAATGTTGAGGCAGAGTCTGCTGTTCTGATAGGTTACTTTAGAGAAAGTGGAATGCAGATAAAAACGTTGCTTACTTATGCTGTGCTGATTCCAGAAATATTAAACTTTTCTTCTACAGTGAATTTGGATTTTGCTAATCCCAATTAAATTAATGAGGGTTGTCTTGCTAAAGCTTTTCACAGCAGTGTAGTAATATACAAGGATAATAGAAGTTATTTTAGACCAACAAATTAGAAAGTTTCCTGCCACTGTCTGCACAGTGCTGCAGTGTGTCATGTAATGATGCCCACTCATCCTAAGCTAGTGTTCCAGCTGAATGCAACAGAAGCTGCAGATGCTCAGTAACTCTGGAAAGTGGATGAAGAAGTCATGACCTTTCAGTCTTGCTCAAACAGGAGATGGGAAATGCTGGATATCAGAGCCTGCAGGGCTTCTAAGAAGAAGCTTCCAATAAATTTGGGGGTGCCCAAACCTGAGATGGTTCCCACAGGGTACTTTACATTCATGTACTAATGCTATTTCTGAGAGAATTTGTTGGGAGGATTTCACCAATGTTGTCTTTGGAAAGCTCAGTAACTAAACTTATGACTGACTACTCATTGGTCACCCTCTTGTCCTTGCAGAATTAACAGTTCCTCTTTGGGAGGAAACACCTATTTTGAAGACTACTTTTTTCCTCCCATTCTGAATATTTGAAACCACAGGGTAGAAGTAAGGCTTAATCTTCTTGTGGCTTCACTATAATGAAATTACTATTTCTTGAATTCTAAATTGACTAAATAATTGTCAAGGAAACTAGTTTTCTCTCTCTTTTACGAAAAGCGGATGGCAGAAGCCAGGGAGGATGGTAAAAAGGAAGTTCACAGCCCTGGCTTTCAGGAGAGCAGACTTTGGCTTCTTCAAAAATCTGCTTGAAAGAGTCCCATGGTTAATATTCAAGGATCACTTCCTCCAAGCTCTAGAGAGTTCCATCCCAATGAACAAAGGGCCACAAAGATGATTAAGGAACTGGAGCATCTCTCCTATGAGGAAAACTGGGACTGCATAGCCTAGAGAATACAAGGCTCCAAGGAGATCTTGTCAATCTATAGAAATATGTGAACGGAGTGTGCAAAGAGGATGGAGCCAGGCCCTTTTCAGTGGTGCCCAGTGACAGGACCAGAGGTAGCGGACACAAACAGAAACATGCGGGATTCTAACTGAACATCAGGAAACACTTTTTCACTGTGAGAGTGGCTGAGCACTGGCACAGATTTGCTGGGGAAGTTGTAGAGTTTCCTCCCTTGGAGATACTCAGAAACCATCTGGACATGGTCCTGGACAATGGGCTCTGGGTGGCCTCGCTTGAGCAGGGGATTGGACCAGATGACCTCCAGAGGTGCCTTTGAATCTCAACCACTCTGTGACTCTGAAGATGGAAGATGCATGTTTTTGAGCAGTCAGCTATAACCAGGCAAAATAATTTTCCCTGCCCCCAGACATTGTGTAGATTATGCATGTACAACATTTCTTTTTTTCTGTAATCTGCCCTATGGTTCAGTTGCTTATTTTAGAGAGGAGGCTATTTACAAGGGTTGGAATCAAAGCAAGTTCACATTTTTTGTTACATTTGCTTTTACTTTTCAGAGATAGTGTAGGTTTTTTCTTGGGGATCATCGCTTTCTGCTTTGAGCTGGTCTTTAACAGAGATTGTCTCTATAGTACCAAAGCTTCTTATGCACACATTTTAGAATAAGGAGCTATTTAAAGAACACTATATGGAGAAGTCCTCCCAACTCACCAGTTTAATTCCAGTTTCCATATACATGTACAGATCCTGTAGACAATTTTCTTTTGTTTCCAGCCCTAATGAAGCATTTTGAATACTTTCTTTATAATGTATTTTCAGTTCTTTATCACATTTTACATACTTCAGCATTTTCTTGCATTGTTCCACTCCAAAAAAAAGTTCATACTGTTTCTCATTTAAGAAATACTTCACGATATGAAGAAATAGTGAGTGTCATAGGTTAATTTGGTCAGTCTAAGTAACCCATCTGCCTGCTTATTGGTGGGTGCTGGACTACTGCCCATCTTAGTACAATACAATTTCATATCTGTTGGCATAGCAAGATTCTTTCATTCTTTTTCTCATTTAAAACTAAATTTTCTGTGTTTCTAGCTTGCATTAAGGACACTGTCCTTTTGTACTTGGTTTCCCTATCAAGCATTTTCCTTAATGGCACATCTAGTAGATTTAGGGAAGAGATTAACTTCTGCTTTTTCTCCATAGCAATTTCACCTTTCCTGAAGTCATGTACAGGACAAGGCTCAATTTTCTCCTTTTGCAAAGAGGTCTTTATTTTGGTGAAAGCTTCCAAGCTGTTTTATTCCTTCAGCTCCCTGTGGGACAGGGTGCCTTTGAATCTGTAATAACCTTCAGCCTTAATCTTTCTTATCTGTGTTAGCAAATGCAGACTAGCATTTTACTTGCTTCTGAAATTAACTGACTCTTCTGTGACTTTGTACGCAGCTTGTTGTCAAGGTGCACATGTACGATAACAGCACAAAGTCACTAATGGTGGATGAGCGTCAGGTGACACGGGATGTTTTAGACAATCTCTTTGAGAAAACACATTGTGACTGCAACGTCAACTGGTGTTTGTATGAAATGAACCCAGAGCTGCAAATAGGTAAGTGGTGTAGTGACAGAGCTTATAGCAAATAGATAGAGTGCATCCTATGCTATTGGTAATCTTAAAAAATAATTAATAACATTTCTCCTGCCCACCTGTCCGCTGGTGTTGGTTGGAACATGACAGTCTTTAAGCTGAGGGATGATGCAGGAATGTAGACAGCTTTTTGCCCATCACCATTTCCATTATTCTATTTCACACAAAATGAAGGAGCCATGTGAATTTCACTGTTTGTCAATGCAGCAACAGACTCAAACACACCAGTACTCCACTCTGCTCTTTGAAGAGAGGATGCAGCGCTGAAGTGTTGTCCAGCAGGCTGTTACATACTGGCCAAACAGATGCTGTAATTAAACAAGACTGAGAAGCGTTTCAGTCATTTCTAATGCTTTCCACTTGTGATAGTTGTTTTCTTAAGTGTAGCTGTGAACAGGGTATAGCTCTTTGAGGAGACTGCAGCTCTGCTGGTGGTACCTGATGATTTAGGAAGTAACTAACCTGGCCACCAGGTCCCTAGGAAACAGCTGTGCAAAACTAATGTATTGTTTTCTGCAACTTAATGAGTTTTGTTTCAGAAAGGCTTCAAGGCCTGGTTAAGAATGGAGCATTCTCTAATTGTGAGTTATTTCAGAATCTTTTTATTGTCCAGGCTGCAAAGGTATTTACCACAAAAGGAAAAGGAAAATTGCTACAGCTTTCTTCCGGGGTTGCATTTGACCTAGAGGAACAGGCAATTGTCAGCCTTTGGCATTCTCAGTTTACAGTCTTCCAGCAGAGATGTAAAAATGGACAAAGGAAGTTAAATATCAATATTGCAATATTGCACTTTAAAAGAGCCCCAGGAACAGTCATCCTGCTAAAGTAAAACAAAGAAATGTAAAAATAGCTGGAAAAAGCCTGACTGGAAAAAGCATGAGCAAGGAGATACTCATCTATTTGTAGGAATGACAGAGACATTAACTGCCAATCTGTTCTTTCTACTCTATTAGGATGATACGTGAAGCAACATTGCTGCATTCTTTTGTACCTTCTTATCTTAACTAACAAAAGACTGGAAATGTCATTTGACCCTAGAAATGTCACAAATATCACTTTGAATAATTTCAGAGTGTTTTCTTGTCTTGGAAAATGGCTCCGTTTGTTCTAGTGTGACTTGGAAGAATATGTCTGAGTGTTAGGATGACAGCATATAAACAGATTTGGGTTTTGAGTCTCCATAATCATTAAAAAGAATATACTTGTGTTTCTTCATGATCTGGATAGACATTTTGAATTTCCCATTGTATGATCAAAACTGAACGTATCAAGGAGATCATATGCTACAAAAATTGGGGTAATGGTTAGACTTCTTTTTTTAAAAAAAATAAAAATTACTTGTGTTACTGTAGTGTCAGCTAAAGCTAGGTGCTTTGGGTTAGCATTAGGGTATTTGTATAGTAAGGAACGACTCTCATAATGAATAAAAATGATTGTAAAAGCCAGGACAGAATAAGAGCAGGAAAGGAAATAAATTAGTAGTTGGTTCAGGAAAAAAGGAAAAGTCTATGAACTCCTGATGCAGAGGTGTATCATCAGGTCCAAATCAGCTGGGAATGGAGCCTTTTTGTTTGCAGAAGGGAATTTCGATATGGATGGAATGGTATATATTCTTTCTTCTGCTTCCAGTGCACAGCAACATGCAGTTAATTTTGTTCAAAATCAGAATAATGTGAACTGTTCTTTATTCATGTCAGTATATTTCTTGGCAGTTCTAGATAGCTCCATTACTATCAGCATACTTAGAAGACAGGCTTTTCTACACTTTCCCTTTCTGTCTGTTTTCCATGTTACAATTCAAGAAAATAAAACTATTTTTAAAAAGCAAATCTAAGCAGCAAATACTTCAGGCTGAACTGAAAGTCCAAGCTAGTTCTGTATCATAAGATCCTTGACAGAGTGACTTATGTTGTTATTTTGAAAGACAATCATTGCAAATAAAATAAACTACAGTTTTAGATTGATTGCATGTTAAATATCACAAATAATCTCAGTAGTGAGATGGTGTTATAATACAGAGCTGTACATACCAGCATGTGTTTTGCAATAGAGTATTGCCTTGTGATAGTCATCCAGACTTGACACTTTTGTAACAATAATTATAAAAAAGACCCTCCCGAGGATGGTCAGATCCTACTTTTTATGTAAGAAAAGCCTGGTACTGCAAATGAACAAACAAAAGTATATGTGGGAAAAATTAGTATTAAAAACCTAGTGTTACAACCTGAGAATTATTTTATGGCAATCCTGGATTGTAAGATAACTGTTTACATTTTGAACTGTTAGGTTTTATATAATGCTTTATAGTTCCAGTACATTGCAGAAGTATCAGTTGCTAAATGAGAAGTGTTACATTGCTTGTGTTGTCAAAAGTTACTGTCACGTGAATTGGCCCTGAAGCTAATCTCATTTTGTGAGTATAATTAATTTGCAAAATTTAGTTTTGATGGGACATACTGAACCCTTGTAACAGGAAGTGTTAAAAAAAGCCTACAAAATGAATGCTCTGTTATCTCCACTTATACCAGGCCAGTCTAGGCTATTGCAAGAGGTGATCACCACAGAACACTGAAATGGGAGTACAGCAGTTCACAGGAAATTGCCAGAATCATACTGAAAATTGGAGCTGGGTTAATTGCCCCCCCCCCAATACTGAATTTATAGAAAAATGCATTTTGGATCCTTCCAAAATTACCTGTCAAATTATGGTCCATTGCTTTCCCTTCCGCAGGGGCTTTATGTGACTGTTCAGCTACTTTATACAAGTGAAACTGCAGAAGAAGAGATTGGAGTCACATAACCTTAGCATACCCTGTGGCTTTCCTGGGTGGAGGATATGGGTTCAGATTATCTCAGGAAGGGAGAGAACTGACACTAGGTCTCCCACATCTCTGGTGAGGTTTTTAAGAAACAGCGTATCATCACATCAGTTCTCAGTCTGTCTTCCTGTTTCCTCAGTTTTGCTATTTCTGTTTTTAAACACAGTTGTTTTAAACAAACATTTTATTTTCCTTGCATAGAATTCTTCCTCCTGACAAAAAGCAATTTTTCATTTGTTTCAATAAGTAAAAAATCAAAGAAATAAGTTTTTACGATTATTTTTTTCCCCCGATTCAGTAGCCAAAGTGAATATATAACCCTCCTCCCAATCATACTGCAAACCTTAAAAACCAAAAGCAGAAAGCCACTGAGAGACATGGGTGTAACCAGCTACTCCTAGTGGGTCACTGTTTCCATCCTTGGTAGTCTTCAGGCCACAGCACAGAGATGCACGAGGAACCCAGGAGCATGCCAGGGCTACATAGGGCATCTTCTGCAACTGATTTGCCCTTCCACATGGCACTGTTTTCATGTGGTTTTGCTCCCTTCTGTGCAGTGGAAAAGAGTGCTGGACTGTCTAGCTCAGAGTGAACATCAGATAACGATTACATTCTTACACAGGAATTTCTGCAGCCTCGGGAGAGGGGGAGAGAGAGTTTGAGTGTCTTACATTACCCGTTCTGTCTCTTCAGAAAGGTTTTTCGAAGACCATGAAAATGTTGTTGAAGTGTTATCAGACTGGACTCGAGACACTGAGAATAAGGTTCTGTTTTTGGAAAAAAGTGAAAAATATGCTTTATTTAAAAATCCCCAGGTAAGCTAACATGGTAATCAGCTAAGAGTCTAAAATTATGTCATTGAGTCTGTATGCTGCCTATTGCATTATTAGTTTGCTTTCAGCTCTGTATGTTTGGAATTAGAGAAAGCAAAACTTGTAATTTCAATGAAAAAAAGCCCAGTACATTGAAAGCAAGGATCTGAAAATTAGAGCTTTCTGTTCTTTTCTGATACTGTTCTAAAATCCTGTCTGCAGTGGTAGAAAATGAAGCATGTAGTTGTCTGCTGGTACAAGCTGTTGCTTAGGCACAGCTCTCAGAACTGGGGTGAGATGGAACAGCTGTAAAAACCTGGCCTTTGTCATTATTGCAGTTTCTCCACTATTT
>JAVJGJ010000047.1:68559517-68582538 GCA_035590215.1 Microhierax caerulescens | reverse complement strand
TTATTTACTTTGTCATCACTGATTCATTTAATAGACAAATTTGTTAATTACTTTGATTGCCTATAATATTACTCTAACAGTATTTAAGGGAAAATACAATTAACTGCCGTGTATTCGAAAGGGCATTTATTTATTGTGATAATGTGGTCAAAACTGTATTTACAAACACCCTGGCACATACAGTTGATGGATTCTGAGGCACTAGATCTTTTCCTCTCATCAGCAGTCTGTTAGCTCACTGAGCATCTGGTTTGTTCCTGAGGGCAGCAAGAGCAATTCAGCATTGCTGAAAAAATGAGTTAAATATATAATTTGGCAGCAAAGCTCACCAAGCTGCTCATTAGGAATTTTGTTTTCTTTTACAATGAGCCAGTGTTTCAAATAAAACCTGCAGAGAAAAAGTTTCCTTCACTGACATAGCAAGTATCTGCAGTCAGGGAAAGAAAACTTGTGCAGTGTACATGGATTGATGTGGTTTTTAATAAGAAACAGCAAAGCCAAGTTTGGAAGTAAAACGTACATGATGGCTCAATGTCATACTTCCTAATGCACATAAACATACCTAGCAGCAGAGGTTCAATTGTACATTTGATTTATCACTAGTAGTGTTATTTGGGCAAATGGCTTAAGGTCAAGGCGGTGAAACTCCCATAGGAAGTAAATCTTTGATGAAGATTCTGGGCATTTTGATTGCAGTGAACTTTAGAAATAAATAGGACTTAAACCAAAACCAGAACGAGAGTGTGTTGCTCTGTCCTCCCATCTCAGGACATGCTCAGCTTGATCTGGACATGTCTGTAGTCCTTGAGCTTCAGCCCCTCTGTGATAAGCTCTAAAATGAACAGCCTATGGAAAACCGGATCAGTTGCAGCTATCACACTACTGAAATATTTTGCCAGTAATAAAGCCTAACCATCTGTTAGGCTTAGTAAATTCAAACATTGTGAGACAGGCAGAATAGTACAGTCATATCAGTGGTTTGTGCTTTTGGCAGAAAATAATCAGTATTGTACAGACAGAGCACACGCTACATAATGAAACATGGTCAAATACATGATCTCGAGTGAGACCCTGAAAAGGTAAACCAAGTGGAAATGCTGAGTTGGTGGGGGGCAGGGTGTAGGATTACCTAACTACTTAGGAAATCTATGGTGTAACCAATGGGAAACTGAAATCCGGTGCTCTGATGCTGTATTCTCAGTATGTTCAGCCTCCTCCTTCTCCTAACTCAGTCAAGGTTGCCTCATAAACTCGTTCTGTGAGCGCAGAAATATTGGAATGCTTTCTTTGACGCAGCCAGTGGTGGTCATGCAGCAGTAGTTGGATTCCTTGTTGGTCTTAACTTCGTGTTCGTTCTGTTGGAGGTGGTCTCTGGAGATCTCACAGTTACTTTTCCGCAGATATTTTTCTGGGAAGAAAAAGTGGCCAGGTGCCTACAACTTATTCTTAGACAAACTAGTGATACAAAATTTTCATTGCAGAGGTTTGATGCAATTAAATGCTTAAAAAAATTATTATAAAGATAAAGATATCCAGATGCATTGCTAAAACAAGTAGACCTCTGGAGAAGGTCTGTGACCTGTGCCCGATATTCATTGTTTCTTTCTGTGAACTAGTTATATGCCTGGTATAGATTAAACAAGAATTAATTAAATATGTTTAATTTTCTGGGGAGGAACTGGGGTTTTGAAATACAGGATTTATCCTCTTTATGCTAGCAACATGCTGCTCAGCTAATGCCAGTGGCTTTTTTTGAAGATTGTCATTCTTGTCATGCAGTACTCTTTTTCTGCAGCTTTGTCTCTGAAGAAAATTTTTTGAAGCATTATTTATTAAATTAACACTTATTAAAGTGTTATTTTCTAAAATACATTTTAGAAAGAAGTATCTGAAAAATCATCAGGTATCCCTCTCTTCATGAAGACAGGCACACTTCTGCCCTTTTCCTCACCATGATATATTTTACCCTACAGGGAACTCACAGTAAAAGACTGTTCCACTATTCCATGAATGGTATCATTCATGGTGACTCATCTACAGAGATGAAGCATCACAAGTCTATGACTAAGGACTGAAACAAAAATACATAATGGTACATGTGAAAATAAAGAAAACCTTTATCACATAGGAGAGGTGATGCTTTGTCATGTGGCTGAGTAATGCTATGCTTGACTCTTGAAAGGAAAGATTGTCAGCTCTCAACACTTCTTTTCAAAAAGCTTGAAGAATAATTCTTAGCTAAAAGAGACTAAAAGAAAAATGTAGGAAATCAATTTGCTTCATTTAAACAGGGTTTTTTGTAAGGGGCAGCTGAATCTAAATTCGACTGTAAATGCTGGTTACACTCTTAGAACACTATTTGATTTTTGCTTGCATGGATTTTGATTGCCTGTGTTTCTCTCTTGCTGATACAAGCAGACAGGATAAATTCAAAATGTGCATGTGGAGTTTTTTGTTTTTTACTATTGGGGCAGTATTTGTGAAAATTAATGAAAATCTGTACAGCGAGTACTTTATGCTTCTGCTCCCTTGTATGTCACGAGCTGTACCTTCCAATGGAGAACCCATAGGTTGAATTGGCATTCTATTTCTTCCAAAAAGCAAGAGTACTAAACAGCATGAGGAGATGGAGTAAGAATTTTTATATTTTTCATAACCGGACAGCTATAATGAGTTTTACACTTGAATATTTATTTTGAAGTCAGTAAAACTGGGCTAGTATCCACCAGGTGATACTTTTGTTCTTTACCACTTTGACTGCCTTTGTGAATCAAGGTTTCTTTTTTGTTTCCACTGTTACCCAGTGAAAGAAACACAGAAGGGTGGCAGGGAACTCAATTACGGGGTGTGCTGGCAAATGTGCAAAAAGAGAGAAGTGAGAAAAAGGGAAGTGTTTTTTGCTGTAGTCCCACTGTTTAGTAATCTCAATTTCTGTATTAGTGTATCTCAGACGATGGTATAGTTTCAAATTGAAGATGCTACTTCAATAAATACTTTTCTTTTTCTGCCTTGGGACTGTAACACAGAAACAGTCTTTAAATATTTGAACCATTTTGCAGGTGACTTTTAACCACCATATTGTTTGCTCGTACCTGCATCATAGCTTATGTATGAATGGCATAGCAAATGTCTTTCCTTTGTTCTGTGTTCCCCCCTCTTTGATGCTGAAGACACTGTCCTCCAGGCATGAAAAGTCAGATGTAGTGATTTCTTCAAACATTATAAAATCAAGTGAACAGAGTTGAAAATCAATTTTTGGGGATGTCAAAGAGCTTTGCCTTTAGCTTTATTTATTTACTTTTGTGGTTTTCATAGCAATCATAGGTGTCCTCTAATATTTTTAATGTGCATTTTTTTAGGGGACACATCATGTTGCAGGTTACAAATATGACTGTGTTCTGGGTTGTTTTTTTCTGCACAAAGCATGCTGCATTCAGTACACAGTTGCAGTGGGCTGAAATGGGATGTGAGCTGGCCAGTTCTCGCCTCGTTCTGAGCGCAGGTTAGATGAGCATGAACAGGCAGCTCATTGCACAAAGAAAATTGTTATAAGCATGGAGCAGCTGCCTTGTTTCCTGCACGTTGTCTGGTCTGTGCTGTTGTGGACCTTGCAGATCTTCAGGAAAAAGTTTCAACAGCTTAAAAACAAAAATACAACCTAAACAGAAGGGGAAGAAGAGGGAGAATACTGTCTTGAACACGTATTTTTTGCTATCTACTGCCAAGTAGCTGCTGCATTCCAGCTTGCGTGGGGCTGTGTATGAAAAAAGATGAAAGGTATGAGAGAGGTGCCGTTTCATTCAGGACATTTTTTAATGAATATAGAGACGTTGAACACTGACCACAGAGTTTGGCGGTGCAATAATTAAGGCTACTGTTTCTACCATGGTTCAAGTTTGGTTTGCTTACACGCCACCAGGAATGTTCTTTGAACCTATTGAAAACACCTTCTGTCTTCCACTGTTTGAGGGTTATGTAGTGGAGAGAAATACAGCCTGATTTTTTTCACCTGCTTTTCCGCACAAAAGGAGATGGCTGTATCCCTAAGTGGAAAGGTTGTAAGCGTAGACTTTGCAGTACAAAGCACAAATTTAACTTAAGCTGGCTATAAAATCTTCACTGGATTTTTTTTTACTTTTTACTTTTTATTTTTTTATATAATTTTTAATAAAATTACATATTACTTTTGTGCATATGAATTTTCCTGCTAATGTAAATGATGAGCCATCAGCTAGTTTTACCACTGTCCTGCATATGACATCTCTTAAGGATGTCATACCTGGCTAGCAGTACATGTCAAAACTCCTGCTGTAGCTCTGCATGAGTCTGAGTCAGGCAGAATGGCATGAGAGAGCAGCTGGCTATGTGTGTCAGCTTCAGCTGGTCTAGGGTGTATAGGCACAGGGAATAAGCAAAAACGCTTGACTGCTGATCTCTGCAGCAAATAACCCAAACAGTGCAAACAAAGAAAACCCAATGACAAAGTGTACCATCATACTTTTTGCTCGTTAAAATCATCCTTTATGTTTGCTTTCTTCTCTTATCAGCCCAATAGGATGATACCATCCTGTTAAGTAAGCTCAGCTCTCCATCAAGAGAAAGACATTGTCTTTTGAATATAAAAAAATAGTTAAATCTGTAGACATATGTAGAGAGCTGCCCTGTAGCCACGTCTTGTCCCATTAATGACCTGACATCACAAACCAAACATGCGTTTCCCAGTGGTGTCCTCAGAGAGCTTGCCTTTTATCATGACCTTTGACCACTGGACTTGGAATGACCTCTTATGGACACATGCAGTTTGCCTCCTATAGGATGAATGCTTCTGATCAAAAATAGCAGACCACACAGTGATAAAACAAGTACAGCGTACAGTCTGGTCCCCAGATTTTTAGCCACTAACAAATAGTAAATACCATGTACTTCCAGATTTCAGGGCAGAGACATAAAGGAGATAATTAGCAATAAATGAAATGTGTGTTGACAGGTGAAAGATGACTATACATCAGTGTAACACTGGTTTTGGTGTCAGAGCCCTGTTTCCCTAAGGAAAAAGCTGCGTTCTTAGATGAATGTATGTATATCTCTAGATGTATCCAGTACGGATATCATTACAAACTTTCTCTCTTTACCATTGATTATGTCAGTGCAGGGTGGTCTGTATTTCTGCTAAATAAATGCCAGATGCCTGAATGTGATTCAGTTGTAATCAGAGGAGTTTTGTTTTCTTATTGTCAGTGCACTGAAGGCTGAGTGAGCCAGATGAATGCTCTCCCTGCTGGTAGTAAAGCTGATGAGCCAGGCCTTGTTGGGGTAGTGATAAGGTTTACTTACCTTGATAAATCTTCATTGTGTATTTTAGGGGTTGTACTATGTCTTTATAATGATCTATAGAAGAAGGCAGATTACAGCTTGCATGTCCTTCTACTTTGCAAATCCATCCCAAAGTCTGGAAGCCCAACCCAGCCTTAACAGTGCCTTCTGAGGTTTCTCTTTATACCTTCATCAATGCAAAAGTGGGTATGCCAACATCAAACCAGCTGTGCCGTGATAGTGCTCCCTATCGTGCAGGCCTGTTGCATAGGTACAGAGGACTTGCTACAGCTGCACAGAACAGTATCTTTTTTTCCAGCGGGATAAGAGGAACATTATCACTCAGTCAAACCTATGGTTTTGGGTTGCATAGGCAGGTATTGCTGAGAACACACTTTTAAGCGGGTTCTGTTTTGAGCTGGTTTGGGGTTTTCCCACTATGAATACTGTCTTCAGATGAAGGCACAAAGCTGTGGTCCTTAGTGTTTGCTTGCCTTTGTCCATGGACTAGAAATGTGCCGAGACAGTCTGGAGCCAGCTCCGTTTCGTAGCATAACTGTCTGTTGTATTGAGTGTTCAAGTTTCTTATGTTCACACCAGAGACATGGCATCAGCATAAGCCAAACTGCAGGTGGCTATGTTTCTGATGTCCCGTCTGACTTAATATGAACTTTCATGAAAGCAGTTTTTAAAGAACTGTTTTTGAGATCATCCACACCTCTTCCCCTTCCTCTCCTGGTGCCCCTCCAAAAAACATCAGCTGTGAGGCTTGTGTTCTGGCAGACAGCTGTTCAAAGCGCTGCTGAAAAAAGATGATGTGGTTTGTGCAAGAGCAAGGTTTCACTTCAGATAAATCTCATTGCTGTAAACGTGGTATGCCAGCAGGGCAGATTTGCTGCTTGTTTGTTTCTTTCTTATACCGCAGCAACAGCAATGTTCCTTCACTTACATGCTTCTTGTTTGTCTTTTGGTAATGTTTGCATTTGTGTTGCAGATTAGTCGTTGTGGGGTTCTAGGCATACAAATAAGTTGCCACATTCTCATAGTCTTGAGACATGAAAAAATGGAGAGAGATGAAAAGTCAGATAAACCCTTAGTTTTTTTCCTACAGAATAGCTGAAGAATTACAGAATCAGGAGTAATTTTTAAGTAGACAGCTTTCAGAATTTGTTGGGGGTTTATGATTTTGTCTGTTTCCTAGACAATGGTGTTTGTTTTATGCCATTTGTCGTGTAAACTTAGCTTCGTGACTAATTCCAGGGAAATCAGTAAGACTATCCCATGCATCAGGTATTTTCCAAACCCAAGCTCCTCTTCTACATGCCCTTTTGTTTAGAAAATGATACATCATGAGAACATTGACTGCTACCATTCTGGCCTCAAGCCCAAGGATCCAAATCCTACTTGATGCTTGGCATAGCTCCTTGATCTGCCTATTTGCTTCACACCCAGCTTCTGCCTTACTGCCTGCAGGCAGCTGGGCTCTGCTATCAGGCCATGCTTACTGCTGAGCAAAGCCACTGTACATGCTCTGGCACACAAGTCCTAGTAAAGTCCTGAGCAGCCTTTCCACAGCTTGAATTTGCACGTATGCCATAAAGCATAGGAAGAAGCAAACAAACCAGTATTATTCCCCCTTCTTTTAATAATGCATTATGTTCTGCATACTGTGATATTTAGCTGTATGCTTTTTAAATTGATACATCGAGATTTTGTCTGTCTGTACAATGCAGATGAATGCAAAACTTTTTGCTGTTTAACAATAGGTGAATTCATTTCTACTGATAACTACATCAGGCGCTGTGCTTCCTTGATTGCAGGGGCCGACATACTGAGTCCTCAGAGGGTGGTTGCAGCTTCACAGCCCTCTGTCACAGAGTCAGAGTAATTTCAAAGTGTAGGCTTTTATTTCAGTAGGCTGAAGCACATGTGCCAAGATCATCTCTTCTGATTTCTTCTAGATTTTTTAATACCTTCTTTACTGCATAAATATACTTTGCAGATTATGAATGAGGGTTTAAAAGTAGAGAGTAGTAACTTTGGATAGAGGCCTTGGCATATGAGTGCTTTTAATAAAAATTAAGAGCTGAGTTATATCCATAGTGCCAGATAGGAAGTGAGCAAATCAGTAAATTGGGTTTTTAGGAAAAATGCTCTCTATCCTTTTGATACTGCATTGTATTCATCATATATCAGCATGCAATAAAATGTTATGTTCTCTACTGCCTGTAATAATATAGGAAGTGGTGAAAATTAGAATGAAAATCAAACCCATTGATCCAGAAAAACAGTCAAAAATGTAAGCCAATGTTTATAAAACCTTGGGAGGGTGTATATACATAGGCAAAAGTAATTTTATGTTACTTTTGAATTATATTAAAAATAAAATAAAAAAAAACACTCATGAGCAGGCAGCTGTGATTAAAGTTTTTTATAAGAGTGCATAAGCATCTGCCTCTTGCATCTGCTGGCGTGTGTACTCAATATTGAAAGACTGAGTAACTACTGAATGGATTTGTAGTGATCTAGTTACTTGTATTACTGTCTTTATAATGAACATTAATTCCTTTTGTGTCTTAATCAGAATTTCTACCTGGCAGACAAAGGGAGGAATGAAAGCAATGAAATGAACGATAAAAACAAAGAGGCTTTACTGGAGGTAAGCCAGCATGCTAGGTTGATGGTGCAAATATCACCAAAACTGTCACCATCTGCATCTGCTCTGCAACAATGGTGTTTAGTTCTTTGGGCAAATGTGTAACAGGAAGTTCTGTGATGGTTGGTGTCTTTGTGTCTAAGGTTTAATATGTGGTTGTTCCTCTGCATCTGTTGCTCACCACTAAAAAATGCAGATTGTATCCCCTATCATTTATAAAGAAATGATGGAAAATTATTTTGTTGTTATAGATACCAGTGCCATGAAATATTTTTACCTAGTGTTTCTATGACTAGTAATGTTACGATAACAATAAAAGCAGTGTTATACAAATAAAAATAAAAGAAACAGCTGTTACCACACCCTTGGGCCATCCCTTGTGACTTAATATTGTTAGTAAGGTTAATCAGTAGCAAACAATTATCTTGTGGATTAGAAGTAGATGTACTTCTCACTACCTGAAATTATTAGCTGTACTACAACAGAAAAAGAACCTTTGCACTTTTCCAGGAAGTTTCTTTAGCCTTTTGCCTTTCCTGCTGAAGTTTTACTTCAGTTGTATGTTTGAGAGGGAAAAATTCAGAGCTATGTGAAAGAAAAGATTATCACAGTTCTCCTGGCAAGCATTTTGACTTTTGTAAAAGTTCACAAAGGAAATGTTGCTCTCAGGTGACAGGATTCCCATTTCAAAAGAAGTGCATCTCATGAAGGCACCATGTGTCAACCAGCAGAAATCCTGGTGAATTCTAAATGAAAATATTAAGTAGTATGTGTGTTGGCATTAAAAATAACCCAACAGTAGGTCATTCAAGGGGGATTTTTTCTTTGGCTGTTTTTAGAGCTCTAAAGGATTCTCTCCACAGAACTGTTTCTCTACAGAACCTATAGATATAGCAACAGAGAAAACTCAACAGCAGCAGTACCAAGCGTTCTGTTGCCTTTGCTGAGTACATCTATGTCTAGTTAAAATCTTTTGTACATTTTTGCTTGATCCTTTAGTGAATGGAGGTTTTGTGAGCCTTCTTTTCCAGTGTGAGCAGCACCCAGCTTTCACGGCTGAGTTACCAGGTTACCTTGGAAGTTTCTTTTGCCTAAGATGTTCATCTCTCTGGTAACTACATTGCCCATATTTGTATGTTTGCTGTCACAGGAAATGTTTGTGGTTTGTTTTTTTTTTTTCTCCAAGGGAGCATTTTTCTGCTATTTATTAATAGGGTTGTGTGTAAATCAATTTATTCTGTGTATTATTATTCTTGTTGCACAGGAAAGCTTCTGTGGGACATCTGTCATTGTGCCAGAGCTTGAAGGGGCCCTTTATTTAAAAGAAGATGGAAAAAAGTCCTGGAAGAGGCGTTATTTTCTTCTGCGAGCTTCTGGAATTTATTATGTACCCAAAGGAAAAACTAAGGTCAGGAAGCCAAATAATCCCTTTAGCAATAAAACAATTCATGGAGGTGAAAGTGAAGAACTCCCAAGGTCACATTTTAAGAGCACTGTCTGGTGCATCTGGGAGGGTTGTGGGTTTTTTTGGTTTAACTTTGACTATGCCACTTGTGCAAATATTAGAACATAGGCACTGAATCCTGTCACATTTCTCTCCTTTTGATTTCTATGGATAGATAAAAGCATTAATGAAATGCTCCTCTGGAAGTCAGTAGGGGAAAGAAAAACAGCACAGCACCCTTTAGCTGGTGTTATGCTGCCAAAGTGCTTCACTGTTATATGGGTTTCCTGTGGAAGAATATTTTAAAAATTCTCAAGTAAACTAATTTCTTATCACAAAAAAAAGGTGGAATTTTCCTTTGTTTGTTACCGACTTTCTGCACCAGTAACCACCATGCAGAAATGCTAGATGTTTTTTTCCTATGGTGATCTTTACCTAGAGAGTGTGTTGTGCTCTTTGTGTGGGAAGAAGTGAGACAGAAGCATCCACCTGACCAAATCAAATGCACTGACATTTAGTATTGTGAAAATTTAGTCTGAATTGCCAGCACACTGGAGAAGCAAAGAGGTGCTGAACATGTTGCACATAAGGGCGACTGGCTTCTCATTTCCACAGTGGTGAGGTAGAATGGCCACTTCTGGGGCTGATAGTTCTGTGGCTTTTTTTTTGTATTCTGAAAACCATGTCTGTTATCACTTACAGCTCTGCTAATGCTTCATATTTGAAAATTTTGGTATTGCAGATGGAGCTTTACTGTTATGAATTCTGCTGTGAAACTTCACTGTTTTGCTATTTCCTAATTAAATTGCAAAGGAAAAGTAAAATAAAATTGATAGCTTGTAAATGAATGCCACGTTGCTGCTCCAGTGACCTTTATAATCAAATCTCAGTGAAATGCAGACCTAGATTACCTTGCTGCTTTTACAGCAATTTATTATGACTTTACTTGACCCTGAAATAACGGCTTTCAAACCTCAAATCATGTTGCAGACACACAACATCCTATCAATTAGGAACTAGAATGCTATTTGGAAGGCACTCAAGGTGGGAAAAGTGTAAGAATACTCAAATGAAAAGTCCATCTTGGACATTTCCTTGTAGCCTGCCTCCAACCGTGGCCAGTAGAACTGTGCCAAAGCAGGGCAAGCATGTACTGATAGCTACACAGCCTTTTTTCATCACCCAATCATACCAGTTTCAGTGACTTTCCATCATAGTGCAAATGAGGAAAGTGCTTCCATTTCTTCAGGTAAATAGACTGCAAGCATAGGCTCAGGATGGAGCCATGCAGTTGGCTTTTAACTGCTGTTTAACAATTTATTGCCTGTTAGTCCTTGCAGCCTGTACACCACCCTGCCTATAACTGAGCCATTTTAAGGAACTGTATTCAGTTCTTCAAATTCACTATATCACCAACTCAGCCACTTGCAGGGACAGAGGACCTTGAAGCTAGTTCTTTAGCAGATAGTTAAGCTAAATGGTATCACAATCAACTGTTGGCTCCTGCTTCTCTAACAGCCTTCAGCAAAAGGGTGCGTATGTCTGTGCCTCAGCCATTCCAGAGAAGGTCAAGTTTCTTAGTGCAAATCTATGTTTAATGGTGATTTAAGTTAGTTACTGGGCTTTGTATTGGAACAGCTGAGGCTCAGGTAGACTTGTCTTTTATGGAGACAGTAATTTCTGGTAGATAAACAGGGTGCAGTTAGGGTGATAAACATCTTGAAGCACGGCAACAGAATTCAGTACAGCTCTTCAGTCAAAGTCCTTAAATTATGGGGGTTCATCCCATGTCAGGGCGGTATGAAGAGTGCACATGCACCTTGCTGAAGTCATTCAGTTGTGAGTAGAATGATCTTTCACTGAGGTACAGGAACAAACAGCTGGCAGACAATAGTATCTTCAGCTGCTGCAGCTGTTTTGAAATTCATCATATAATCATGTTTTCATTTGTAAATCTGGCATACTTTTGGCACTTCATGTTGTAGAACACATGGCAAATACATGTGAAAATACAGAGACATGTTCAGATAATTTTGCACACACACCTTTGGTGGTTTTGATTTTGTTTTGGTTTTGTTTTGATTTTGGGTTTTTTTTAAGAAACCAAGCACCAGTCAGCACTGCTGACTTAATTTCTTTCTTCAACATTACTCTACTTATATCCCATTCAGAAACATGCTGTTAATGGACAGGGTCACAAAACAGCAGAGGCAGAATTGCAGATACAATTTTAAAATACGTTTCTGTTTCATGTGTTGCTTTGTCATTTAGCATTGCAGAAAGCAGTACGTGTCTTTGTCCCTTGCATAAAAATTTGTTCCTTACTTTGAAGAAAATGACAACTGCATTCATATTGCTCTTGATTGCCATTACCTGGTTTGTAAAGAAAAGGATCAACTCATTGATTTGAGCTCATTTAAGAATTTACAGTGTTGGAAAATCCTAGGTCCACACAGTCAATGGCAAAATCCTTGACATCAACTTCAAGGGAAATGGGAGAGAGAGAAGCCCTGTCTACATATACTATGGAGTTTTTCCTCTCCCCGCAAAGCTTACTTGCAAACTCCATTTGTAAAGAAATCCAGCTCAAGGGTGTATTGTAATAAAAGTATCAGTAAGAATGAGAACAGCATAGAAGAACCTTCATATGTGAAAATAAACCCCAGTCTTAGGGGTAGAGAGGATTCGTGATTTGGTGTTGGGGTTTTTTTCCACAATTTCCTGGTTTCTTTTGCATTTCCACTCAAAGAATTGCAAAACTTAGCCTTGTATGCAGAATTCTGCACTGAGAAGTGTGCCAGCAACAGAAACATTGTTACTTTAGCAATATATTGTGAACAGGCAAATGTTGCAATAAACAGAAAAGGAATGATGCCATTAAATTTGAGAAAATGCAAAGCAAAATAGATTACATGAGTGCTTATTTCCTGATGTGGGTTTGTTTGTGACGTACCAAAGAAAAGCAAGCTCTCAAAACAATTTGGAACCCCAAACCTCCTTTCTCCACTCAGAATTGTAAGGATGTAGTTGCTAGGCCTTTATTTATTTTACTAAATTTAATTGTTACTGTGGTGTTCTATTTGGTCTTGTTAGCCATAAGCCAAAATCTTCACACAAAGTGATAAAGCACAGCAAAACCAGAACAGCAACAAAATGTTGTGCTGTGTTTGAGTTATATATTATTCCTAATGTGTACTGACCCTCTTTCAGTTATTAGTTTAAGAACGCACACACTTAAAATTAACCTTTCTTCAGTCAACTTCGTGACAGTTAAAAAAGTAAAAAGCATTGGCATTCATGCACTTGAAAAAAGTCCTATTATTGAGTTTCACATCAAAATTCAATTTGTTCTAACAATGATGTACTTGATTTTCATTTATAGACATCACGGGATCTGGCATGCTTCATTCAGTTTGAGAATATGAACGTTTATTATGGTTCTCAACACAAAGTGAAATATAAGGCACCTACAGATCACTGCTTTGTCTTAAAGGTAATGTACAAAAACCCTAAGTTCTGCAAATGTCACACAGAGGTTCTTTTATATGTAAACATGTTTAAATTCGAAGCTTTGGATACCCTGATGAGATAGAATACCTCCTGCAAAATCATGTCTACTTTCTTCTTCACTTCATTGTTGATCAGCAACAGGTCTTTAGAACCTTAATTTTAAGGACTTGTAGTCCTATGATATATGTCTGCACTGCATCTATAAAGTTGTCTTCAAAACAAGCCTGAATATGCTTCCAATGACTGACAGATGTAAGGCAGATGTATGATTAAGACTGGCAGTCCCTAACGTTATAAGTGCTGTGGACTGTATACTAAGAGGTATGTCTACCTTTTATTTGCGGTATAGTTGTACCTGTTGAGTGGTTTGTTGAACCGAGATGCAAAATCTTGCAGGAATAAACATCTCAGTTGCCATATTTTATTATGCAGCTATTTGTGGCAGGAGGACAAAAGACATTGTTCACCCACTCGTGAAAATAAGTGCTTGTTGTTGAAGTAATCTTATTGCTGCCTCTCCAGGCAATAGCACTGCAAAAAGGCTGAGAATTGTGCATTTCTCTCAGGAAAGCAAAAAAAGCCTATGCTTTTTGCATAGCTCAGATAGCAGAAATGAAGCTTTGAGGTTGCAGTAATTAGGCCTTCCTTGCTATCTGTCATTAATACAGATTTTAGATTACAGTGGGATTACTGTGTACAAGAAGGAAGATAATCTTGTTGATGCTTCTCTATTTAAAGGCCTGCAATGCCAACAAGATATTAGAAAACACACCATCTCGCTATCTCAGAAAAGAAGTATGGGAAACATTCATTTCAGAGGTCACATACCTCTGGCAGTATGCTGCACACTTACAGTGCTTTTTTATTCAGTTTCAAAATGTCTGCTAGCCTAATTTACACATGGCCATGCAGAAGTGGTTTATAGACCAGACTTACTCTCTGAAGCAGATGTGTCTAATTAACACAGATGACCAGTTCTAATACTATAGTTCTCTGCAAAATGCTCTGCAAAAAGCCACTTTATCCTTGTTTGTAAAACAGGGGCGAACCTTCTGAAGTTAACAGGTAGGCATTATTTCTGAAAAATACAACTTCTAATGAGAAAAAAAAAAAGTAAAAAGGGGAGCTGATTTAAAAAATAAGGGGAAATTGATTTTCTAAACAGATGGCTGGTCAAAGAAGTATTTGACTAGTAAGAGTTTTTCCACATTCTGATCAGATGAAAATAAAAGCATGATTTTTGAAGTGTATGTAGCAATGTGTTTAACTGTTCACAACAATTAGGAAAATTTTCTGGACTTATGACCATCTTTTGTGGAAAGAGGTATGCTATAAATAAGAACTTATACAAAAAAAAGTCACAACGACTGAAATGCTTTATTGGAGGTGTGATGTTAGTACTGTATTCTCAATGTGAAATGTGAAGAACAAGATCAAAAGCTCACTAGGGAAAGCTTTATGTGTAATAGGCTTATAAATGTATGAAACCTGCTTAGCAAAACGGTTTGTTGTGATGCCTCTAAAACGTGTTTGCGGTATACTAGAATAAACATCATATTGATAAGATCATTATATCTGAGCAACACTACCTAGTGATGAATAGATTATGTTACAGTGATTGTTCTTCATTTTAATTCCCACAAATCAGCATTTGGTAGATTTCTGACCAGCTCAGTTTCAGACTTGGCTTCTCTTAACAGCTGTCTCTTGCAGTGGCTGGAGTTGTTCAGGAAGTATGGGCAAGTATTGGTATCTTTACATCTTCTGTTGTTTCAGAAGTGGAAGTATTCCACTTATGATGGCTTTCTAAGGGTGATGCAATGGAGAGTTTCATATTTATTGTGATTTCTGTACATTAATTTGAATTCTATATATACATTTTTGAAGGCATGCAGAAGAGATGAGTTCTGTCATATCCTTCTCTTACCTTTGGAGGTTGGAGCTGAGTGTGTAGTGGAGATCTGTGGGCTGAGGGAAGGAGCAAAGTTAAATGTTGGTGTCTCTGATTGGATGCTTGGTGACACAAAAGTGCATGGACAGGGACACAGAGTCATTTATTACACTTAGTCACATTTTGTTCCTGTCTGTTTTATATGGAAGTCTCCCAGAAGAAAGTATCTTTCTTGCTGGGACATGCTTGTCCTGAGATGTCAAAGGAAAACAAACCATCCTTCTTGAGATATCTCTCATCCTGACATATTTTGAGAATAAAGTCCTCAAGGTGAAATGACAGTACTTTTGCAGGCAGGTGCAGTGAGCAAAAGGCAATAGATTTTAACAGGTAAACATTTATCTTTATTATACTGGTAAGGAACTTAGATGTCCAACTCAGTCCAAGCCAGATGGAAATTTCTCCACAAGGCTGCACTGCTGTTTCTTCAAAGCTCTTTCATTCCCCTGTGTGTGCCTTGGGACCAGGGGCTCTGCAGAGCTTCTCTTCTAGTTACTTGTTTGTGTTGGCTGCAGGAGATTATCTGTCTTTAAAGCAAATGGGGGAAAGCAGTTGTAAGAGTAGCAGCCACAGCCCAAGCTAGCTGTTCACTGAAGATGCCTGTAAATCAGAGGAGATTTTCATATTTTGGAAAATAGGTTAGTCTGCAGCCCTTATTAGCTCCAGCAAGCTGTAACACCACTTGGAAGGTTTTTGAATAATAGCATGCCACTACATTTTTAAAAAGAATTGTATCTTTCCAAGGTCCCCCTTAGGAACTGCAGTGTCAAAACAGTGAGCAGTCATCAGCCAAGTAACTTGCTTTGCTGTGTTTCAGACTTAGCAAAAGAAACTGCCCAGCTCAAAGGCAAGAGACCAGCTCGTACTTTATAGTGAAGGAGAAATGCAAGGGCTTAACAGCTTTAGCAGTATCTTGTTTCTGTGTTAGGTGGAAAAATCCTGCTGAATTCAGAACCAGACATAATTTCCCAGCTTTGAGCATTGAGTTGAAAAAAATATTGTATTTATTTCCTACTGTTAATCTAACTGGCATCCTTGGTTCAAGAACAGGGGAAATGCCCTTTGTTCATTCAAATGGCAGCAAATGGCCAGTGATGTGGGCTGAGGTGGAGTTGAGTATGGCCTCGTGCTTGAAGGAAACATCCCTTCTTTTCCTCCAGTCCCCATCTGAATGATGAACCTTCTAAAACAAATAACTAGACTAAAACCTGTAACTTTTGTAGCTGTCTTCAAAGGTCCTGTCTCATATTAGCAAGGGGAAAACATAAAACATTTATTTTTGCCTCCTCCCAGCCTTGGTCATCGTTATGATGTGTCTTTATGGAGGGAAGTGCCCTCAAGAGATATTACAAGAACAAACAGAGCATTCCTGCCATTTTTGTCTCTATGTGCCAGGCATCACCAAGAACTTACGGGAAAGAGGAATGCTATAACTAATGTTAATCACAGCCCTGGTGACTTGGTTTTAGCTAAAACAATGAGATTTCTCAGGTTGTCTGACACTGCCCTGAACTATGTGGACTTTTGCCTCAAAATCTTCAAGACATTTCTTTGAATGTAGCTTCACCTTGATCTCTCTAAATGCGATGCAACCTTTTTCTCCAATTTCTTCTGTTAGGCTACAGTGGAGCAAGGGGCTTACAGAGACAGTGAGCCTTTGGTCCTAGTGCCTGTCCCAGCTAAGAAGCATCCAGTCATGGGGAGCTGGCAGCTCTCTCTTGTCCTGTTTCTTTTTTAATCTAGCCATTTAATTTCAATTTCAGTGGTCATACTTGGGTTACTTGGTTGATGCTGGCTTGGGGACTGGTGTTAGCGTAGCAACAAGGTCATGGTCATCATGAGCGGGTTGCTTTGATACTTAGCCAGAAGCTGGGGTAGTTTTTGCAGCCTGTGATGTTGGAACTGCACCTGGACTAGCTGTTTTAAACTAGCTCAAATATAAAAATATCTTGTCTGCGGATCCATCCTGTAGGATGTTCCTCTTACAGCTAGAGAAGCATGATGTGTTGTGAGTGCTCCTTGCCCATCGTTTCTTCCCATTACATCAGCACCCCATTTTATGTACTGTAGCTCAGAACAAAAATGGGGTTGTTTTTGCATATTTATTAACCATCAAGACACTGAGGAGATAATGGGGAAAAAGGTAGAAAAAGCCAGAAAGAATTAAAAAAAACACATCACAGTGTCTACCAGCAAAAAAGAAAGCACTTTGCTGAGCTTATTCAGGAGTTTCCTTTCAGGACGATTCAGGAGACAACTGCAGTAACTGAACAAAGCAGTTGCTTCCTCATATCAACTTCTCTCAGGCAGCTGAAAGCCCAGCTGGGACCAACTGAAAAGAGCCCAGCTGGCTGGCTGGCTGGTGTCAGAGAGCAGGGTCACCTTTAGCTGTCCCTATGCAGCAAACCAGAACTGATGTGGCTGGGTCCTGAAGATGAGAGTGCAGCTTAGCAGGGGCTCCAATGGAGTTGGCTTTTAGGAGTCCTTAAGTTTTGGGGCAACTGTAAAGCTTGAAGAACTCTTATTTCCCAGTAGCTACTTGGTCTGTGCTGAGCTATATAACTTTATAACCTTATATAACTGCTAAACAAGCCTTCCTCCCTGAAAGGAAGTCCCACGTTTACAACAACAAAAAAACAACACAAAGAAGCCTCAGCATATTAAAAATTGAGTCTCTGAATAAAATAAATGCTTTTAGGACATCTGCTTCTGTAAACATGTAGATTCTTCCTATTTTCTACCCAGTGTAAATGTAATGCTTACAAAAATTTTAAGATCCCACCCTTCGCTGACATCAGATGAAGTGAGTCTTTTCTTAATAGAGACCTCCATATGCAGAAAAGAGGAAGGGAAAGGGCAGCCAAATGTGGAAGAAGACCTTCACTCAAACCTGCACCTGCTAAGGTCAGATCTGTCCCTCTGTTCCATGCAGAGGAGGTGGGAGAGGGTAGTAGCATGGCTGTCCCCGCCACCCTGCAGAGTGCTGGCCAACTCCTGGGAGAGAAACAGTGAGGGAACAAATGTATCTTTCCTTCATAGAAAAAGTAATTTCACACACCACATACAGCAGGTGTGCCAGTTGGAGTGGCTTGGTTCCTCACAGTTGTTTTTGCATTTACAAATGTGAAGTTTTGTGCATAGATTCCCTACAGACCTTCTCTTTCACCATCTACTATGTTACAGGGGAAACGCTATGGAAATGGGTGAGACCTTTGTGAGGTATTTCATATTCTGAAGCTGAAAGCCCTCAAAACCAAAGGATTCCACCATGAGGGAAGGGATCAGTTCATTGTGCTAGCAACAGCATCCATTGCACTGAGCAGAAATTATGAACATAATGTTTATTTTGTACATTGAGAATGTGTCTGCATGCACACACGCTAGTCCAGAAGCTGGTTTTGTCGCACCATGTTGAAAAATCCTCCGAAGCAGACAAAATAGCAAGGTAATCTATATGCAAATTTGCTGGTTTAGTCAGTCTGATGTGTCTGTGACAAAGAGTGGATTTAATTATAGTTTATTGGTGCTGGTTGTGCTTGAGTAATCTGGAGGTAATGGTGCATAATGCTGAATTAATCTAGGATGAAAAAAATTGGTTTCCTGGGGATTAACTGAGACAAAGGCAAATCATCCTCTATTTCCACAGCTGGGCACATTTTCCTGTGTAGTCTAAACAGCTAAGTTTTCCTGGTGTCGTTTGGAAACTAAATTTAAAAAAAAAATAAAATTCTAATGATCCAAAGAATTTTGGAAGTAAATTTCAAGAATATTGTCTGTTTGGAACAGTGGCATCATTCTATCAAGTAATTTAGTATTTAGTTGCTCTGCTTCCCTCCTCCCTCACACCCAGTATGCTCAGTCCCAGACTGAGTCATGTACAATACATTGAAAACAATAACAGTTAAGAAGGGAGAAGGTGAGAATTAGCAATGTTTGAGATAGCAAATGATAGGAAAAAGATGTAGAACCGATGGGTAGTGCAGGAAATGAGGATAGAAAACAGGAGATTTTCATTTCTTCATGTGAAAGGTTTGAAGACTGTGTTAGCATGAATGCTTCAGATAAATATTTCAGAGTAAAATTCATTGCTAAATAAAGTGAAAAAGCAAAAGCAGACATACTCTATTACAGAACACTTTCAGTCATAGTACATGCCCACAGTTTTGCAAGATTGATGCATAAACAATGGGGAGAATAAGGACAGAGAATGGACAGTGGGAAATGGAATATAATACCTTTGGAAAATATTATTTGCTGCATAACGCAGTTCTCTTTGGTTACAGTGGCTATGACATGTATTTTTAATGACCTAAAACTTTTGCCTCGGTTGTTAGAGGAATGTAGGTCATATCTTCCTTATGTAGGTATAATTTCTTTATAATAGGACAGTTACTGTTTTATCTCTGTACAGTTCACACATGTCTTCAAAAGATCAATTAAGCCTGGTCATTTTAATGCAAAGAGTGCGTAGCATCAGAATTTGACCACGTTTAATAGTAGATGGGAAATTTGAACCACATTGCTGTGATTTTTGAAAGGTGCTGAGTATTAATTCTCCTTGCAGTCATGGGAGCCAGAAGAGTCTCAGCTTTTCTGAGAATCTAGTTCAACATAGCACAAGTTCATACACAGAAGATAAGGTATCCAAAAACTGACCATTTGGTGAAAATCTGGCCTAAAGCCAAAGCTTTTGATCCAAAGTTAGTAACTCTTTATGCTTCTGGCTATTGTTTCTGCCTCAGAGACTGAGCAGTGATCCATATATTTTGGGGCAAGGGATCCAATGAGATGCCTGAGTCAATTCAGTTTACTTTTCATCTTCAGTGTTGGACAAAGGCAAAGCAAAATACCGTTTTATTGGGATAATCTCTCATTTCATACACACATGGCCTTTAGTCATTTGTTTTGGCACAAACCGTAGAAGCCACATCGTTCAGTTCCTATTTCGTCATGTTTTCAATGTTACTATCTTTTTTCCCTTAGGCAAAGAGTTTATTTTATATCTGAAAATGTAATCTGTGCACAAATATTTTTTTAAACCTCTCCAGAAAATTAGCTCTTTATATTCAATTGCTTCTGCTTTCTTTATCTTTACAGTTGATCCTTATAGAGAAGACAGTGGGTCAGAGGAGAACACTAGGTTCTGTTCCATACCTTTTCAGTGCTTTTCTGCATGGAGCACAGCACATCCTTTTGCAGCTTGACATTTGAGGTGCTCAGGCCTTAATAAGGAACTAGACAGGTGTCCAACACTTCCAAAAATCAGGCCTAATGATGCAACTAATTCATCACTATTAAGAGTTTTGACATCAACAGAGAAAAAAGTTCTCTGTAGTCAAATCATGTTGCATTTTAATACACCGTATCATTTTGAAGTACGATTCCATTTTTTTCTTTGAAAAAAAGTTGGGAGTCACTTTTTACTTGCATATTACCACTTCTCATTCTATGAGTTCTGGGGTAGTTGCTTTTTAGACAGTTGTCTTTCATAATTCATTTTGATGCTGCATGTTTCAGAGGCAAAGGTGCTATACCTTTCCAGAAGAGATGTTTTCACTTTGCTATCAGATAATTTTAATGACCTTTTCAGGACACAGTATGCACCACATAACAAAGTAATTTATCTGTCTATGTGTGAGATGTGTAGGCTGTGGCATACTGAGGTTAGTGTTACTTTGCCTAAAAATACAATATTTCTCACAACTGTCATGATTGATATTGTTACAACCTCTATTTGTCTCATAGATTATTACAGGCACTATGAATCTAGTTTAGCAAAATCAAACTTGTGTGGTGACTACACCTCCTCAGGTCTGTGTGCTGTACTAAACAACTGTCCTGAGGTACAGGAGCTGTGAAAGGAGGAAATTGGTTCACGGTGATCTTTACATTAAATCATAATATCCAGGGACTTTCAGCTGTCCAAATTCTCCTCTGAATTGATTATCCCAAGTCAGTACTTTTATGTACTAATAGATTTTGCATATGACGTGAAGCTTTTAGTGGAGAGTCAAGCTTGTAAAGGTCAGTGTTGATAGCAGACTTCTGCCATTTGTACTGACAAAGTAATTTCACTATGGTACAGTTCTTCCCAAGTGAGCAAGCTGCTGGGGTGGGGTGACAGGTCTTGGCTGAAACATCACTCAAAGTAGGCTTCGTGCATCAAAGAACCGTGGGAAGCCAAATGCGTCCATCTGAGCCACTAATAATCTTTTACAGGTATAAACCTTAAGTATTAAGCATGGTGCTGCTAGTGTTTGCTTCTGTGGTCTGGCCTTGCACAGAGGTGCTGTAGGCAGCTTCTGTACTGGCAGCATGGACCAGTCTTCTGTGGACCTGATCCAAAGCTCAGGAAAGGAAATGGGGATATTTCCAGTCAACCTCAGTGGGCTGTGGGTCCAATACAAAGTTATGTTTTACGTGTCACTGGTAAAGTTACACATAAAAAGAGAGCCAGTGCTGCTGCTGCTTCTCAGAAAATGAGAGACAGTACAGTTCTTAGCTGTTACAAAGCAAAGATACAGGCTGCCTGCATGGCTTTGAGGTATTTAACCTTCCTTATGAGAGCTGGGCATTCAGCAGCTTGCTAGTTTGGTCCCTGTTTGACAGAATATACTTGTGACTCTGCATTTAATCATGGTTGCTGATTGGAATAATTTAATCAAGGAACTGATTGGGGTAATTTGGAATAGGCCCCACTGGTGAATGTCAGTAGTTAAGATGGATTGCCCAGTGGAGACAATAGCTAGTAAAAGATAGGGTAGAGGGCAGGCAGTAAATAACTCCCATTTTGTCTGTCATGAGACACAGCCTTGTTCGCTGACAGTTCCCTCTCAGCTTCTCAGGATGGTAAGAAACCCACAGTCTCAAAATATTCATAGATGGGGTGAGCAGTGAAGTGAGGAAGCTGGCTGATGGTGCCACGTTATTCAGATCGTTGAGGAAAGGGCAGACTGAAGAATTCTGGAAAGCCATTGTGAGGCTGAGGTTCTGAACAGTAAAATCATAAATGACGTATGTATGGTCCAGGTATGCGCACAGTAATGTGCATAGGGTCAAAAGCAGTCAGAACTTCACCTGTGAAATTACTAACTTTGAGCTGACCTGTACCATTCAGGAGCAAGACAGTGATACGGTATATAACTTCATAAAGGCCTTGTTTCAGTGCTCAGTGCTGGTCAGATATGTAAATCGAGCATTAAGAATTATTAGAAAAGGCATAAATGGTAAACCAGCAAATGTTGTCATACCATGACACATGTCCATAGTTTACTCTCACCTGTGTGGTTCTGGTCCTCTCATTTCAAAGAATTATTATGAACTTGGAAAAGGATCAAGGAAGAGCAACAAGGACAAGCAAAGGAAAGGAATGACTTTGACTTGAAGAATGACTGCAGAGACTAGAAGCTTGTAGGCTGGAAAAGAGTTAACTTGCCAGGAATATGATGCAGATCTCTAGGCTCAGGAGTGGCGTGGAGAGGTGTGGACGGGGGTCAGCCATTCAGTGTCTCTTCTGAAACCAGAATGTTACACAAAGCTGGTGGGAGTCAGATCAGAGCAAAAGGAGATGGTTCTTCATAGACTGTATAGCAGACCTGGCAAAATCATTGGTAAAAGATGTTGTGGATGCCAGAACTCCTGGGTTCAATAGAAAGCTGCAGGAGTACCTGGAGGAGAAATCCATTGAAGAACCTAAATACAGAAAAACCCCATCCAGCTCAGAAAATCCCCTGACCTGAAAACAGTTGCAGACAAGGTGAATACAGAGACGGGTGTATCATATATACTGGTCGTCATCTTTCTCTTCCCTCAGTATCCATTTGTGGCCACTGCCAGAGTCCAGATACTGGGTTCGGGGACCTTTGCTCTGACACAGTATGGGTGTTTGTGTGGAACTGGTATTTCTGTAGAGTGTCCCAGAGGAGAGGTCTGCAGCAGCCCCTCTGAGCTCTGCAGCCACAGATCCCCATGGCAGGGCTGTGTCTATGTGCAGCACTGTTACCTAGCTTGGTCTATGCCACGGCTTCCTCTGCCTTGTTTATGCAGTGTGCACTTTCTTCCAGATGTTTGCATGAATTACGTGCTAAATTACAGAAGTCTTTTCTTCCTTTTTTTTTTTTTTTTTTTTTTTTTTAAAAAAAAAGTGT
>JAVJGJ010000047.1:68529644-68559482 GCA_035590215.1 Microhierax caerulescens | reverse complement strand
AAAAATCAAACCCCCCCAAAAAAAAAAAAAAAAAAAAAAAAAAGCCTTGCTTTTTCATTTTTCAAAGCTTTGGGTGCCATCTGCTGGGTTCAGCGGGACCTTACACACTGGAGCAAAATTGTGAGCTGCTTATTGAAAAGTGCTTGAAGAATTTAATTTATCAAGGGTTGCAATGTCTGTCTTTGCACCTCCCAGTTCTTTTGGCTCTGTTGGTGATACTGTAACCCAGGTCTATGGGCTGTACTCAGCCACACAGAGAGAAGTGCCTGCTTACAGTTCCCTTTTAAAGATAAGATTCAGACTGAATTTTCTGATGCTTTTCATTGTGTTTTGTCACATAATGGAGAAATGGTGGAAGGAAATAAGGTTTGTCAGGCATTGTGTCCTGGCCACATATTGCAGTTGCAGAGCTCACTCTGAGCAGCATTCAGGCTGTGTGAGGCTGCCGGAGACAGGGACAGGCAGACGCTGGGGAGCTGGAGAAGGCTGTTTTCCAGGGACCCTGGTTACTGCCTCTTGTTTGATACGTGGCATAAGTGTATAGTAGCAAGATACAGTCCTGTGTGTTGAACTGTGTGAAGGGGTGGTCTGTGAGTGTACCAGGTGGCTGAGGCACAGGTCCATGGGGTGGGCATGGTGCCAGCCCTGCAGTTAAGGCACCTGGTGACAGTACGTTGTCATCTCTGGGCTTGCAATGTGAGATGTCCCTAGCTTTCACCTTGGGAGTGCCTGGGAGCAAGGTAATAGAATAAGGTAGCCACGGGCCCTTCCAGAGGGCTGAAGTGGACTTGCATATTCATAATTCACAGGGGAGATGGCCAGCTATGTGTTTGCAGAAAAACGGTGAATAGTATGACCTGTGTGAGCAGCTGAGTTCAAACACGCAGGAGCTGTAATGCAGTTACCCACAGCACTGCCTTGGGACACATCTGTCACTGTGAGACCCTTCAAGAGTAATATCCTTTGGTTTTTTCTTCCTTGTGGTTACCTCCATGGTGTGTTCACTCTCGCTCCATAATTTGATGATACAGGGCTTTGACAGCAATACTGGCTTGCGTGGTCCCATCCTTTCATCTGTCCCTCGCTACTTGTTCTCTCCCCAAGTCACAGTGCCCCTTATCCCCACGCTGTATGTGAGGCTATGCTGTGTACTGCTGGGTTTTAAAAAAACAAAGCAAAACTACAGCATGATGAAATGGGTTATATTTAACCCAGACCAGTTCCTTTTTCTTCAAATTGCAATGTGGCCTCCTAAACAGTTGGCCACTATTGGGCCAACACAAGCAAGGGAAGCCTGGTGTCTGCAGTGCTGAGGGACGAGCAGGGATACGTGGCTGAGGAGCAAGACCTCTGTATTCAGTTCTGCTTTTGAACCCCTGCATCACCCAGTTGTAGCCAGGGTTTGGCCTCTGCGCTGCTACCAGCAGGCATCTGTGAGGAGACCTCTGGCACCTACATCAGCTGTGGGCTGGCGGGCTGCTCACAGCCTGTGAGAGGTCCTGCCGAGTTCCCCACCTCCAGCATTGCTCTGCTTTGGGGGCTTAACAATATGTATAAAACCAGGGTCCTTGCTGCTAGGTTGGAGGTATGCTTTGAATTTTCAGCTGCACAGGCTGAAAAGAGAGAGGTTTGACAATAGCAAATTCTCAGAGCATGTTTGGCTGCTGTTTTGTGCATTCACAGTATTTCCCTAACTGTGCACCTATAATTTATAAGAATATAAATAAAAATGAACACATAAATGAGGGATAATGAAGCCTTTTTGTTTGGTTTCATTCTTTTCTTTGTGTATCAAGCGATGGCAGTGTATTAGTCCATACAAGCTACTAAAGACTTAAGCTTTCTCTGCTGTAGCAGTGGAATGAAATTCTTTCAGAGTCTTAGAGAAGGTGTTTAGTCTCAGGCAAGCAGGCAGCCTGGCATTTTGGTGATCTTTGAGTTGCAATGGTACCTCATCACATGCTGGTACTGTGTTCATCAGTAAGAAGAAGAGATCCTAAATTTTGTCCAAAAGGACAAAAAAAGATTTTAAAATGGTGAAGGTTTCTGGTACAAACAGATGAAAAAAATTACTTCTGATGGTGTTGCATTTTGAATGATCCTCTATCTGGAACGTATGGCAGTTTACATAACTGTTGGCAAATAACAGCAAGAATAAAGCAGAATGAAAATCCATAGGAAGAAAGCTAGAACTCAGCCTGAAGGGCAGTCAGTGAGAAGGAAAAATCTGTTTCAACTGAGAGTTTATGCTTAAACAAATTTAACATACTCTTTGAAAACTAATTATGTTCAGCATTCGGTCTGGGTGCCTTACATATGACAAACCACGATGAGAAACACGCTTCCTTCCAGCGTTCATACATTGAGCTTTAGACCTTGAACCAGAGCATTTGTAGACTTCATTGAACTCTAGATCACTATTAGATTTCTGTAGCCCTTGAATTCATATTACAGTGCATTAAAATTATTTCGAAAATGCTGCCTGTGGCAACTCGTGTATCATCTTTTTAAAATGTTCTTGTACTCTGTTTTTGCTGCTGCTTTTTTTTTTATTATTGTTTTTTCTAATCATCTTCGTGTTGACATGATACCTATAGGCAGTGTTCTCACTGAGGTCACTGTGCGGTGCCTTCATACTTTTGTGTAGTGGTTGGATTTCTGCATTTGTCTTACTTTATAAATTTAATATCTTCCAGCACCCCCAAATTCAAAAGGAGTCACAATATATCAAGTACTTATGCTGCGATGATCAAACAACTCTTCATCAGTGGGTAACAGGAATAAGAATTGCCAAGGTGAGATTAAAAGAAAATTTTCTTAAATGCGTTTTCTGTAGAATCCTGCCTTCCTCAGGTTACTGACTGTCATCACCTCAGCTGGAAATGTTGTGACAAGAATGGACATTCATGCTAATTTTACTGTAGAAGGAACAGAAGGGCATGACCAGGATGGATTTGCTGAATGTTTCTGTACCCTAGTTATCAGTATGTTTTTCTCATTAACACAGGGGTGAATTCTGTAGCTATAAAGCTCGTGTACTCATAAGACTTGCTCCACAGTTACCTGGCACAATAATAATACACTGTGGCTAATAATATGCTGCGACTTAAAATGTGCAAGCTCTGGTCAGGCCAGCTGTGACCTTTTCCAGACAGTTCTGCCCAAATTGTCTGTGTAACCCTTTCAGAACGGTTGGACTTGATAATCTTAAAGCTCTTTTCCAACCTAAACAATTCTATGATTCTGTGATTCTAATTCACAGCCTGTTTTGTGCACAGAACATTAAGGGAGATGGATTTATACATAGCCCAGTATACTGCCTGTACCTGGCTACACAGACCTGCTCCTGTTAGGTATATATTCTTTTCTGCCAGTTCTGCAGCAGGGTGACATCCAACAAAGGTATGGGTCGAACATCAAATTATTTTGTGTCTTACGCTGACAAAGCTGTTTGCACTAGAGCCCAGAATTGCATCCCAAGTCTCCAGTCTGAAAATGTAATACTTGGAACGCATTGGAAAAGATACTGAGAGCAGTTGGTTTTGAAGCCAAGTTTCAAGATGTTTACAGATACTGAAATGAACTAAATACTAAAATGTGAGAGTGGTATCAGTAGGACTGCGTTTGGTCACAGAGATTCATGTTTTATTGTGCTGTTACACAGATGCTTTCCAGCTGGCCCTATACAGAAATAGGCACACTGCTTGTAGAAAGCTACTTTTCAACAAAACTGGGTAGGAAGGAGTGGAGGCAGAAAATCTGTCTGAAAACAAAATGAATTCTTGGCCTATGCCAACCTTAACACCATGCTTGTTGTATTGTTTTGCAGTATGGCAAGACACTATATGATAATTACAAATGTGCAGTGAAGAAGGCTGGCTTGTCCTCTCGGTGGGCAAATCAAGGAACGGTGGAACCAGCTGCCCCTGTAGGATCCCTATCAGCAGGTATGAATGCTGTTGCAGCAGTTGAAATCACATTTATTTCCCTCTTCTGTCATCATTAGTGTTGCACATAGTCTTTATTCAGAAAACTATCTCATTGACTAAGCAAGAAAATACCTTGTTCTAGACAGCCCAGTGTAGCTCTGATCTATAACTAAGCTGGCAGCAAAGCTCTCACTTTAAAGTTAGAACTTGAAGAATACAAGGACAGCCCACAAAAGGTCTGTTTAAATCCAGATAATTTAATAAGGTGTTTTTCTGTTGGCATCTGAATACAAATCCTTTGTCCTCCCTCTACATTTTACAGACTGATGGTCCATGTCTTCGAAGTTTTCTGTTTGCCCATCTCTACAGTGGCTGTATCGGAGCTTTTCTTCCAATGAGTAAAAGGGATGAGTGGGATTTTCAGAAAGAGATTATTATAGGGTGAGCCACTCTCTTTCCCTTATTTGCATGATAACAATGTGGATGTTAGGAGAAGGATGCAGAGTAAGAAAGGATTGGGTTATTTTCTAACTTTACTTTTCCAGTAGCTTCATCACACTGCTGTTACCGATTTTATCATCATTCAGATACAACAGTGCATGATACTAGCATGATACTAGTGCATGAGTGGTTCTAGTTTACATGCTTAAGATATGCTATATTTATTAGGAAGGCCATGCTGGCCTACTACTGCAAAGTACTTACTGTCATAAGACAGGCAAAGTCAAAATCAGCGTTGGCAGTTAATATTCTGACTTCTCATGTAGACAACTTGCAGTCCTTCAAACTTCTTTCCAAGGCTTCAGTTTGCCTTTTCTCAGTAGGTGTGAGAAGACGGGGTGTTTTCTGTTGTTTCTTGGAGTCAAGTCATAGTAATTAATACATGCACATTTAGGGTGGGGAGACCCAGTAACAGACTGTTTTGAGATCAGGGGGTTTTCTGATGGCTGTGGGTGGGGATACTTGAGCAAGCGTGGATAGGACAGTCATGGAGCATTTTGTGTTCTGTATTGATGGCAGTAGAGAGGTGGCTGGCCAGTGGGGCTCCATGCTGGTGTTTCAGTCTATATTGGATATGGGCAGGATCGAGGCCTTAAAAAAAAAAAAAAAAAAAAAATATATATATATATATACATATATATATATATATATATATATGTATAACTTCAGCTCCTGACTGGAATCCAGGAACACTGCATTTGATCACAAAATATACTGCTAATCTTAACTAATGGATCCCATTTAATGGTCAAGTAACCTGGAAAAGTTTTAGTCATGTATGTTGTCTCTGTGGAAAGATATCTGAAGCATCATTAGCGTTCTAATTGAGGGAAGTCACCGATTCTTGCAATCTTACAGTTATCGTTACTGCCCTATATAAAACCTGGGGCCCAACTATAATACTGTATAACCTGGACTGCCTGACTGTGAGCAGCTGTCAGCTCACGTTTTGGAAAGGGAACAAAGCATGTTTCCTTCTGTTGTTTGCAGATGGCTGTATAGCCATTTGTATGGGCTGATTTCAATATAGGCTAAAATCTGCCATAGAAAACTACAGTGCTATGCGAGCTTGGCAGGGGCTGTACGCCATTAAATTCAGCAGCAGCCAAAAGCAATGCTTAGGAGGGCAGGTGGAATTTCTGTTCCCGCATCTCATGTAGCCTGTATTCCCTGGGCAGGCTGCTGTAGCCAGCATTTGTGTGTTCGTGTATACCCCAAACTGCATAGTCCGTGGTTCTGAAGTGTCCCAAGTGCCATCAGCAAAATAATATTGTTTGCTTCTCTGCCTTACTGTCTGTGTCTTTGAACACTAAAATACCAATGTATGTTGTGTGCCAGCACAGTATCATGATGTTTGAAAGATAATGATGTTGCTTTATTCAGATGTTCCATATCACAACAAGGCTTAATATTTTGCATTATATATTTTGGGTATCTATATTTTGCATTATACTTGGACTACTTTTTTCTGCTTAAAACAAATATCAATTCAACATAAAATTTTGGAGAAATTGACTTGCAAAGAATATTATAATACTTAAATTAAAAATAAATCTTGAGAATAGAATGGATGAACTCACATATTGGATTGACTGGAGGTCTTTTACCTGGCTGACTTGGTGTGTAGCATATGTGTGGGTATGTGGCAGGAGTTGATGCATCAAATACTGCTTTCAAGTCTTGCATAGCGTATGAAACCCACAAACAGAAACAGATTACTATTTAGCCATGTCCCAACTTTCTGGTATATCATATGTGCCGAGTAGAACACTGTACTTTGCGCTATCTGGAGTGGATCTCTCTGCTCTCTTTGATCTAGTTATATCTCAGCGTGACTGAGGGCAGCATGTGAAGCCCAAGCTCCTGCTCTGCTCTGGGCAGCAGACAAACTGAGGGGAGAGAGGAACTTGATCTGCTTGAGGGCATGGTCACTGAACCCAGCGACTTGCATGTCTCTCTGCTGAGCACTTTACAGCCACGAGACTGGTTTTACCTCTTTATTGACTTCCATGTTAGTCCTTCAACAAATACAGACTGTGGTTTGAGTGATCAAAATGGTACTTGGGATTAAATATGCTGAACAACATGCAGGCACAGGCATAAAACACAAGGACTTTAGGCCATCTTCTGTCATCCCTCGAAGCCTGAGGAACCCTCATCGGGTTCAGTACATTCCGGCGTTCATGTTATTTCTCCGTCAGTTGTGTAATTTGCCAGCATGGCAATAGAAATAATTTATTCTATTTCTTTTCATTGTCATGGAACCTTTTTGCTATCAGAAAAGTACATGTTAAGATTAAAACCACTGTTGTGCTTAGACTTAGATTGTAGGCAGCTGCATGTTCGCTAGAATCCAAGAAGTACATGAGTGCAACTTTACTGAATCTCAGAACTGTAAATTACAATAGAGCTAAGGCCGTCATTAAGGGTTACAAGTGCATGTATCTAGGCACCAAACACTATCTACTACTTTGACATGTGCAGCTTCCAGAAATCCTAGACTAAATTGGAGAGTTTATTTAATCCTTACGAGACTACGCAGCAGCTGGGGATTTTTTCATAATTAAACCTACAGGTTTGTCCTTTGGTCTCACATTCACTTACTCCATTTGACAATACTGGGTTATTTATGCATATCCTTTACAAACACAGTAATGGCAGACAGATGTTTTGCAGAGCTTTAACTTAGCCAGCTAGCAGATCTTCACTAATCTGAGAATACAGCAAGGTTCACAAATCTTCCATGATTCCAGGTCAGGGAGAATTTTCAGAGCTGTTAGGGCATACGCTAAAGAAAATGGATCAGCCCCTCTGTAGGACTTCAGACCTTCAGCTCTCATGACTGTTACTGATATGAAACTATGGCACTTTTAATCTTTAGCCTAAAGTAAAAAGAAAGCACTAAAACCTGAGAATGTAGTAATACTACAGCATACTACAAACTTCAAAATGCTGTTATGAAAGACAGGTATTTAAACAACAGAAAGCCAGAGGGTGGGCTTCCCTATACCATCTTGATTTCTGCTTAGCTTCCCTTCCAAAGCTACCTCCCCTGCTCTATTTCTGTGTCAGCCTTAATGGTCCCCTTCTGTAATCACCGTTTACAATACAAGTTCTTCATTTGTCAACACCTTTACACACTCTGATGATTTCTGTCATATGTCTTCATAATTCTGCCACTTGTGCTGCTGGTGGGATTGTCAGCTGCAGCCATGGAGGCACGTGGACAGGTATTAGTTTTAATGTAAGTTATCTTGTTTATTTTCCTTAGGTAATGAACTGAATATGAAAAGGTAAAAAATAAACCTGAAGTAGAAAACAGATATCCTCATGGATTTTACTGAATTAAGTAAAAAAAAAAATAAAAAATGAGAGGTCCCTTGGTGGAAATTGTAAACATTTTTATAGCCTTTTTTTTAGTTTGTTATTCCTTGATCTGGTTAATATCACAAAATTGTAACACTCTCTTCCCTTATCTTCTTACCTTGTCACAGGTGCTGTTCAGTCAAATGGACAGATTCCCCAAATTGTTTGTCATTCCAGTGCAGAATTTCCAGAGACTCAGAAGAAAGTGGATACATCAGAGGTACAGGTGAGCAGTTACTAGCAGTGCACTAGTAAAATGTCACTTGTGACAAAGTTTTTCAAGTTTGTCTTTCTTCACCCACTGTCTTCCCCTCTCAAAGTGCACATGTATTGTTGTGACAAGGATTTGGCTCCCGGGCAAAGTGGCTGGTTCCTTGCTGTCCCTCCTCATGCTTTACACACTGCAGACAGTGTGCCCATTGCCCGCTGATGGGAGGGGAAGGCACACCTATCTACCACTTTCATTCCTCAGAACAAATGGCTGTGAGTTCAGGATGCAGGAACAGCAACGTGCCTACTGGGACAATCTAAAAGAGTCTGTGCCAGAAGGTGCTATTTTCTGTCTCTGCCAGAGAACAGGTCTTGCCTAGTAACATGAAGGTTATAGTAGTGTTTTCAGAAGGAACACTGTGTGCAGCTGAAGATGAGTGTGTAAGAAAGGAGAAAATGTGAAGAAGTAAGGGAAAACATTACATGTTTTCATTAGTCTCTAAATGCATTCCTTGGTCGAGCTCCAGATTTTGTCTACTTGCACCATCTCTGGCTGTAAAAATATCAGTAGGGTGAGTATGAGTACTTCAAAACATCCTACAGAAAAAAAACCCACCCTGCGTTTGTTTGCAGTTCATTATTCAACCCCTCCATCGTGCATGAAGTGCACAGGACAAGTGAAAGGAAATGCCTAGGGGTTTTTTGTCACCTGCATTACATGTCCTCTACTTCTTGTTTCTGTCTTTGAGTTCCTCCTTTAAAAAGGTCTGTTCTCTGTTCTGAACCTCACTTCCTCTGGAACAGATCACATTCTCAGAACTCAGCTAGTGGTTCTCTCCTCCTGTGTCTTGTTTACTTCCATCTTTGTAGGCAGGGAGAGCGAGGGAGAGAAGGCAAGCATGTTGACTTGGCTAATGCCAGAATCGGCACTGCTGACTGCAGAGTTGCAGAGCACTTCTCTCTAGCAGATGCAAACACGTCGCCTTCTTCATCTCACAGCTACTGCAAGCCTGGGACCAAAGGAGCAGGCTGAAGTCTTTAAGGGGGCACTGTGCTACAGTTAGAGCGTTAAGCTAGCTGGATCTAAACTGATAAATTAGCATAACTAGTAACGAATGTATTTACAAATCTTTGTTTTCAGGACAGTAGACTTCACACATTTACAATGGACAGCATGTTTGTATAATAACTGTCAACAGCTACCAGTTGCTACCTGGGGGGGGAGGGGAAGCAGCACAAATTATATTTAGATATCACCAAATGGGCTTTACTTATCATAGTGTCAACTAGCAAACACAACTGAAAAGAAAAGCCACCTAAAATTTTGTCACACATCTCCATAATGAACTGCTATCCTACACACTTTTCTGAACTTGCATGATGGATGCTCTGACTCATTTTTCCTTCAAAAGAAGTTGTTAGAGGGTTTGAAGTCTTGTGAGCTTGCAAACACAACTAGAACTCAGTGGCTTCAAGGACCTGTTTGCCGCACTATTGACTGGAAAGTGGAGGTGGCGCGTGCACGTGCCTTGCCCAGCAGCCAGAAGACCCTTCCCCAGGCTTATCAGTGGCCCTTGCCAGGTCACCCATGGAGTACCTTTGCCCTCCTGTGCACTGCACAGAATCATGACCGACGGCTTTCCCAAGTGCCTCGCTTTGCAGCGTTCTCCCTCACGTACAGAGAGGGCCCAGTGCACTACCCTGCGGGTGAATGCCTGTCAGAACATACAGCAGAGGGCTGGGGACAGGGAATCCAGACACACAAACTTCAAATTCCCAAATTTCTCCACCTTCTTCCTGTTTTACTGCTGTTGTGTCTAATGACTCTGACAAAGACAGGTGAGTAGAATGAGAGATACTGGGGACAAGAGCCAAAACTACATCTGCTTTTTATGTTCTCAAATCTTGCTCTGTATTTTTGGATGTAAAAACACAGCGCAGATTTTTTTTTTTCAGTCTTCATGTTCTCAGGGAATGAACAGCAAGGTGGAATATCAAGAAAGTATCTTTATATGTCTTACTAACTGCAGTTCTTTGAAATTTTAAAAGCACCCATTTTCTGAGGACGGCACTCAAAGAAGCACTATGAATCCTGTCAGCAGGGAGGTTTCCATTGTCAAAGCTCTGTGGGCAGCTCCAGAAAGAAAACTAAATGCTGTTTGCACTCTTCAGGCAAAATATACTCTGCTTCACCTTGCTGCCTGTCTGCTGCACTCTTCTCACGTATTTTCACATCTTTTCACTGTTCTTAGGCAGTGGCTTTAGTTTACACATGCACTGACTGTGCCTTGTCCTTTTATTCTTTCTGCTTATTACAGGTTAAGTCAAATAACGTCAGTGCACCTGGCCTGGCACAGGTACTGTTGAGGCCACAGAAATACCAGAGTAAGAGGAACTCGCTGCAGCCTCCTCCTCCACCTGAAAGGCGGTCATCTGCTGTTTCTGCTTCACCAATTCTACCCTCCAAAGTCAAACGAGACAGCGGCATTTTCCTAACAGATCCAGACAGTTTTCCGGCACCACCACCTACATTGAAGATTGATTTTCCACCACCACCGCCTGATTTCTGTGAACCTCCTCCTGATTTTGTGCCTCCACCACCACCAGCCTCCAGCAGCAGTAACGGAGACCTGCCATTACCCCCTCCACCTCCACCTGTCTCTAATAAGCCACCGCCTCCAACAAAGAAACCTGTGCCACTTCCTCCAAAAAGGCTAGAAAACACAGGACAAGCTGGAGAGCCACAGTCAGCTGGGCCACCTCCATTTGGGGGTGGAAGCAGGCAAGCAGATTTCATGTCTGACCTAATGAAAGCTCTTGAGAAGAAAAGGGGCAGCAGCTCCTGAGCCCTGGGATTAAATGGACTTCAAGCTACAACTGGTTTTGTAAGGTATCATGGATGGTTGTGCTGGATCAGGCTCCTACAGGGGGAATTCTCTGAAAGCTCCTCCTGGGGGTCTCAAGAAGTGAGGTGGGGTGCCCGCTCTCCCCTACTTTGTCCCTGTAATCTGCTCCTTCCTACCCTGCCCCACCACCATTAACTACCATTCCAGCATCAGGCCGAGGCAGAGTCTTGCTTCGCTCCCTCGGGACAGCCAGGGACAGTGGAGCAGCACTCGGAGCATCTTCTGTGGCTGCCTTCCTAGTAGAACTGGACGTGAGGAAAGAGTGCAACAACGTTCTCATGTGAATTTTGAGAACTGGGAAGATTTTTCACGGAATTCCCCTTAAAGTTTCTTTATCAGAAAACCCCCAACAGTGGGGTTTTTTTTTATAAAAAGACCCCAGGTTTGGTTTTGGTTTTTTTTTTTCAAAATTAGTTTGTTTTAAAAAGTAAAACCACAGCTAGATTATTCTGAGATGCAAGGCAGGCCCAGGGCCATTTCCAGACAGTGTCACCCAAATGTTATGCACCTGCTTCCATATGCAACTCCAGTCATACCTGTAAGCACACAAAGTTGCTGCCTTTAAATCTCATTTAATTGGTTAATCTTAGACAAAGAATTTTTTTTATTTTGAAATATTGTATCCTTCCCTTGGTAAGTAGGGATATTTTTTTCCTGTTGGTTAATATCTGTCTTCAAACTGTACCTAGAAATAGTCTGTCTTCTGAAAGCCCATGTAATTATCTTGTACCTGATACAAATGTCTTCTAGATTTTTTTTTCATTTGCTCTTCCATTTTAATTCTGTTGTTCATTTAGGCAGCATTGATTATTAGTTCTCAAATAAAAATAGCTTCCATTTTCTATCTGCACAAAGTGTCATGGTTAACGAACAGCCATTTTACTGCAACGGGTACTTCAAATATTTTAAAGAGTTTTTGCCTATATCTTCTAGTCTTGGGTTTTATTTCTTCCAGTCTTTGCCTCTTCTATGCACATGATCTTCTAAGGTATGATAAATAATATATTTCTCTATTTCGCAATACAAAAGGCATAAAAAGCAAAATGTGCGGTCTGAATAAATACATAAAAGCAGCTGACAGAGCAGGGGACGAAAGCACTGATGTTTTTCAGGGTCCTGCATCCAGAAGTAGTGGCAGGCAAGGGAATGATGACCTGGTGGCAGCACCACAGCCTGGGAAAGTTTTGGGTCATCTCTAGTCTTATTTTTGGCTTAAGGTTTGTCCGTACCCACATACCTGCATAGCAGCCTATGAAAGTTATAACCATGTCTTTATAAAATGCCTTTGTTTTTTAAATTGCTTTTTTTTAAAAAAAAAAAAAAAAGCTGAACACACTAACGCTGTTATGAACCACATGCACTTCTTCCTGCCACTGAAATGATGTGGTAAATCCCACAGCCATGTCATCTCTGGCAGTAGAAGTAGCTGCTTGAGGCAGACCAATAAATGTCTCTGTATGTGGGCAAAGGCAGTTGTGGTTAATATTCCTCCCTGGTTATGAACTTGAAAAAGATGTAAAAGCATTTTAATTACAAGATTTTACACAATTGTACAGGTGAGATGCTAAGAGTGAGATATGTATCCGTGCAGGTGGCAGAGAGGTCAGCATTGCCTGCAGGGGCCACAGTTCGAACGTATGCGAGGAGCATTAAAATTCTGTCCATGCTAGGGGTTTAAATGAGGCCACCCCCTGCCCACCCCCACACCAGGATGTCACCACACGTTCCTGTGTTGACCCCACTCCCAGGGGGGGCTTTGGTTTAGGTGAATTATTTGACCAGTCTGGAAGAAGGCGGTGGCTTTTTTGGCCCTCCAAAGTCACACAGGTGTATCAGGCTACCGAGGCCTGGCCCTGAGCCCCAGGTGCCTGGCAGTCCGCACTGACTCTGCACACCAGTTAAGCCAGGGGTCCTCAAACTGCAGCCTGTGGGCCAGATATGGCCCAGCAGGGTCCTCAATCCGGCCCCCTAGTATTTACAGACACCCCCATCCCCCCTGCCGGGGGTTGGGGGGGAAACCAAGCAGCCACAGATGACTGCCTGCCACTTAATCCGCACACCAGCCCCCTGGTTGTTTGAGTTTGAGGACCCCTGAGTTAAAGCATTAGTAGAGTCCAAAAGTGCGAGGCTAACAGAGGTGATGGCTGGCTGATACAGCCCTGCGTCACTGAAGAGCCTTACCTTCTTCAGCTTCCACAGATTCGGAGCACAAAGAGCCACCCTTTAATCCAAGTACAGGCAGCAGCGCTGGCTGGCCCATCTTGCTTTCCTTCGGATGGTCCGTACTATGTTTGCATGTTTCAGCGGCTGCAGAAACAAGACAGCAAAGAGCAGGACTCTGACAAAGCACAAACCATGAGCACGCAGTGTCAGGGACCCAGACCCCTGGCAAGTCGGGGCAATGCAAGGCAGCACGTGCCCGCCTCGGCACTAGGAGGAGTGGGTAGTACCTGGTCAAAGCAGCAGGAGTGAAAGGACAGGCTCTTGGAAGGAGCCGGCGCAGAGGGTGGCCATGGACACAAGAGGAACTTGGGGATGCACAGACGGTGTTTCAGAGCAGGAATGCTTCAGCCGGGGAAGTGCCAGATGAGTGGCTAAAAAAAGTTTATGTGACATCCTGCAACTTAATCTGTTTTCAGTAGAGACAAGCTGAAGCCAATGTTTTTCCTGCTGTAATTGTGCCCATCCCCAGAGTTACTCAGGCATAGCCATGGGGCAGCCACTGTCTGTTTCCTCCTTCCTTTCTTTGGTTTGCCAGCAGTGTAAGCGTTGGAAGAGTAAGTAACACACACCAGAGACATGGGGATGGGGGGATGTCTTATGACTGCTGTTAACCAGAGAAGGCTCTGCAGTCTGTGGCTGAGGAGCTAATATTGCTGGCAAGATGCTACTGCTTGTACATCTGTGCCTCTACTGCTAGATGAGGACGAGGATGGAAGCCTGAGGCTGGCCTAGTGCTCACACATACTGCCAAAGTGGGCCCAAGCACAATCCCAGGAGCACTTTAAGGAACTGCTGAAGCCAGGCACCATTCCCAGAAGACAACATGGAAAAGTCTAAAGTAGGTTTCACTCCCCACACAGAGATGCCCTGTGGTGTGGATCTGGCCAGTCAGGGTACCAGTTCATGGGCCAAGGGGCTGGTTCCTGGCCCTCTGACTTTCCAGTATAGACAGAGCCCATCGCTCTCACTCAGTTGAGAAAAAAGCTCTCAAAGGGAACTACGTTCACCAGTAACAAACACAAATGTTACCTAGAGGTTTTGAACTGGCACACAAGAATATTCAAATAGTATCTCATCTCCAAACAGCCAAACTGAGAAATGATCTTGAGGTTAGTGCAAGGCTTATAAACTTAATACAAGCTTTAGTTACAAATGCAGGAGAAAAAAATACTAACTAGCTAGAAGTAGGAGGTTTAAAACCTAGGGGTTAAAAACAAAAAACAAACAAAAAAAAGGATTGTTTCCCAACTTCTTTCCATATGTAACTGAGGTAAGTGTTAGCAGAATGACTGAATGCTGAAGAGCTGGGTGTCATTTTCTGACAAGGTATTAGGAGTGCACATCTTCAATATGCTTGGGCAACAACAGCCGTCTGCTATCCCAGTGTTTTTAAATCAAACTTTTTAAAATAAAATACATACCCAGCATCAAAATAAAGCAGAACACGTCCTTAGAAAAATGTTGCACAATAAGCTAGTTTCACTGAATTCACAAAGCACTAAGACTTCTACACAGCTTTCCTAGCATTCTCTCTTCTCACCACAACACTCAGCCTCCTGCCCTATTTCCTCCCTTCTCTTTTGTTACAGCACAATAAACTCAATGTTATACATTTTACATCTGCAGTCAATCACAACTCATGCACTTAATCTTACACAAAAGTTGAGTTTTCTTTGAAACAAAAAGAATCAAAGCCTACAGAAAACTCCAGCAATCAATTAAAATGCTGTAATGATTAGACCTCTATCAACTATTTTGTGTAGTACATGGCTGCAGTGTATTTCTGAAATGTAAGTATTCAAATTCTCCATTCAAAAAGCAGAGCTACCATCTTAATGATACACAATTATCTGGCTTTATTAGGCACAAAATAGATGCTGCAAAATACAAGAAGATCTTCCTTTCCAAGACTGTAAATCAAAGCATTTGTAAAAAAATATAGATTAATCCTTCTACCTCCATCTAACCTATTGCCATACGAAATTGTCTTATTCCTGTAGATAGCAGCAGTATGTACATTGCTAGAGGTTACAGTAATTTCATCTGGAAAAAATCTGAAATCGCAACATATTATTTTTAACCTTTCTCAATACCTCACATGGAAGCAGTCTCAGCAGCCATCATCTTCTCTGGGCACTTACATCACTGAAATGGAAGGACCTACTTCAAGCAACCTCTTTTCCATCAATCCTTAGGATTAGGAAGGTTAGAGTCCTGTAGAAAGGTCCACATGTGGGGGATCAACACTGCTGCCCCTCATAACTGTCCTGTAATACACGAGGATGAGAGTACAAATAAACATGTTTGATTACCAGCCACCATATTTTTATTCCCCATGTGCTCTTGCATCAGTGCTGTATGGAAGAAGAGATGGCTCCAGAACTGCAGGTACAAGCCAAGGATTTTGCAGAATATATCATGAAACACAGTATTAATGCTTACATTGTCATAATAAAAATCATGATTAAAACCTAGAAGTGGAAAGGGAGGTGGTACAAAATGCTGAGCATGATCTAGGCTCATTTCTCTACTTCTACAAAACATAGTTAAAAAGCAGCGTTGAGATAACTATTCTTCATGTGTTTTTCATGCACTTTTTGTCAGGCACTTTTAAGGGTGGAAAAGTAGAAATTTAAATGGATCACGTGGCAAAACTACAGGACAGGACTATTATTTATGAGTTATCATTGACAGTCTCAGTAACTGGGAAACAGGCATGTATTCTGTTGGAGGGAGACACGCAGAACAGAAAAGATTCAGCACTGTTACAACTTCCAAATTCTCACAGAGTTGCAGAATGTGCTAAGGCAGTTCGATCACCATTAACAGTCAGTACTGATTATTATGAGATCAGAATAGTTACTAAAAAAGCAGGTGATGTAAACTGCATGGTCAAACTGGCGGGGGGAGGGGGGATAATGGAGATACACTTTCATACAAATTAAGGAAAGAACACATGACTGAGTCCACGAATGAACTCCTGGAGAACTAGCTGACCTACTCTCTGCAGCCAGAGGAATATGTGAAACCAGTTTTCAGGCCTTGCTTCACTCTTTCAGACGTTTTTCAAGAACCTGAGAAATGCCTCACAATGAGCACAGTGGGCAGTACTTACCACTGCTCGTAAAACAGCTGCCATTTGCGATGTTCCGGTTTTGTATCGTGGCGCTGGAGCCTTTCTTTACCTGTAACTGGGTGCAGCAGAGGTCCGCTTGCTACTATTACTAGTAGGATTTAACATTCATAAAACACCTTGCAGTCTGTTTATGCAATTATTCCATGAGATAAAGATGTACAAGCAGCTGCATTTGGCCCACATACAAAAAAAAAAAAAAAATAGTGGATGTTTGGTTCAACATAAATTAAGAGCTCCTTCCTTTCACCTAAGCGGAAACCAGTGCCCGAGCTGCAGTGCTGCTGCATTTACCCTGCAGGCACAAATACATGCATCTTCAAATCATGTCCCAGCAGTGAAACTTTCCTGAGGCTTTATATCCACACACCAACAATCCTTCTACTACTGTCAAAAGACACACTCGGAGAGCAGTGGGCCAGGCTCGATAGGCACCTGGCACTGGCAAAGACACCAACATTTCCTTTTGGGCAAGTCACTCCCAAGACAGAAATCTTTGCTCATAATTTAATTTAATTTTGTTTACATCCTTGTTGGCAGTTTAATGTGACAAAACACAGTCAAAAAGAGAAAAGATGACAAGGTCTAAGTAGGAGATGATCTGCTGTTCCAGCTCTGCAAAGGAGTTAAGAACATCTGTGTCTTCAGAATAAAATTATATAGGAACAGTGTGTAATAGCAAGGGAAACATTCACCAAAATACTGTATCATTAAAACTAGCTTAGATAGATTTTAAATTGATCATTAAACACCATTAAATGTTACTGAGACCCACCTGATCGGCCATGAATTCTGACAGGTTAAGTGTGACAGTTTGGCAGAACTTAAATATTGGAACTTAAATTAATGCACAGCTGAACATGAAGGGCAGTTACGAATGCCAGTATAATTTGCTGATGCAATCATATGTAGTGGTCCATTTCTTTAATCTTTAGACTTTACAAAGCTGGTCAAGACCTTGCCTTGCTTAGCGGAGTAGCAGATTCCAGTCCACAGAGTATAAGGGAGAGAAGTTCCTGTTGCTTGATCCTACTTGAAGACCTGAGTTTCAACCCTGATCGTTTTTCTTGTTTGTTCAGATTTCTCTCAGGATGAACAGCTTACTTTAAGATCCTTAGCCCAAGTGGGGGGGCGCAGGGAGTAGCCTGCTGTCTCTGCAGCCTGCTGTTTCCGAAAGGGATGTTGTAAAATCTGCTGTAGGAGACGAACCTGGAAGCAATTTAAATGGGTAGGGTTTTATACAAATTTTTTTTTCTGAAAACATGGAAAGTTTTTTCCACTTCATATTATGCAGCCTCCTGGCTCCAGAAACTACTACACGAGTTGCTTACTGTTATTAGTACTACTATTAATACTGTTGCTACTATTTATAATTAATACTGTTAATAATTTTGTTAATATTTTTAATAGTAATTGTTATTAGATAGTACAGTGTTGGCCAAAGTATAGTACAGGTGCAAAGTATAAATTCAACAACTGTTTCATTAATGATTGTGCCAATTATTAATAAATATGCCATAAAAGAAAAATATTTTTACCTCCGAGAAATCATTCAAATTAGCTTTTTTCACTGCTGATTCTGCCATCCAATTCCTAAGTATATATCTAGGATTAACAGCTGAAATCAAAAGCAAATCATGTTAAATTTAATTAGACATATTCAACAAAAGGAAAACAGAGTCATTGAAACGTCATTGAAATCTTCAAGGTTTACTTTGCAGATCAAGAAAAAAATCACATAAAAAGGAAAAGGAATTAATAAATCTATTTATTTCATATAAATATAAAAATCCTGCTGAAAGCATTTTTTTTAAACTTGCACAATCGGTAATGCCGAAGTGCCAAACAAAAAGCAGGGTAGTATAGAACATCACAAGGATTATCCTATACACAAAGGATTTCCAGTTATGAACACCTGCAGGCTTTTCAAACGTGACGATTCCTCTACTCTGCTGGAAAGTGTATTTCAATGTTGTTAATATCTTCCTGGAGATCCTAAAAATGAGTATTATATTACTTAATTTAAAAAGGAATTATTAAGGAATAAAGTATATGTACCTAGCCATTCCTCCTTCTATATCATGTATCACACGTTCAGCCAGAAAAGCCTTTAACGTTGCATTTCAGATGGATTTTTTTAGAAACTACTTTTTCAACAATCCTTTTAACTGGCAGGGGTGTCCCCCCAGTTTTTTCCACAACTGTCTCTTGTATCTTTTTGGAAACACTCATGACAGCTGTACTGCTTCTCTGGCATGTTCCAGGCTGATCCTGTCCAGTTAGTAGTAGGGAGACAGCAGGGACATTGAAAATGAAACTGCTGAATTAGGAAACTTGTCTGTATCTTACAGGACAGCAACTAACGGCTCATAAAAGGAGTTCTGTCAAATTGTATGCGAAGGACAATTCTCATCAGCACACATGGTTGTTATTATTACCAGATTTTTAGTGGATAACGTCAACACAACTCATTATTTTTTGGTCTACAATTAAAGCCTAGGATTCTACTTCAGGAGGTTTTGCCTTTAATTAATAATCAAAACAATGTTACAGATCAATTGCAACAACATTTTAAGTCTTAATTTGACACTGGTCTGCAAATTTTCCCAAATTCCGTAGATTATGATAACATGAAGAGATTAATTAGCGATACCACAGGCATTTCAGCCATGGACTTGAAATCAAAAGTCTGTGATTTATGTACACACTAAAACTTCATTTGTTCCTTCCCTTTCCACTGATGTCCCAGTAGGTTTTATATGAATAAGCACTGGTTTCATATATTTCTTCCGAAAAATCCACAAGGCTTTATAAAATATTCTTATAAATACCCTTACAGCATATTTGAAAGGGGGTATTAGAGAAAGCAGAGTATTCACCAAAATCACCATCCCAAACTTCCCTCTGCTCAGTTAGTTGTTGCATCATTTTATTTACAAATATTGTATTAGCAGGGGGAAGATCAGAAACAGTATTTCTGATAAAAGGATAAAACTTAATCTATTTCCATTTCCCAATTCATTCTGTTCTTGCATCTTCTTGTACTGCTCCTTCAGCTTGCAAACATACCTTGTTTATCCCAGCTGACCACCGAGACAATCGAGAGAAGCTACGACTGGCTCCTCCTAAGGTTCTGTGGTTAGACAGTCACAGGACTTTATTCATATTTAATAGCTCCCCATACAGAATTAATGCCTAGTGCAGCAAACAGACTTCTCTGTAATAAGCACTCCTTCTAAAAAGCACCCTTTAACCAACTAACAAACTAGAATTTACTGAAGCTATGTAATCAGTGAAACAATACTTGCATGATTATTTTGTGTATCACAATACAAGTACATTCTTTATGTTTGCAACTGAACGATAACCATTTTAAGCCACAAGATTTGACATACAGCAGCATTACACAAAGGGTGTTTATGATACTTAGAAAAGGACAAAAAAATCCCTCTATGTGCTGAACTCTGACCACATGTGCTCCTGCCAGAAGAGAGAAGGGGAACCTCTCCTACAAAATCAGAGCATGGGCCAAAACCAGAGGTATCTCAGGTGGCACTGCCACTCCCTTCTCTATAAAAGCTGCCCAGGTAATAGAACAACATTCCAGCACAATGCCCAGGTGCTGACTTCCATGAGAACAAAGACTGAGATGCAATCCATCCAGATACAGACATATATATTTTTTTTTCCACATTATTAACATTTGCACATTATGTTTACATAAACAAAAGCCACAAAACATGACTAGCTATCTGAAACCCTGATAAAGGCCCTAACTGCTAAAAAAATAGTGTTTACCCACTTAGCAAAATAATTTGCTTTGGCTAAGTATTTGATTTAATCCAGTAAATGGGTATTCAGTAGTAATGTGTGATAACAATATAAAAAGAATATTTAAAAGGTGAAGTTAGCATATGACTCATACAATAAAAGATAATTCACATTAAAACCATGACTCATATTAGCAGGAGAATATTTGCCCCAGAAATATATTCTTTAACAATTGCAAATTGACGAGTTTCACAGTGGCCTCAAAAGTAGCTGTAATTAACATAAGTGACAAGATAATGATGAAAGAGTTAGACAAGCCAGATAAGAAAAGGACAAAACAGAAGAAACATTGTGCCCTTCTGAGCATTTTACAATCTGGTCTACACCTTTGTATTTTTTGTACATGTTTCTTTTGCAAAGAAATACAATTATAGACTTATATTGGGATCTGGATTGTCAAAACTTTCTGATCAACTCCTAAGGAACCAAGTTTAGGCAGCACACGAGAAAGTGCTACTAAAAAAAACTAAAAACTAAACGAAGAGAGAAAAAAATTAAAGATAACTAATGATCAACTTCAAACACTTCAAGGTAATGTACTTTCAGAAATGAGATATTTTACTACATTTGCTAATGATGAGGGAAAGGTGATGCATAGCGAGGTGTTAATGGCTATATATTCAAGATCAGCCAATAGTAAAGACAACGATATGGAATTTAGTGGGACTTACCAACCCATATAAAAACCTAGAGAGCCACAACAGTTTTGTCTTTAACATGAAATACTGAGTAAAAAATCCACAGTTGGCTGAGTTGGACCAGATTTCTGCTGCCAGTTGTAGTGACAAGGGAAAACTCTTACAAGCCAATATTGAACAAAAAAGAACAATTCTAAAGAGACCACAAGGGGCATCTAAGAGATCTATTTAAATAATTATGGATATAAAAGAAAACAACAACAACAAAAACTCTGTAAGAAACTTCAGTCACACTGTAATATGGAGCAGCTAGCAAAAACGTACCAAGATCTGTTGATTTCAAAAGGAAAAACAGATTTTTAATAAAACAGTAACGAATTAACATCTGTAGCCTGTTACAAATTCCTGCAGCTCTGCTGTATGAATATAGAGTGAAGACCAATTATATGGAAGAAAACTTAACTAACTTAAACATGGATCTCTGCATATCAAGTTTTGGACTCTACCAAAACTGAGACCACTAGTGCCAAGTGTGATCATTGTGCCAACATGGATCTCTGCATGGATCTCTGCATATCAAGTTTTGGACTCTACCAAAACTGAGACCACTAGTGCCAAGTGTGAACATTGAAGCTTACAATACCTCTTGTGCAGAGTTTGATCATATCCTGCATTTCCTTCATTCCTTTTTGGCTAGAGATTTTCAGTTGCTCATTGTCTTTTACAGGTAAATTTCACATATTTACCACAGCCTACTGCAGGTCCAAAAAGATCTCTCTCTCAATAATTCTTAGAATTTCATATCTGCTGTGACAGACAGCTAAATGCAATACCTCTACCATTCTGTATTTAGAATAACTTGGAGAATCAAAGTACTTTCCTTTGACTTCCATGATTAGATAGTCCTTTCACAAGTAAGGAGTTTTTTCTCCAGATGAAAAAAAAAAAAGAGAAAAAAAAAAGAAAAAAAAGCACCTATCAGAAACAGAAATGTGAATTCTTCATAACATGTAGAAAGGATATGGACATATCGGAACATTCAGACAAATCTTACTCTGCTGAGCCAGTACAAGATGCCTACCAGAATCTTTCCTGATGTTATCAAAGGCTCCTCACTGGAGAAGAGCAATGTTCTTCTGTGCAATGCAAACTGAGACATTCACAGACTGCTAAAGGAAGGAAGTACAGATCAAGGAAAAGATGTTGCTTGCACTCAGGAAAAGCAGACACAGCAAAGAGGAAAGGCATCTCTCACAGGGAAATCAAATCCTACTTTGCAATGAAGTTGGATATAATAAAAACAAGTTGGGGAGCAGCTAGAGCACGTCCACCATTTCAAGACACTAAGGTGAAGCCTCACTTGAGACATGACAAGATACAAACAACACGGGCAAATAATCCTTAAGTTCTTAGAGGGAATCAAAAGGGTGGGGTGGGGGTGTGTGGGAATTATTAATCAAGTCCACAAGCACCAAAGCATGGAACAATCTGGAGGCCTGGCATCTCCTGAACCCCCAAAGCGAAATTGTAGAAAGGGGGTAAGAAAAAAAGAGAAAGAAGAAAAAGTAAACAAAAAAATGAAAGAAAAATAAACAAGCTGGTAAATGCGGATTGATATGGAACAGACCATAGCCGGGCAGCTGAGCTGGGCTGCCTCAATGTCTATGTTCACATACGGTGTGACACAGGTTAGAGCAGCCACTGTGGATACTGATAGGAAAAGTCTCTGTCATGAGGTCTTTATCATATGTCATTTCAAATATGAACAGGTGTGTGCTCCATCATTCCAAACCAGCAGAATCTAGAGAAGATCAGCTTAGACTAGTAGCTGCGGTGCATTTCCATGATCTCACACCCTGAGGCCTCAGACCACTGACATGACTGACTACATTCACAACAGAGGGCATCTGGGCCAGACTAACTTCTTCATAAACACAGACAATTAAATTATTTGATTTTTTTTTTTAAGGAGTGGAAAAGGAGGATCCCTAATGAGGAAGCAAGCTTCATTGTAGCCAAGGAACTTCTTGATCATTTAACTTATGTAAAAAGTACATATATATATATATATATATATATATATATATATATATATATATTTACAGGTCCAGCCATACACATGTGGGTAGAGTCTAATCACAAGCATGGGTCAAACCAGAGATAGCCACAGTGAATGTACAGTATTACAAGATTTGTAGCAGTGTAATGAATTTCTCCTCTTCAGAAAGACAGTACATTTGAGTCATCCTCAAAAGGAAAAATAACTAACACTAACGAAACCTATGTAAATGGATAGTTGCCATCTCCAAGCATATGATTCCTTTGGATTGTTTTACTCACTTGTCATTCTTGTTCTTCTCTTGGTGTCTGAATCACCCTTGTTACTATACATGAAAAACAAACCAAAGGAAGAAAAAAAAAAGTGAGGATTATGCTTACTTATTTTTTAGAAATATTTTATTTGACTTTCATTAAAATCACTAAGTGTTCTGCTTTTGTCTTCAGTAGAAGCAGGTGTGAATCTCTAAGAATGATTACATTCAGAAAAAATGAATACTTTATTGTAGGTTTGCTTATCTTGTATTGGTTTTTTTCTCCGAGAGTCGTATTTTACTAAAATTTCCAAGTACCTGATACATATTTCTTTTCACTCACTACCAGCCATGCACACCATACACAACTAAGAAAACTACATTCTTTATTGATTTAAGACAACAGAATTGGTAGGAAGTTCTAACATGGATGTTCCTATCTATGTAACACCAGCAGTTTCAAAACACAGTTTGTGTATTCACAACTGTTAAACTTCCACCCCCTGTCATCCTAAAGCACTATTAGTACATAATAAAGAAATATATGTATTACCAGTAATGAAACACTACTAATTCCTATGTATTTGCAAAGCCTGTTTGTGATTCTTGGACTTAATCTGTAGGACTGGTATTTAAACAAAACTCTAATTCAAAGGAACCCAACTGGATGCTGAATGAAGGACAAATATATACAGATCACTGCTCCCATGTCAGCTTTATGTACCTGTGTGTCAAAATAGTGCTACAATAGTAATTACTATAGAATCTAGCACAATCTAGAACCATAAAGACAATAAAGCCATATAAAACCATGTCTGGGCCAGTTTAACAGATCTGCTAAAAATTACGGAAAATCATTGCAGATTAGAGTTGCCTGCTTCTGGCAAATACACATCTGGTGCTATTTTTACACTTGAAACTGTATCACTTACCGACTTAATCGCAAGAGGTACATAGTAACCCATTCTGAAAATAACTTGTGTTTACCAAGATCCTGGAGAGCCCAGAATTCCTAAAGAGAAAGAAGCAGTTAATGTCAGGTGATCAGAATTTTGTTCCTATAAGCAAAAACCCAAGTAAGCAAATGAATATCGTGGTTTAACCCCAGGCAGCAACTAAGCCCCACACAGCTCCTCCCTGATTCACAGAGAATCAGAAGGGTGAAAGTAAGAAAACTTTTTTTTAGAGATAAGAACAGCTTAATAATTGATAATAATAATAATTCACAATGAAAAGAAAAATAACAAAAAGACAGATAAAGAAAACCCAAGAAAAAGAAGTGATGCAAATGAAAAACAATCGCTTACCACCAACTGATGCCCAGCCTGCTCCCAAGCCCCTGGCCAGCTTTCCTCCTGTTTTATATACTGAGCATGATATCACATCCCTTTGGCCAGTTTGGGTCAGCTGTCCTGGCTGTGTCCCTTCCCAGCCTCTTGTGCCCCCCCTCAGCACGAGAAGCTGAAAAGCCCTTGACTTAGTGTAAGCACTGCTCAGCAACAACTAAAACATCAGTGTTACCAGCATTATTCTCATCCTAAATCCAAACCACAGCACTGCACCAGCTACTAGGAAAAAAATCAACCCTATCCCAACTGAAATCAGGACAACAAATTATTAAAAGGATTTAAGAGGGAAGGAGTTCTCTCCCCCCAAATTCTACTAGTATCTTTTCCTCTGTATATAAATAATTTATTTTTGCTAGCACGACACATCCATATTAATATATGTTATGGCGAATTTTACCTGAACACCTCCAGCACTTCATCCCTATTTTTCTTTGGCTTATTGTCTCTTATTTTATTTTTTAGGCCACATAACTACAGGTTTTACTCTCTTCTGAGTTTTGTACATGTCAGATCTATTTGTAGGGATTTTTTTTTTTTTTTTCAGAATTGTGAAATAAGGAAAAATATATTGAAAAAGAAAGATAAAGTGTGGGGAAAAAAAAGGGAACTTAAGGCTACAGGGATAGGAGAAGAAGGAGAACAAAGAACATAAGAGAGGAAGAAGGGAGAGGAGACTGAACTTAGAAAAGGCAGAGGGGAACCACAGCTTGGGGTTACTGCCTCCAGTGCTGGACAACCACCACAAATTCGGCTTCCCTGGCAATCTACACTGAGCTAACAGGTGCTTCATATTGCTTGGTTGAGAAAAAGTAGCCAAAGCTCACAGCTATAAAAAAAAAATAAATAAATCATCCTCAGAGAAAGAACAGATTGGAAAGAAATGGACACAGATAAAAGGAAGAAAACAGTAGACATATAAGAAAAAAAGGGGCAAAAGTAAGGGAAATTAAAAGCAAGAACAAAAGGTTTTGATCACATCTGTGTTTTTTTAAAGAAATGGGAGTCAATATAATTAAAACTACATTTGAGTATAGAAATGCATTAAAATTACAAAAGATGGGGAACAGGAGGTGGGTAACAGGTGAGCCAAACATTTGTTCAAAGATACGCAGGGTTAAGCTGCTTTAGGGGAATTTCAGAATGTTTCCAGTTAATACTAAATGTAAAGGCTCCTGCAGTGTTCCCAAAAGATTCTGGCATTTTTAGGTCAATTTTGGTGTCCAGTTGAAAAAAACATAAGAGATCTACAAACCAATGTGAGAAGTTACTTTGCTCCTGACAAAGCATTAGTGTGTGATTAAACAGCAGACTTTAATCACTTTAATAAAAGAAAAAAATTCTTCTAAATATTAAAACTTTATTAAAAGCATAAAATTGTACCTGCTTTACAACATCAGTTTTGGGACTCAGTGCTTGGGGGCTAAACCATTTCATTGTGTGAAAAAAATGGTCAGTTGCTACCAAGTGAAGGCTGGAGATGTCCCTTGGTGTAGCAACAGGGTCAGAATACACCAACATCATTAGTTCCTCAACCTGCACCTTCACAGAAGGGGAGACGGACTTGCCATACATGCCACTACTGAAGTAGTCTCGAAGTGGCTCCATACTGCATGGGGGTGGCTTCCATTCTTCCTCCTACATGTAGGCCACTAAGAAGTGGAAAAATCCTTTGTATTCTATGACAAAAAAACCTCTTACAAACACACCCATCCTCTTATCACCCCCTCCGTACAAATTATTAAATCCAAAGTTACAGCTCTTTGTATTTTTGTTGCTTACTACTAGAAAAATCTCGACTTTTTAACTATTAATGGATCCAAGCTCATAGAAAAGGTCAGGTTAGACCTCTTACTAAACAGAAGAAAACAAGGAAAAACAGAGAATTTGGTCCAAATCACTTAATTATCTAGGACTCAACTGGAAAAAGAAACAGTAACTCCTCATTTTCATTCTACGCTTTATGTACAGTTGTTTTTCCTCCCTAAAACAACCTCATAAGTTCACCTGCTTTCATTTTAAATTAGATTCAAAGACAAACAGAAATGTCAGAAGTTAGGGAAAGGCAATGAAGTTTTCCAGACAAAGTGAATAATACTCCTCACATGGAAAAGGCATGGAAAAAAAGAAAAAAATAATTTTGGCTCTTGCAAAAAGGCTTCCTATTTTTCTTTTCAGATCAGGTACCTACAAGCTTTCTTTTCAGAATTTCCCCTCTGCATTTTTATTCAATTATTACCTGCCTAGCATCTTACTCCAGGTCAAATATTTCAGCTCTATTTTCACTGCTAAACACTGCACTGTATCCAGGTAAGAAGTTATCCCTTATTTTAATATTCTTATCTCTTATGGTTATACTTGGTCCTGAAGAATAAGTAGGCTGAGTTATCAGAGACACAGGATGGGATAGCAGGTTGGTCAGGACAGAATAACAAAATGTATTATTATGCTTTAAGCTACACTTAAAGCCAATCTTGTGCCCAAGGAATGGCAGAGGCCGCTATGGGCTGAGATTCTAGCAAGAGTTTATGATGAGATGAGGTCTCACTTGTCATTAGATATCAAGACAACCCAACAGGCCTGAGGGCAGAGGTTTAGGCCACCTGGTAGAGCCACATTAGGAATAGTTTCACTGACCCGAGGTTGAAATTTTCTTTATGAGCCCTGTGTAACTTCACTTGTGTCTCACAAAATGCTACCAGAAGGCATCCTTAAGTAAAACAAAGGAAAAGAGGAGGGGAGGGAGAGGAAAGTTCTTCATAGCAGACCCATCTTAGATGTGAAGAAAATCACATTCCCACCTGTGTACGACTATTTATGACTACTCATATTGGACCTGTACCAGAGGCTGAAAATCTTACTTCAGCATTCTCATTAATGTACCTTTCATTAGCGCTCTTCGTGAATGTATCCTTCACTAAGACACAGGCTTATCACGAGGTGGTAGCATGACACATATATTAGTCTCCCTGTCTCTTAATAATGCTACGATGACACATTTCCCAGACAAACCTATTATGCCAGGGTTATGTCCAACTTGATTTACTCATTTTATATTAATTATTCCTAAAACTGGGTGCTTGTATTAATACCTCAGGAATATGGAGCTCCTTTAGCTGGTCTTCAGTAATTTCACTGAGCTGTCGAAATGTCATTGTAAAATCAGCCTTTGTATCTTCCATAAGCTAGTGAAATAAAGATACTTCAATCACTGTTTTTCAAGTATGGAATATCAGTTCAGATGTCTGCCAACAAAATAAGCAAGGTGAACTCACTTTTAGGAGGAAAGCAATCAAATAGTTATCATCCTTATTCTCCCCAAGAAGGCCCAATTTTGTTTTGAATAGTTCTGTGAAACTGAAAATAGTAACAAAGTAAGGAAATCATTACATCATAACATTTTAGTATTGTGAGTAGAAGAAGACTTGAGTTCTGGAACTGCATACCGGGTGTAATAGTGTTCACCATACCCTTCCAAGATCTGGGAAGCTCTGCAAAAACAAAAGAAATGCAAATCCTATGGAACTGAAATACTACTGTGGGTACAATCCTACTGTACACTGAGCAATGAAAACTACTTCTGTCTGGTATCTCACAAACATTGGCATTTTGAATCAGCTGGGATCTGTCTTGGGAAAAAGACTGAGAAGAAACATTTTAATAGGCTTCAAACACACAAATGGCCCCTGTAAAGAAGAAAAATACAATGTTCTTCCTTTTCATACTAAATAAGAAGTCCTGAGTTTAAACCACACAAAAGATTCATACTAGGAATCATTACAATAGGATATTAAAATACTATCTCATCACTTCACGAGGATGTACGGTCTTCATAAGTAAGCATCCTAAAGAACAAGCTAGACAAACTTAGAATAGAAAACTACAGGCAAAGGTCCAATCTTAGTGAAAGGAGAATGGACCACATATCTAGGACAACCTTCCAGTGATTTTTTGCTATTATTTATGACCAATGAAAAAATTTCTCCCCTCCCCCCAGCCTTATTCTGGCCAATAATTAATTCAGAATCAATTTCCACTTAGTTAAAAAAAATAAAATTTAAAAGCCAATTCCTTTATTTCCTATGTGCTTGGTCTTAGAGGGTCTCCCATGTCACTAGTTCTTTGAAGCAAGAAGATATTTTAAGGATTACTTACAGCTGCTTTTGTCTGGGATCCAGTAAAGGTTTTAGAGCTTGTAACAGCTTGCTCAGATTAAACAGCCCAACATTTGCCTGGTTTCCTATTTTATACCTACTTTCATCATCAGATGTGTTTGGAACAAAATCTGTTTCAAACAAAACATTACTTTTCCACAAGAGAGTAATCACAATAAACAATAGATTTTAAAATATTGAAGTGCATTCATTTTTATACTTACACAGCAAACTAATAAAACCCCTAAAGTTACTAAATATTTAAAATCAGATCACAAGGATACTTATTTACGGTGAATTAAGATATATTATCACAAATCTAAGGAATACATCCTTCACAGACAAGTTTCCATGTCACAATTTTCCTACTTGAAGATACAAAATAAATTCAGATGTTTAAACCGAAAATCACCATTTCTACACTTAAAACAATGTCTTATTCAATGTTTTACTACATACAGCGCTACTGTTTAGCACACAGACTAAGCAAACAATTGTGCAAGGAGATTCAGGATTTGTAAGTATTTTTGGTAAAGTAGCCTGTATAAACATGTATTTAAATAAACAGGCCATCTAAGCAAGATTTCTTTCAGTTGTACAGACAAGCTTTATGTATTCACATAAAAATGAGGGCTAATGTGTTCCAGGATGGAAATCTATTGTTTGGGAGACCATAAATAACTGCTATCCAAAAGTACAAAGCATGTGTACCTACAGCACCAGTCTCTGAATGGATGCAGCATGAACCCCTCGCTCAGCTCAAATGCAGGTAAGCTGATCAACGCACACAGCATTGCCCGAGTTCACAGAGGACATTAATAACAAACAGACCATTAATGAGGAGACCTGTGACATCTGTCAGATCTGGTGATTGGTTCAAATCTGAACTTTAACTCTGAAGTATTTCATCTGGTTCTAGGGTATACTGGTTCTGGCTGGGACAGAGTTAATTTTTTTCATAGCAGCCTGTACGGTGCTGTGTTTTAGACTTGCAACTAAAACAGTATTGATAACACACCACTATTTTAGCTATTGCTGAGCAGCACTTGCACGGCATCAAGAGGCTTCTCTGTTCTCACTCTGCAACCCCAGCAAGTTAGGCTCGGGGTGGGCAAGGAGCTGGAAGGGAACACAGCTGGCACAGCTGACCCCAGCCAACCAAAGGGAAATTCCATACCATAGAATTCCATGCTCAGCAATAAAAACTGGGGCAGCTTTTCTAAGACAGTTATTGCCTAGGGACTAACTCAGCATCAGTCTGGTGGTGGCAGGTGGTGAGTGATTAGCTC
>JAVJGJ010000047.1:68516986-68529440 GCA_035590215.1 Microhierax caerulescens | reverse complement strand
TGAGTGATCTTTTCTGGTGGGTGGTTGGTTGGTTTTTTTTGGGTTGGTTTTTTTTTTCCCTTCACTTATTCAACTGTCTTCATCTTAACCAGCATAACCACTGCTGGTTCTGAAGCTTACTCAGGTGCAACCTCTAAATAATCTAATAATATGCATTTATGTACATACTGGACCTATATTTATCAATCCCAGACTCACTAGAGCTCATGCTTTCAAAGAAACGTTGCCATGACTGAGTAGGTTTGATTTGCTTTCTTCCAACATATATTTAGCTGCTGTGACTATAAAGCTTTTGACTTTTGGCCATAATAGGACAGCTTTTGGCTGCTCACACAATTTTAGTTTTCTAGGTTTCTGTTGTAGCATCTCTTCAACTCATAAAACTGGCCTCTGATATAATTTTTTTCCCTAAACCTCCTCAAACAATACACCAGCTTGGGATTTTTCCACTAATAATGTTAGTTTTCATGCTCACAGAAACTATGTAAATTAATATGAAGAATTTATTTTAAGTAAAAAAATATATTTACAAACAGGTGCTATACTCACTTGGGTCATAGGAGTCCATAAATCCAAATGGACCATAATCTATTGTTATGGATAATAAACTAAAGTTATCTGTATTGCACACACCTACAATTAAACAATGAGATAAAACAGAAGTTAAAATTCCTGTAGTCTCCAGAAAGTTTGCTGTGAAATAGATCCACTGAATCTACTGAACTTTGGAGCAGTTACCTTTCAGAAATCAGACTCTGGAAAACAAACTTGTCCTTCTTGCCCTTGGCCTGGCATGCATGTGAAGTATGAAAATGAGGAACTACTATTACCCTGCATGTGGTCTCCAAACCTAGGTGGCACTGTTTCCTTTCCCTTTCAGTGCTACACAGGATCGGAATCGCATCCTGCAAATGGGTCGTTAGCTGCTTTCTTGCAAGTTGCCTGGGTGTTGTATTAGCAAGGCAATGCTATTTTATTTTTCATAATGCAAATCTGAAGCAAAGGTGGACAGCACTGTATCCTGTACACTGTAAAGGGCCAGGGTTTTATGTAGATGCATCAAATTCAGAGCAATGAAATTTATATATATCATCAATATGTGGTACATCAGACTACTGCAACAATTCTGAGAATTCTTGCTTCTGTCAGATACATCCATGCTTTGAAAGATCAGAAACTACTCCTAACTCTGTTATGAAAAAAAAATTATATTAATGCATAACAGATGATACTGCTGTAGGCAAAGACATCAGCTGAACTGATTAACAGTGACAAAATCCATCTTTAAGTATACGACTACAGTCCCTCCTGTAAAGCCAATGCCATCTACTGCCGCTTACCATGTGCAAACCCCACAGACATCCACAATGCAATCAGATTTGCAGTCTCTGATACGACCGTAGAGAAAAATTCCTAAAATCAAATATATCTTTTACTTCAAGTCCTCTGAATCAAAAATATGGACTACAATAAATATTATAAACATTTGATTCACTTTAGAAATATGTTGTATTCTATTTTTAAATGTCTATCTCTGTCAGGACTTTTCATTCACATTCTAAATGATGTGACTGCACAATAACCTTATCCAGCAAAGACTATAGTTATGCAAGTACATAGATGCCGTAAAAGAAATTAAAGTCAAAAAAAAAGGAACAAAGGTACTATATATACTAGTGCATATACTATATATGCTACATTATCCTAGAAAAAGCATAATACATCACTTCATGACCACTGCTCAATCTGCACAGTAAGAGAACACAACAGAAAATGGAAGCTTCCCAATAAACATTCCCATAACAAAAAGTGGTGAAGAATGTTTGTGTCTGAGAAAAAAAAAAGAATGTTTGTATTCAACTTTGAGAAAAAAAAATTTCAAGAAGCGGGTTTCTGAAGGCAATTAACAAACTTGAACTAATAAAACCTGGAAGCTTACTTCAAATTTTAAAAAAATTTTAAACTTGAAACTTGGATAAGCTTTTTATAATTTCTGCTCACATGCTTGTGGAAAATAAAAAGTAACGTTCCAAGACTTAAACACTTACCAGGTATCTATTTGAGTCATTCATGGCTATTGATGGAAAATGTTCCTGGATGATAAAGTCTAGCAATCTTCTGTAATAGGGGAGGCAGAATTCTTTAAACAAAGCTCGTACCTCTAGAACTGATGATTCAAAATTCTGATCTACATTCAAAATGCTGATCTACAGCTTGCTGCAAACAGTTATTCAAAAACTCAATCAAACTATTCCAATGTCTTGGATTAAGCCCTTATAAATGCTTAGAGATAAAACCTAAGGTTCCTGTTATAAATATGACTGGAGACTGCGATGCAATTTAAAATTATTCCCACAGATTTCAGAAGACACAGGGATCTGGTTGTGTAGAAGAATGTAGATGGGTTAATTAACATTGATAATATACAGCTGTGGGCTGGCTTTGGAGCAGTGGGTTGGTTGATATAGATGAGGTGCAGCTGTGGCTGGTTCTAAGGGGTTGAGAGCCAGTGAAGAGGGAGCAGGGGAGGAAGAAGAGGAGGGAGAGGAAGAAGCAAGAGGAGAGAGAGTGGGCCCTGAATGGGGAGATGAGACAAGAAGAGGTCAGCAGAAGGACTGGCATGAAGAGTGTGCCAGTATGAGATGGTAAAAGACCTTGTTGCAGCCTGGTAGCGTGGAGAGTGCTGCGACAGGTTTGCATGTAGTAATACCAATTTTTTTAAGAAAGTTTCTGTATCCAAAAACAGTATATGACTACAAGGAATAATTCTAGATCAGAATTCTCACAATGAAAATTTTATGGCTGAATTCTTATGAAGTAGGGTTACTTGCCATAGTGACTGGCCACTCCCAAAATGGTGCTGCACAGTTTTACAAGACAGGCTCAGGAAACAGGGATACATGCATTAAAAATTGCAATGCCTGTCTGATGTAATCTTTCCAGGTCTAAAGCTTTGGAATAGCTGGTATCTAGTCCACTTAGGAGCTCCCTGTAGGACCCTCTCGTGGTCACGGCCAGCCAAGGCTACTGGCACATGAAGTTGTAAGCACCATCTATACACCAGGTAGGTTCAGACAAGGGCTGGACCCGGCCGAGGCTGTGTGGGTACGCAATCAAATATTTAGGTTTTACCTTCTCATCGGGTTGTTGGAGCAAATCACTAAACTATCCTCAAACTGTGATGGTTTTATCACAGTACCCAGCAACCTGACCTTTAAAAGGGTGTCCAACCTACTGCCTCTGAATTTCAGCAGGTTGCTCCAGGACATCCTCTTTCCAGAACTTCTCTGAGGAGGAAGCACAGTCATACTAGCCTTGGCCTGCCCTTTCTGAGTCCCTTTCTGAAACAGGCAGGCAGGAGTCATCTATTTCATATGGCTACAAGTGATCCTTACTCCTCTTACATTCTCCTTAAATCAAATGGGTCACAAATTCTTTAACCAAAAAAAAAAACCAACCCAAAATCAAAAACCTTAAAATCAGTATTTCAGTTTTACAACTAAAATCTGCTGTGATAATTAAAAAAAAAAAAAGACAGCATAGAATGATGTGGGAAGTTAAACAATTCTCAGTTACTACATCATACAACTGCTGCTTTGAGCTCTTACTAATTTTTAAGCACCTCAGAACAATTTGTATTGCTCCTGAGAAATGACCAACTTTTAAATATTTAGAGTAGACCTAAATATTTGTCATGCTAATTGCTTGACACACAAATTAACATTGCTCAGAGGCTTAAAACCATGCAATAATTTCTTACCTAGTACAATTCTCTGGTTTTGCATGTTTCTAGAGAGCATACTTTATACAAAATACCTGTTAGTGATTTATTTCATATTTCTGTTTATTTAGCTTCACAGACAACTATGAGAAATGCCAGAACCTATACTTGCATTTACGAATCCTTCCAAAACAAACAGCTCCCTAGTGCTTAGTTACCAAAAGTATTTCAGCTATAAAACCTTTCTCATTTTGTAAGATCCTGGCCTTCAGAAACATCTAGGGGGTTTTACCCTTATGAGGCAAGATCTTTTGTATGCTTGCATAAAAATAGCAGGTTATCTTTCCAAATTATTCAATCTTCTTTTCTAAATAATCTTTGTCTAAATTTCAGCTGTATATATGCATTCTAATACATATTTGATGATTAAGAAAAGTAATATAGTCACTATGAAGGTTAAATTCAAACCTGAGTAAGTCCAGTTCCCCAGAATGAGCTAAAATTTCTAAGGATCCTATACGAAACCACGATTTGGCAAGACGTAGCACTATTGCACCTTAAATACAGACACATATGTTTACATTTAAACAGAGTATCACCAAAATAAAATAATTCCATAGTAAAAGCTGTCATGTGTTGTTCCTGTAGACACAGAATTTATATATGCATAGTTAAACTGGTATTTTTCTAAGTATGCTAGATGCATAACTAATGAATATTTATTATATTACTTCACTATACATACATTTTAGTGATAAAGCCTAATTCACTATACCAGCAAACACAGGCAAAATTCCAGCACTGCATTAATACTAGAATTACTCCAGACATGCTAGGAACAAAGAAAAAACCAACATAAATAGATTTTTTCCCCATGCTCTGCCATCCCACTCTTTTTCAGAACAGATGCAGATGGTGTAGCAACAGCACAGCCACAGTAGCATTCCCACCATCCTAGCATTGCTTTTGGAACAGTGGAAAATTTCCCTAGTTTTCAGTACCATTTTCCTAATGGCAAGTGAAAATAAAAATTATACCACTACAACACATATGCTAAAATCATAGCAGACCTGTTCATAGGGCTTAGTTTCTTTAACTAAGATATGTTTCAGACCCATTTTCTCAGGAGAGGTTCTGTATCTTAGAAATTAAGCCTATTTAGTACTTTTTATTACACATATATGTCATATATTACAGTGTTGCAACATATTTTGAAATGTGTTTATTACCTCTTTCTTTCTTAATATTTCCATTGTAGAACTGGTCTCTCCATACATCATCATCACTTACAACTAAGCTGTAACAAACAAGAAATGGATATTAAAAAGTTGTCTTAGGGAAAATAATTTACAATGAAAATCAAGTCATTTTATATACTTTATTTCAAAAAAAGGAAAGCTATTTTTGCTGGCATAGTTTTTTATTTGCAAATGACACAGGCAAACAGTAAGCTGAGGCTTACCAAACTTCATTAGCAAGATGCATTTATTTTGTATTCATACAAAGTTGTCCAATTTCTATTACTTACAACTGTTCTTGAGGAGGAGGTTGCATTAAAAAAAAAAAAAAAAAAAAAAAAAAAAAAGTACTGCATTCATCTGGAACCCCAGTGACAGATTAGTGTGATGATAACATTATGTAAGTCACAATTTCCCTGAGAACAACAGCAAAATTAGAAGGACAGAGAAACTAGAAACTGAATTGTTGCATTAGACGTAGGTTGCCCTTTACATGAGCCAAAACTGTTGGCTCAGGATCTTTGGGGACAGACTTGGGACCCTTAGCAATCAGGAGCTCTTCAAATACTATCAACCCACAAAAAAGGCATAATTCTGATGATACATTATGATTATCCCTTGCTTTTTCAATGTTACTTGTACTTGGATTTTTAAAAACAATCTCTTCCTTTCATTTGCCTTAAAATTCTGCACAATCTACCCAAATACTGAGATTTGTGAGTGCTTGGAACAACATTTCTTGCTATAAAGTATTTCACAACATTAATTCATTTCACAAAATAAAATATGTAATTTCACTGTATTTTCTGTTACATCAAGCAAAATAAAATTAAATCAATCCTCACAAACTATACAGAGGCATCATATGCCCCCAAGGTTAACATGTAGGAAGTTTTCTCTCCAAAACAACTGGGATTACACTGAATCCAGCAGAAATAATGCTTAGTGCTATATTCTGAAAGAGGTATTGTCCCCTCAATAGGCACAGAGGACTTCTTGTTCAAGAGTCAAACAGCAGGAAAATTTAGCTCATTTTGTATAATTCTTTATCTTTGCTTGTTGATAATTGGAAAACATTATTGTCTTCATGAGAGACATGAACCTGTTGGAGTGGGTCCAGAGGAGGGCCACAAAAATGATCCAGGGGATGGAACACTCCTGTGAGGAAAGGCTGACAGAACTGGGGTTGTTCAGCCTGGAAAAGAAAAGGCTCCAGGGAGACCTTATTGCAGCCTTTTAATACTTAAAGGGGGCTTGTAGGAAAGATGGGGACAAACTTTTTAGTAGGGCCTGTCGTGATAGGACACAATATAATGGCTTTAAAATAAAAAAGGGTAGATTTAGACTAGATATAAGGAAGAAGTTTTTTTTACAATGAGGATGGTGAAACGCTAGAGAGGTGGTAGATGCTCCATTGCTGGAAACACTCAAGGCCACACTGGAAGGGGCTCCAAGTAACCTGATCTAGTTGAAGCTGTCCCTGCTCATTGCAGGGGGATTGGTCTAGATGACTTTTAAAGGTCCCTTCCAACCCAAACCATTCTGATTCAAAATAGTTGTGTGGCATGCTATTTGAAATTTAATGCAGCTATTTATAGCTGCTATCTATTATGTAGCTGAAGACTGCACAGACAACAGAACCAAACTTTCCTTGGAGGTACACAGAAAAGAACCAGAGACAAACCTAATATTCCACTCATAAACGTGACTAGGGCAGTCACAGCATTAAAACTCCCAGGTGTTATAATTTTAGAGTACACTAGATAGTGGTTTTACATAACCTAGCATCAAAATTTTAGAAAGAATTTAGTTGGACAAAAAATATGAGTTATGCATATAATATGTACAAACAATCATAGTTGCTTGCAACAGTAACTGTGGCTTAGAAACTAAATTATCATTATTAGTAGTAGTATATTCAGTATTTTTGAAGGTGTCTAATAGCTGTCCAAACTGACCATTCTCTGTTAACTGCAGAAAGCAGGCTGTGAATTATTCCAGAAGGAGAGAAAAAGTATCTAGAAATCAATCTGCTCCCGTTACTGGAGCTGTACTGATACAAGCAACATTAGGAAATTCTTTCAAAAAAAGGCTCTTCTGGAAACAATCAGATATTATGGGTACGTCTGTAGATTTAAGTACAAAAAATGCTGACATTAGATGGAAAATCCTAACCCCCCAAGAAAAGTATAAGTTTTAAAAAAAACTGAATGAACCTCAGACACAAACAAAATATTGTGTTTATTGGAGCACTACAGGACAAGAATCAGAATAATGATGCTTCTAAATTGTACTGGGTTTAGCAGACCTCTGCCAGAAGGGTTGTTTCCTTCTGACTATGTAACTCTTAGCAGTCTCCTTGCAAAATTCCTGCAGAATACCAGCATTTCTCTTATTACTGACAAAAAATCTACAGGGGCATACACACTCAGTTAGTTACTAATACAAGTTAATGGATGTGCAACACAGATAGCCTAGCAGCCACATAAAAATACCTGCATTCCCACTATAAAAATAGTTTCCAAATGGTCCCTGTAGTTTATACTTACCATTACTTGCAAGAAGGCAGCAGGAGACCAGACATACACTCAACTACAAGAAACGGGGCACTGGAATTGCTCTTACACCAGAGAAGCTGCAACAGCACTCACAGAAGGATGGATGGATGGATGGATGGATTGTATCCCTCCCTACCCTGGCTCTAGCTTAAGAGCTGGATTTTACACTCCCAAGTGCTCTGTTTGCATGAACACCAAGCCCTATGCAAGTAAGGGCCACTCTGAAAACTGCTTATTGGCTCACTTTTTTGACTTAATGCATTATGTTGCTCACTGGTAATGCCAGTATGTGACTAAAATGGTACCATATGAAGAAGTGTTCTTTATCTGGCAGTACAGGCTGCTACAGAACTGTAGAACCCCATTGGGAACACAGTACTGAAAATTAATAGAGCAAACCAACCTGCTGGGTGTTCTGGGATAAGCTGTAAGGCTTTTCCCCACATTTCTGCCAAGACTTGACAAGACCTCTGTAAGTGCATCCCACCAGCCTCAGTACAACAGCTCCCCATTGGGAAGAATATGGGTATCAGCTGGGTTTTTTCCAAATAAAGTCTTGAACAGTCTGGAGAGCTTGTACAGCAGTTGAGAGAGGCAGGCATTTAACCAATTTGCCAGCAGAGAACTGAAGTACACTCTGTATTCAACAGAATTTGTGCACAGTTAAAGAGTGATTTCAAATTGGTTTTACACTGAACAATTTGTTGAGATGACAGCACAGAAAGGCTATAACCTTGCCAGATGCTTTCCTGCTGGTTTTCAGACAGATTTAAAGTTTTGCATTAACAGCCAACAGCAAAGGGTCTCAAGGTGAAGTCAGTGAATAAACCATCAAAAATGTCATTTACAAACACTGCACTTCAACAGAGCAAATGTGTTAGAATTAATGCTAGAGAGATTTGCAGACATTTTGCAAATAAAGACACCTCGTCGTGTAGCAGCTGAGTACAGGCCTTTGCTGCAGAACACTTGCTTTTTTAAAGCCTGAAATGCCAGAGTACAGACATCAGACTACCTGGAAAAAAAAATTAACTTGACATTTTAAACATGATCATCTGAAAAATTCAGTTTACTTAATTCTGAAAAAATTATCCAAATGAGTGAATGTATTAGTCTTCTTCAGTTCAAACAGAAGTAGTTTAAAATTATTTTTTTACAAAATCTCCCTCTCTGCTCAAAAGGTGTTTGCATAAATAAAGAATTGACAGCAATTACCTATATTCAGTACTACCTCCAATATTAACGTCTATTCATCTGTCTGACAATTCTTCCTACCGATCCTAAAAATTGCAACTAGGTGACTATGACAATACAGAAACAGCCACTTCCAACATTTTCCTACTTTGCCTGATTCCAGAAAAATTAATCCAAATGCTTAACTTTAGTGTAATAAAAGACTCACTTATTGACCATGGAAAATGTATTAATAGACTCATTGATTATCCACATACACTAAATGCATTATTATCATAGGTAGGAATCTAGTCCTGCTGGTTTTGCAAATTTTTTGGTGTGCTACAAGGGAGAGAACAATTTTATTTTTTTTAAAGAGAAGAAAATCCTGATGGCAAGTGTCATAAAAGCTGGAGAGGGGAGTTAGTGTCAGATATAATCACTCAATTTAACTTGTACTTTTTACTTTCTCTACAAAAAACAGATTTCAAATTAAGGGAATTCAGTTAAGACAGTCTTAAAAGTGAACAACAGCTGTTCACCACAAGACACAGACAGAATGTGATGTCATATTTAAACAAAGTAGTACTTTAAAGCATACAAAAGGGAAAAGCGAATGAATTAATCGCTGGATCTCATTATTACTGGAAAGTTTTATCCAAAAATCTACAAAACTGCAGGGATATATTTTGTCCTGTTTTGCATACATATGAAAAGAAAGATGTATCCTCTTGGAAACTAACTGCCCTGCTTTATCGATGCTCAGTGAAACTCAGTCACAAAATTACCTGTAAATTAGGATGCTGTGAAAAAGAAAAGAAAAATACCTAACAGCTCTGCTTGTAGGAATTCCAAGATAGTGCATGGCCTCGCTACACAAAAACTCTCTCACAGAAGATCGAAGCACAGCTCTTCCATCGCCATTTCTATGGAGAACAGAGAAATACGGAACAGGTCACAAAATCAAAGCCAATTTCAAAAAGCAAACATACAGTTTTGGTGCACATAGATTAATTGCAACTTACCTGGAATACGGGGTCTTTCCTGAGCCTTTTAACTGCAGTTCCCACCTTTCGCCATGCCTGCAAAAATACCATTAGCATTTCTAACAGTACACCTTGGGAAATGCATGAATCAGCTAAACAGAATAGAGTTGAATCAGTCACTTAAAAAAAGTCACACCTGTTTATATATACTCCAATTAAGTGGGCTCTTCCATCACCCAGCTGACCTGCCCAGCTACCAAACTAACAAAAATGAAAATCAAATTATTTTCTTCTATCATTTAGAGCAGTTATACTTGAAATGGTACAGATTATATGTAGGTTCTCTGTGATCTACACAATATAATGAAACATAATCACATATTTGCTTAGGCAGTCATTAAGATATCCCTAAAGCTCTATTTCCACACTCACCAATAATGAATCAGAAAACCACAGAAAAAGAATAATGCCAGTAATCCCCACTTTTTTCTTTACCTTCCAGCTACGATGTACAGCTGCAGCCCTGTCTCTTTTGTATAATGAGTCCTTAAACTAACATAGCTTGTAATTTTAATTGGAAATTACAAACCAAATTCTACCATTCTTTTCCATGAATAATCTAACCCATTTCAAAGAAACTTAACGCTTAGTAATCATGGTATTGCAGTGAAATTCTGCCTTCTTCACTCCTCAGAGCTGGTAATACCTATCATGAATCAGAGCTTGCCAGGCCACAGGTGTGCTGAGCAGCCGCCACAGCTAACAGAAATTAAAAAGGTAATTTGCATTTGGCATAAACAGAAGCTGAGAAAGCAAACATGGAACCATGAAAGAATGCTGTAGTTCTGTTCCATTTGCAGCCCCTTATGAAGAACAAATCTGCGATCAAAATCTTCGTAAGTGTTCACATGCTTACAGGTATAATTCATGTGAAAAGACCTACATAATTCCACCTGGAAGAACGAGTGCCATAGTTACCTGATGACCCCCATACCTATGGGCCAATGGAACAGACCCAAATATCAGTTTCCCACCACTGACAAACTGAAGAAAATCAGATGTTCCTTTGATAGATATATCAAGATCCAAAATATCTTCAAGAACTTCCTGGTCAAAAAAATAATACAGATGGTACTTGAATATGATCAGATTTTCAATTATAATGTGTTTTCTCAAAACTGGTTGTTATTCAAAGACACCCCACAATATGTTTCAAATGTTGAATTTGTTTAACATATATATTGGTGAGAAGCTTTCACAATAAAGAACATATGAATATTAAAATATATTTTAGTACATGTATCGACAATCTCTACTAATTAGAGAGGAAGAAAAATAAATAATAGCCAACCTTTGAAACAGCTACAAGATGAACTCTAGATTTAAAAGGTGTAGGATAGACAACTGAAAAAATGCAGTTTCTCACATTACGGACATAATTTTCCTGGATCACATCAATTGGAAAAGGATCTATAAACATCAAACACACAGGAAATGTTCTTTAAAAAGCGATTAAACATATTCTTCTTAATACTTTTCCCCTTAAATCTAATCAAAATACTTCAGAAACAATGAAAACCTGACTATTACAATGCATATTGAGCTTGCATTAAAAGCAAGCCCAAATAAATACAGGGGTTTATTCTGTTTGGGACTTTTGAAAAGAAAGATTGAATTCTGCAGTTAAAGAAACCAGTAGGGCACGCCAGTTTCAAGACCTAAAACATATTTAAGCATAGATTCAGTTAACTGATTAGAACAGTTTCATGGCAGTTTTATATTGCACTCAATTACATACAACCCTAAAAGATAATTTGTATGAGACAGAAAAGTTCAGCTGCCCCTACAGATGAATGATGTAGTGCAACACTGTGCACCGGTAACTGATACACATACAGTCCATATGCAATGATGATCACCAAGTAAGCTAAGAAACCAGCTTGTAGTCTTCTTTGAGTAATGTAAACAGTGAACTAAAGGGTAAGAGACACAGTTCTTGCTGTAGCATAACATATGTATTCAAAAGATGTGCTTCATTCCTCCCTCAGAGCTACTCCACACCCTCATCCATGGTAACAGAAGACAAACACTGTTTTAAAACGCTGGACTAACCCTGTGCGTTTTAATGTCCTTATGGATTTTTGCTTGCAACGATCTTACAAATCCATGTCAATTATAAAATCCCCGTACCTCACAGTCACTGTTTAGTAAAAAATTAAAGTTAGCATCTCTGGAGACTACCTGTTAGCCACGTTTCTCAATACCTCTAATGAAAAATCCTGTTACAGGGAGCTGCCACAAGATTTATCACTTATTGTTTCTTAATGCTTGAAAGCAATTGCAACACCCAATGTAATTGTTTCTGTAATGTTATCATGCAAATTATCTTTGTTATTACAGGCAATTCTCTACACCTGAGAGGTATACTGCTTCGTGTACTTCAAATGACAGGCCAGGCCATCAATTTTGTGTTAACACATCATTGGGATTTGCACCTCTCTCCATTACGATGAGCTGCTAATACAAAAAAATGGGAGGGAAGCTCCATATGAAGCTCCGCACGGCCAATCTAGTTTTAATTTTAACAGTATTTCACTGTGTCCATTAGGTCTGCACGTAGCTCTCGCTTTAGCAGCTACCACAACCCACCCCCACCCCACCCCCCGAGCCGCCGCGGGCCTACCCAGGAGGCTGCCGGAGGAGAGGGCCCAGGCGCAGAGCTGGGTGGCCCCGCGGCGCGGCGGGCAGTGGCCCGGCCCCGGCTGCGAGGCGTTCGGG
>JAVJGJ010000047.1:68411161-68516886 GCA_035590215.1 Microhierax caerulescens | reverse complement strand
CTTGCGTGGCATCACCCCCCGCCCCCCCCCTCCCTTGGGGGCCCAGGGGGGCGCTGGCGGGGGCGGGGGGCGCCCCTCGGCCGGGGCTGCTCATGGCTGCGGGGGCAGAGCCGGGGCTGCCGCCTCCCCCCAGATCCGGGTACAGCGCCCCCCCCCCCGCCCCCCCCCGGCCCTGCACACGCGGGCCCTGCACACGCGTGCACACGCAGCGCGCGGGGCGGGCGCGCCACGTCGGCCATTGCGCGTGCAAACACCTTGCACACCCGCGGCCGGGGGTGTGCGTGCGTGTGCTCACGCAGGCGTGCTCGGCGGATGCACATGCACCTCTGCATGCTCACGCGTGCGTGCGCCCGTGTGGGCAACCATGTGTGGGCAAACACACGCGTGTGCGCGCTCACACGTTCCCGCGCAGTGTGGAGAGCCGCGTGCGTGCACGTGCACAGTGACACATGTTGCACGCACACGTATCTGTGTGCACACCTGCGTGTGAGCACGCACAACCGCGGGTGCCAACGGGCAGCAGTACCTGTGCATGCTTACACACGCGTGCAGACCCGTGCACCCACTGCTGCGTACTCCCACGCACGCACACTCGGGTGCACACACGCTGACACCCGTGTATGCGCACACAGCCCACGCCTGCTCACACTCGCGTGCAAGCCCACGGCACTCACCCTGTGCGCGCCCACCCGTGCATGCACACCCCCATGCCTGCTCACCCGTCCTTGCACACCCGCGGGCACACGCGCCCCCCGTGCATGCTCACCCGTGGGAGCCCCCCGCACGCAGCCTCCCGCGCCTGGGGGAGGGGGACAGCAGGGGCGCGGCCCCTTTACGGGGGCGGGGGGGTGGCGCGGGGGGGTGGCGAGCGGGGCGTAGGGGTCCGGTGGTCAGGGCGGTGTTTCCCGCTCGGGAAGTGCGGCGGGCCGGGGTGGCTGCGGCGGGCCGGGGTGGCTGCGGCCTGAGGGGAGTGAGCGTGGCCTCGGTTGCTGTGGTGGGGAAGAGCCTCTCGGGGCAGCTCTAGGCGGGAGCAGGGAGAGCCATCGGCGTTAGAGCGAGATTGTCACCGTGCCCGTGTGTGCCTAACGGGGGTCGGTGCTCACGCTGCCTTCGCTCACCTTCCTCACGAGGCCGTGCTGCCGTGACCCACAGCGAGGTGTCCGGCCAGCATCGCGCCTGACCCCGTCTCGCAGTGTTAAGCTGCGGTGTAAAGGCGAGGGCCTGTCTGTGCCCTCACCGAAGGAGGACTAGGAAGGACGTCAGCTACTTTTTAACATCAGAAAACGGTGAGAGGTGTGAGAGAGCGCACTTACGAAGGTCTCAGCCATAGGGCTGGCCACTGGCATCAGCAGTGAGTTGCAAATCTATGATAAGTTAGGGTCCCCCCCTTCGCTTGTCTCCTTGTCTGGCCTTTTTTCATCCTGTGCTCAAGGAGGATGGAGGGGCATCCTGGAGCTGTTAAGGTGTTCTTGTTTCTTTCCCTGTGGCAAAGGAGAGACTTCAAGCTGCATAGAAGGAGATACTGAGGCAAGAGGAGCAAGTTGGGGGAACGCCTCTCCTGTTCTAGGTCTCCTTGAGTGTTCCTGTGCAGGCTTTTGGAAAGGCGGTTTGCTAATGCGCAGATTGCAGTCATTTAGGGCTGGGTCAGCCCCTGAGTCAGCCTGCACTCCAGACCAGGGCTGGGTAGTTCCTGGCAGCACTGCCAGGAGCAGAGAAGAAGGTGCATTCCTTTCTCAGCCTTTCTCTGCTGGGGCTACACCTTCCAGCAGGCTCATGGCCTCTGTCTGCAGGGAGAGAGCATGGGAGAGATTGCTGGCCTTGGAGGTTAGGGTCTTGACATCTGGGAGGGAAGACATACAGTATGTAACATGTAAATTACCATAAGCGGCAAGCTGAATTAAAATTGCTTCAGGGGAAAACGAGGACATGATGTTCTTCTTCTGTTAGTGTAGTAGTTTATAGCTCTTGTCCTTTTCTCTGTGCCTGGACTGGTACGATCCAGATTTATCTGCAAGACAGGGAACGTTTGAAAATTGCACCATCCACAAGTGCGAAAGCAAGGTTTCATTAGAGCAATTCTGGGAAGTTAACTGATAACACCTTCTGGGCTGGTCCTGTGAGGGAGAAAGTCCAACCTTCCTGAACAGAAGAGTCAGTTCAAGTCAGAAGCCAATGTACATATTGGCAGTTCTGTCTTGTGTAACATGGAAGGAAATTATGAGACTCCTTTTGATGCTGGGTTGGTAAAATGGGAAAGTAGAGCGGTGCCACTGAACAGACACTTCTTTTTTGTAATCAAATGTTTTCTGCTGGTTTAAAGTTCTGTTAAATTAACTGTTTTTCTTTGTGCAGATGTGTCACTTTACCCAAAGAAGTTCAACTTTGCCATTTCCAAAAATATGTAATGTATTTTGGCGGTAAGTTGGAGGTTTGTACTGTTGTGTAATGGGTAAAGGCAGTTATTGGGTGAACTGGGTAGTTACACCTGTGAGCTGTAAACTTTGAAAATAAGGTTTTATTCGCTCTAGTATGTAGTTGGATAATTCTGTGTAGACTGCTGTTGTGGTGCTGAGTCTGAATCTAAAAGTCCTCCCTGGAGAGCAATGGGCAAAGCAAGAATGCCCCAAGAAATGCCCTATATGGTTCACTTTGGAAAAGGAAACATAATAAGAGATGTAAACTTCAACTCCAGGGAACATAAAAAAATCAGGCCTAAGCCTGATGCATCTTAATCCATCCAGGAGGAGTTTTCACCCTTTAGTGATGAACTTTCACAGCATCATCATGCTACCTGGAAGTATGGATTTAATTTATAATGTAGCTGGGTATGCAAAGGAGAATTTTCAAATCCAAGTCAGGAATGCTTTTCCAGGAGTATACAGGAGAGGGAAGAAAGTAACAGAGAATTGTGTTACTGGAAGGGGAAGGCCTCATCTCCAAATGTATGCTATACTATCAATACTGTATTCAAAATTAATACATTGAGACCTCAGAAGACTTCTGTAATTTGCTAAGGGGTGGGTGGGTGTTATTTTTTGCCAAATGCTGCTCTTTGCCAGCTCCTGAAAGTCTATGATCATCAATATGTAGCTGTGCTGTCCTTGCACCTTATTAGCTGGCTGGAAAGAGTATTTTGATGCCTTCTGCTTACATTTTAGCCTTTTGATTAAATTTTGTCTGAGGGCAGAAGAGGAGGAGGAAGAAATGGTTTGAAATGTTTCTGTTTGGGGAATCAGGGAAAGTTTGCTTTTAACAAAATTGCTCTCTTGAAAAGCACTGTCCCCAGGTTTCATCAAACAAGTGCATCCCACTTGTGCAGCTGCAGTAAGACAGTTAGTGATGAAAAATACCAAGACCCTTTTCAACTTGGTAGAAAAGACTTGAAGAATCTCTATGAAGATATTAAAAAGGTGAGGGATTTTGGTGACTACTCTGGGATGTTGTGATGATTCTGATTTTAATAGCAGTCATTGCTTTGGAAGGTAGTTATTGAAAAATATTCCTATGAACAGCTATCTGAAACAAAACTGAAGGCAGAGAGTATTTCTATGTTTCTTATAGAACTAGAATGCAGGGGTTTTTCTCTTGATTTGCACTGCTAGAATACATCATTTATGTTTCAGATTACTCATAGCAATTTTAAGAACAACTTTAGCTCACACTGGGTGGAATGAATGCAGGCAGTAACTTTATGTGTGAATACTGTTTTGCTTACACAAAACAGATTGGCTTTGTGACTTCTATGCTGATATATTGTTTTCCTTTTTATAGGAATTACTTGTATCTACAGCAGAACTTAAGGAAATGTGTGATTATTACTTTGATGGGAAAGGAAAGGCCTTTCGACCAATGATTGTGGTGCTAATGGCAAGGGCTTGCAATATTCACCATAATAATTCCAGGTGAGTGGGTCATTTTAGATGTATGGGCATATATCATACTTGAAATTTATAATTCTTGTGTTCTGGAAAAATATGCCTAGCAACTTTATGAAAATAAATTGCTCCTTAGTAAAACCTAAATTTAAGTTCTATTGTGAAGCTGTATTTTTGTAGTTAGAAGCGTAAAAGGAGCTACTGGGTTTATTACATGGTTCCATGTGTAAAATAGTGAACTATACTGCAGTTGTAACTGGTGATGGATAAATAATGTTGCCAATTTCTGATCCTTGTGAGGCTTGTAGTCAATTTGAGCTTCTTGCATAAAGGCATTTTTGGAACCTTTAGTGCTTCTTGAAATTATATGGACTTAATTAAAAGTATTTTTCATTTTAACCAATCCTGTAGCCATTACACTTTTGTCACAGGTAAGAACTTTGCTGCAAGAAGAGACTTTCATAGGTGTGGGGTTTTTTTTTTGTAATTATGCAGAAAAGCGGGTAGTATGATTATATTCAAAGCTTTGAGACTATCAAAATAGTCAGATTCCTCCCCCACCCATCCCCCCAGGAGCAAGTGTCTATACTGTAATGTAAGATTCTAAGCTTGGAGCTGGTGTAAGCCTCATGTTCTTCAAGTTACTTGTCTTTTGAAGACAGTTTTAACTGAACAGAACATCATGCTCGCCCTGTACTCTGTAATTCCTTGCTCTGGCTGATTGCAAATGCTTCTTTCCACACATTCCTGTCAGTTGCTATGTTTGTATTTTGAGGAAATATGTTGGCTGGAGTGTTCTCTGTCTTCCAGCTATGCTTCCAGTCTTCCTCATATAGAATTTCAAATATGAAATCTTTGGTCCCTTGTCAGAAGTGTTTCTAGACTAAATTATTAGTCTTGAGGGATTTTCTCAGCTCTCCCATCATTTTTTCCTTAGCAGTAGGTTAATGCCTTGTTGGACTTGATTTCTGCCTCAGAGCATAGCATATATTTTGCTGCTTGATATGGCATCTCTCCCGGTATGCCCCCTCCTATGTGTATAATTTCGAAGAAAAAGCAAAACCTAGTTGGCAGTGTCCTGTCCTGTGTGTGCCAATTCCTCTTGTTTTAGAAAAACGTTGTCCAGGATTAATGAACTTCAGCCTGATTCTGTTCTCCATTCGGTACTGCCCCTTGTCATTGTTTTAGAGGTAACAAAAGGAACAATGTCAGTTGTGAAACTCCTCAGGGATGTCCTTTGTCACAGCACTGTTTGGCTTAATATTTTAGTGAGTGATCTTGACATGAAAAACAGGAGTGTGATGATGGCACTTCTTGATGACAGAATCGTTCTCGATGACTGGCTGTCTATGGTGGGATGAAAGAAAGCACAGTAAAATAGAAATTTTTGCTTGAGCTTAGAGGCCCGTGAGTGTCCTGTCCAGATGTAACCCCAGTGTGATTTGCAGCCATGTTCTCTATGAAAAACCTTACAGGAATCCTAGCTTGTATGAACCATAGTATATCCACTTCAGCTACAGGAGTGCTGATTCCCTTGTATGTCACTCTTTGTAAAATCATGAGCATGTCTGATCCATGTGTTCAAAAGAAGATAAGTCCAGATAGCATCAGGGATGGAGGGCAAAAGTAATTGGGGAAAAATTAAGGAATTTATCAGGAACATGGGTGAAAGAGCTATTTAAGACAAAGGATGATGCTAAAAGGGTGGAAACTAAGGAGGAGACTTTAAACAACTGGGGCAGTGAGTGTCCTTCTAGTCAGAATAACAGGAAAAGTAGTTATTTCTCATTCTAATATGTAGCCTGAGAAGCTTATAAATGAAATTGTGCACTGTATGTGCAATACCGAGCAGGCTGGAATTGATGTCATATAGTGTAGGAGGTGAGCAGTGAATCAAAGACAAGAAGTATCTGTAGAAAGAACTGAATTTGCCTTTATATGCTCAAAGCATATTTGCTGTCTTTTGACATACATGTATGCTCATGGAGATATTCTTGTCCATGCGTTATGCTGTCTTGAAACCATCAGGACCAGTTTTAAGACCTGCCCTATATATATTTTATATATATATAATATTAGATCCATAATTCCCCCTCCAAGCAATTTCACAACACCAGTGAGAAAGCATGATCTCAGAGTTCAGGTCCTACATATGCCTGAGGCAAGTGTTTGCTTTGCGGTAGCCAACCGTTAGCATAACTGCTCAGATTTATGAATGCCTGTGTTATTTGGCAGCTTTTGTACATCTGTTGCAGCTTTTGTCAGCACCTCCAAACTATGTTTGATGTTTAAAAACCGCCTCATTAATCTGAATGTTCCTTGTACAGGGACAGACTGAGTCACTATCTCTGTCATGTTGTTTTTAGAATGAAAATCTGAGTAGGGAGAACAGAAATGTTTCAGCAAAGGAAGAGAATGAAATCTCAGGGTACTTACCTTCCTCTTTTTTGCCTCATGCCACTTTTCTTTAAGCCTGTGATTGTAATTAAAATTCACATATGTTGTACATGTCTTCAATGTACTGCTTTTTGGTTCATGCATGATGACCAGTGTCTTCTGAGGGTTGGGTAGGCCATGCCAAAAGAATACATTTCCATATTGTGGATACCCATATACTGTGAGTTGATAGATTTTTACGGGCGTTTTCTTCTCTTTTGCTTTTTAGGCTTGAAGCAGGCTGTGTTACACCTGCTTTGTATAGACATATACTTCTCTTAAAGCAGTAGTGCTTCCAGGTGACAAATTGTTCTTCCAATTTTTTACTCTTTATGAGGAAAATTGTATATGTAGAGAAGGAAACACTGCCTATTTGTAACTCTGCTACTCTGCTATAGACCTGAGGGAGAAAAATACTTACTTTCCATGCTGCTTCTCCCGGCATTTTTGTTTAAGATGTTTTTCCTTTTTCAACTTACCATTTCCCTTAAAGCTTTTTGTCATTGTTTTCCACAGTTAATATTGATTCTTCTCCCAGACTTGTTTTATTTGTTGAAGCTTTGGTTCCCACACATGTAATCAAAGATACTGGCCACAACATCTGTAGCCTTGTGGGATGAGCCAATATCCTGTGCTGTTCATCTGTAGCATTTTTTTTATATTCTGCTGCTGGGGGTGTGTGTTACTGAGATGTGAGTTTCTGTTTCATCTTGCTGCATTCTCAACTGTCATATAACTTGCTGGACCCAGCATGCTTTTCCCTGTTCTTTCATTTGATGGTTTCATTTTTTTTCCTTTTGTGCAGTGCTAGTAGAAAAGATAATACTCTTCCTTGCTTGGCTGTTAAAATAACAGGATATATATAACCTATCAATAACAACTTTGTAAGCTTAGAGGTCTTGATCTCCACCAGAATAGCTAAGACTTCTCAAGTGAATGGAGGGGAGCACCCAGGTAGTTCTGCTTACAGGTTAGGTGACATGATTATTTATGTTTAGATTTGAGGAAAGCTAGGTATTTAGAATATGCTCAGCAGGTTACCTGTCATTTTAGAGTGAAGTCACTTTATTGTAGTCATAACAAGGAGAGTGACAGTTGTATAAAGAATCTGAACCATTACAGTAAAGATAAGTGTCTGAAGCATTCAAATTGTTCTATGCTGGATTATTTATTTTTATGTTGGATTTTTTTCCCTTGAACATCCAAGAGTCTGAAGTCCAAACCCGAGTCTTTAGGTCCCTTTGGCAATGGCTTTTTGCTTAATGATAGCAACTTAGCTTTGTGTGAGAGTGAGAATTGTTGCCAAGAGTTTAAGCGGAGGTCATGCAAACCCTCAATTTCACACATTCACTGGCATTTCTTCACATATCTTTGTGCAGAATTTCACAGAATTATCACTTAGCCTGACTGGATGCTTCTGTTTAGGGTGTATTCTCCAGAGGTGTCTGCAGATAAGTTTTTATTTCTATTTCTACAACCAAAATGAGAAAGACAAACAAATAAGAGAAGGTCAAAGAAGTACAGAGAGATCTCATTAGAGAAAATAGCGAGCACAAAAGATTTGGGGAAAAAAGGGAAATAAATCCATTAGAATAGTGTGAGAAATACTTAAATGTAATGACCTGGCTAAACTCGATAGAATAGTTCCTAAAGATATAGGGACCTGCCAGCAGCCTTGGTTCTCTTTTCTTTCACTTCTCCAAACTGTGTTTGTCAGATGCCTGTACTGTATGCTGGTTTTCAGCTGTTCTGTAATTTGCTCCTGTATTAACACATCTGTTCTCTATGCTTCCCCCAGTTTGCAGTGCCATTCCCTGTCACAGACTGTGTTTCTGAAATGGTCCCCTCTTTCAGCCATAGGGTCTTAACAGCAAAAATATACTTTGATGAGTGTGGTCATAACACAGAAATTTTGCAAGTTCTTTTGCACGCTTCCTGTCTTTAAACTGGTAATATTTACTTACTGGCAAACATATTGCAAAGCTCTTTGTTGAAGAGAGTAAATACTGTTTTGTGTTGTTTTGAGTTTCCCCCTGTTGCTGCCCCCCACCCCCTTTTATTTTTTGTAGAGAGATATTTGGAGGGAGAGTTGTGCTTGGTTGTTTTTTTTTTAAGCTCTTAAGATCAGCCTTGGTCTTGTTCATTGCACATGAAACAAGTTTTGCAATGGAAAAGAGCTCCGGGTACTTCAGGTCTGTAAAAGCTTATCAGAGAATCAAGCAGGGAGTCCTACTGAAAAATAGAACATCATCAAGGGCTTAAAAAATCATATAATGCACGTATAAAAAGGTAAACTTATGGTTGTAAAAAAAAATCTTGTGTAAACTCATATCATCTTGGGGTGCCTTTACTTTGAGAATGACCTAAAAATGGCATCTTTCCACTTACTGGACTTGCGAGGACCCAGTTATCTATTGGCTTGAGTTACTGCTACTTTTTGCTTTTGTTTTGCAGGCGAAGCAGAGTGAAAAATGGCAAGGAATGAGAAGGATCCTGTTTCTTGTGTGTTTTCCTTAAAATAGGCATGCTCTGATTCAGAATTACTCTCACATGATGTTTGTAGGAAACTGTTGCAAATTTTTTGGCCACTGATGGGAAGAGCCTTGCTTGAGACCTTGCAGAAGTAGTAGTTTTAAAAAAACCCTTCAGCTTAAATTATCACATTTGATACAATGTTCCGGGAACTGGACACATGAACCATGAGCATTCCTACGCCATTTTTAGTCATTGTCAGAGATGAAATGCACTATAATGCAGAACTTTTCAAAACCTGCTTTTGAAATGTCTATGCTTGTGCTGTCTTCATACTGCTGAAAGATGGTGTGTCGGTGAGTGTTGCCATTTACCGCTACTTCCCAGCAGGAAGGCCAGTCTGCTGACATAATTAATGAAAAGGGAGTCCCCAAAAGGAGACCAGTGCCTGAAAGAGGCTGGAGACCTTTACAGTTTTTTGAAGGTAAGTTCTCTACCTAGTAACAATAGTTTATTTTAGAAAACTACTTACAGTGAACAAACATTTGACTAAATTACTAGTCCACAGTAAAACTTACCTTCAAACAACTGTGAAGGTTTCCAGCTCTTATTTTCTGTTGTGTAAAAGCCGCATTTTCACAGCCTATGAGCCACACATTCTGCTATTGTTCAGGATGTTAGAACTCCCACTGACAGCAAAGCAGAGTTCTGCATAGAGGTAGGTGTCAGAACACAATGTTATGTCAGCAGACTGCAAGATGTTCTTCCATTTTGTGATTAATCACTAGATTTTAATAGATACAGGCAGTGCAAGACAATTTTAAATTCCCTTTATCTGAGCTGAAATTATCTTTTGTTTTTCTTAGTTCTTATTCTGTTCTGCTGAAAAATATTGTGATTTTTTTCTGTTATCTGTGTACCAGAAGTAAGGTACCTATATATGAGAAGTAATTTTTTCTTTTGTTGGGTTTTGTTGGTTATTGGTGTGGGTGTTTTGTTTTCTTGGGTTTTGGGGTTTTTTTAACATCCATGTGGGCTTATTACAGCTCTGAGGCAAGGCTGACTGGGATAGCCATTTCTGGGATCCTGCATGCAACCCATGGTGAAAACAGGTAGAAAAGATAGTCTGGAACAAGGCAGTAGCAGTTGGATACTAAGGTAGATGGTCCATTGTGTGAGCTAGGTTGGCTCTTTTATGTTCATTTTGCCAGCCTTGTGCCCTAGATAATTGCTTCTGTGTTCTTCCATTACCTTCTTTTCACCTAGTTTAAAAAATAAAGCAGTTGTGAACTACTGAGAGTTGAATCATCAGTGTTAGATCTTCCCAAAGGCTGACTTTTCAGTAAGTGTTAGGTAGGTAGGGTTTACAGTCCTTAAGTGACTGCAGTGTAATTCCAGTTAATTCCTTGGGCTTTTGAAGAAACTGAGGTCTTAAGGTAATCAGATAACGTGAAGGATAAGATCGGTGAGTTATGTTTTTCAAATGTAGAATACAGGTTTCTGTGCCTGCTGATCTCTCCAGCTTGCTGGTTAGTACAGGTAGCCAGCCTTGGAGGGTTCCTGATACTGCATCTTACAGGTAGAGCAACACAGAGATGAGGAAAACTTAACACTCGTCTACAAAGCTACCTGGCATTCTTTTCTCTGCTGTTTTCCAGATTCCAACTCCTTGGAACCAAGCATCCTTGATGCTGTGCTATTTGTTGCAGTCTGGATTTAGAGGGATTAGAGTCACTAACTCGGGAGTCTTGCAGTACTGTTAATGCAGCAAGGCAGAAACAGGCCTAATAAGGATAGAAACGTCCCACTGCACTTACTCTGCTAACATGATCTCACTTTCTCTTGTCTTCCGAATTCCAGGATTGAAAGAATGGGGTTCAGACCATGGAAAAGCTGCAACAGCTGTTTTGAGAGAAACATTTTTTGTTTGGTGTTTGTGGAGATTTCTTCTAGTGTATTGCAGCATATATAATTGACTTAATTATTTGACAGTTCTTGTTTTCTCTTTTAGGGAGGTGCAAGCAAGCCAGCGCTCTGTGGCCATAATTGCTGAGATGATCCACACAGCTAGCCTAGTTCATGATGATGTTATTGATGATGCAAATTCTCGTAGAGGAAAAATGACAGTCAATCAAATCTGGGGAGAGAGAAAGGTGTGTTTACTATTACGTGTAAGGGTTGCCTTTGAGTTTTAGCAGAGCACAAATACCTAGGGTTTTTGTCACATTACTATCCCTAGGCACAGTCTTGGGATATGTCAGAAAAAGTATGAAGAAGTGTGCACAGGTTGTGGATGAGACAAATATGTGTTCCTTTTCTGAACTGTTGGAAGCATTAGATAATGTATGATTGTAGTGTGATTCTTAGTGATTTTACGTTCCCTATGCAATTCTTTGCAGTGCTGTTGGAATACTTTGAACTTGCACCTCATCCAGAACCCTGTATGTTACTCTGATTCAGAAGTGAACCCGAAAAGCTTTTCAGTCAGCATGAATTATTTTTTTTTATTTTTTTGAGAAAGGTGTTTCTTCATAGAGCTTTAAAAGGGAGGCCTTCATCAGAAAATGCAAGGAAAGAAGTACACTGCTGATGCATCAGAACTTACCATGGCAATTCAGAGCTAACATGGTGTAACAGTCACGTTCAAAAAAACTTCACAGGCAAACACATATTCAGATATTATACACAGGGAGGACAGCTTCTTATATGGAAAAGGATAAACCGCTATAAGACAGGGATTAAAAAATGGTTCAGATTTTAATATTTAATTATCTTCTGTTTTCTCTCTGTTACAATGAGATATGTATGCTTTTTGTAGAAAAACCATGTGATGTGAGTAGACATGCCAAATGAAGGAAATAGTATTGTCTGTACTGACACTTATGGGAAAAATACTTAAATGATCAATTCTTTTTTATTCTTAGGCTGTTCTAGCTGGTGACTTCATCCTCTCAGCTGCTTCTGTAGCTTTAGCACGAATTGGAAACACTACTATCATCTCTGTTCTAACTCAGGTGATTGAAGATCTGGTGCGTGGTAAGGTCTTTTTCTATTTTTGTCTTCAGATTTGCTTGCCTAAGCAGTAAACCCACCAATAAAAACTACCATCTGTGCAACTTTTTAGGTGAATTCCTCCAGTTGGGTTCCAAGGAAAATGAGAATGAGAGATTTGCTCACTACCTCGAGAAGACTTTTAAGAAGACTGCGAGTCTTATAGCAAACAGTTGTAAAGCAGTATGTACGTCTGTCTCTTCTAAAGTTAACATACCATACTGTAAGCTTCACAGCTAAACTCCTAGTTATTGCTGTTTTCTCTGGAGACCCTCCAAAGCAAACACTTTAAATGGTATTCTGCCAGAATGTGAATGGGTTTGAGATTGTGCATTTTATCACAGTTCAGCTGTGTAGCCTTCAATATTGGTTTTCACTTTTTCTTGTCTGTTTTATATTCATACACAGATTTATTGTTACCCTCACTAGAATGAAAATAAGGATCACAGTGGCAGCCTTTAATTTATGAAATTCTGCAACTTTGAGACTGTTTTTAACCTGAGTTGATAATTCTTGAGCCTATAATTTGATTTTAAGTTTTCTTTGACATACGGTCCCTCTCATTGGTGTCAAGTGGGTCCTTAAATGGTAACAGTGAGAGGAAACAAATAACTGTGTATACTTCACATTACATTGTAAAAGAACAGAAGCATGTGCTTCTTGATTTGTCTGGGGTTTTTAATTATCAATTGTTATATCCAACTCTATCTGTTCAGTTCTGTTACTTTATTACCAAAAAAATCTGATTCAAGATGGTGTTCTTACTCACGTTTAGTTTTAGTACAGAAAATTGAGAAGGTGGGCAACAATCCCATCCCAAAAGAGTTATAGTGGTTTGTGTTGGGTTTTTTTTTTTTAATTGAAGGTGGTATAGCTGGTGTTTGCTATAGCAAGAGGGAGTTCTAAGAGGTTCTAAGAGAATTAGACTAAAAATCTGTGTTAGTCATCCTTTCTTCTCAGAGAACTGGTACATTTGTGCATACAGCAGTTGAAAATGCTTAAATCAAAAGGATCTTATAGGAGGAGAGAGATAGATTTTGTGGGGAGGGAAAATATTTTTCATTCTAGTGGGAAGAAAGAAATTAAGTCTTCTGGTTGATCGTATTAATGGCAATGTGACCCCAGCAAGAATTTCCCTTTGCAATTTTTCATTTATATTAGTGGGCAATTGGACTAGTAAGGAGCATCACATTATTGTGCTACCCCAATAAAAATATACATATTTTTATATTCACTTTGACAGTCTTCCTAAAAGAACCTTCACAGACAGAAGAAGAAATCACCTTCCCACTGGGTGGATTCTCCTTACAAATGTGCTATTTTGAATTTTTTCCTTTTCATAATTCACAAGAGTTAAGGATTTAAGAACTTCCCTCCAGGTCGTGCCTGTGATGCTGGTGAAGGGTGTGTTCCGCTGCTTTTTTTCTAGTGGTTGTTCTGAGTTGTTCCATTGCTGAATTGTTGGAATTTTATTTATATTTATTATTTATTATAAATAAATATAATATATATTATATATGTAATAAGTATATATAATTTATATGCAGTAAAATTTATGTTATAGAGAAAAAATGAAAGGGAGGTCTGTCTACGGCAAAACCATACTTCTTGCACATAGTAGGAATGACTGGTATATATGTGTCTCCCTCAGTTTCTTTTTGCATGGATTAGGAGAACTATCAGTAGAAGTGAAAAGAGGACTTCATTGTTTGGGATTTTATTTTTTTTAGCGGGGGTGTTGGGGTTGTTTTTGTTTAGCTAGTTTTGAGTACTAAGGAAAAGGATGGAATCAGAAGGGAGTTCTGTTTTCTGTAGTGAAAGGTATAAGCAGGATCATCAGTTCTAGCTTGAAAGGAAATTCAGTTGGGGAATCGAGTATTCACATCTTGTTTTCAGGGGCAAAGCTAAGGAGAGAGTTGACTGGTTTTCAGAACATCAGTTACAACCAGGCTAGTGCGTCATTATAAGCTGTTCAGTTCCTGTTAATGAAGTGGAAAAAAACTGGACTTGTTTCTGGGCATAAATAAAAGTATTTACTGGAAAGAAGATGTTCAGGTGTCATCTTAGAGTTCTACCATGTCATGCCTTAGAGATGGAAGAGTAGAGTATTCCTGGAAAAATGCCTGAACAAGGTAATAGATATTCTGCCAACACTGGTCTAGTCCTGTGTTAGATACCTTCTGCATCGCCAAAGCATTTAAATCAAAAGTCCTTTGAGGTAGAGGAGTAATTTTTTTTTGAACAGAACAGTCTGTTCAAGATGTTAGAGCCATCCCAGTCTCCAGTTTATTTCTACAATAGTTCTGTATGGGGGAATGTTACCAAAGTGGCAGTCCAAGTAATACATTGCAAAAGGAAATGGTGGCAAATGGCCCAGAGGGTCACTGGAGCCTTAGTTACTGAAAGGCATTTTTCGGAGAAACATGAGAGGTGACTTTGGTTCAAGAATTCAGAAACAATAAAGCTGAAGTGGAATTTCTATTAGTCATCAGGCGAGCTGGAGATGGCAAAAAACACTGAGCAGGTTCTCCTTCTGTCTTTTTTTATCCTGCTGTAATGTGAATACCTGACCCTCACAAAGCTGTTTGTATTTTGCACAGCATACTTTCAGAAGAGGGATTAAATCATGCCCGTTTTGAGATAAGTGTAAAGTTGCACTAGAGATTCTTGATTTCTCTATTAGGAGAAAGCATGCAGCCTCCCCGTGTAAGGCAAGGCTGTGTGTGGAAGGTCTGCCTTAGGGACAGAAGAAAAGGTCAGAAGAGTCTGCAGCTCTGAAGCCACCTGTGAGCTCCTGCTTTAACTAGTTCGTAGTCTGGTGTGTGCTCAGGGCTCCATCAGAAACAACTACCAGGATGTGGAACCTGCGTCTGGGAAAATCAGACCTCTGACCCCCACCGGCACAACTGATCCCCCCAGCCCAGCTAGGAAGGCAGAATACAATAAAAGATGTAGGGTAGTAGTGTCAGGAGCATCAGATGTTATGGATAGCTGGTAAATTTCCTTATTTATTATTTAAAATACAGTAACTCCTTTGGGGACGTTTATTCTTCGTGTTTGCTATGGAGATGATTAGTGTAAATATATCACAGATATTCAGACACATAGCCTTAACTTCTGTAAAAGTACAATTCTTCCTAAACAAGTACTTGGTTAACATGTTAAAAAATTATTTGAGAAAAGGTCAAATGCATGAAAATGCAGAGTCAAGATGAGATAATTGTCTGCTGGGGGGGGACCTTCTGCTCTTCCAGGTAGGCCTTCCTAACTCCCTTGCCAAGAGCAGTTACCAAAAAGGATTTGAAGAACTTGGAGGAAAAGCCAGCAGCGTGCCCTGCAGCAGCAAGCACGTACTGGCCTGCATCCCTGCCAGTGTAGCCAGCACATCAAGGGAAGTGACTGTTCTCTGTTGAGCCTATGTGAGACCTGAAGGCTGGGCTCCCTCGTACCAGACAGACGTTCACGTGGTGGAGTGTTCAGTGAAGGGCCACCGTGACGGCCGGGGCTGGAGCAGATACTATGCCAAGAGCTGGTTTTGGCCTGGAGTAGAGAAGGCTAAGGGGGAATCCTCCTGCCATCTCCAGCTGTGTAATGGGAGAGTGTAGAGTGTATGGGGAGATGTGCAGTGAAAGGACAGGTTGTACTATGGAAAAATTCTATTAGCTATTGGGAAAAATTTCTCCATGAGGTTGGTCAAGTGCTGGAACAGGTTGCCCAGACAGGGTGTGGGATCTTCATCCTTGGAGATGCTCAGAACTCAACTGGGCACAGCCTTGAGCAACCTGATCTAACTGTGAAGTAAGCTCTGCTTTGAGCAGATGACTGGACCAAATAAATTTCAGAGTTCCCTTCCAACATAAACTATACTGTCATTCCACCGGAAGGAGGAACACTGCTCCTGTCTGGAAAAACTGGTAGATGAGCCACAAATGAGAAGGCAAGATCCTGATTGCTTTAGGAGATGGGCATGAAGGAGAAAGTCTGGACAGAGGGAAGATTTTAGATTTATATTTTCCTTTCCATAGTGTCCGCAAATCTAGGAGTGTGAGAGCAAGTATCTCGCACACTGTTGATACAAGCATATCCCTGCCCAGCAGCAGATTTTCCTTTCTGACCTGCAAGAGGCACTGCTATAGATGTGCAAGTGTTTTCAACTCCAGCTGCCATAGTCTCACGTAATAACAGAGCAGGATGTATCTACTCAGAGCTGGTAACAGAATAATTTATGGATGTGAAATTCAGTAAAGAGGCAAGATTGGTTTATAGTCTCTCATGTAACATAAAATGAGAGAAATTTTTTATTTTTAAAAGTGTGTTTGAAATAACGCCAAGCAGACTGACTGGCTTTACTGAATTCAAAGAACCTTTCTGAAGAATTTGTACCACTTGGTATTAGGAAGGATTTTTCATTAGAATTTAGTAGAGGACAAGTCTGAATTCCTGCAAGATTAAATTTGTATTCAACCAGTCATATCAGGCGAGCTGTATGATGTTTTCAAAGGGTGAACTTTATCATTTATGCATATATCATGATATATAAACATATATCATTATATTGACATTGTTATCCTGATTTGTATTTGTAAATGCGTGCTATTGTGCTATTATCCCATTATGGCTGCAGTTAAACTTCGTCAGGAAGAGTGACAGGCTGACCGGGACAAGGCTGCCTGCCAGCATCCCAGTGAGAGTCCTGGTGGGGGCAGTAATCCACAAGAACAATTCGAGAAATTGGCTCCTGAAGGAACTCCCTGGTAGCCAGGCCCGGTCATGTTGCAGGTTTATGATGTGGTCATGGCCAGAGTTGCTCACTTGAGGTGTGATAGGCATATTAATCTGGATTTATAATTTTTTTTGTCTTCAGAAATATTCAGAACCTGAATAGGAGCTATGAAAGTCTTCTCTTAGAGAGACGCAAGAATAAATGTTGCACTGATGAAGTTTGCTTGTGTTACATCCTGTAACTCAAGGCTTCTGTTTTTTAAATGTACCTGTACTGCTGTGATTCGTTATGTGGGTAATGGCTGTGTCCCCAGAAAACTGTCTACCTACAGGAATAGCTTTGCTCTGACCTTTAAGATCAGATGAGAAAGCTCTTCTCTTTACATGGCACTTCCTTTCCCCATCTACCAACGTCTGCCCATTCTGACCCATTGCCATAACCAGCATTTTGTCACTGTTCTACTGAATTCCATATTTTAATTCTTCACACGAAATGTGGTGGTAGGTAAAGATTTCATTGAAACAGGGTAGATGCAGTCCTCCTGCCTTGTTGGTATTATTTGATTTATACTACAGAAGCAATCAAAAGTGTGCTAGGCATGGTACAGCAGATGTTAGCTCTTTGGGGCAGATAGTGCTGTTTAAGAAAAGTATCAAAAGTAGGATAAAAGGGCAAAATGATCGAGTTTGATAGACCCTAGCAACATCTACTTAAATATCATATTCGCAGCTGACTGTTTTAATAGCCTTCAGGATGTTGTATGATTAGATTTAAGTAGCATTATCTTCCTGCTATCCTGTCCTCCTCTTTCAAACAGAATTGGGAAATGCGAGATGCTGTTAATGCCTCAGGCATCCAGATTCCTCTGGGTTTTAACTATTCGATGCACGCTATGCCTGGGAAGTGTTCTGATGCTCAGTTACAAAATGCACTGATGCATGGAATAGTCTAATCTTGTGCAAGCTGCATCGCATTTATTAGGACATGATGTTGTTTCTTACTTCCATCTTCATGTTCATCCTCAAAGCTACTACTGGACTCGCTTTTACTTTGGCTTGGTTTTCGGTTTTGGTTTTGGTTTTTGGGGTTTTTCTTGATCCTACCTTACATAGTTTTAAAGAGAAATTAGTGTGGAGACATAGATATATACACACACACCTGCTTTTATGTTGTGTGGCTTTCCTAGCATGCACTTTTAGTCTTACATTAAGTAAAATGTATCCTCACTCCATGTGTTAAGTCACAGCAGATTTAGAATGTCTGAACCAGGATGGATTTTGCCCCCTGTTCCTAATTGCTTTATTGAAGGCTGAAATAAATTTGAGTATTTAAATATAACCAGCCCCATTTTGCACAATGTGTAATTAATACATAAATGCAAAAGCACAAGTGCTTTTATTTGGAGCAAGATATTAACTCTCAAGTCTTAATTTGCATCCTGTATTTTAGCTTTGTGGAGTTCATTCAGCAAAACTTCTGTCTCTCAAGTAGTTGATTCCTTTAGCTGTACTCAATTGTCTTGTTTATTATATTTAGTGACACTTTGGTCTAGCTTGGTGTACATTCTTCATTCACTGTCTTTTCTTTGCCATTAATTATTCCTCGATACCTTTGTCTGCAAGCTTATCAGCTCATCTTCCTGAGCAATTCAGTTATAGTTAAGATTATTTTTAAGGGTGATGTTGTCTCAACTGTCCCCCTATCCTGGGTGCAACACATCCAGTTTTGTGGATCTTTTATGAGGCATGTAATTTCCATTTATCTGTTGTCTGACCTCCAATTATCCCCTGGCTGATTTATATATGTAATAAATCTAATTCCCCTGTCACTGGACTGTATATGACTACTAGCCTGCGTGTGCAGTGCATCCACATTTCTTCACTCTTCATCCTTGCATTATAATTGCTAAGTCTAATAAATATTTAATAAAGCTAATCTCTTCCAGACTTGAATATATTTTTAATACTGCATTGCTGTTCAGCCTTGTTTTCTAATAAGCTTGGCTGTTTGTGTGTATCCACTAACAGAGATAAGCAAGAACGTGCTACTGAGTCAGCTTTTTTTCCGTTCCCAGACCCCAACTGTCTGTGCTTGCTGTGTCACACCTATGGTCAGAGACTAAAAGTGAATGCTAACTAAAGCTTTCTATTTACTTGGTTGTTGTTGTTTGTTTTTTTTCTTTTCAGGTTTCAATTCTAGGCTGCCCTGATCCCAAAGTTCATGAGATTGCGTATCAATATGGAAAAAATGTTGGCATAGCTTTTCAGGTAGTGCCTTTTTTGAACTGCTAAAGGGAATCTAAAATCTAAACTTTTCCAGAGTCTTAGAAATCAAAGTGGGCTATCTTAATCCTTTATGAATCTTCTCTTAACAAGGATTATTCTGTATTTAGTTCTTGTTTTAAAAAAAGCAAGTTTTAAAATAACTTGTATGTTTATCTCTTTCCAGCTAATAGATGATGTGCTGGATTTTACATCGTGTGCTGACCATCTGGGGAAACCAACAGCAGCAGATCTCAAGCTTGGATTGGCCACAGGCCCTGTCTTGTTTGCTTGTCAACAGGTAAGTCAACAGGAATCTATTTCCCCAAAACAAAAAGTGTACACTGCTCTTTAACAGCACACACAGAGGTCCAGCTCAAACAAGTCTACGGTGTGAGTGATGAGCATGACCTGGGCACATGTGAAAAACCACTGCGTTCAAGGTCAGCTGGATTTATTGTGCACATGGATGTTCTTTCAGACTGAGAAATACCTTCACACTCAAGTCCTCTTACCATTAGGCCCTTGTATCAAAAGCAGCACTAGTCTTTTGCTGCCCCAGTTGTTCAAGTGCTTAACCTTCCCAAAGGGGCAGGTATTCAGAGTTTCTGCAGGTTTTCAGCAGGTTATTCCTATGTAGCTTGTTGCTTATCTTCTTTCCTCAGCTGTCTTGTTCTCCCCAGGCTTGATTATGTATGTAGGGTTTTTGCCAAGTGCTGGGTTTTGTATCCGTGCTGGGGCCAAGAACTGAAACCTCTGCCTAGCTTTTAGGTGGGCACCTCTATTCATTAGATTTGATCTCTTCATCTGTTTGTCCTCGAGTCTTATCCAGTTACAAACATGGGAAGCTTTCCCTTCTGAAGGTAAATGTAATAGTAGTTTGGATAAGAGAAGAAGGAGTATCATAAATAAAATAAGCTTAAAATTGGTCAAGATTTTTAGTGGCTTAAAAATTGTTTGGAGGAGTACAAGGAAAACAAGTGCCAGCAGCACCTAAGGAAACATTAAAATAGGGGGAAGAAACTGGTTTAATGCACCTTGCTCAAGCTTCTGATTCACTTGAGGAAAGATCTGGGACTTAGAAGGCTTTCCCTCCTACCAGACTCCACAGCACAATACAAAAATGGGCACAACTAATTCCAGCAGAGCTCTCATCTGTGATCTGTCATCAGAATTGCTCAGAGCTTGAAGTGGGAGAAGTTTTAAGTAATTAGAAAAAATACAACTTTATGACATTTACTTCCCCCTCTGTCTTAAAGAGCCTGGGGTGGGGGAGATGGAACATATGCATGTGTTTATTTCCTCATCCTTTAGCCATTTACAAGGACATGTATCTCAGAAAAGACAGGAAAGCAGGGTATCAGCCACTTAAGAATGCAGACAAATGCATGCCGAGAACAGCATCTTCCGTGTTCTCAGTTCCGCCCCACAGACTCCTCTGGGAGATTCACAAACTTGTTCTTGAATCATTATTTCAGAATGTGTTCATAAGCAGCAGGATCTTGTTAGTCATCAGCAACTGGAGTTGTCTAAGGAACAGCAAGAGACAGGTACAAAAGAAGATGCAGTTGTGAAAGTTGTGAAATGGTTGGTTTGTGCATGAAAGAGAAACAAGGACATGTTGCAAATACTCTTGATTTTGATAGAGAATGGGTGACATTCTTGTGGGTGTTGAATATTCCAATTTTTTTAATTACAACTGTTCTTTTATTCATTTGTTTGGGTTGACTGTCTCTGACTTTCAACTTCATCTGTCATTTAATTAGCTTTATAAGAAACGAGTTCATAATACAGAAATACAAGAAAAGAAAATCTGTCAGTTCTGTTTTTAAATCTTGTTATTTGTAGGTCACTTTTTAGTGCTTTTCCTTGTTTATATCTTTGATAGATGGGAAGCGTATGTTTTTGCATTGAATGATAACTTGACCATCTTGCAGTTTTCCTATTAACTGGAAGGCTGCTTTGCTAAAAATTTCCTGCTGTTTTCAAGAAACTGGAAGAACAGCACTACAGACTTAAGTGATATATAAAGAAAGTATAAGTGCTAAAAAAATCTGGAGCTTCAACAGATACTTATCTGTGCTGCTACTAAAAGATGTTTCATCTATTTGTATCTGAGAATATAAAAACTGAGCTAGGACTTGAAGATAGTCCAAAATGTAGATGTTAGTTATAGGCTGGCTTTTGTCTTGAAATTACTGTTACTGCTATCCTGCATACCCTTTAATATATATCTGGTAATCCTCATGTTGTCTTCTTGACAAACATACTGTAACGTGCTCCGGATCTTCAGTGACAACTGCCTTTTCTTCTTGTCCTCTCCCATCCCTCTGAAATACGTCTTTGTGCATTGGACTATTAAGGAGAGGCCTTTATATAAAAAATGTTCAGCTTTACGTGAGACCTACTTACTCAGTATTTAAAATTAGTTCACTCAGTAAAAAAACAAACAAACAAAAACCCAACCCTTTTTTTTTTTTTTTTTTTAAGGAAGTACACTAGTATACACCAAGTGTAGAGCTGCTCTTAAACTGCTGCAGATGAAGAATGAGGATTTTTATTATAAACATTCCTGTCAAATGCTTATATACTGCCCGTTAAATCTCCAGAACTGTTAATAACAGCTTTGCATTACAGGCTTGAGGATTTTTATATCCTTTAGTGCTTAAATATAAAAGGTGAAAACATACGCATCCTGTATAACTGTAAATATTAATAATATGAAAATGGATTATATTAACATTGCAATTAAATTGCTGTTATGTGGCAAGAACGCTAGGATCTAGAGAAAGCCAAGTATGAGTCACCAATAAGCTTATAAATGCATCATCCAGGGAGAGTACCTGTGTGTAACAGGGAAATGTCACAGCAATGAGGAATGCTAAATGTTTGTTCCCTAACAAGTTTGTAGATCTACAAGGAAAGCAGATAATTGTTTACAGGTGTATGGGAATAAAATCATCTTTGTTTGACTATAACCCTTTCAGACAAGATGAACAAACACCTCTTTTCTTTGAAATAGTTCTGCAGAGTAGCTGCCTTCAGTTGTGGCCTTGGTTTGTTTGTGAAGCACCAGGTTTTTCTATTTCTGGACTGTCTGAAGAAAGCACCTGCATGTTTAGGTAACTGATGCAGTGACTTTCTCAGAGAACTGACTTCAGTTATCTACCCGATGTGTAGGTGCAAAACACGTGTGCAAAACACGAAACAAATTCTATGCAATTGAAAACAAAATAAATTTTTCTGTTACAAAAATCTGTTCTGAGCTTTCCAGAGGCAAAGCCTGTGTATATAAACCACCAAAGCAATGGAAAGCATAAGTGGATGTAACAGTCAAAGGTATCATGAAGGAGTTTACAGGTTGAACTGTGCAACACAGATACTACAAACCTGCCGAGTTCTCTGTGTACGTGTGGGAGAAGGGGTGCTGCTTCTAGGTGTGCCAACACTAACCATCATTGTTAATGTAAGATAACCTGAACCAGATTATACGCCTGGAAGTAGCCACAACAGAAATCGCTGATGAAATGGCAGGTGCTAACTTGCACTACCCACTGGCTACAGCCAACAGAGCTAGCCAGTTTTAAGTTCTAAACGCTTAGGCTTTACTATACTACAGTGCTATGCACATTGCAGGTGTTAGCCTATAGCTACACTTGTAGTAACAACAGTGGCAAGGGAAGGGGTCTGTACTTCAGTTCCTTTTTGCCCTTAGCACGGCAGGCAGCTACATGAAAAACAATTCATAAGCAGTGCAAAACTTTCTCCCTTTGTGCTTAAGTTTCCAGAAATGAATGCTATGATAATGAGACGATTCAGTAAGCCAGGAGATGTTGAACGTGCTCGGAATTACGTGTTGCAGGTAGGACCGATACCAAATATTTCATTCTGGAAGCACTGTCCCTGCTGAAATCAGTTTGAAATTCATTGCCTCTGAAGTAAAATGGCAGGGCTGCATTTTTAAATACACATTACATAGCATGCTATGTACAATACTAAGCTAGTAGTCTTCAGCTGTCTTACTGGCGTGGTGTTTTAGCAGAAATGCTAGATACTGAACAGGTGTGGGTTTTTCCTCTTCCCCCACCCCCCACCTCCCTTTCCCCCAGTAGTATAAAATCCATGTAATAGAAGTAAAAAGCTTAAGCATTAACTCAGTTCCCTTACCTGAAGAGTAGGTGTATCCAACAACTGGTTTAAGCTGCACGTAATTACCAGTCAGTCTTATGGAGCGTGTGCTGCAGTTACATCAATTTTAATTGACTCTGGTCTGAAAAGACCAAATAATTGTCTGTGCAAAATTAATACTTATTTTTTCAAGACACCATATTTTTTTCTGTATATCTCTATTTAGGGCAGGAGAGAAGTTGTTAAACCGTTAGTTTCTAATTCTACTTAATTAATGGTTATTAGTAAAACTGTTGTTTTCTAAGTATACCCAAGTTCAGCATGGATGAGTCTCAGTATTTTGACACTTTGGGGAAGAGATGTAAGGTTCAATGAACATCGAATGAATCCTCTTCCTTTCCCCTTCAGAGCATAATTAAACATTCAGGGCACTTACTGACCTTAAAACTTCCCCCTGTAACTGGAGGAGACAGAAGGCAGGAGGGAGGCTGACCAGTTACCCATTACCTTTAACTGTCTTCTTACATAAGAGTGATGGTGTGCAGCAAACAACCTACCTCGCCCGGCGCTACTGCCATGAAGCTTCCAGAGAGATCAGTAAGCTACGGCCATCCCCCGAAAGAGAAGCCCTCATTCAACTGACGGAGATGGTACTCACGCGAGACAAGTGAGGGAACTCCTTCCACTCGTTCTGGCAGCTACTTACCAGACTGTGCCTAAATTTATTTCAGAAGATATTTGCTTCCAACACAGCCTACCAAAAATTATTTTTTTAAAAACATTTTTTTTTGAAGTTCTACTTTTTTTTTAAAAAAAAGCAGAAGTTTAAAGTGTTTTATTGTGGGAAGCCATACAATTCAGAGCAAATCAAACTGTGCTGTACAATTGTTTTAGTGGAGGCTATTAATTGGGGGGGCGGGGGGGAAGATGTTTACATGTTAATGCACAAAGGCTGCAATAAGAATAAATATAAATCAGTGTATGAGACCTGAAGTTGTTCCAAATTTCACTTGTTCACACTAATAAATAGCGCATGCACGTTACTCTGGTAAACTCTGTGGAGAGAGGTGGTTTGAATGCTTTCCTGGCTGTTAAACTACATAATTACCTGAAATTGTATATGCGGAAATTGGTTTATTATAAAAAATACTATATGTAGACTTTATTTGGTTATATACATCACTAAGAAGTTTTCCAATTCGTAATGAAATACAGGTGTGCTATGGGTTACTACTTGCTAGCAGTTAACAAGATGCAGGATTTGGGATTGCTACAGTTAAGAAAATGAAATGCCGGGTATTTCTAACTTACCCTAAAAATGAATGATTCAACAGCCAGTCAAAGCTTCCACTCCATCACCTTCCATCACTCATTTCCAGAGTATATTCCACACCCTCCCAGAAATCTGCTTTGAAGTCCCAGACACATTCCTCTTACAGTAATTATCCAGTACTACCACATTCCTTTTCAGGTTATTTAAGCCACAGAATCTGTAGAACCGGGAAACATATCATCTCTATCTATCTCTGCCTGTGATCCCTTAACACAACGGCACTGTTTGTCATGTTTGGTCATGTTTGGTCCCCCTTTGTCATATCTTGAGGACAGCCTGCCATCTCTGCTCGGCTGGGCACATCACCAAGCCAGATACAGTTTCCACTGAGAAGTGGCAGTTACAGATGGTGTCCAACATGCTGTACCTAGGTAACCACATTCAATTAAGAAGCCTTGCTAAAATGAATTCTGGAAGAAAATAACTTTTTTTTTAAAGAGTATGTATAAATGTGTAATTCAGGTTTCATATCTAATTTATTTGCCCTCTGTTAGTGATAAAGTCACATTACAAACATTTGCTTTTTAGTACATTGCCTGGGATAACAAGAGCCATGGTTTTGCTACGTTAGCATTCCAAACTTCTTTGCCAAGCCAACCAACAAAGTAATGGACAAGACCTTTGGTTCACTTATATATTTATGAATGGAAAAAGTCATAATGTAAATTTACTCATTAAAAAAACTTGGGTACAAATTACACATACATAAGACCACCCATTTTTTGATTCACATGGACACCTTAGACCCAAACAACTCATTGTAATAGACTTTAGTGAGAATACTCCAGGTAAAGATTACAACAATTGGAAGCATCTTGGATTTTTAAAAAAGTATATTTCAATACATAAGTTTGTATGCATGCTTTAAACAAATATAGTTCAAGAATGAGCAAAGAGTCTAAACAAAAAGTAATATGACCAGCACTAACATTAAACTTCTCATCCAGATTTTAATATGTTAGTCTAACGTAGTGTTAGTTACCATGCTGTACTGAAAAATGTAATGGCACAATCTGATCGTGGTTCATTAAATATTATACCCTACTTCCCCAGAATATTTAGGCTGGTCATAAAATTAACAATGCATAAGTAAATAAGTATAACCAGTTATAGACAGTTGCTTGTTTTACAAATTGCCATCAGGTAAGACATACTGTCTCCAGAGACTTAGAGAGATGGACATTCAATCATACCATTAAAACAGTATGGCCTAAAGAAATGGGCACATTTTTTTTTTTTTAAAGTATATTAAGACAATTCTGTTAGCTTTTAGTTACCCCTCGTAAATAATCATGGTATGACTGAATACAAGACCCAGCTTTCAAAAGCAAAGGATTTTAATCAGCATAGTGCATGATTGATTCAACGTAATTCCCAGGAAACAAGCCAGTTACTCGATTGCAAACTCCTTCATACCAGCCGTCGTCATTCTTCTTTATCACATAAATGATTGCACCCTCCATAAATGACAGCTCATCGTCTTTGTCCTTTGTATAGTCATATATAGCAACAACTGTGGATCGAACAGGGACATGTTTAGCATTTCATTAATAACATCGGTATTAACATTTTTTTAAGTACAGTTGTTTTTTAAATGACTAGTTTGCTGTCCTGGGATTCTCCATAATGGATTCACATGCTTTCCCTGTTGAACATTAAGTCCAGAAAATGAAATTTGACTTTTCTTGCAACATTAGCCACCAGTAAGAAGTGGGTGGTGACTACACTGAACACTCAGACTGTTGGCAGAGAGGTACAGTTGACTGCAGCACAGTAAAGTGGAGCTTATAGACGCTTCAGAGCTGAACTATGACATAACTGGCTCCATGAGTGTGGCAGTCATTTCTGGTCAGATTATCTCAAAGGTATGTAGATCCTGTATAGGGATCTCTTGATTAGAAAAAGCCTGAAAAAAATATTTAAAAATTCATTCTGTAGGAATGGACCAACAGGAAAAAAAAAAATATATATATATTTCTACACTATGGCCCCTGCAGCTATCTAGCATGTGCTTCAGCACACGATCTTGTAAACACAGCTGCTTAAAGCCACCGTACAGATGGACAGTCTTTGCTGCAGAGCTTCTATGGGATAAGAAGTTTTGGTGTTACTTTTCAAGGAGCTGCAACGTGTGCAAGTATAGGACTTTGTCTACTTTACGACAAAGTAGAAGCAACATCAGCTACTTTTCAGTACCTGCTTGGTGAATACATTACTCTTACCAACCTCTAGCTCATTGTGTGCAATTTAACAAAGCAGAGATCTCCCCAAGGAAAGTGTCACTACCAGTAATACTGGAATTAGAAACTACCACTATGAATACACAAACTTGGGACATCACAGCCTTACCCTTCTCAAAACCGTTAGCATGGATTTATGCGATCGATCAGTTTTATGAATTCCAAGAACCTACTACTATACATACATATTCTCAGAAATCTGATGTCTTAATGCCTATCAAATAACAATGTGGTTTATCAGATCATGAGAAAACTGGCAGCACTGCTCGTTGACAGAATGCTCACTGTCAGAACACAGACAGCTCTACAGGCAGGAAACCAGCATCTCAATTATTCACAAGAAGAGATGTTTACTATATGGGCTCATACCTAAGCACAATTTATACTCTGCTTTTCTAGAGCCACTGGTAAGTCTCCAAGGAAGCCTCGCTACATTTCATAGCTGGAAGTCTAATGATCCACTCTAGCTCTAATCTAGTTTGATGGGATAAATGCAGCTCCAACTTTCTGGCCTTTTTGCAACACTCTTTCTAGATGACTGCCCAGCAATCCTGAGGTAGCTACGGACACAGTCCAGCAGCTCAGTGAAGATGAAAGCCATCTGATTTACATCTGCTTCTCATAACGAAGGAATTTTTTCTATCCATTCTAGAATGCATGAAGGTGTTTTATAATCCTTCTTTGGCAGGCTTGTATTCTATCACACTAGGTGTATACACAAAGTAAGAAAAGAATGGTTTGAGTTCTGACTTAGCAGGGACAATGACTGTTTTCATCAGACCCAAGCCAAGTTGTTCATTCCTTTCAGATACCATTAATCCTCTGATACCGCAGTAACACACAGTTGCAACGCTTCCCTTACCTTTCTCTATATAGTTTTTAGGTGCCCAGGCAGGATCTCCATCTGCATAGGGATCGCTGTACTGCACCACAGCAGCCTCCTCATCCTCATAATCCACAGGGGGTGGGGGTGGAGGAGGAGGAGAGTCATCAAACATAGGCATCTCATCAGGAGGCGGTGGTGGGGGAGGAGTCGGGCTATCAGCAACTAGAAACGTTTGGACATTATTTTTTTTTTTTCTTAAATCAAAACAGTGTGGAGATGCAAACAAACCTGAGGCTGTACACTGTAAATAAAAGGGGTGGGGGGACAACACACATAGCATGCACTATAATACCATGCACTGATTAGAAACAGAGGCTTTGTATTAAAGCTACAACATACAACTACATTTGTTATTAGTGGTCAGGTCTATGTATAAATGCTACTAGAGTCAAAGCACATGCTGCAGGGCATAAGCTGAACACCAGCAGGGAGGAAAGCTTCCTGCTCCGACGTCCATGCGCTGAGGGGCTAGCTGCAGTGGTTAGCTATGGAAGGACTCCGAGTGGCACCCTCTGAGCCAGGCAGCAACAGGCCTCTGGAGTGGACCAGCAGCTTAATTACTTTTTAACAAATCCTTTGTCTATAACAGTCACCTCAATTTATTTCTGAACACTGCTTCCTCGGATGCGCTCTCTCAGAGCTAGTGTTAAGGGAACAAAACGATCTGGTGTGGATCATAAAAAAGGAAGAAAGAGACTAGCATTTAAGATTTAACCACGTAAAGAGAAAGCCAAGTAATCCTTCTGCAGAAGAACAGCTTTGTACAGATCCTTATCTTGTAGACTAGCTTGTGTGTGTGCACACATCCAGGATTCAATTAATAAATGGAAAACTACAACAGGCAGCTGTCGCTCTTGAGAAAAAAGTGTTCAAGGAATTAAGTGTATAATCCAAAATGTCAAATCCCTGCCCTGAGATTCTCCAATCAGCACAATTACAAGTTGCTTTGGGAAAGGGAAAAAGAAAAAGGCATTATGGTACAAATCACTCTTAAAATCAGTTCATCAAATCAGTTTTCAGTAACATTCACAGCAGCTGTCAGCAAAGGAGAGAGACAGCACACTCAGATGCAAGACTCAAGTCACTTCTATTCCTTGGGAACTGTGGTCCACTACCCATGGACCTAGATGTAAGCACTATGAAGCCAGAAGTTACTAAAAGGGAGCTTATTGTTACTAAACTCAACTGTGTTATATAGCAATTCAGATCTAATTACAAGAGATTTGTGAGTCTGCACATTGAAAACAGGCTGAAGACCACTGCTTTAGAAAGGGTTTCACTGGAAAGAGCCATCAGGCTGGGCACGTGCTCGGGAGCATGTAGCTCCAGCACACCACACTAATTTTGAGAAGAAAGCCAAGCTGCAGGGCAAGGAAAGAACAACACTGAGCGAAAACTTGAGCTACTGCTAGTTATAGCGGCATTGGAGATTAGTAATAGGGTTTCTGTTTGCTTTAATGCTCTTTATTTTTGCCTGGCCACTACTCCAGCAGTGACTAACCTTTGCTCTTCTGCCACATGCCCCTGACAAGGGGCTTGAGCATAACTCCATGTCCTAGCTGGGTCAGAACAGCTGCGCTGGTGTAGGGGAAGCCAGATCTCCTGCTAGGAAGGGGCAGAAGCAGGAGCTGCTGGGGCAGAGGCTGCCTCAGCTCTGGCATCCAGCCTGCTCTCTACCCCTTGAAGAGCTAATTCTATTCTTCACCTGCAAGCCCAGCTCCTCTTCAACTTGACCAGCTGAGCTGTACACCCCACCGCTCTCTCCACCAGTAAGACCGGCAGCCACTGTATTAGTGATTCCTCCCCCACACAGAAGCCCATTTATGTCACTAGGAGACGGTCTTTGGCCGAGTGAACGCTGTGTCTTGCCGATGTTACTGAATAGCACTCACAGGCAGGCTTCATTAATCCACCATAGACACATGACAACACTGTTCATGAATGGATTGGTTTTGTGCGGTAGTTTCGGCATATCTTTCACAAAATTTATTTTTCCCCTTAACTTCCATCTTAACCCACGAAAAAAAACCAGTATTGAAACAACAGTCCTTCGAGATCTTGAGAAATCCTTACCTAATGAAATGCAAAAAGTTGTATTTATTCAACAGTGAAGTTGTGTATTTGAAAAGAAGAGAAGGCAGGAAATGCAAGTGTGAAAGTGCCAACACATACCCTAACTGAGATGCAGTGCAGAAACTGCACGCTCTATGGGAAACACTTAAAACAATTCAACTTCACATTTAAACAAGGGGAGAGAATGGAACAGAGAATTAGACAAGTGCCACCCCATGGAAGTATCTCCCTGACTCTCAGATTTTAAGCTAGACTTCTGGTTCTGAGCTTAAAACAGGCAAACTAGAACAGCATTACTTTTCCTGGGGGAGGGGGGAAAAAAGGCACAGAAAACCACACTAAATGAGAAAGGGTAAAAGGACCAGTATTTATACAGCTCCAAATGGAGGTATCTTCTCTTGTACGTACTCACATCCCTGTTCTTTAAATGGGGACCAGCAGACTTTCTTTTGAAAGCGCAATGTGACAGTACAGCAATTTACATTCAATCAGTTGTCCCTGGGCACCAGACACACTGGAAATCCTCTCTGAAGGACATAGTCACAGTTTGGGCACAGGGCGCAGGAAAAAAAAAAAAATAGGCTTTGCATAGTTTCTAAGCCCTCTGTCACCGTCCTCTGAAGGAATTCCACAGAGCAGAGGATGCTGCTTTCCAAACCCACAGATCTTTATGACAAGGAAAAGACAAGCCTACCCACATCTCCCTTGCAGACTTCTTGCAGAAAATGAGGCAGATGAACGTCTAGCACACAATGCCAAAACTTAACAACAGCCCCAACCACCAGCTTTGCTGAAGGTATGCGCAGACCGCCACACACACCCCTGCCTCCAAGCTGAGGCAGCAGCAGCTCAAAGCCATACTCGTTATATAACTTTCAAACCCAAGGGACCATTTGCTACAAGAAAGAAAATCCAAAGAACAATTCCTAAGACCAGATTTCAAGCTTCAGCTATTTTTGCTGCAGTCTCATTCACAAATCAGCTTGCACTTTGTTGCCAGGCATGCAAGTCTGTCCCTTTCACATCCATTCTCCCAAGGGCTGTGTTATCTCCAGGAGGACAATACTTGGAACAATTCAGAAGCAGGTGTCAGTTTTCTCAAGTTTATCTGCAAGTGAAGACATTCTGTAACTTTCACCTTCAGAAGGTATACCTCTACACTTTGAATTTTGGAAAGGTTCATCAACACAATTTTGTGGCGTACTATTCCACATCAACATGATTCTTATTATTTACCTAGCACAACACCAAAATACCTTCTTTTGGAATGAGAATCAGACAGATGCCTCCTGTCTCTAGGGGAATGCTCAGGACATGACCACTTAAAAGCTTTAACGGGAAGCTGAACAGCAGCATTTGTCAGGTCTGAGGCCCCTAAATGTATGATGGAGCTATACAGCTATGACTTGCTAGTAGCATGAGATCCTAGCGAACTTCATTTAAGGCTCCCAAAGACTTTAAAAACATTTTCCTATTTACTTCATGCTCTATTCACATTGCATTCATTCTGTTGTTCACAGAACTGCAACGTAGTCCTACAGCAAAAGATGCCCCCTGATCAGGAACACAGCTTTACACCTGCACTAGTATTTGGGACAGTAACACTCACCTGAAATGAATCAAGCAGTAATGGTAAAAGCAGAATTACCGGTATAAAACACCTTGCAGCACAGATCATACCAGGGAGCATCTCTCTCACAAACCTAACATGCAGAGCTATGCTGCAAGAAGCTCAGTAGGGAAATCTGGCTAGAGAACACAAAGAAATAAGAGAATGAAAGGCTGCTGAGAGGAGAAATACCTTACAAGCTCCTTTGTAATGGCAGATCCTAAGACTGCACTTTTTCAATTGACCGTACAGCTTCCTGAAAACTCCTACAGTATTACAATCACTGGTTACACAGCACATGTTTTTACAGTCTATGTAAGCCTTTCTAATAAAAACTAATCAATTATCCCTAGTGAAAAAGCTTCAGGCAGGATGATTCAACATTAAATTAATATTTTTAATTAAGATACATTTCTATGTTCACACCAAGCATATGCCACATATTTTACACTGTATTTCTATAATAAATTTGCAGTTCAGAACTTAAATGGGTCAGTAATAATCATGCACGTGTTATAAAAGATTGAAGAGTGTGCCCTTCAGCTCCAATAGCATATTGACACTAGAATGCAAGATGATATTAGCTTCTGGAAAAGGAAACAAAATAAGAGTCTGACTTGCCAGCCATGCATGCTAGAAGAAAGTAGGCTCTACCCTTTAACAGCTCAGCTTGTCCAAACTTACTGTTTTCCTGCACCCTGGCCACGAAGCCTGTGAGAGGTATCTGTGGAGTCAACTGAGGCATAGGGGGAGGGGGTGGAGCAATAGAAACTGGTAGCAACACACACACACCATATCAGGGAAAGTCAAACAGACAAAGGAAGGAAAAAAAAAAAAAAAGAAAAAAAAAAAGGAAACAAACAAAAGCAGCCGTCAGTAACGAAGACCACAAAACAAAGTATGTAAAGAACAACAAGAACACACACATGTAAGAACCTTCTTCAAGCTTGTGTTTCCAACAAGGCTGAATTTGTGATTAGCCAGTGGAGGCTCAAAAAGTGAAGCATGTCCCTGCGGTCAGCTGAATGAAAAGCTGAGTGCAGGCTGTGCGTCCAGAAGCTCACCGGGTGCACATGTGAAGGGACTTGCTCCACTTCACTTGGGGAGCACACAAAATGGAGCTTTTCATCTTGCTGCCAAATAAGGATTACTTAAATTTTGTAGTTAACTAAAAATCGAGGTGATGTTTTGCAGGATTCTGGACGACTCCTCTAAAGCCAGAGTACAGTGCTGCATCAAGTGCGGTAAAGCAGCACTGAGACAGAGCAAAGACAGCTACTTTACAAGGGAAGCAATGCTGCAACACCAACACCTGACAGTCGCAGTACACAGCACTGCCCCTCATTTTGTTCTGCTGAGGTAAGGGGCTGTGGGTTGGCTTTCTATGTGTTTGTTTTACACAGAAAACAGAACCTTCTGGCATGCTGGCAGGAAAACCAGGTGGGTTTAGAGCAGAATGCAGCTTTATTTTTTGTATTAATTATTGTATGTGGTTAGAAGAAACTCAGCAACCTAAGAGGCTGGCAAAGGCTTCAACAGCTACAGCTGGCTATGCTAGTGCGCAGGGCTCCCCAGGAAGCACTTGCAAGCTCGTCTTCTCTGAAGTATGTACTGGACGAGTAATAAGATGCGAGACACGTGGCACCAGTGGTCAGAGATGCTGGGCTGACAGCTGAGATGTCCAACTCTCCCCTCTCAGGCAGGAAAGAGGCATGGTAGCAGCAGGGCATGCCATTCTGCCCTAAGTGCCAGCTCTGACAGGGTATCTCCCCATGAATGTCGGGGAGAGGGGAAAAAAAAAAAAAGAAAAAAGAAAAAACCCCACAAAACATCAACTCACTTGTTTTTACTGTGCCCCTTTCTCAGTGGAATTTCTCCTGCACTGAAGCAGAGAAATTCCTGTGAAGGTGGGAATTCAGCATGGTAATCTAGTTGGAGCCAAGTTTGAAAGAGGTTCTGTACTTCCAAGTAAGCAACAGTTTTAAATAAAGCCGTAACTAAGATTAATGTTTGATGAATAAAATGGAGCATTTAGTTCATTACAAAACCAATAATTAAATAAACTGTATGGGAGAAATAATCAATAAAAGAGGGAGAACAAACAGGTTTCTCACAAAATTGAAGTAAACATCTACGAAAAAACAGAATATTTGTTAGCATGAAAAGTAAAACCTTAAGGAAACACGGGACCTGGATTTAATGTCAAGACAACAGCATTAAAAAATAATTTTTAAAAAATCACCAGTCACAGAAACAGAGGAAAACAGTTTAAAGTAGAAAAACACACCCATCAAAATACTGTTTAAAACCCGGCAATCAGTATTTTGAAAACACCAGAGAGGCTAGATTAAGGAACAGCACCTGCATTTGAGCAAAAAATTGCTTTGGACAAATGTAAATGTTCAGAAATAGGGGTGTGCAGAGCATTTGAGACAGCTGAACTATTTCCAGAAGTAAAGCCATGTTTATTCAACAGAACACAACTGTTCAAACAGGAAGGAGTTTCTGTTGTTATGGTGAACTAATTTGAGGGAATGAGAGCATGGAGGAAAACGAAGGGCCAGTATGAGTGAGAGAGAGAAGGAAGAACATCAGGATGGGGGTGGGGGGCAGAAAATAGGTACTGTGCCTGCATATAAAAATGCTTTCCAATAAATGTAATGCTTCTAAACCACTGAGAAAACTCTTCACCTTAGCGTCTCAAACATTATATGCATTTTCCTTAAGAGTAAGTACACAACAGCAAACACTGGTCCAAAGTGATCTTCTGCCCAAACGTCAACATTTCTTTTTAAAAGAAATATCCCTCTGAAGCGTGAAGAGTTGGAACACTGAAGACCACCACCAGAAATATTAGAGGACTATCAATCCTCTATGTGTATCTGGTCAAAATTTATGGAAACAGCAGGGAAGAGGTTTCCTGATAGAAATGGCTTTCTGCCAGCGCTCTAGTAGATCCTTATTTTGCAGATCTTCCTGCAGTGAACTTTGTTTGCCCTGTAGGTAAGCAGGATGCTGCTCACTAAAACCTACTCACTGTCCATGGCACCCATTCCTCCCCTCATCCGTCTCCATCTATACTACTACTACTAGTGTGGAAGCACAGAGGAAGTGTGCTAAAAAGAGAGAGACTGAGCTCTTTTTTAACAGTCAAGCTTAAAACTAAGAACAAAGGAGAAAGCTGGAATCAGGAAAGGATTTAGGGAAGAGACAGAGACAGGGAGGAACTATGTAATGGGAAAAGTCTGTTACATAAGCACTTGAGCATTGTGCTCTGACAGTACTCTCTTGCCACTAGCCCAGTAGTGGAGAGACTGTACTATAACCACGTTAGGTTTCCTGCAAAAAAAATCTGGTTTTAGTTCATGTTCTCCAAGCACACCTGAAACGCTAAGTATAATGTGCCTATAATTAGATAGGCAATCGTAATAATTTCTTGCCATAAGTAACAGCAAACAAGTCAGAGGGGAAAACAGTATAATTGCATATAGTGCAATCACTGTACAACTTCAATATGGTTTTTCTTGTTTATTTTTCCTTCTATTTTAGGAAAGAAAGCAGTAATGTGATTGATGTTCTTCATAAATGAATTAAAATGCCATGCATGCTTTTACAATCATTTTGCTCAAAACAGTACGTGATTTCAGAGCTCAGAAGCTTACTTGAATTTTGAGAATAAAGAGGCCCGCCATTAACATGAGGTTGAGCAGAAAATGGGGCAGTCACAGAAGGATTCCGTCTGTATCCACCAGAAGATGCTGAAGAAGTGGTAGAGTTGTGTCGCGAGATTTGCCTGGTCATTGTGCCATACTGGGAACCAGGAGCTGAACCAGGAGCAGCTGAAAAGCATTAGCCAGAGGAACCAAGGAAAAGACTTAAGCAGAGCATTACTTGGGATAGAATGCAGAAAACAGAAAAAAAGCCCAGAACATGGGAAATACTTGATTACAGGTCTCCAATACTTTAAGGCCAGTAGCAGGAGATTAACAGAAAACAAACATCCTGTTATAATAAATAATGAGAAAAAACACACAGGACATAAACCAACACTCATATAAAGGGCATTTGAGAAATGCTGGGAACTAATTTGAGAGACTGGATTGGACTGTGGAACTGAATCAGCTTCCAACTCCTAAGCATATCTCAATTATTCTACATGCAATACCCTTTATTAAAAAGCACGCAGAAATAAAATATCCACATTCTGCTCAAAGCAAACGTTTTCCATTGTGAACCAGAACGTGTCTCCAATCCAATATAAAAAGACACAGTAACATAACAAAACAGTAAAAAAAACATCATGACCTTCAGACACTCAGCACATTTATCAATCATATTTGCTAGCCATGCTTCTGTATTGATAGAATTTGTACTAACAAATCAGAATCACCAATGCCAGCTTGACAGAAAGACATGTCACTCATTTTTCAGGATGGACATCCATTTTTACCTTCCACACACTTGCTGCACAAACTTCAAGGTTAATAAAACAATTTAAGTTCCCTTGTGGATTCACCTCTAACAGACAGAGAAAAGAATCACACCTTGCAAACTAATGAATCTCACAGGTCACATGGATCAATGCAATTTTTGAATGCAAAAACTGTTTTGCAGTAAAGTGTTTTGTGCTTTTATATACATATGTATATATCTTATATAAATATATAAAAATATATACAAAAATGCACGCACACACACATATATACACAAACAGTGTGCGATCAGAAGTTTGCAGTGCCGTAAACTATCCAAAGTCACTTTCACTTAACACTTCAGTAAGGGAAAGTGCAAAGGGTTATGTGGGTCAAAGCCTCCAAAGCTAGTTCCTGTAACACAATCAATAAATTCTGTCATCAAAACAGTGTGATAGGAAAGGCTGGGGTATTTTTTTCCTCCCTGTTTTGAAAAGTACTACTTTTAGATCCCATCCTAACAGCTATATGTAATGCCTGAAGCAAATTTTCAAGAACTGTTAGTTCATATCCGCAAGTCTCCCAGTTTGCCACCTGCCTGCAGCATTACAGAATCAAACCCAAGCCACTGTGACAGACGCTTCTGCTCTTCAGTCACCTTACACCCACAGGATAGAATACATCCATCACCCTACAAATCAGCTACCATTTTTAAGCCAGAGCACACTGTTGTGGCTTAGTTTCAGCTGCAGGAGTGACACAGCAGAATACCAATATTCAAGCTAATTTTGAGCTCTTATAGATGAGAATAATTGGATCTTAGCTTTATTGGGAACAGAGTTTTCAAGCAACTGGCAGCCGCTACCTTCAGAGGCTTTAACCACAGGAAATTAGTGGAGATTAGATTTTTTCAAAAACAAACAAAAAAAGAATTCCAGAATTGATTTTTATACTAAAATCATGTAGACCCCACTACAAAAGAAAAAGCACCCTTACTAAGTCCATTAGAAGAGATGATTATTGATTATGCAGCGTGACTGCAATCACTTCAGCATTACACAAGTCTCACCTATCAGACTGCCCATCGGGAGAGGTGGTGGCAGTGGTGGTGCTGGCGGGGCTCCAGGAGGAGAAGGAACAGAAATATGTGCTAATAAAATAGTTTATATTCCCAATTAGGCCATATTAAAAAAAAAAAAAAAAAAAAAAAAGCACCGGCATTTGATAGGCTTCCCAAATAAATACAGAAATTCAATTTCGGTCAACTGATACAAACCCAGGCCCTGATCCTACACAAGGTTCTGTACCTACAGATCTTTATTCCCATTGACTTTTTATGGGATGCCTGATGATAGTAAGATTTCATGCCTATTTGTACCATTGCAAGATCAGAAACACTTGGGAAAGGAAAGCCTAGCCTTCATGTGCATAAGAAAGTGAAGACTTGTCATCCAAGGAACAGAGATTTAAGAGGTGCAATAGCAAAATTACGTTACACCAGGACTCCACTGTTTTCTTGTGCAAATTAGCTTTATGTGCTTACAAAAGACACAGATAGTAAACAAGTAACTGAGTTGGTTTACTAGCAAGATAAAAACCCTGCCAGCTTATAATGAAGATCCTACACATTCTCACCATTCATCATTCTTAAAGATAAGGGAGTATGCTTTTGATGCTGAGAGATCCTGAATGGTTCTCTTTTTATTGCTGTGCTACCCTGTACACACTAGTTCTCCTGCTTCTCCATTTCCATCACAGCTCAGCAACTTTAGACTGTAATCAAAGCATAACCAACACTGGTGGATAAACCTGAATTCTGCTACTAGCAGTGTTTTCATAGGTCATCTTCTGCATTTTATTTGCAGTAAAGACTTTTATTTAATTTAAAAAAAACACTTGTGCATGCCATCACTGGCACGTGGTAAAGGTAGCAGGTTATTTCAGAAGACATTTCCCATCAAACAAGTACATAGTTGCTGCTGCTTCTCTGGGCATCTGGAAATGCCAAATTCTAGACAGGCATTTAAAAATATATTTAAACTTTAAAAGGATACACCACTGTCCTATTCCCTCCCCCACCTTGATTATCTTGTAAAAACATGGACTGACAAAGGTGGTTTAACCATCTGCTATTCTGTAAATGATTGTTCTACAAGTACTTTTGGTAAAGAAATAAAACTTTATAGATGTCCTCCAGCACTCATAAGAGGTTTCCTGATGAAGACTGAGCTTCAGGACAGTTTCTACCCCATCATATTCAGTCAAAATCCCGCCACAAACATAAACAACTGACATTATAGCCTTAAGTTAACATGGGAAGAGTCCCACATACCTGGTCCAATGGTTGGCGGTGAAGGCGTAGGCACGGCAATGGGAATGCCAATACTGCTGCTTCCACTATTCTCTCGACTGCCACTTCCTCCACTACTACCGCTGCAAAAGGCAAACACAAGTATTAGCACAGCATTTCCTACAAAGGCCTATCAACAGTCATGCTCCTTGTGGGAGCCCTGCTAGCCTAACTCAATTACAGACTGTTGAAAAATCTGCTGTAAAATGCCTGGCTCTACCTACAATTACATACAGCTAATCAAGTCTGGATTACTCTTCTAATAAATGGAATTAGCTAAGCTGATAAACATCACTACGCATAAAATATCTAATTAAATGCTTTAAAAAATAAAAAGGTAAGCAACCGTAGCAGTTCTAGGCAATGGAGTAACAACTGCAGAAATAGTTCAGGGGCCTTGTAATAATTCAAGATAATAAGCTGGGGATGGAAGAGTTCATGCCTAAACTATAAATAATTAAGATTATTTATACTGTCAGCTGAAAGATCATTTCCTCTAATCAGAAGCAAAGTTTAGATTGAGGACTTTTTAACTGAGGACAGCCATGATAAATCAATTAGGGTGGGGTGTGGTGTGGAGTAGGATGTGAATAATTTTCTATCTAACACTCCCCCCTGCCCATGTACACACTTTTTGTCTATGAGAAGTTTGTTGCTAAGATAGTCTGAAAGGCAACAGTGCAGCCAGGTTATAATTTGTTTAAGTGCTCTTATAAAATATACACGTTAGAGGCCAGCAATACAGATTTTTGCAGAACATACTTCTAGTGAACTACTGGATAACATTTCTACACATTCCTTTGGAGGCCGTAATGCTTCTTTTCATTGAGGGAGCTGAAACGGAATCAAGATTCAGGCAGAATCTGTCCTTATTCCTTCCAAGAGCACTCCTTAGACCAAGGCTTGAATTTACATGGATTAAATGAGTAATATAAAGGGAACTAAGTAGTCAAGATGCTTTGAAGCCAAAACACCACTTTAACCCATCCATGTTAATTAAAAAGTACTCAGTGATGTTACAGTTTATTTAATATTCCTGGATAGCTACAAATCAGTGCTGTCAGAAGTCAAACACAAATCATTAAAATATATCTAAAGAAAATAACAATGTTACAAAAAAAGAGTATCAGTGATCTGAAATGGAAGCCAAAATAATTCCCTCAAAATTAGTGTTGTCTGCTGAAGACCTTGATCTTGTCACCATGGTTGCAGCTGAATTTCTAACTGCAGCCTACATAAAAGAAGATCTTGTGAGACAAGAGTAGGGAGCGTTCATAGTAGCCAGCTAAACAGATTAACAAGATCTTCGTTGCAGACAGATTTAGAATTTATTTCATTCTGACAGTATTTCATGATTTACCATGTATAAAATACCATCTCAACCGCTGCTAGTGATCAACTGTGTTTAATTGCCTACTGGGAATTTAAAGGAAAAAACAATAATTAAAAACTCTCTAAAAAAATAAGCTGACCTCTTATTTCTAATTATATTGATTTCTTTTGCCTGTTTTTCCCTACAGTTTGAAGCCTGTGATAAAAATCAAATTGAAAAAACTGAACTCACTCAAGAGGCTCAGAAAAAGATCTAGTCTTGCAATTTGAGAAAAAAAACCCACATTAAAAAAAACCCAAAGGTACATTTCAAACTCCCTTCTCACCCAAAACACACAATACTCTTTCATCAAAGCCTTAAGCATGTGGAAAAAACTGGCTGATGCCAGTACCTGCTCTGTGAATAGGTTTTATTTTCTACTTCTATCATGCTAGCACTAATAATGAGTGTTAAGTTTTAGCCAAAAGAAAGCAATCGGCTCTTTCAGACTACCTTCATCACAGTGTTTCTCAACAGAAATTTCCCTTTGCAATTAGTGGTCCTGAAAACAAGTAAAAACCTAAGTGTATTTTAGGCTAAGGTTAATAATGCAGCTATAAACCCATTAGGACCCATCACTACCCTGCCTTGCAACTGCATATATTTTTAAGTTTTGCTTATTCTTGGGAAACAAATACCATAGAACAAAATAAAGTGAATATATAAAATAAGCCCTACGGTTATGGAAGTTGCTAGATACAATGAGACTTCTATAGAGTATGAAGACACTTCTATGTGTTACAGAAGTCAACAATACAGTGAATGCAGTGCACTCTGTTAATGCAGAGTGGCAGAATAACTCACCTTTTGCCTTTCACAAAAAGGCAACAGGCACAAAGCTTCAAAAGTTTTCTGACTTCAGTAAGCACTAACATGCCAGGCAGGAAAAAGTTACAGTGAGAGAACACTCTACCTGTGTGTTCTTGGTCTCTGGTTCAAGGAAGCTGTCCTTCCCGGACTGTGCTGACTGCCCAGTCTGGCAGGACTAGTCATGTAATCATTGGGGACTGTTGGCGGTTTGACCGGCTCCAGGGTTTTGTAAGGAGTATTTCGTCTGGTCAAGGAAAAACAGGTTTGAAGACAGAAAGATAAAGGATCAGAAGATCAAAAGGATAAATGAATAAAGTAGTGAAGCCATTTGTTTTCTAAAGTTTTCATGATAGATCACTGCACAGTGACCCACATTACAGTACATTAAACAAATTCCACTGGGCAGGGTAGGCAGGTCACATCCAACTCCCTGAAGTGCTCTTATGTACATAGATCCATACTAGTTGGGCTACAGCACATAAACTGGTTAATAAAGCCTGAACTAAATTTACCACCCAAATGATATTCTTTAAACTATGTAACATACAATAGTTTCAGCTGCATAATATTCTGGGGTTACCTTGCAGTACACTGCATGTGACAAACTCTTCCACTGTAAGAATTTCCTCTTTCCCCCCTTTCCCTCCCCTCCAAATGCTTTCCAGAAGTATTCTTGGTTAAAGGTATTCAGCTTACTAAGACAGTAGAAAGGCTGGAAGATTTACAGAACAAGTTACATTTGCAATCACCAGTGCTCTTCCAAGTGCAATTTTTTCACACAGTAATCAAGGTAATCTCGTATCACTTAAGCAAATCTTAAAGTGCTTCACAGATGGGCTTGATTGTCTCCATTTTGCAGCCCAAGAAAGTGAAGCCCTGAGACATTCAAGGTCACCTAGCAGACTGCATCAAGTCAGAAATGTAACACAGATCTTTCAAGATCTATTTACAAGACCCATTACTGCCTTAAGAACAGTGCATTTATTGTACTCAACTGCAGAGCTCTTCAGTTCTCACCAGTAACTACGAGATCCTTTGTAAGACGTGGAATTTGGCAATGCACCAGCTAAGTAAAAACAAAAATACTAAACTATTGGCATGTAATCATTTGTTCAATTACTGGTTATAACTGATTTTGTAAGTTATATGGCTTCCCGGTATTTTAAGAAACTGACTTCCTTTTTTCAATATAGAATGAAACAATACTAAATTTTAACTATAATATTTTATTATTAAAACCTCTCGAAGAGAAAAGTGGAAATACCATAATTGTTTGCATGCACTGTGGTGTTTGTAAATTAGTCTGTCTATATAAAGAACTCCAGATGACTTTAATATGCAGACTGCCACCACCTATAGATCCGCCAAGAGATCAGTCGTGGGAAAAATAAAACTATTATTTCAGTTCTACAAGATAAAGCTCTAAATACCGCCAAATAAAATGATAAACAGGGAAAATTTAGAATGTGCTTCCATCAGAAATAACCTTGAAAACTAATGTTTTAAAGTATTCTACCTTGGGCTGCACTGGCAATAGGAACTACTACTCAGCTCTAATACTATTTATTTTGCTTGTAAAATTTAAAAATACTGTCAACAGCAAATCCCCACTACCTCCTCAGTTTCAGCCATGCCTTAGTTTTTTTCCTTGCTCTTCTCATTTCATTGACCAACTCAAACTCCTAAGCACCAGAGAAGTCAAACCCGATTTCTTTCCATCACTCAGGTCCAATCCTTCCATTTGCTTTTCTGCCAGCCTTAGGCAGAGGAGGAAAATTCTTTCCTGACGCTGCCCAGCACTCCCCACCTCATTGCCCTCTAATGCTTCAGTGTGGAGCTGATGCCTGTTGCCATCAAGGAGAGCTACAGGGAGTCCAAGGCCTTGCTCTGCCCCAGGACCCTCAAGACACAACTGCAACTGCTCCCTCCAGCCAGATCCAGCAATTCACTTGTTCTATGGTAGTTCCAAGCCTGAGAGTCCAAGGTTTTCCACAGCCTCCTGCTGGTCTGGTGAAGAGACCTCTGCTTCCTGCAGTCCCTTTCCCTTTTAAACCTACGTGATTTCTGTGCCAGGCTCCCTCCCCATCATACTCCTTTAGACAGTCCTGCCTTGAAGGGACAAGCTGCACAATAGGCAGCACATATTAAAAGGCCCATGTTACACACCAAGTTCATTCTGATTTTACAGGCTAAGCTCCATTTTCTGGATCAAAAGGAGAAGAGTAGCATCCTTGTGGTTTCTAGCAATTTTTTTCTGCATATATCAGGGAAACAGTCATGCCTGTGATATTTCATGCTTTGGCAGAACATGGCTGCTCAAGACAAGAGCTGTACTTCCTGAACAAGGAGGGCAGATAGAAATCTCTGTTACAAACCCACATTATTCCTCCCCCTCAACCAACTGCTGCCTCTTGTCAAGCTCATCTGGAAATGACACTCAGCTGATTAATCCTTATCAGGCATCAGCTAAGGCAACTAAACAGCTCTGGCTTGTTCAGGGGGGAGCATTACAGAGAGCCAGCTCACCAGCACATCAACGCTGCTGTTACACTAACATCCAAGAGGACATGAAAGCACTACCCAGCTTCCCAGGGCTGATAAACAACTCTTTCTCAGCTGGGATAAGAGAGACAATTGGAATACTGATTGCATGCCCTCAAGCAATGGGAATTTTCACAAAACATGCTGAGGAAACCTCTAGGGTAATTTCTCTGCAGAATACACAACAAACACTGCCACCTCGATGCAGCAAAGCATCAAATCAGGATTAAAAAAAAAAAAAATCACTAAGTCTTCAACAAAAGGAGTTACTGCTTCTAATTTTCTTTGACCATTGCTCCTGATCCCCATCCTGTTCCTTCTCATTACTCCTCATTCTTCCAGCTCCCCACCTCTCCCAGATAACATACCTGAAGCCAACACAACCATGACAGCCAGCTTTACAGTGCCTTTGTCCCCCACAGCATAAAGGGAAGACTGAGAGTGACAAAGAGGTAGAAGGTCTTGTTTAGGATGCCTTTTGGAAGATGTTGGACAGACAAAACCGTATGGCATGTGCTCTGAGCTTCTGAAGTATTAATGTTTTGGCCTCTAGCAACAACTACTTGCTGGCACACCAAGATAAGCAGATTTTACTCCCCACAGGTCCACAGCAGCAGAATAGTTGCTATGGCAGGGAACTCTGGTCACAGTGGGACTCGGGAGTAGCAAAATCCTTCCTCACTTAGGCATAAAAATAAAAATGTGCAAGCCCGTGAGAATCAATGTTGCCAATGTGTTCACAGTGCCACAAACTTTGCTTAGATAATGCAATAAATATGGCACCAACAGCCATTTCATACCTCTTACAGTACTGAGAAATGAGTAAACAAAAACTTTAAAAATTAAGTGTTTCTCCACTGAAATACAGCCTTATTGATATTCTTTTGTGTCACTAAGGATTTCTCCCCCAAAATCAGGACTAACAATAGCCTCCTCATTTACCCTTATATATAATAAATCCTTCCCCTGTGAAAAAACATTCTTTCAAAAGGTTGCCATGAAAATGAGTCAATGCAGCTGAAAGCATTTACACAGAAAGGTAATCGTGTTTTTTGCTTAAAGCAATCAGAATTGCCATCTATCCATGTATTTAAGAAACACCAACACTGCCACAATTAAAACTTTCTATTACACAAGTGGGACCAAGCAGTCTTCATTCTTACCCCAGAGTTCCCCGGCCTGACATGGGAGGACTTGGTGGTTTTTGTGTAGGCGGATTTGTTCTTGACAAGGTGCCAGTTCTTGCAGGCTGGTTATTTCCATGCTGAAATAAGGGAAAACACGATTTTATTTTTGTAACAGAGCAGCTCTATTATTGACAGCTTTTTTTCTTTTTTTTTTTTAAGTGTAAGAATATGAAGTGAGAATTCCCAGACAGCTGTCAAACAGCAAGTTTTCAACTACACAAAGACAGACACCAGGAAATACAAAGAGACTAAATAGAAGCTTAATGTTATTTTTGCTATTAATTTATGACAGATACCAGAAAGGTAGGCAACTGACAGGTTCATGCACAAAACTCTTATATCCTCTTTTCTTTAAAGGGAAGCCACATTTGTGTTCATCTCCATTTGGGTGTTAATAATTTAAATCAAACTTTAACACTGACAGTGCAATACAGTCAGCATGGGTCCAGAATTTCTCAATTTGCCTCTGCTATTTGACTAGCAGAGTCATTCAGGTTGTCTGGGAAGTCTCCTGCAAAAAAATGTAAGTGAAGGGAATCAAGGCATCTACTGAATTCAGAGCAAAGCACTACATGTGTTAGAAAAATTAATGTATCTATGTATAAATGCAGATGTCAATGTATCGCAGATATATTGACACACACTAAGTGCTGTAAATAAAAAAAAAAATCAAATATAGCATGTTTAATCTAAATATCCTATGGAAAGCAGAGGAGAGCATAAGAGCGCGCTAGTTTTCAGTTTTAATGGCTCTGCAGCCTCTACTATCAGTCACATAAGGCACTGTGGGTCAAAGGAGAAATAACACTTCTTACCTTGGCTTTTAGCCACTTAACGTTGCCAATAAGGGGGGGAAAAAGGTAGAAATTAATGGCAGATCCATCACAACTGATAGGACAGGTTAAACTACAGATATCACATTTTTACAAAAAAAAAAAATCATTTGTGTCTACTGATAATTAGCTACATCCCAGTATGCTAACAGAGATTTTACTGGCTCACTTAGTCATTGAAAGTCCTATGTCTGACTAAGTGACCACAGGAAAAACCCTTGTGTCAAAATTAAGTTTAGCTAAGCTTTGCCAGATTCATTTGCCAGGGTCCTTACAGGCAATAACGAATTAAAAAGCCCTTTGCTCAACATACAAGTCCAAACCCAAATCAATGCTATTTCAATGGCAACATGCACTTAAGAATCTGTTCACAAAACCATTTTCAGCTATACGGCAGCACAGAACAGACTTGCCTGTTGTTTTGACACTTAACCTTTGTGTGTTTTGAAGAAATACTAGCTGCTGCATTGAATGGTAAATAAAGAAAAAGGAGTTTTCAAACAGGATGAGCAGCAGTGCCTTTCACCTCTGGTTTATTGATTGAAATCTGATTCAAGCTAGCACAGTGCTGGCTGCTCAAAACTGCATTGGCAGTGCTCTAATGATTGTTAGTCTGAAATTTTAGCTCTTAGAATCAAGTCATTGTATGACTCCACTATATCATTTTTACAGCCTTTACATGATTGCAGAGAAAAAAAATTATAAAACATGGCCTCATAAAGAAAACAAATGTAAAATTTTAAATAAATTCAAGTTGAGTTCTCTAACTTTATTCAGGGGAAAGGACTCATGGTTTTGAATGGAGAAAAGTATTAGTTTCACCAATTTAAAAAAACAAGGAAACAAAACCTCAAAACATAAAATAATCCCAATGGTTTTTTTGAGGTTGTTCAGAAATAAACCATCACTTCTAGAACAAGCCTCCTAATGCACAGCTTTTCAAACTGCAGTTTGTACTCCTCCTCCTCCTCCTCCTCCTCCTCTAAGCAGCGCAGACCAGTTTAAAGGTATCCATGAACTGAAAAAAACACAACTAAAATATGCTATACAGCAATGTGCATATTTCTGACAGGGTCTGCAAAACCACTGAAAAACAGCTGGGTTTTAAAAAACAAAAAAAAAGCTGAAAGCTACTGCCCGTAAGTTTTTCCTATTATAAGAACAGAAACGCAAAACCTGCTCCAAAACTAAAATGAAAAAGTATAGCTGTGGTAAGTAAATTTGAAGGTCATCCCATTCACTCCCAGTCTGGGCAAAGGTTCATCAGCAGAGTAGCAGAATTAAGGCATTTAAAAAACCACTTCTGTCACAACATATTTTTTTCATAAATAAACACAAAGGCTCAGTTTTCAGGATGCCAGGGTAGTCTCCCAAGTATTATATTTTTAAAACAGGCTTTTAGCAATGTAATTTGCTTTCCCCTCTCACAGGAACACATGACCCTTCCCCTTACTTCACCAGCTGCCAAGGGCAATGGCATAATACAAAGAATCTGTTAAAAGAGACCAAAAACTGAAACTCTTGGTCCCATCCCTGCCCAGCAGTCACAGCTCGGAACCTTTTAAAGGCTTAAAAGGAAGGGTGGCATGGTTTCTTACCTAGCCCCTACTACTAAATTTGCTTGCCTCAAAAATATAAAACCAAAAAGCTTCCTCTCTTTCCATGCTTTATGCAGTGTCACTCAACACTTACGGGTGCGTCTTTCCACCTCCTCCTTAATCACTGTTACATTCTGCCTCCACTCAGCAACAATATGAATATCAACATTTAGCAATGATTCAGGAATCTTCCATCGTATTTCAAACCTTTCTACGCTAAGTAATGTTTAACATACTGAACATATACCAACAGCTCTTGACCTTTACTCCTATCTCTATACCACTACATCAGGTGAACTTCATCTCTTTTGTTACCAGTTAAACTATACAGACAGATACATACACACTTCCTTATTGTGCAGAAGAATCAGCAACTGTTGACATACTGCTTTCTGTAAGGAAAAAGCTCTGTACATGTCCTATCTGTTGCTGTCAATATAAACAAGAGTCATATGGGCAGGAAAACACAGAAGGAATGAACACAAAAGGAACGGGAATTCTTATGGGAGAGGAACTCCTTATTCAAAAGACAGAACCAGGGGAGGAAAGCAAATGAATCAAAGCAAGATGAACCATATGGCTATTTAATCATGGTTAATAAGCTAATTAATCAGGAGGAGACGTTTTCTTGTATTTATTGGCTGAGCTTAGGAGGTCAATCTTGCTGCATTTCTTGGTCTGAACACCAAATGCAGTGCTTTCTAAGCAATTAAAAAAAAATTGCTTGGAACTGGGAACAGTTTAGGCAGCAGGGTCTAGAACTCGTTATGATTTTAAGAAAAGTGAGGGAAAAAGCAGAAAACCAAAAGAAAATCAGGTACATGTGTAACGTAGGTTCAAGTGCCTCTCTACAAATGCCTCTAAGGCCAGCCAGCCAGCAGGCAGAGCATGACTATCACCAACTGCCTGATCAGTACAGAGGAGGTCAGAGTCAGGAAGGAAAAGCAGCCGCATGCGTAAGGTTCACTGCTTGAAGAGGGAAGGGTTGTTCTGAGAGAGATCTATAAAAGGAAAAATGCTTAGTTGAATGAAGAGCAGCACTGAGAACTGCAAAAGCTGTAAGAAGCACAACTCCCTCCTCCTCCTCCCGCTAGCTGTATTACTATACATACAGGAGACAGTTTTCAGCCAGATACCAGCATCCTGGATAATGTACACATCAGAACAAAAACACAAGTGTGTAGGCTTGCTGGGGATGCTTGTGGTACTGAGGCGGAGCACTAGACAGATCAGGATGTTTCCAGAAACACAATAGCATGGTAAGCAGCGGTACTGGTTGGGGTTCTTGCAAGCACCATAACAGAGATTGCTTTAAAGAAGTAAGCAGAACAATTCTGCTTTCCCAGGGAAAGCCTGCCAAGCACGTGGCAGTCCTGGATAAAGTTTTACGGGTTGTCACAAGATTAAGAGAAAGAAACCACAATGAGGTTCAAGGGAGTCAGCCTCACTGCATTTCCAAAAGATGGCAGCTAGGGCAGTGGCACATCCGCAGGGTTTTGACAGCGTGGGAGAGCAAGCTGGCCAAGGACTGAGAGCCAGCAGCAGGCTCAAAAGAAGTAATGCAATTAAGGCAATGGGCAAAACAGGTGTTTACAACAGCCATGCAAGGCATTTCTCAAAGCCAAAAGTGAGGCTGCTTCTGATGCCAGGAATTCAGAGCACCTGGACTGAGGATTTTAGCTGTGGGGTTGGACAGGACAAGCAATGTTTTGGGACAATTGAGCACTGGCCACAAGTACTAACTAAGAGGCTTACTTGCTTAAGGCAACTATTTTGGCAATTCTGGCATGCTCAGTTCTGGTACTCTACACAGTACAAAAATACCTGCTGAAAAAGGCAGTACTGCACGTTTCTGTAATGGAGACCAAGGGACGTGACCAAGAGTGGCACAAAAGGGTAAGGTGTGAGGCAATCAGAAGTATCTACCAGTATCCGAAGGATGTCCAGACATTTGAGGGACTCTGCTGGCTGGCCTCAGGAGGTAGCCATCTAACTAACTGGTTTTAATCATTTCCATGCCAAGTAGCAAGTCATCGGGGAACATTAGTCATGATTCAGGGAACCAGAAAGCTATTCGTTGAGTTATAGCTGTGTCTGGAAAATTAGGGCTAGGGACATTGCACACAACTCATTTTTGTGAGTTATGCAATTGATTTATTTATTTTAATATAGTTCATTTATGTGATACAATATGCAGATGTATCTAGAAGCACAGAAATACAAAAGGCCACTTGCACACAAGCAAAATCCTTATCACATTTATGTTCAGCAAGTTTCTCCTGCACATTTCAGCTATGAACTCTCCAACTTCAGACTGCAGAACAAAATCTCTATGCAGGTCGTCTGTACTTCTTCAGATAGTTGCTCACTATCTGTCCAGCTCCTGGATTTAAAAAAGCAAATTCCACCCTATATCCTGCCATACCTAGGATCATTAAGAGCTGTCATTAAAGACCATCCAATATAAATGCCAATCAACGGAAACAAAGGCTTAAAACCTGTGGCAGTCTAATCTGCATTAATAGTGTCTGGCAAACTCAGAACTTTAATACATATGCTCTGTAAAAGCAATAACCAGCAATAGCTTTGACCAGTAATCACAGTCATCAACCACAATAAAAAAAATAACCCCATGGTCTTGACTTCACAGTCAATCTCTTCTTTCACTTAAAAAGTTATTTCCTTTATTAGTCAAGGGAGAATTATCTGAGACATCCCTACAGAAAGGCAGCTAGCCATAAGACCTTTTGAAGTGCTATTTGCACCTGCAGCTAGGCAATTCAATTGCCCTATAGGTATCCTCACAGATTTTTGCACAACTGACTCCTGTCTCATCAGTGGAGCAGTTCTGGAGCACCACAAGATGACACAGAGCAAGAAAAGCAGCTGAAGGGTACTTATACATGAAGGTATGGGACACCTGAGGAAAACATATAGTAAAGTACCAAGTCCAGAACATGGTTTCCTTACAGGTATCAAGATATCGACCCAGGGAGAATATGTAATCAAAGATTTTTTCAGAAAACAGACTATACGTGGGTGTCAGACACTCAGGGTAATGCACTTCTGCCACTAGTTCCATGAAGTTTCAAAGAAATCATTCCTGTGTCTCAATTTCCTTATGAGAATGGGTCAGAGGCTTTTTTTGTTCTTTATTTCCTTAAGGTCTATAGTAAGGCTGATTATTTTGAGAAAATTTAGGTTCCAAATCAATATTTCTTTCAAAACTGAACATGAGTAGGTAAGTCTCTTCAGTGAAATTTTACTTTTAACTTTTAAATATAACCTCTCCCAGTATTATTTGCAATCTAGTAATTATAGTCTTCTGTTAACAGCAATCAAATGTAGCTTGTCAATATTGCTTCTCTCCTTTATTTCTTTTTGCTCTCGTTGCTCTTTTCTCCAATTTCCAAACCGAGCAGGCAAAAATTTTCAAGTCACATTTGACCTTAAAAAGTTTGCACATATTAAAATGCTATTAACATATAAAAACCTGCTTGTGGATGACAGACAATATTGTTCCCTCAGCACTCCGTAGTCTTGTACGGAGAAAGATACCTAGATTCCTGCCTTTAATTACTTCAAGCTTTTTGAATTCTTTTAGCTGGTAACTTTGAATCTAGCTACAATAGAAAAAGTTAACATAAAAAAAAATTCTTATCAGAATTAGAAAATAAAAACACCTCATAGTTTTGAGTTTTCTTTGCAAACAAAAAGGCTTGAAACCTACATTGTATCAGATGACACTACACACACTTCTGAATTTCCAGTAGCAAGTACCCTATGACAATCACAGTATCAACACTCACAATAGAGTCATTAAAAGTTGGCAACAGGAAGAGTTACTCTTTCCTCCAGAGAAGCGTTCTTTACCCTACAGCAATATTTACTGTTTGGCCGTGACCCCAGAGGGATGATGTGACATTAATGAAATTGGCCATGACATCCTCTGAAGCATGAGTGTCTGAGAGGCTAATACATGGACAAAGGCAGCAGAGGCTCAGGTTCAGGATCCCTTTGTTTTATATCAGTTTTTATTACAGTGAATTATTTAAAAGTTAATACTCAAGTGGCTACCACATAAAAGGTGTTATCTTAAAGGGGAGGCAGGTACCATTAGGTAGCCTTCCACCCTCACATCAGCATCTCATCTGCATTTTTGTTTTGCACCAACACAGACGTAAGCGTGAAGACTGCAGGTGAGTAGGGCAGGGTGAGAGCAAGGCTCCCTTCTCCAAGCTTAGCATTTGTTTTGACCCAGTCCCTACTGTAAGGGAGCCCTTCCAACTTCCATTTGCTTGAGAAAGACTTCTGAATGCTTATTCAAACTCTTGTTTGATTTCCTGGGCTAAAAAGCTGCCTACAGCTTTAATGCACTGAAATGCAAGTGTTTTGCAGTGATGAAATTGCGAATTTTTTCTTAAAACAAAGCTGAAGAGTGAAGAAGCTTCATATACCATTCAAGCTTGTTTTTGAAGAACTATTAGTTCCATAAAACAAACTTGATCCAATTACAGCTATTAGGCATTTCAGTTTAGCATGTATTAAACATTTTATCTGCCTTTACCACACGGCATTATTTCAATTTCCTACTTAGCTGCCATTTTACAAATTGCTGCAATTCCACCTGCATCTTACTCAAAAAAAATAAAAAAATAAAAAAATTCAAAGGCCAACTTCAGGGCTTTTAAGGCAGCTTCCAAGCTTCTTCCTCCTTCTCCCCCCTCTTAAACTGAGGATTTTCTGTATGAGTAATTGTATTTGACCTATTTATTTGCTGGCACACTATTTTTTTTTTTTCCACAAAAGGGGAACAGAAGGATGGAAATATTAAAGTAGCCTCTGCCTAATAATTTTAAACCAAGCTCTACACAGTAACGTAGACTCTCACATCACGACAGTTACTCTTATTTACCAAGAATTACTTCAGCTACATTCCCCTATCCCCAGAGGGTGACAGCTGAGCAACTACTTAACAGGCCGGCAAAAATGCTTGCTTGTGTGTTTCTTGGAGCCCTCTACACATAATATTTGTGTTGCAAGGGAAAGCCTTCTCACTAGCAAACCAATTTTCAAAGCCCTCCTGATCTTGACTAATGCTAGCCTTGGCTTCCTAGTTACTTACATTAAAAAAAGCAACGATTCCTTTTGGAGACTGTCTGTATCTGCCCCTGCAAAGGGAAGGCGCAGGGGGTGGAGCAGCTGGGGGCTGCCATGGAGCTTTCAGGCCAAGAGAGAAAGGACCTCCATGATCCTAGGATGCTCTGCAAAAGCTTTTCTACCAAGAAACTGCTGGAGGAGGAAATAGCACTGACTTCCAAGGAGGTGTCTCCCATCAGGGAGGAAACCTGTTATAGAGAGCAGCTGCTTACCATCACTGCCATCCCCCCCTCTCATCACCTGCCCCCACAAAAATTGCTGCACACATGCATGCAAGACAGGGAGGCACATAGTGTACTTTGCCATGCCCCAAGCATGGGCATCTGCTTTTGCATCCCCACTACACAGCCATGAGAAACAGAGACACACACAAAGAAAATGAGCTATGAGTATGCATAGAAGTTTCTGCATTTGCTCAGATGGAAGATGTACAGGGGAAGACTGTATTTGCTCTGAGGATTACCCACCCTTTTTATTTTTTTAAACATTCTGTGAGACAGTATTTTTACTTACACCCTTACACTTTTTACATAAGACAATTCAGGATTACCCTTAAAATATATTTTAATAACAAATTTCCTAGGATCAGTATTTCATGAAATAAACAAAAGCAGAAACAGGCTATATAATCCAGCCTGTACCTTTGATTTCTCTTTCTTATATTTTTCCTTTCTGTTTCTTTATCAAATCCTGCACCAGAACACAACTGAGTCCCATTGACAGCAATAAACTGTCATCTACAGATTTCAAAGTATTGCACAATTTTTAATGCCAATGCATATGCTGTACTGTATTTTATTGACAGTTGCAACAGCAGAAGACATTAAAGGACCTGTAAGTTAGTCAAATTGACTATTGCTCTAGGCAGAACTCGCACCTCTTTTCCTCTCGAAAAACATGGTTTCTAAGGCCTTATCAGACATGTTGCTGTCCAGCCTGGGGTGAAATCTTCAGTTAAAAAGCTAAGACTTAGAGTCTGAAGCATCTTCCACTCTGGACAAGACAAAGTTTGTAATTCAATTTACTGCTTGCTTCCCCCCAATTTGTATGTTCAAGCAGCAACTCAGATTCTTGGCATCATCATTATTTGCGCTGACTTCCAACAGGACCTGATCCAGTTTCTGAAGTTGTTTTGGGTAGATTTTCTTATAACAACACTAGCTACATCTAGGTCTGCAGACAAAGCTACTTCCTTCAGAGCTATGATCTGTGTAACGCTCTTGGAACCCAAGTAATGCAATGGCTAAAATGTTTAATTATGTCATTCACTACCTCAGCACACTCTTCACAATGCATCCAGTGAACATCAACATTGGTGAAGGTGCCGAATGACAGACATCTTGAACTATGTACCTGAGGCCTGGATAGAAGCTTATTTCATTTGTGTAACAAGTCTACACAGAAAGTAACAATATCATTTTCCTACTGTTTCATTTCTTCACTCAATAAAGAAATAACAGCAAGATATAATTTGTGGCTGACTTGTAATGAGTTGATAATTTGGTTATTACTGGAAGCTATTTTACCTCTGAACAGATCAAGTTTTTAATACAGAATTAAACCATTAACAGTTAAAAAAAAAAACTTAACCAAAAATGGTCCATAAGAGCTGCCCAGAAATAGGTATAGAGCACATCATTTCCACCTCATAAACAAATAGTGTCACATTAACAAAAATAAAGACACCAGTACTCCTAAAAGTGAATAGTTAGACTGGAAAATGCAACTGCTACACCTTAACAACTTCAGTGTTCCTGGATCAAGCAACCTGTTTTGAGCCTGCACCAAAAAAGTAGTTCAACAAGGCATCAACTTCTGAGACTTAACAGTAATTACTCTACTTATAAAGTCTTCTATAGCACTTGATCCCTGGAGCGCTTAAATGCAGAAACCAACATCCTGACACTGAATTTGTGGATTCCTGTATTCTCTATTCATAAAGCACTCTTCTTGAATGCAGAGACTGCGCCGAAAAATTATCAGTTTCTCTAACCCCAGTGCTTCTATTTCACAGTAATTCAGGGCATGTCTTTCAGGCTTCTACATAGGATTGTGCTTCATCCAGTCTGGCTTAAGTTATTAGTGCAGAACAACTCTAAGAGTTACAGGTTTAGCACAGGTTTATCTACAAACAAAACAAAAAATCAGGTAGTCCAAAGTCATTACGTTAATTCATAACCTAGAGCTGTCATGGTACAGAGCTGCTTTCTAACTTACGTTGGAATTAAGACTCCTCCAGGCATTCAGAGGGTTACTACGAAGCACAATGTACTCTGGCACTCTTCTGAGTAAAGTAATTCTGAAAAATCTATTCTTCAAGTGCTCAGCAATTCAAAGGGCACATGATGGGCTAACATAGCTGCATAACTGACTGACCAGAGACATTAAGCTTTAGAGGATACATGGGTATTGAATAAAAGCTTTTTAATGCCATTCAAGGGAAGACTGTTGTGAACTGAATATACCTGGAAGGTATGCTCTAGAGGGATACAAAGCTAATTTTTTATAAAAAGATGTCCAAGGAGCAAAGGGTGTTATGTCAATTCACTTCAACTATGACCATTTCAAGGGAGGTAGACAGTAATTTATGAAGGCTTTTATTTAGAGAAAAGGAAAATGAAGCTGTCTGAAAGCACAAGTAAGAATGAGACATCAAATGCCATTGAGATTTAAAGGCCAACTAGCTGACCCCCTTTCTCCTGACCACCTTCCAAAAAAACCCCAAAAACAACCCCCAGGCCATCAGCCAGTTTTCCCATAACAGATGACTTAATTTTTCTCACTAGTGAAAGAAGTAAAGGGAGGGGCAGAGACAATTTAATCAGAGGAGGAAGTCAGTCACGGCTTTTCTGGCAAGTCATTAGCTTAAAATCATGAGCCTTTATTTCCAGACACTGTGACTACCACTGACAGTCACAAGGTTATGGCCAACATCGCTCAAAACCCCTTCACTGTAGAACAATCGATTTTATTATTTAAATGTTTGTATGTGATAGCATATCAAACCCATAATCCTTCCTACCATAAATGAACTAAACATTTTAACGTCAGTAACATTCTGCCCCCACCCTATCTAATGACCTGTGTTACTTGGAGTCCTCAAGTGTCTGGGTATTCTTACCTTTACGCCATGGCCAACATCATCCAGCACCGTGTAGTCTATAGGCTTTCGAATATACCTTACAGGACGTTCCATGTTCGCTGGTGCTATAATTTTGTGAGTTCTTGATGTGTTCTTATTGGTCGTCAAAATGCCTATCTCTCTGCGAGCGACTTTTTCTTTATGGATGTCCACAGTCTAGATTAAAAACAAGAAAGTACGAGTTTCTTTAGCTGTTTCTTTACAGAGCTACCTACATGTTTAGGCTTCACTATTAGACAAAAGAGTCTGAACCAAGTTAATGCTGCTGGAGAGATGCCAGTTTATTGATGAAATGAGTTTAATTTACATGAACGTTGTTTGGAAAATGACACTTCAATGAAAATAACCAATATTATTAATAAAATTACAATTACACATTACTGCTTTGACACTCTGAAGACACTATACAGATACAGTCCTTGCAGATTAACCCTCAACATTATTATGACTGAAGTTAGTAATAAATTACTTGAACTCCACAGCTGGGAAACCAGGACAGACAAGCAAAGCAATTTGCCTGCAGCCCCAGAGGGGGACTAAGCTTGGGAAGTCTGTGCGGTAATTTCTTTCAGCAAAGCCATCAGTGCATATCAGAGTAAGAGTCTGCATAGAGAAGGACTAATTTCAGCACAGAGGGTAGTTTCAGTCATACTGTTTATAGCAGCTTTACTAAAAGAATAAAATAAAGCCTTAAAGATGCAAGTAAAGGAATACAAAATATGCTGAGCTCCGCCATTTTGTTAGGAAATACCTAAAAAGACTGAGGAAAGTCAGTTCAGCAGCCTGTGAAGGATCAAACTAAGCTTCACAAAACAGACTTCTACATGCTTCTACATGCAATACAACCACTGCTTAAACCCTCGCTGAAGGAGAACAAGTACAAGTCAAGCATCAGATGCCACAAAGTCCCACCTCTAGAAAGCCTATTTCAGGATTCAGGGATTGAATTTACTAGTTTAAGTATCTACTAGAACCTCAGGATCTCATTGCAGGAGATGGTAACTGACAAAAAACACCACTCTAAGTGACTCTGAACAAAATCTATCCAGTCACCACTTTTCCCACTAAGTAAAATAATTCTTAGTCTGTAAGTATCAATTCCTCCTGGAGAGACGGCCACAGAAACAGAGTCAAGGTTCAGAAAGAAGGAAAAGCCCTTGTCCACCAGTACTCATTTGTGTTTGTCTCCAGAAATGGCGCAATCTAAAATGGATATTGTGATGTGCAAGGTTTTGTTTAGTGAAGCAGAATCAAAGATGAAGCACAAAATTAGTCTATATTTCACTACTTCTGTATGAGGCAAGATGAAAAAAGCAAGGTAAGCATCCAGGAGATTACCATTTCTAGAAAGCCAGCATTGAGTGCTGAGAGTTCACTTCAAAATGCCTTCAACTGAACTGGGTTTTGGGTTTGTTTTTTCACTAACTGGTATACGCGCTCAAATTATCTTAAATTCTCCTAAGTACAGAAAGAAATAACAGCTTTGATACATGGCATTGCAAATTACAAGTGGGAACACAAGTGGACACGCACCTAAAAGCGGTGATATCAAGCAAGCTTGTTTTCACAGCTTAAAGCTAGCTAACAGACAACTTGTAACATCACAAAAGGTCCTTTTACTTTGGAAGCGCATGGACTCTTAATAGAAGAGTTGTGACTTCCCAGAGAAATGCAAGACATTAAACATGCATGCCCACATTAGCTTATTTTAAATAAGTTAAATATTCCAATAAAGCTTTGGAGAAAGCTTTATTGCTCTAAATGCTCATGCTCTGAAAATAAACGAAGTTGAGAATAAAAAGCGCCCTTCCAAAAGAGACAATCCTATACATCAAGTATTTATCACTATATCAGTATCAGGTATAAGTCACTACACCCACATTTGCTCTGGCAGCCACTTTCACAGACAACAGAGTGAAGACTTAAGAGCAAAACTACCCTTATTTCTTCAGCTCCAGCTATTATTTGTTCTTTTCCCTTTAGAGACTAAAATATACATGCTAGTTCTGCCTTTTAGTTTGCTTTCAGTGAGACCAAGAAACATTATTCAAGTGCTGCACTACATGTTGTTAGACCATTTCTCTTTTAATTCCTCCATACAACCTGAACCCTTTTGTTCAATGATAATACCAGGTCTCAAACTGTCTTACACAACTCTTTAATAATATGCATCTCTTTGTATTTTGTAACACATGAGCACTGCGTAGGTGAAAAAAAAATTAGTCACTTAAACAATATAGAAATATAGGATGCTGTGGAGAACATCAATTTAAAGGCACATACTACAATCTTTTAAAAGAGGGTATTGTAAAATACTAGTACGTCCCTTGAAACAAATCCATGCTTTTACTTCATTCTCAGAAAAAGAGTCGTCTGTTGATACTAAAGTTGATATTTTTGTGGCTAGTATAAAGACACATTTTTGTCCAAGAGCTCTCTTAACATTGATATAAAAAGAAAAAAAAAAACCAAACCCATGAAACAATGAAAAAGCCCTTTGCAATACAAAAAGATGTATCTTCTTCTGTCAGGTAGTCTGACTTTTCCTCCTTGCAATGAACAATGAAGATTCCATAAATTTCAGGAGCAGATGCTGTACCATACACACTTTGGAAAACTACTTAAGTAATCTTGCAACAAATTCTTGTTAACAGAAAAAATCCTTAGAACAGGAAAAAAGCATATATTAACTGTATCAGACAGCTTATCCAAAATTAAATATAGAGCAGGGATTTGTAAAGTCTTTTCACAGATTTCAGTAATGTAAACCAAGCAAAGAGAAGCGTATTTGTATCACAGTGCAGGGCCAGCAACTTAGGGCACACATGTAATTCCTGAACCACATGCTGGCATGCCTGTGCAAGAGACTAATTCACTCTTCAAAGCAAATGAGACTGCAACTCTTACCACATCTGGTACACTGGAAAAGCAAGGCAGTATTTTGTCCCTATGCAAAGCAAAGGCTCCCAGCATACGCTTTGCCCAGAGCAATGTGTTGCCCATCAGTTACAAGACAGCATCTTGCTTCTTCCAGAATAAATGACTATTTTTAGATCTATAAAGACTGCATGTTATTGTTACGTAATCATTATGCAAAACAAAGCATATAACAGTTGTTAATTTTTGTACTTTTATTTATATCTATTTGCTTGAAGTTGATGTGTAAGTTTATTGTATAGTCACAGGCAATGCATTTCACTTCTGAAAGAGGAAAAACCCAAAGCAATTTTTAGCAGGATAGCATAGCTATCCAGCCAGTTCCCAAGAGCAACAAGCCACATATACCATATAACAGCCAAACTAGCCATTCTCTCAAAGTTCTGGCCACACTTGGCACCTGTAGCTATGAGTGTCTGCTCTGATATGGTAACAAGAGAGCTAAACAGTTATTAGTTCATGATTCCATGTACAAAACCTACTTTTAAACATCAAAAATCGAAAGGAGCGAAGTATGGCAAACAGGCTTGGGTTAGCACAGGGTAACAAGCACTCACAAACAGCCAGACCAGCTTCAAGCATGCTTGGCCTAGGCTAAAACATAAATACGTAGCACAATTCAAAATTTGGGGGATAGCAATAGGATTCTCACTCCTAGACAACAAGATCCAGCAAGAAAAAGTCCAGCATCGCACTGATTTGGAAAAGACTGAGAAAACAGCCCTTCCAAAAGCACAACATGCTTTCTTTGGGAAGCAAATTTAAACTAAACCATTAAACAAACTCCTCCACCATTATAACTGCGTGGTAGGGACCATGCCAGCTAATCACAGAAGCAAGTTAAGCTTGGAGGTTGAAGGAACTGTTAATGATTAGCTGCCTCCACTGTCTTCTTCAAACCATATGAAAAAAAAAAAACCAAACAAAACCCCAACCACAGTTGATAAACAGGATGTAGAGTTAAATTTTAACTCTTTGCTTGCTTCCTCAGAAGTAGACTCAAGGCCAAGTGCAGCACAGCAATGATGCAGCAAATAGTTGTTCTTTTCTCTTCTTTTTCTATGCCGCAGACATCACTGTAGTGTGCTACAGTGTGCAACTCCAGGACAAATACTTTACAAGAAACAGACACTGCAGTACATTTGGCCAAGCTAATCTGAGGATATCAAAATGTTTTAATAAAGCTCACATATATAGGGATATTAAAAAAAAAGGCGGGGGAAAGAAAAATAACTTCAAGCTTTGACAATCTTTTTAATCCTGAAGCATTGCAACTCAAATTTATGAGCCATACAGGCACTGTTTCTCCATTAAATGCATGTACAGCTGGTAAAGAGCAGGGGGAAAAAGGAGAAAACACTCCACAATCTCTATCAAATCAATTAAGCTAAACAGGTACTGCCAACTTCAAGCTGTCCTGAAGGACAAGATAAGTCATTACACTAATACCACAGATTTACACTAGCAAATACCCTTTAGATTTGTGTTACATTAACTGATACTCCAGAAGCATTGTGCAAGAAAACTCCTCTTCAGGTTTCCTACTCTACTCCTCCCCAGTTTGGGAAGAATGAAGCTAAAACAGCACAAAGGCTCACCTGGCAGAGGGGACAGGAGAAGTGCTGTGTGGTGCTGCTCAGAGAACTCACCAGCAAGCTGTAAACCCTGCCAGGCTTTTGTGAAGAGTGGAACAACAGTTAGGGGAGAGAAGAACAGCTGCCCAGTCCTCAAGAGTGAAAATGTTGGCTATCAGGTAAAAAGAGTAGATAACCAATCCTCTCCACGCACAAGAGAGTCTAAGATATAGTGTAGGAAGCTACAAATTAAAAAATACAAAGAAAGACCACCCTCAATGCCTGCTGCCCACCCCACCCCCAGCAATCAAACCACCACACACTTTCACTCGTGAATTTAAGGATGAGTAGTCACTTCAAGGGCATTTCCTTGATTTAAAAATCTAACATCCAAAACACACTAGACAAAAAAATTCCTAAAACTACACCACCGCTGATGTCCTTTAAACAAATGTTCTGTGCTGCACAGAGCTGCAAGTCAGTAGCTTTTCAACTTCTCCCTAGTTTCACTCAGACACGGAATGTAGGCTCAAACTCCACAGGCTTCCTCAAGCTGCTGCTTTAGAGAACATGAGGAGAAAAGGAAGGATAAACAGCTTCATATTGGCACTAGTCTTCTGCAGTTTTGACATTTTTTCCCTTTTTTGCTTTTCCAGTTTGAGATTGAATATAGGGTTGGGTCTGTTACTAACACTTTAATTCAAATAAGCAAAGCCCTGGTTACAGGGTAATCAGTGTTCCACATATCTAAATGTTAGCAGAATAGATCAGAATTACTTGATGCAACCAAAACCACAGACATAAAGAGGTATCAGCCATGCATGCAGCATGACCTGTTACCACTTCCCACCACTTCTTCGCATACTTGGTACAATCACACTTACTGAGCCCCAGTAATCTGTTCTGCACAAATTTGGTGCTGTACTTCCTGAAAGTCATCTGTTCCACACCTCAAACGTTGTGTGCAGTTTTGGGCACCTCAGTGCAAGGAGGACATCAAACTATTAAGAATGTGTCCAGAGGATAGCAACCATGATGGTGAAAGGTCTCAAGGGCAAAACTTCTGAGGAATGGCTGAGGTCACTTGGTTTGTTCAGCCTGAAGAAGTCTGAGGGGTGACCACATTGCAGTGTACAACTTCAAGTGAGGCATTGGAGGGGGACGTGCTGACCTCCTCTCTCCAGTGACCACTGAGAGGTCACAAGAAAATGGAATGAAGCTGCGTCAGAGGAAGTTCAAATTGGACATTAGGAAAAGGTTCCTCACCAAGAATATGGTCAGTCACTAGAACAGAGTCCCCAGGGAAGTGGTCAGGGTCCCAAGTCTGTCAGAGTTCAAGAGGCATCTGGGTGATGCTCTTAGCCATGTGCTTTGGTTTTAGGTAGTCCTGTGAGGAGCAGGGAGTTGGACTCAATGATACTTACAGGTCCCTTCCAATTTGAGATGATTCTATGCTAAAGCCAGCATTATTGAAAGGCAAGTTAATGGAGAGAACAGTATTCTGTTCATTCTGTATCTGGGCAGTGCAATTCCCTTAACCAAAGGGCATTGGGGCAGCACGAGAAAAGAATGTCATAACAGAGAAAGAAAAAAAAATTTTAAAATTTCTAGTCAAAGACAAGCCGACTGAAACACTAGATTTGATGTATCAAATCAGACTAGCAATCAATCAAATATGGCATCTCCTTTCAGCAGAAACTCTGCCTGATGTTACACAAAATACTGGGCAAAAACACAGGTTTCAGACTGAACCCAGTCAACAGGTCAATAAAACCATGCAGTATGTAGGACAGTGAGTGGTGCAGGGAAAGGAGTTTGGTTTCCTTCCTCAACTTCTGGGATGACTGGATTCCAGGTTTACTTGTTAATTTGAATACAAGAGGTAAGTTCTGTTCTACTACCTGTAAAAACAAGCCACAGCGTCAGATTTAGTCGCTCATAGCAGTAAAATACACATAGTTGAATGTTACAAACACTGTAATGAACACCAACAAACATTTTCTAGTAAATACACATTTTCTATTAAGTAGAAGTTCATGCACGCAGACTGTAAATTGCAGTGTTAACCAAAGGAAACGTAACTGAAGGAACAAACACTAAGGTGCTTTCAGCAGCCCTTAACAAAAAAAAAACCAAAACCAACCAAAAAAAAAATCAAAGCAAGCCCTCAGTCTTTGCAGTTTGTTCCTAGACCCAGCTTTAATATTAACCCTTACTGTCATTCTCCAAAATGGCAAATGTAGTAGTTTTGCTATATAGTTTACACAACAAGCTTCCCTGAGATGAAAGAATCTGATGAGACTAAGAACATTAACCTTTTCTGGTTTAGAAATACAGATTTATCCCACTGCTACTTCCATAAAGAAAGCGTATTTAATACAACTTTCTAAATAAGTGAGTTATAGTTAACTGGATAACGGCACTGAAGAGATCCCAGACAACACAGGTTATACAGGCTACCTGCAAGGAAGCCAGTTTGACCTACAAAAAGGACATTAAAATCCCCAGCTTTAATGAGCTCAGCCAGACAGCTAACTTCTTGAGGGAGAGCAACATTTTATGTTGTTGTTTCATTAAGTTCTAAAGAAAAGAAATTATAAAGAAAATTTAGTATCTTGAACACAGGAATATGTGAACCTATTTACACTGCATGAGAAACATTCTATAAAAAAGACCAATTATGGGTTCAAGGCACATCAGGCATGAAAAAGCACGAGTAGTTTGGGTTTTTTAAGACATCCCAACAGTCAGATGGCTACACAATGTTACAAATTATATCATTCATTAACTCTTGATGGAAGTGCAAGTACCAAGTATTTTATTACTATTGTTTGCATATTGTCTGATCCCCATTAAGACAGTGTTCAAGAAACTCAAGAATTTATTTACAGAAATAATTTACTTCCATCTCTCGTCCAGGAGAGTATGACCACTAAGCAAGCTTGGCTTCACTGGAGATGCAGAGAGCAGAGTGCCAGTGTCACTAGCACTGCTCATCCTTGTTTACCATTATGTATGCACTCATTTATCCCATGGGGATCTTCCCCAAGGTATGAGGCTCTACTGGTGTTGGCAATTATAACTGCCAATTCTGTTGACTAGAAATAGTTTGAGCACCTCGACTGTGTCTGCACCAACTCAGTTACAGACCAAAACCGGGCAATGTGGTGGACATCTGCCTCTTCCCAGTTCCTTCAGCACAGACATCTCGTTAAGTTAACCAACACGTGAGAACTATATAAAAAACCTGAAAGAAACTTTGACAGAAGAACTGCACTGTTACCAGTGACTGGTAAGGCCAATCCTACCTCTCAGGTAGAAGACTGATGCAACCTTTTATCAGGCCCAGTTAGCCATCAGTTGTGTGAAATTCAAGTCCCTAAATAACTGAACAAATCTTCATCTGAAGGTACATACTAGAACCTTTACACCTCTTGTCTTTCACTTTCATGGTAAAAAGGGGAAAGGTCCTCCTTACCATCCCCCTTCTCCAAAGATGAATTCAAGACATCTTTAACAGCACCTTGGACAGTCACCAGAATCAAATCTGCTAAAGTACTGTCAACTCATCAGTCAATCCACAGAAGCAAGCCAGTACTAGCAACAAAGAAGCGTTACTAGAGGAGAAGAAAAAATGGAGGTGCTTTTTTTTTCAGTTTCCTAAATTCTTTAAGAATGCAAGGATTTTAAGGCTTTATTACTTCACACATACAATCCTTCAATCCAATTTTCACTAAGGCTAGAAGTCAGTCGCCTGAACACCAGTGACTAACGTCACCTGAGAATCCTCAGAATATCCTGCCATGGCTTCTGAAGCTGTACTATGAAAGACAGACAGGTCTCCTGTCACCTCTGAAGCATCTAGACATCGATGTTTCACCTCATGTGTTTGCTTTGTATGTGGTGCTGGCAACGTAGGATGCAAATGAAATAGATTTGAGAGCTGTATTTCCAGAGCTGCAAATCCAGCACTATTTTCTTGTAGGTTTATAGAAAGAAGTTTCTTACACATTCCCTTCGGCACACAGATAAGTTACAATAGCAGGTCAGACTTTCCGGAAAGCTTCATCTCTTAAAGTCCTAGTAAATCCAGGCCTCTTAAGGTAACAGGCTAGAGGAACCAGGTAAGCCATGTCTCACGTAATCAGATTATGTCACCTTCCTCTTCCTGCAGAGACGGTTCACAATCAAGAGCTTTTACAGATTAACACAATCAACTAAGGCCATCAATACATACACAGCAACTTGCACAGTCTATATAAAACGTTTACCGTCTATCATCAGAGGGGGGAAGGTGCTAGACAGAACAAAGGAAAAATAATTAAAAGGAACACTAAGTCCTATTTCCAGATGTAACATACATGTAAATGCATGCATTTTTATATACTTATATACATAAGCTATGTATTAATATATAAAACCACAATGCTAAAAGTATTTTACTAATACCATCTAACATCAAGGGGGGTTGAAAAGTGGTGGTTGTGGGTTTTACTGCGACAATTTATCACTGCATTTCTCCAATTACGTCTGCATGCAGGATTAAACTGGCGTATAATCTATGGAGCTAGCCCTTGACTTAAGAATTTAAATCTTTTCCTTTACATACACTAGCAGATTTTCTCTGATTTCCTAGCAGTTGCCATCGGTAAAAAGCAGACCAGAGTTCAGCAAAGGTTTGAAGATATTTTCTACATTTATGTAAGTATTTTTCCTGGGATATCACAACAGTTGGGAGAGGGGTGTCAGGGAGGGAAGTATACAAAGGCATCCCATTCACACAGGAAGGTTTGCTTGCTGTATGATTTTAGAATTTGGAAGCACAGAACGTACAACAGTAATGCATGCAGTTCATAGCATGTCCTACTCCAGAATTACATTTCTTAAGCTGTACCAATTTCCATGCAAGCCATAGTTAACAAGAAAAATCAATTCCTAACCAATAGAACACATGCTTGCAAGTATTAAAATACTCATATGTCTTCAAAGAGTGGGGACATTGATAAGCCTCATTACAATCAAGAAGCTGAAAACAAGACCTAGGGAAGCAGGCTTAGAGCTTATCCCTCTTGCTGTTATGAAACTGGAAGCCTTTCTTCCAAAAGGGAGACTAAGATTCACTAAGAGTTGGACCCAAGACTCATTTCCAAAACACGATTTGTGAAATGGCATGTATACCTATACAACAGCACTGAAAAGGAGAGGGAAAAGAGGTCTGTAAAGAGTTATTTATGTAGATGTTTTTTAGAAAACTCTATTGGCAAATTAGTCACACATTCCACTGGAGAAACTGAGCAGAAAGGGGACACACAAAAGGGGACATGGGGCAAGGACAGACCACAGTGGCTGGGAGCAGGTGCATGACATTCTAGGGCAAGAATCAGAGCAAAGAAACCAGCCCACTCATCCAAGAGACAAACTTGAGTTCGTGCCTGATTTTTCTTTCCTGGTGCCAACTGGAAATAGGAAGACTGCTAGGGAGGACACATATTCATCCTTCAGACAAGACCAAAGGAAAGAAGCTTCTCAAGTTATTCTTTAACAGCTACTTCAGAGCATGCTCATGCAAGATGCTGTGAACATAAAATGGGGCAGCTGAGAGGAATCAGTAAGTCTCACCTGTGAATGTCACAGAATTAGGGTCTATAAATGAGCAGCATGTACGGAGACATACAATGACATCTTATCATACCTTCCCCAAGTGAAAGGAAGATGATGTCAATGCAGTGCATAAGAAGGGGAGGTCTGCAAGAATATCTTTGGGAACAGGGAGCGGGATGTGGGAAGGAAGACTGGCAGATGGCAACTGAAGGCAAATGGAGTTCAAGTCCTACAGATGAAGAGATTTTTAGCAGCTCTACAGAGGCCCTTGTTACGGAAAGAAAACAGTTAAGACAACACTCCTCCCTCCTCCCCATTGTATTGGTGAAATGCCAGAAGCACTTCGCTGAAGTTCACATAAGTATGGGGAAATGGAACTCCAAACATCTGGAGTATGGAGGTCAGATGGTACTGCAGAAGCAGCTGGCCCTGCATGCAAGAGGCAGCTGTCTGCCCGAACGTCAGTGCAGTGAAGGGAAGAGGTGGGATGGGTCTGTGGCTAGGAGCAAGGAGCAAGAGCCTGGAAAACGGCAGATTGCAGCTCTGTTCCTGGCTCTGCCAGACTTCCTGTGCTACGCCAAGCAAGACGCCTCAGTGCTTAGGCCAGCTTCTTACTGCCCACCTGCAGCGGCTTTGAGAATAGACACAGACCGAGCGTAGGTGGGCACTGGTCTAGGCAACGCTGCCATAGCCGTATGCTCTGAGCACAGTGAAACACAGTGACAAAGATACCTACGATTTCTCTGTAAAACAGCTTCCACTGATGTTTTTAAGTGCTAGTTCAAACGCAGTGAGCTATGGATCATACTTCCTGTGCTCTGGCAAAGCATTCTGCTGATTTCAACCGCTCGAGCAAACCAAACATACATACACTGCAATAAGAAGTATGTTGTGAACATTACTCATTTAAAACAAAACAAAAAATAACGAAAGCCCAAGCCCTCCAATGCCCTGATACACGTTCAGGGGGAGTGCAACATGAATTCTAGCTAACTGTCTTTTTTGTCTTTAAAATTCAACTGCTAGTTCAATTTCCTCTTCAAGAGTCTAACAAACAAGAAGAAAAAAAATGCATCACTAATGTAAATCTCTGCGGGAGAATACAGAGATGGGGAGATTATCTGGAATCACCTTCTACCTAAAGTCTGTGGCCTTTCAGCATCAAAAGCTGGGAGCCGGGGAGAGAGAAGTAGCTTCCATGGTGTTGCTTCCTGTTCTAACACAACGCCCGATCCCCCTAGAATATGCTTTCCAGCACTTGCTGGAGATTCAGCTGTGGCTGACCACCACACACCACCACTTCAAAACCATCATAGGACAGGAAGTACAAACCAGCTCTGCATCAGAACAAAACCACAGTGTGAGGCAAATGAACAATTACTAACCACCCACTTGAGTTTCATGCTGTGCGACAAACACCTTTTTGAAGGACAGTTCTCTTACTCTGTCATCTCTCTGCCCCCCTCATCTTCCCTTCACCAGGACAAGATTCTGATATGGGAACTACCAACGTACATCTCTCCTACAGTGAGCCGCAGGTATTCTAGACAGTGAACTAAACACACATTTCAACGATTAACTAACACCAGTGTACAAGTTTCCAGAAGAAAAAACTATCTAAATCAAACAAAAAATTTATTAATTATATTTCAACACAAGCCAGAAATGCAAAAATCTGCTGATTAAAAACAGTCTTTAAAACAGAAGACACTTCAAAAGAGAAGTGTTTCAAGTGTACAATCCTACTGATTGATTTTGACAGAACATTTGGGATGTGCAGTCATAACATGTTATGTTTGTATTCAGTCTTAAAAAACACAAAAAGCAGATAAATGCTTTTGCTTATGCAAAGTCAAAATCCCAACTGTATGTGTGTGTATTTCAGTACCTGAAATTAGATTTTATTCATTTTTAATTTCTTTTTTGCTGAGTATTCCTCAAGACATGCATGCACGAGTAGGCTCATTTTAAAAAAAAAAAAAGAAGAAAAAAATATGCTTATGCAAGCTCCCACATGAGAGTTTCAGCATTTTAAAGTGGCTGAATGAGTCCCTCTTCTCCTTACTGGACGCAATGCACTTGCCTAGAATTAAACAAAACATAGAAATCTAAATATATTCGTGACTGAAGGAAAGCACAAGGACAGAAAGGAAAAATAAAACAGCTTCTTCAGTAGTTTGGACTCACTAAAGAACCACCATGGGAGTAGAACAAAATTGTATGTTTGAACAAAAAGCATTTTGGGTGCCAAAAAAAGCAACATCATAGGAGATGAACATGTGCAATTGCAAAGAGCACTGCAGGTGGCTGAAAAGGAAATCATCTAAAAAAAGCCTATAAAAAATAAACTCAACAGAAAAAGTTTGAACTTTCTGAAAGTTTGTCTAAGGTAAGGAACTGATAAAGCTGGAATAACGACAAGCCATAATGCTCATGCCTGAACAGAAAAATAATTTTTAAAAAGTAAAAAAAAAAAATAAATATGCACAACCAAAAATCCCCACCACCAAACACCAAAGCCAAACCCCTCACATTTAGTTGTAACTTGGCATTTCAAATTGCAGGGGGAACAGGAATACACCAACAGAAGCGAGGTAACAGTCTTAGCCTTAATTTATCACCTCTTTTGTGCTTTAGTTTATCACCTCTGATAGCAAAAATCAAGTATTTTCTAACAATAAAGGTTATGTTATACAGTTGGGCTAGTGGATTTAGTGCATATGTCAAAGTAGTCACTAGGCTAAACCATAACAAAACTCCCACAGAAAACCTACTCTGATTTGTCACAGGTACTTAGTTGAAAGTTTTCTGGAATGATTTTCAGGCACATGCTTTTCTTAAAACAAAAAAACCCAAACAACTCAAAACCAACATAAAAAGGACAAGCAAAAGCCACACATACACAGAAACTCCTCTCCCAAGCATCCCTCTTCATGCGAATTCCGGGCTTACAATGTATTTAAGATTGACAGTCCTGTGACAGGTTTCCCTAAGACATAAAACAGGGACAATAGATATGGAGATGATTCTGAGTATACTTTAGCCACCAGCCAACATAGTTTTGTCATCCAAGCAAATGTGTGACGTACATTACTTTTCACTTATGTTACTTTTCACATAACCTCTTTGATCATATCTCCTTTGACAGCAGTCATATAAATTAGTGGGAAATTTGGTGCAGTGCTGACCCAACAGAAAACCAGGAGTAACTCACACGTATTAATCAAACAGCCATCAGAAGGCTAAAGGCCATGTTATCTATACCGCAAACCCACTTGGTTTTGTGCCACAAACACAGCTTATTACACACGTTAATTTCTTTTTCCCTTTTTTTGTTTCCTAAATGTTCAAAGGCTGAAGATTGCATTTTCTCCAGAAGAGAACTATGAAAGTTCTGGATTTTTTCAAAATTTTGTACAAAGTAAGCAAGTCTCTATGGCACACAGCTTTGTTGCAACAGTATGAGGTGCTAATCCAATGGGAGCATAACCAGCAGTGGCAAGTTTTTACCACATCCCCATTGCCAGTGACTCTTTATCAGTAAAATTAGATGGCAGGAACAACCCTTAGACACTATAAATTCCACTTAAAAGTTTTCAGCATACTTATTCAACTCTGCAGTTAACTTACTACCCATACTACTACCTTCAGCATATTACTGCAGCAAAAAGCTCTTCCATGTCACTTGAATATCAAAACAACTAGGATCTGACAAGCTCCTCACTTCTGTTTTCAAAGACAAATACAGAACAAGACAGTTCAGCTCTCTAGTTCTCTCAGTTCTCTCCCAGTCTCCCCTTTCTCAAAACCCCTTCAGTAACCAGCTCTCCCTCCTGAAGGTACACCAAGAGGACAAGCTTAGAAGCATAATGAACTTCACTCAGCTCAAACTTCTTCCAAAATCTCAGCTTCAACAGCATTGTAGATGGAAGCCTATTAAGATAGACTAGCAAAAAAGGAGAGTTAACAAAAATTCCCTCACCTGTTTCCTAAGACTGTGTTACTACTTTGGACTGAGTCATACAGACTTCTTGCAATTTGGGATGTATTAAGCAAAAGCAGAACACAGACAACTAAATCACAAACATGTATGATGTTTACCAGCTAAATAGGGTGGGAGGAAGAGACAGGGTAGACATGGAACAAACTGCTAAGGCTGCTCTACTTCTCCATTGCCATTTTAATTTCCACACACAACTAAAACAGGAAGTTGCACATTGTTTCTGTAAATGGATATCCCTTAGCCTCCTACTCTTGGCTATGACTGATGTGAAACACTGAAGCTGTATCTGCTGGGAACATCCACATGGCCTCAACAGTCCTCTCCATTCTGAGCCACAACCTTCCCCAGCAAAAACTTTTCCAGACTAAGACTGGGCACTCTGGCAAAGACCCTGGATCAAGAAGAAACCATGTCACCAGTCAACCCCTCCTCCAGAACCAACTCTCAGACTTGGACACATACACAGCAGTGAGTTCTTGGCTTCATCTTGCACAAGTGCACCTGAACACAAAAGCTGCAGCCTGATGGCAGGCTGAAAAGCAGTACAAGTCTCAAAGAGAAGTCTTGTGCACAGGCACAGAGGAGGACATCAATATATCCCTACTGCTGAATGTGTTATCCCACTACTGTTACAGTAAATTCATTAGCCAGACTGATCATGTGTTCAGAAATCAGATATTACCACCATGCAGTTATTAGCATAACAATCTTGATGCCAAGTACTTGGGGAGTAGAGAAGCATCAGCCACTGGGGATGACACACACAAAGAAGCCTGTAGAAAGAAGCACCCAGAAATCTACAGTGTTCAAGATCTTGTCTCCAGGATAACTGAGCCCACAATTTGGGGGATGCAGGGGAGACAAAGAACAAAACATCACCTGGTACAAGAGAACGGCAGGAAAAAAAAAGTAAAAAAAGAGACTGGTCATCTCTTAAATTCACTTTAGGCGGAAGTTATGACACACACATTACACAAACATTGACCACTGAATTGTTTAAAGTTAACTGAGGAAGGTACACTGGTGCCCTGCTAAAGGTGCTCCAAACACTGTGGAGGATTAGAAGACTTTGAACTGCACCGCAGCGTTTCAAGAGGCCTTACAGCTCCACAGTAACAACCACCAGGGACTCATGCATGACTGGCCACTGACCTGTGCAAAACCGGACAGTAAACACACACTGAAGAGCCACCCAACTTCTGCAAGAAACCAAACTGCACTGGGAAGTGGCTGGGATCAATATACTGCTACAGTTTCCTTAATCAGGGAGGGAGGTGTTGTTGGTGAGTGAAGTATTTCCCTGAGATGTGAAGGGGTACATCAGGACACAATTAAATGGACTACACAGACAGCTGTGCAAACTTCTGTGGCCTGCCTCCTCCCTATTGCTTTAGTAAAGCACGGTTTTCCTAAATGGTCAATGTACTTTTTGGATTTAAGTTGTATATATCCATTCAGCACTACAACAGCATTTACTCCCAGAAGTATATAGTTAACAAACAACAACTATGCGTTTATTTTAAGAACTACCACCACAGAGAAACCTAGGCAAATGGGCAGGAGGGGAAGACTAACAGGAAAAGTATCTTTATTCCAGTAAGATCTGCAGACTGCTTACAATCTGGTTTTCCAGGATGTTTGCATAAGTCACAATTACTTGCAGAACTCTTGCTTTCTAAAAATTCATTTGGAAAAATCCACACCACGTTTTCTTTATTCTGTTTCTGCTGTTTATATGATGCTTTTAAACAACTATCAAACTAGGTGACCTGTCATTATCTAATAATGACCAGTCAGCAGTGTTCTCTCAATCTTATTTCAGGCAAATATTTCACATGGAAAACTGCCTTTGAAAAGTCTTTCAAATAATTTCCAAAATAAATGCATTAGATACATTTATTCCAAGTAATTCAGCCAGCTCTAGTAGAGAACATCTCTGAAGAGTTTCTGCATTGACTGAAGGACTATACATTTAATGCAGCCCAGGGAAATACAGTTTCATAAAGATGAGCTGAAAAACAGATGCAAATAACCTGGACTTGTGGTCCCATTAAGCTCCTTTTGCTCCCAGGTCTGGAGGTCTAGAAGTAAGAAGCAAGCCAACTAGGACTGAAGCTCGATATTCTCTCTGCCAGCCAAGAGGTACACTGCACTGCAGGAGGAGTGCTTAAAGCAGCAAAATCCCAAGTGATTGAACTTGAATTTCTTTCAGTGAGAGCTTACAAAAACCATCCCCCACTTCCTGAAGTTTCATTATTTGTTAATATGCCACAGCCTGTACTGAAAAGGGAAAACCACATTCTTTTAACCAAGACCATGAATCCCCCCAAGAAGTTCTCTCCTCCAGTTTTATCATCCAGATGCCAGAGTAGCACCAAATGCTACCACTACATTAGGGATGCTTGAAAACTGTAATAAATGAAGGACAAGCACTTTTGTGGTTAGCTGGCATGCTACTGTCAAAATAAGGCACTAACAGACATGTCTAAAGGTCACATGAACACAAGTCACACAGCACAGAAACAGATATGCTTAATTATACATAATTTTAGGAGAATACTAAAACAGTGATAAATAAGTGATGAGCAGACCATCCTTGGTGTGCAGGGAAGCAAATAAAATAAAGGATGGTCTAGCTCCTATCAGCTTACAGGCTTATAACCCTGTCAGTGCTGTCTCTTACTATGAGACTTAGGGTGTATGAGGAAACTAACTCCAAATACAGTGACACAGGCAGGAGATGAGATAGCTGAGCAAGTCGAATTTGTTGCAGGCTGCCTGACTGGAGTTCTTGCTTTACCTTAATGACCTATAATTACATGAAAATGGCATATTTCTGGTATGATTTACAGGTTTCACCTCCCAAATGGAGACTGTCCTCAGTTACTTCAGTGTCTTGCTCATCACCACAGCAAGCAGAAAGTACCCTCAGTTGGAGCACTGGAATAACATAATATTTCTACTATTCATTCACTCTCAAATGCCGTATTTAATCTGCCAAGGGACACATGCAGATCAACTGCATAATTTCAAGCTAAGTTTATTTTTAAAAAAAACATCCAGGTTTAAAAAGTACTTGAATATCTTGTAATTAACAAGAATAAGCGACTTGCTAGTCCACGTGAGCTGGCATATTATTAGCTTACCATACACTATCTATCAACTATTAGAGAGCAAAAACTTCAGTAACACCTTTTCCAGCCTAGTTTAGGAGACAAGCCTTATCCACAGTACCAATTCATCTCTTTTAGTCCTGTACTACATCTGGTCATTGCTGCATCTTGCCCAATACTAGACTTAACAACACACGTAAGAAAATCCTATAAATGGACAAAGAAGGATCAGCTTCCCAAAGTCGACGTTTATCTTCTTTTCAGTCAGATAAAGGTTGATTTGTGGTTTGAAGGCTTATCCTGCAACCTTATACAGCCTAGTTTTGAACACAGTTCAACAACACAAGAAGAAGAAAAAACAATCCCCTAAGACACCAAGTTCAACAAGAAAGCAGAATTTCCTATGATTAAATCAAGCCTTTCAGTCATTCTATATTTCCTTGCTCTTATATTCTCAAAAGATGGCCCAGCTGACCTTTCCTGAAGCAATTATACATTTTATTATTTCCATCATGATCCCTCTTAACTTAAGGTCCCCACCATACCTGTTTTCACTTCGTACAGAAGTCTGAGTTTTTAATCTCACTCTCGTTGCTTCTGGTTTTGCGACATACAGGAATTTGAGACAGCACGACAAGATCAGATTGACAAGACATTATTTTTCTCTTGCATGCAAGGAACAGAGAAGCCAGTTAGAGAAACAAGCTATGCTTCAATCCCTGTGTGACACCACACTGAATTATACTAATGGATCCATTGTAAATAACCACCCCAGGACAACATGTAAGGGGAAAAACAAGTGCTTTTAGGCATGAACAGGTGAAGCTACGAAACTACTGCACATTAACATTCATACAAGGATACATTCATGAAAAAGTCATAGCTATTCAGCAGATTCTCAAAAAGGAAGCAAGCAAAATAAAAGATCTGTGATTCTGTGGTCATGTACTACTTACATTTTCATGCCCATAAGATATAATAAGCAAAAGTATTAAATAATATAACTATTTGCTGGAACCAGGAACCAACATTAGAAAGGAAAATGGCCACCTTAGTAATCTATGTTTTAAAATTGAATAAGAGGCAGACATACTTTTATGGTGGTTAGTTTACATGCACAGCCAGTGTTCCAAAGGGGAATGACTGAAAAAGGGAATCATGGCTCCACTAGTTGTCATTCAAACTGTGCTAGTCCAAAACATACTCCAATTTTTCTCAAAAAAGAAAAACCCTACATATAGTGCAGCTTTTAATGAAATCTACAATTTGCCTTCCACTATCACCACAATGCCCTTTCCATGATGGCAGTAGCAGCACAGTCAGTTAAGAATCAGCAATATTCTTCAGTGGAATAATTAGTTCTGAAAAAAAAAAAAATTACTCATGGAAATCTATTTCTTTTTAGGAGTTTAGCCATAAAATATATAAATCCATACAATTTCACACACACTTTTTTCTATTACAGTAAAGGTAAACTTTCCCCTTTGCGCTCTGTGACTACTCCAGTGATGTGGAGGTCATACTGTCCCAGATGATGGAGAGGGGATGCACACAGGGGCACAGCAGCCACATGGCAAGTGTTCGATAAAATTAGCACAGTTGGACAGATTTCCACACTTCATATACTCTTTTTCAAAGTTACAACAAAACAACAGAAGTTGTCCCAGCTTTAGAAGAGCAGCTAATAAGTCATTCATATACCTTCCATGAACTAATAAAATAGTTTGTTCACTACATATATACAACCTGTAAGGGGCCTTCTACAAGACATGCAGAACAGATACCAATGGGTCCCAAAAAGCTGCTAATAAAGAGAATAAAGTCAAGCTAGCAGCAGTATAAAGAGTGGCAAAATGTTCCTGCTGGCTTATAAAATTCATGTGAATCATTGCTCGGTTTTCCATTTGCAGATCAAGTTTAACTAAGCACTTACATGCTCCTCAATAAAACCTGCCAGCAGAAAACACTAAGTAATTCCCTTCTGAACAGCACAAGTTGTCCAGCCACAAGCACCCAGCAGCACACATTCATGCGCTTGAGAGGCAGATGAAGGGGGAAGCTTCAGTGACGCAGTACAACCAAGATTCACCCACAATAAGCTTCTTGTACTTGCTTTTCCCCTCCTTCTCCCCAAACGTAGGTAGCTCAGGCATAACACTACCCAGCCACCATGAAAACCAACATCCCAAATAGCTGCCTTAGATGGCACAGATACAATGACTGACTTAATGTTTTGGTAGCTGCTGCTGTATTAGGCACAACGTTCTTGTAACTATCACCTCATACACGGCATTTCCCTTTTGCTTTCCCCTTATGCCACTACAACATTGACAGAGATAAGAAAACGAATTCAACATAAACCAGGAGCTATTCACATGTGAAGACTGCTGGTTTACTGAGACTTGAAAGAGAATGAAAATTAGTTTCACGCAACAATCTAATCAGATACATCTGAAGGAAAAATAAAGACTCCTTGAAAAGTCCAATATGTGATTTTACAGCAGGTTAGTAACACATTTATGTGGTGTATCTTCCAGATATGAAAGGTTTTCATTAAAAAAAGGAAGATTGCACAAACCCCTTGACTCCTTTGTTGCATAAAGTTATCAAAAAGGCCTTTCAGAGTAATGTTTGCAGTCCTGGGATTTTTGGCTTTGATTTCAGGAAGCAAGAGGCTGCATCAGGCCTCTTAATTTAGTATTTAATGAGGTATCTAGAGCTTACAGCTGAACACCCATTCAGCAGAAAGGAGGTTTTAATGGTCTAAAACACATGGAAAACTATGCATTCAGGCTGCCCTTCTACCAGACTGTGCAATGGGAATCTGCATTATGAAGGAATTCATTACAGTCAGTGGTTATTAAAGTTAGTAGCTTCCCCATTCCCCAAACACATATTCAAACCTGCATTTACCAATTAAAAAACAAACAAACAAAAAAAAACCCAGAAGTTTCTGGCTCAGTTTCTTCTTCTCCATCATGAGCAACTGCCCTTCCCCAACACAGAAAGCCTGACAGCTGCAGTTGCTCTCTCATAGGTGTACAACTAAGCATCATGGGGGGTTTTGTTCTGTCTTGATTTTTTCGTTTGTTGTGTTTGGGGTTTTATCTGACTGCATCAGCTGAACTGTACAGGAATTACAGACAGATCCTACACATACTCATTTGTGGTCACACAGGGAATTTCTCAACAGAACAGCTGACAAGGCAACCCTTACACATCATACTACATTCTGAGCAATTTATATGTATCATGTAGAAGCCGATATGCATGGAGTTACTAGCAACTTTCATTAGCAGACAGATAACCAGAGCAAGCACAGTGTAACTTCTTGGAGCCTTGGCCTCTATCACAGAGAGTACAGGAAGAACAGGATGTGAAGCAAAGGCCACAGAGATAACTATCAGCTCTTTATTAGGAGAGGGAACATCACACAAGGCAAAGTTAATCTAAACAAAAGGTGCAAGTTTCTTCACTATATTTAGAATATTTGTGTCTGCTGACAAGCAAGGGGCAGTCCAAGAGAACCAGAGAGAAGACATTATCTCTCTGACGTCTATAACATTAGATGATGCTCTAGTTCCTGCAGAAACATTCGGTCTCTTCACATGCTTTTGGACATACAGAAATGAAAGTTTGTATGGAAGTGGAGCTTACAAGCATTCCTTGACTGGGAGTGGCAGTTTCCCCCGACTTTGTCACTGTCTCCCCCTGCACTATTTAGTTCCTATAGCTTATGATGTGCCTTGCAAGATATACAAAGCCAGCTCTTAGGATATATGCAGCTAGCTACTGCTGTTTAACACTAAGAAGGGTCACACCAGAGGGTAACCTGTACCAGCACTGCACCACACTCCAAAATAAAAAGGATTTTCCCAACTCCATGTACTAACCTGCCGAGCTTCAACTTGTGGCTAATTGTTCAACATTACACCGTCACTACCAAAAGACTAATTGCAAAGATGAGAGTCAGATTTAAGTATTTGTAGGCTGTTATTATGCCACTGCTCTGCTTCTTCTTTGTCAGACTAAACAAGCACAACTCCTTCAACCTCTCCTTGTAGGCTGCATGCTCCATGCCCCCAGTCATCTCAGCATCCCTCTCTGCTAGACTACCTCGCAGTTTCCCTAAATCACTCTTGAACAAGGCAAGGGGTGACACAAAACAAATGGACACAGTGCTCCAGGTGAAGCCTCATCATTGCAGAGCAGATGATAATTACAGCCCTTCATCTGCCAGCCACACTCTACCCAACATACCCTGCCACACGGTCTCACTCAGATGGCCTCATGTTGTCGGCTTACATTCAGCACAGCATCCACCAGCACACTAGTTCCTTTTCAGCAGGACAGCTACTCAGTTACCTTCCAGCACACACAAAGGCAGGGAGTTACTCCACCTCAGGTGTAGGGCCTTGCACCTTGCCCAGTTTTCCCAAGGTTTTTGCTGGCTCAGTCCTCAAGTTTCTCAAGGTTCCTCTGCACTGAAGCTCTGCCATTCAGCATGTGAATGACCTTTCCTAAGATTTATCCCCAGATTTGCTGAGGGCATGGTTTATGTTCTAAATAGTCTCCACAGAATATTCTGAACAGTCTGGCCTTCAGTATCAACCCTGTTTGTTCACAGCCCTCAAACATTTATTAGTTCTGGCTAATTTTCTTTCCAGTTAACAGTTCTTTTGTCCAGCCCATGTGTTCTTTGTATGGAGACCACCACCAGAGTTTTAAGCGTCCTCCTCTTTTTAAAGAGGCAACTTCAGGGTAAAAGTTCCTGAACAGATATCCTTTGGAAGGACAGTCATCAGTAAAAGTATCTGGAGAGGTCTTTTGCTCCCATTCATAAGCATACTAAAAGTACTTTACATAATTGCTTGTTCCTAGGCATGAGCACCCACAGTCATCAGCAGATGACTTGTCATGTTTTCTACCCCCTTCCTGCTTCTCGGCTTGCAAATATGAATTTGAACTGTGTTGTGATCATATACCACAATCCATGAATGCAGTATAACATTAATGCAAAGGGCAGACACACACACAGTCTGAGAGAAAGCTCCTTCCCACAAACTGAAACCTAGAGCATACCCACTGTACCTCCACTGCCTTAAGAATCTTCAAACATCAGAGGTCTACTGAGCACCAAACAGCCCTCGTGCTCTTCTTACCTGCCATCAAACACTGATTACTGTGTTCTCAACTTGGTACTACTAAAGAGCTCACCCCTTCAAGCCCCCAGAAGATCTTAAGCAGAGCTTCAGTGACACCTAATCCATATCAGTCCTGACCAGTCACTCACCCAAAGGAAAAAGCCTTAGTATTTGGGAATCGGGGTGTGTGCGATTCAACATACCCCACATCTGTAAGTTTCAGAAGTCCTACAAGAAAAGACAACATCTCTGTATTTCATTATTGCCTCTGATTTCACCTAGACAAGCATACCATAGAAACAGAAGGCATTTGGCCTTCTGTTTGCATACAGTATTTGAATTACATGTGCAGTGACTTAGATATGAATGGTAACAGGCAAGATTATTCTAAACCAGTTCAGGGGTTTGTGGTTTTTTGTTTGGTTGGGTTTTTTTAATAGCTGTAAAACCTTCTAACTTTTAATGGTGACAAAAGATGCACTTTTTTTTTCTTGCCCAGAGTTCTGCTTTCAGAACACTGTTTTGTAGTAATCCCTATTTTGCATTAGAGGAGAGCTTCAGATGCAGAAGAACATCTTAACACTGAATGTTTAAGGGGTGCAGCGTTTATTGGTGCAAACCATCATTTCTTAAAAAGGAGTCTATTGCTTGCTTCATGCTTCAAGAGGCATGGATTTAAATACTGAGCTATTTAAAAAGTGTTTATGTCAAGGGAAAAAGAAAAGGAATAGTTGCTACACCCAGTACTGCAGCTGCTCTGACATAAATATGAGCACTGATCTGTTACATTTTTCAGTTTTGACACAGTAAACAAGGATGCGTCCCTGTCAACCTCCCTCCCCTCTGAGGAATCTGGCTGTCCCAGCTCTATTACCTGCAAGTTTGTGGAAGTGAAGCAGCAAAAAATTTATCTTAAAGTACACGTTTAAGTCAGCTCTTGTTTCCAAGAGAAAGAGGGGATGAGGGGAGACCAAAAAAAAAAAAAAGTCAAAAGAGCACAGTCCCCCATTTCTAGAGGAACAGTTTTCCCTTGTCAAATATTCAAGCTATGAAGAGCTGAATTTAACTCCTCTACTAAAAGACACTAATTTTCAGAATCAAGGGAGGGATTTGAGAGGATTTTTAAATTTTATTTTAAAAGAATTAACTCATTGGCTCAGGAACCCATGCAAAACCAGCACAAATTAGCAGCATGATTTAAACAGCTAATCACAATCTCATTTGATATATATAGGAAATAAACATAACGAAGCATAAAGCATATTCAGAACATAACATTCAGAACAGTGTCCTGCCTAATTTATCAACAGGGTACATGAAAAAATTATGGGTTTATTTAGTTGCTGCACACCTCAAGAAACACCCACCACATGCTGGATGCTGAGGTCTTCATTCCTTCCCCACCTCAATGTGCAAGGTCCTTCCTTTGATTTCCGAGGTCTCCCATTGCAGGCTGACCCTCAGCTTCTTCTTTCACTGCCCAGTCCATGTATTCACTTATCTTCCCCAAAATTGTTAAAAACGGAATACTACCTATTCCAGACACCTTATACTTCATATACCACAAAGAAAGCAAAACACCTGGCTATTGCTGTTCCATCTTCCTCAAGGAAAATTTCTTTTTGGTCTGCAACTGAAGGCAGTCTATACCATAGCAGCTGCTCTGCTGCTGCCTAGGATTTGTGGATGGACAAGTCACCAGTGATTGCTAGGAACAACAAGGGGCTCAAGTTCTTTTCTCCACTGCCTTTTTACACGCCAGTGTCCCACAGGGAAAGTTGAGATGGCACACCACAACAGTGCAGCACTCAGGCTGGCTCTTCTTTCACATCTTAGATCAAAACTAGCTAAACTGCTACCTGAAATTTCTCTTTTAAGTATGGCCATCCCCCAGACAAATAAAAACAAACAAGCATCAAATAGGAACTGACAGAAATACACAATACAACTGACTGCAGCAGAAAGCTTGTAGCAGGGAGTCTAAAGGCACATACAGAATCACAGAATCATTTAGGCTGGAAGAGACCCTTAAGACCATTGAGTCCAACTGTAAACCTAACACTGCCAAGTCCACCACTAAACAATGTCCCTAAACACCACATCTATGTCTCATTTAAATACCTCCAGGGATGGTCATTCAATCACTTTCCCAGGCAGCCTGCTGCAATGCTGGATAACCCCTTCAGTGCATAATTTTTTCCTAACATCCAATCTAAACCTCCCCTGACACAACACCTTGAGCCTATTTCCTCTCATCCTAACACTTGTTACTTGGGAGAAGAGACTGACACCCACCTCGCTACAACCTCCTTTCAGGTAGTTGTAGAGGGCAGTAAGGTCCCCCCCTGAGCCTCCTTTTTTCCAGAATAACCCTCAGCTGCTCCTCATAAGACTTGTGCTCCAGACCCTTCACCAGCTTCGTTGCCCTTCTCTGGACACACTCCAGCATCTCAATGTCTTTTTTGTAGTGATGGGCCCAAAACTGAACACAGTATTCGAGGTGCAGCCTCAGCAGTGCTGAGTACAGGGGGACAATCACTTCCCTAGTCCTGCTGGCCACACCATTTCAGATACAAGCCAGGATGCTGCTGGCCTTCTTGGCCACCTGGACACACTGCTGCCTCGTGTTCAGCCAGCTGTTAACCAACAACCCCAGGTCCTCAACTGCCTGGCAGCTTTCCAGCTGCTCTGCCCCCAGCCTGTAGTGCTGTGTGGGGTTGTTGTGCCCCAGGTGCAGGACCCAGCACTTTTCCTTGTTGAGGAAAAGACCTTGTCTAGGTCCCTCTGCAGAGCCTGCCCGCTCCCCAGCAATCAACACTCCCTCTAACTTGGTGTCATCTTGAAATTTACTGAGGGTGCACTCAATCCTAAATTACTAAGATACTGAACAGAACTGGCCCCAGTACTGAGCCCTAGGGAACACCACTTGTGACCGGCCACCAGCTGGATTTATTCCATTCACAACTCTTTAGGCCTAGCCACCCAGCCAGGTTTTTACGCAGTGAAGAGTATGCCTGTCCAAGCCATAAGCAGTCAGTTTCTCCAGGAGGATGATGGATGATGTGAGAAATAGTGTCAAAGGTTTTACTAAGGTCTCAGGTCCAGGTAAACAACATCCACAGCCTTTCCCTCATCCACTAAGTGTGTCACCTTGTCACAGAAGGAGATCAGGTTCATCAAGCAGGACCTGCCTTTCATAAACTCATGCTGGCTGGTCCTGATAGCCTGGTTGTCCTGCACGTGCCACATGACAGCACTCAAGATAATCTGCTCCATAAGCTTTCCTGGCACCAAGATGAGACTGACAGGCCTGTAGTTCCCTGGATCCTCCTAGCTCTTCTTGCAAATGGACAACACATTTGCTAACCTTAATACATTCAGTGAAGTCTTGACATACACACTGGTCCAAAGGATAGATTTGCTCTTTTTCCCCAAAATCTTACCTAACAGGATGAGTAGGATCTCTTATACTGGAAAGCTTTGCAAACTTCTCCAGAAGAGCAATAAAGTCTCTGCTCTGCCACATCAGAGCAACTTTGAAAGGTCACGTCGGCTTGGCAAAACTCAAAGTCAATATCAAGGGTTTTAGCCAAAGAGCTTATCTGTATGTGCACAGCTCTGTATACTAGGTGTAGTAAATAATTACATGGCAGGTCACTCCAGACCCACAAATTAGAGCAGAAAACCAACTATAACTACAAAAAATATAGATGCAGCTGGGCAGGCTTTTGCTCTGGCTGCTATGCAAAAAACATTGCTGGAGCTGTTCACTGCCTGCATGTGCCCAGAGCAGCACTCCCTCACCACAGCATGATTACGCATGTGAAACCTCTCTGCTCAAGAAGAAATCAAAGTTGAATTAATTTTTTTCCTATAAAAGCAAGCAAACTTTCCATCTGTAAAATTAAGCTCCAGTAACAAGAATATAACATACCACTCCATCACCTAACTTTTCATGATTGCTTTTTCCAGTGAAGAAGGTACGTAACTAGGAAAAATACTGAGTGGCTACTAATCAAAATTAGCTATCCAGCCATCTGGCCTAGAGTCATTCTGGAAAATGCACCGAGAACTGAAACATGGTAGGAGAACAGAAAGCACATGCAGGTCAGAAGAGCCACAGAATTGTCTTCCACAGAAAGAAGAAAGGTATTTTAACCAGAAAAACTATCAAATTGTGCATTATTTCACAGATACCTCTCTATGCTGCAAAACCGAGAATCGTGTATTTGACTGGCAATCCTCAGATCTCCATTTCTAGGCAATACTTCTCACGTGAAGAATTCCATTCTGAGAATATGTTCATCCACATGCTTTAGTGGCATGAAAATATTCACAACTGATACAAGTGAAAGACACTCTGGAGACCTTGGAAAATTTAGACAGTCTATCAAAGCAACTGCACAGCAGATTTAAGATATGCAGTTGAAGCATTTAAGCAGGAACAATTCAAAGCAAATAGCTGAGCTGGTATGCGTGCATTATCTGTATCCAGTTTAATTCTACAAAATTAGTCTGCAGAGGTTCATTTATAAGCAAGGATTAGTTTCAGGAAAGACTAACCAGGACAGAAGCTACAAGTAAGTGACCTTGCTAAACACTCTTCAAAAGCTCTACAAAGCACTGATTGTTCACAGTCTTTAGCAAACAGTTCATGTATCAGGTGACTCAATAGCTTTCAGCATAGTGCCTCCAATTCAAGTGGCAAGAGTACAGAGGGTTAACACCTTTTGTGCTAGCATCAAACATTTTGGCTTTTTCCAGCGTTAGTCATATCAGCGGTCCAGTAAGAATTTAACAATAATCGCTTCACACACACACCGCAGCTCTGAAACACATAAGAAAAGATGTACTCAGTACAAAAGAGCATCCAATGCTTGGGAAAACCTGTAGGTTCAGTCCTTTATCCAGTCATTTCTTCAGAGGTAGTCATAATCCTAGCACATCAAGAAATCTTTGGACACTTGACAGAACAAGGAACTTACCTACAGCAATTGTACTTCCTCCTCCTTTCCTGTTTCAGTGGAAAGTACTTTTTAAACACTTGATACAGCTTTTAACACTGTGTAGTTCTTAGCACTAATTAGACAAGCCTTTTTGAAAGGTTTGTTACTAGGAGGGCCCTTCCACATGCACTGGAATCTTCACCCTGCTGACATGCTTTCAGTGAACCACTGTGCTGCCATTTAACAAAGGTTTGTTAGAAACCACAAGTACTCTGAATGAACAGTAAACAGGTTAGCAGGTCCTATGAGGAGACAGACAGTAGAGACCGTAAAAAGCATTTCCTTTCAAGTATTTGGTCTAAGGTGGACCACTAACAGTACCAGTTTACCAACAAAGGTTTTAAACTCACTGGCTGCACTGAAGAACATTTTAGGTTGAATCCTCTGAGAATTGTTTACGAAATGCCTCAGACAGGCATAGGACAAAGGCCAAAGATCCAACTGAATTTCAGTAAGAGCATATGATTGAGTGGACACTGGGCCCTCAACAACCCACTCAAGCCCACCTGAGAACAGCAACACAGGAGTGAATTAACTGAGTGGATCCCGTCCCTCCCTTCTTGCTTGGCACTAGTACAGGACACACGTGATTATGCAATAAGTCACTTCCAGGCTAAACACAGCAGACTTATTTTTTGGCCGAGTTAGCATACAATCAGACCAATGCCAGATCAGGTACAAGGCAGGCAGCAGCAGCAACTCTCCCCCCTCAGCAGCAGCCAGCTAGGGTGAAGCTTCAGCCAAGGGAACACAAGCTGTCACTAACAGGGACAAGCCTGTTCTTTTCTGTCATCTATTTCCATGTGCTCCCTGCATCAACTCCAGCAATACTGCAGTCACAGTACAAGTCAGGTCAGCTCATTCAACTGCTTTGGCTTAGAAAGAGGCTCTCCCTCTCACACAGCTCATGAAATTACATCCTGCAAAGGTATGAAAACAAATGAGATTGCTGTATATGTTGCAACGTTAATAAAATACCACTGCTCATGGTACTTCTATCTGGATTTCCTTCAGAAAGAGAATCCTCTCCACCCCTTCCTCAACTTTAGCTTCAGTTCATGGAATCATAAGTAATTAACTCCTGCTTTAAACCAAACATAATCCCAGTGCTTCTTAATAAAGGAACTGTTTTATTTCCGTCATGACCTCCATCACAAAGTGGCTTTCATAAATACTGAAAGAAAAAAAGCCTTACCATTTTCTATCATGTTACTCAGAGAATTCAGAAGTCAACATAAACTATCCAGCTCAACACGAGAGAAAGGTAATGCCTCCTCCAGTGTTGTCAGTCCTCTATTAGGAAAAAAAAAAAAAAAGATTACCTGGGAGATATGGTTGATGGAGGATTCCATCCTCCGTAGCTGGGATGCTTGGATGTCCAGCAGTTGCAATACATTGTTGGCCAGTGCATTGATCTGATAAGCAACACTGGCTAGAGATTGGGTTGTGTAGGCTTTGGTCTCTTCTAATGCTTTCCTTTTATCTGGAGCCTGTAAAGCAAGAGAACAAGGCATTTGCTTAAGTCCAGGAAAAGGGTGGGGTATGGGGGAAAAAAGGACAAGAACATAAAAATACAACCTATATTTAGAAGAATCTGTAATTTATAACATTTGAGCGTGCAGTCAAAGTACTCTATCTGCACCTACATTTTAAAAATTCTCAATAAGGAAGATAAAGAATTTGAAAAATATGTAACCATAATAGAATTATATGCCAAAAACACCAAGTCATTCAGTAGAAAACACACTATTGTGATGTGTTACAGTTGAGTTTCTAAATCCTGTGCAATCCTTCATTTCCCAAAAAGCCTCCGATTCCCCAGGAACACTGAAATGCAGCTTCTGCCATCTCTTAGGAGGTCACGCAGCCCAGGCCCATTAAAGACAGAGAAGTATTTTCCCACAGTTGCATGTCCCCTACTGCACATGCCACCTACAAAGCCAACCCTCCAGCTATGCTGGTTACTATTCCCACGGCCCAGGAGAAGGGCGAGTAGTGCATCATGATGGCACGCATACAGGGCTCCTGCATGCAGGAGTATTTGTGAAATTATCCCTCCTCATGCAAAAGGCTAATAAACTTTCCTTGACAGCTGAGGAAGTCATCATGTCTGAGAAGACACACACATTCTGATGCATCAGAAAGGAGCACAGCTTCCCCCTGAATGGCAAAAATAAAAGGATCACTTTCCCACTGAAATCACACCTTGCTAAGTTGAAGTCCTCAGCATGTCCTGAGGCACTTGCTCCCTAGAGAGGGCAGGTTACTGGACAAGATCAGCAACTGCTTAGGTGACTTGAATCACACAACCCAAGTCAGTCCCTTCTCACTGGCAGGATGAGAAAAATCCACCTGGAAAACCCACACATCCCACTCTGAAATGCTCCCTGTATCACAGCTTGGGAGCTGGCAGCAGAGGCCAGGTACTTCATCTGTTAACCCAGCTTGCAAACTGCAGCTACCCAGAAGTCTCTTTCTTCCCTCTGTAGGAAAGGTGCACTGCATAAGGAAGGATTTGCAGTATATGATGACTCAGTGCTAGCATAGTTTCTTCCTCATTTTATTTATTTGTGGAACAGTCAGTTGATCTCAGCAACCAAAAGGAGACATTCATATTAATAGTCCCTTCCAACTAGATTTCTATTTTTATTGATTTCTTTGAATAAGACTCAACATACACTGTATGCAACAGTTACAGTACTAAGCATAAAGTCAGGAAATTAAGAAATTCCATGTACATTCAACTAAGCCCTGTGCTTTCCAGTTTCCATGCACTCATCCATTCTTAAATCCTGCCTCTTTCCTTCACCTCAGTATTTTCATTTAACACCCAAGTTAAATCTGCACCTGAGTTCAAGTATGAAAAGATGCAACAGCTAATAAGGAATCTTTCTTGTCTCTCTTGCTTTTGGAGAGAACCAGAAGGCAAACTGTTCATATACATTATGAAGTTGCAGCATGACCTAAATACTGCAACACAAGCTATGCTAGGCTACCTTTAATTAAAGATTTTTCTTCTTTAAACACAGGTGAATTCCCCCCCAAATCCATGCAATTGTTCATAATCATGTTTAACACTCCTAGCAGTTTTTACACTTTTTAGGACACTTGGTTAATGCCACCCTTCAAATGGATTCACATACAGATGCCTTCTACAAGGTGAAGCAGCAAGAACAGTTTAATACAATCTGTTGCCAAAAGGTAAAACAGCTACTGCATGGACAAAGGCCACACCATGCAAAACTCCATTTTTTTTTTTAGTATTTCCAAATGCAAAGTTATCTTTCACCTAAAAAGAGTATTGACATTTCTAGCTGTCAGAACACATTAGTGAGAGTCATTTTGCTTCTTTAGAAAACAAACTTTGGTGGTGAAGGATCTGTAAAACAACTATTAAAGGTTCAAGAAGCAAGTTTCCTAAAGCACCCTGGCTTTCCAGAGGCTTTTAAACTTCAAATTGCCACTACCAGTGACTTTAAAAACACTTTCCTATTGAGCTGGAACCTAAAAAAACCCAACTGATTATTTATACTTGAACTAGTTCTACCACCCTGGACAACGGTGAAAATGCAAGTAGCAACTTCACTGATAACTGAAATAAAAGGTTTACCGAAGTAGACACAGCTAACAAGGCAGCAGCCAACACAATTTTTAACTTCATAAAAGCTCAACTGTAGATCTGTAGCCTTTACTCAAGCAGTTTTCTTACTACAAAGTTTTAACTAAAGGATAGGCTGAACACTAACAGGTTACAAAGCCATGGCACTCAATTACTGAATGTTGTCAAATGAGAAAACCTCAGCGTATAAAAAGTTTCTTTTCTTCTCTAATGATTTGTTGATCAAATGCCTCACCCTCATTTGCCTAAGCACCTAAGGTTTTAGTTACTTGCTCAAATGAGTAGATGGATTAGATGAACACAGTTGTGATGTGGAACATATTGCATGTCCTAGCAGAATTAGGTTAGAAACATTTTCAAGCTTTGCAGATAATTCAGGCGATTTCAGTTTACAGTTTAACAGTTTAGATTAGAAATAACCTGACATAGTCTTTTGCATTTTTCAATTAGAACTACTGGCATCCACAAGATACGAGCTAAAAGCTTCACAGCCAGCAAAAGGGGAAGAGGAGAAGGAGAAGCCAAGAGCTATGTAGCAGCAACAGGAGGGAGCCAGGATTCCCAGTGTTCTTAAACTGCTACTTTCACCTCTCTTTAAGCAAAAACTCAAAGCGGTATAGAAGATAATGCACATTTACATGCCTTCAGACATTTTGGAATAATACATGAGTACCAGTTGACTATTCATATTTAATGACAACACAATATAAAGGCTGTCAACTGACTTGTTTTCCTAATAGTTCAGAATTACTTTATGATCCCATATCAAAAGATTTAAAGATACTGTTGTTTCTCCAGTAATCCTTGATATAAATGGAGGTTTGAGTGGCCTTTAGCAGCAAAGTGAATATTTTCTAAATCCAGAATATCACAGCTTTTCAAGTTTCCCTTTTAAAATAAACTCCCACCTGTATGCCCAGTTCACCCTTAACATTCATGTTACTATGGCAAAATTGCAGTTTGAAATTGCTTTCACATAACTATGTTTAATACTAAAAAAAAAAAGAAAACTTCTCCTATAAACCAAGCAAATACATGAAAAGACAGTTAAACTTGCATGGCATTCCATGCTGCATATCATGTATTTTTGGCAAATGCAACCTTGTATAATAAAGCTTCCTTTAAAAAGTCACATAATTACTATAGTTCAAGCAGAAAACTTGATTCTGTACCCAAACAATTGCCACAGTAAAAAAAGAGTAAGAGCTTATTTACCAATTCTTCAGTTCAGTGACACAAAGTCGAATGATGAGGAACCTGTCCATCACTCAGCAGCTGCTCTTTACAAGTTGTATACCCAGCCAAATGTTTTCTTCCCCTCTCCAAACTGCCACCCACAAAGGCACATCCCCACGATAGTGTCTGCAGTGTTCAAACCATCCGCCCTCCAGCTTTCTCTCTCAGCTAATTCCCGCCATCATCTAGTTCATGCAGCACACAACTACAGGTACAAACTTGCACCCAAAAAAATTGCATCAGCTCACACTGCAAAGCACCTTCAGAAGCTCAACCTTCTATTGCAATGGCATCCGTCCATACTCTCATCACCTGTTCTCTGACCTCCATTTTCCCTGCTTCCCACTTCAGCTACAGGGAGTTTCAAGCACAATGAATGTAAGAAAAATACCCAACCAAAAGGACTGGCTTCATTTGAAAAGGGTCAGAAAGCAGTTCATCAGATCACACCAAGACTGGCTGCCCTGGCAGAAAGAAACTAATTTGCCTTTTCAGTATGTGGCATGCGTTGCTCCACATTTTTCATCTTCAGCTGTTGGAATATGTCCAAACTCAAGCACAGAAAAACCCATCCAGGATAAACTACTAACAGAGCACTGCCCTAAAGCAGCCACAGTCACTGAGCTAAAGAGAACTGATAATTATTCAGTGCCCAATACCTGTTCAGATGTTTGGCATTCTGTTCAAGGGTTTGAATGCTCTCAGCAATCAAGCTACAAAAACAACTTCACACTCAGTTTTATATGCCTTTGCTGTAATTGCTCATACACATTTAATGAATTCAACAGTGCAATACATTTGTGTTTGCTTCACAAGTAAACACAAGATAATTGTTTAGGTTTAGATCTTGGTTGTTGTCTTTTTAAAAAGACTTACACCTTTTGTTAATCAATTAAAGAGAAAATTAAGATTACTGCAATCAGCTGCCACATAGATTTAGCAATCTCTATCACATATTAGCATTCACAGAATGCAGCTATGCCAAAGTCATCAATACGCCCATTTGTACTTTCTTTTGTTCATGTTGTCATTCACTCACCTTTGGCATTAACAGAAAGCATACTTCCTGATAAGACAGATACTATAGTCGAGGTTTCAAAGTTCTGCTTCCTTCACTAAGGTCCTGCCATTTTAATGCAGACATCTGTTCCCAACAAGCTCAGGAATGAAGTTTTACTAAAAAGCTAAATCAAAACACAAAACAACCAAAACAAAACACACCCAGCCAAAACTTCAAGCTTAAGTTTGTTACTATCTACCAGCACCTCATTTTTCAAGTCAATTGGAAATACTTTTATAGAATGGTGAGCATGCACATCCAGGCAGGGGCTTGGAGACTCCTAGATCTCTGTACTTACCCTGAGAACTAGCTGGCGACATGCCAAGGTGGAAGAAACGTACTTCTGAAAAGTGGCTTCCCCACTCAGAAAACGGGAGCACTCAAACCTCCCTAAAGCAGGTGCTCCTAACATTATGTGGAAATTCTGGATGCATCTATGAGTTCAAAGTTGCTGCTTCACTGATCTGATAAGGCTTTTAATAACTCCCAAGCTGGTCTTAAGGGTTTATTTGTTACTTCTTGACTGCTATTAGCAAAAGGCCTAGGTATTTCTAAACTATTCACAATGTATGTTCAGCTTAGACCAAGTGTTTCACATCCAAGCTGCAGTAATATGTTTCAAAGTTTTAAATATGCCATACATGCTAGATAATATTTACCTACTGAGTCAAGTGTCTAATTTACATTGAATATCAAAACTGCAAATCCAGAGAGCACTAAATTATAGAGGAGCTACATAATTAAATAAGAGGGTAGCCCATGGATACAGGTTGCTCCTTACCCATAGTTCATGAAGCTTGTTAGATTGCTTTGTAAACAGGCTATACCATGAAGACTTTTTGGCCATTACTGATAGTTCTTACATCAGAGTATCAATTATAAACAAGGGAAGAAAGTCAAACTGGCAAGTGACCACAGCAAGTGCCACAAGTTTCTATATTCTGAAGAATGTTCAGGAGTGAACCACGTACCTGAAAGCCATACAAGGAGGTCTAAACAGACTGTGGCTATTACTAGCAGGTGCTGGGCGGGGAGCATTCAGGGTTTCTTTCATCACAGATAGAGCCTTAATGGATATACAGCATTCCAGAGTGGCAGGGGAAACTAAGGCTTCAAAATTTACAAACAGGGGTCACTTACACTATGTATGCCACCCAGGTAAGGACAGAGTATGAATCAGATATGTCACAACTGTTTCCTGGAACAGGCTTACCGTGCTCATGCCATACACCAACCTCACTGCAAAACTAGCATTTACACTTCAAGGGGATGATGCACTCAGTATTTCCCAATATCCACAGAGCTATACTAGGCCTGGTGTTTACCTGCCTACAAGTTACAGGCTGTTCCTCACTGATCTGCACCTCAATCTCCCCACTGGAAACTGAAGCCTGGCCTCAGGAGAGTTAGTTCAGAAGTTTAAGCTCGACCTTTGCCCAACATACTAGCAGCACAAAAGATCCTCCCATAGCACCACAGATAAAACTTCAGAGGGTCACCCGTACACACTTCATCTATTGTCTTTTCTTCAACATAACCAGCCTCAGATCAGTCACCATCAGTATTCTTGTTACTGGAAACACCTGCTTTGCCATTCATATCCTTACTATCATCAGTAAAACCAACTGCGAAAAATTTAAAAAGAAAGCATTTATGTGGGGACAAGGAACAGGAAGGGCCTTAGTACAAGCACAGCCCGATTAACTGACAGGGCAAACCCAGCCTCCATATCAACAGGAACTACAGCCATAAGCCCACCTCTCCCAGAGTACAGGCAAATCTCAACTAAAATTACATATCACAAAGACCAGTACTACAATGTGTGCGGTAGAAAAACATTCAGCTGTCTTACTGAAGTGATTTGCCATAACTTGTCATTTTATGGTTCTTTTATACCATTCCTGAATTTGGGGAGGGGTGCTGAAAGCTCAAGATTCTAATTACCCAATCACTTACAAGCTGTTGATAGTAACATATTGCAGTCACTGAACATGACCACCTCCTGTCCCATGCCTTCTCTCCAGGGGACTGGCAGTCAATCTTTCACTAACAGTGAAAACAAGAAATAGAAGAGACTATCCAAACACCTCTCTCTACTCATAGTGAGAAGTGGAGTCAAACAGAAGCAGCAAAGCTCTCTACCACTTAATAACTGGTTGTTCAAGGAGTACGAAGGAATTTAAAGACAGGGTAGGCCCAGAAGGATGCCTAACTGTTCAGAACAGTTCAAAAACCTAGGATCCCTCTCACTACAGTAACACCAGAACGAAAACTAGGACTAAATTCTTGATTAAATTCTTTCAAGACCATTCAGTAAACAGTAACTCTTTCCATCTGCTGAGGCAGAAATCCTCAACACACACAGCCAGGCTAGCATCTACAATTCAACTCAAGTGAACCTCCTTCCAGCATCCACAACAAAAAGGCCCGTTGGTATGAAATAATAACATGTCTGTTGAGTTTCTCCATGATGCGATGCAGTAACTCAGCTATACCAAACACAGAGGAACTGGTAGAACTTGAAATCTCTTCTCCCCTGGTAAAGACCTTGCACAATATAGCTGGCATTCATTTATGATACCAGACAATAAGGTGATCACCATCACAGCAGCCACCACACCGCAGCCCACAAGTAAGATTTCAGTCTGTTTTGTTTTAGAAACACTATCTTGGCAAAATCATTGACTCATCAGCTATTCCATCTCAAGGGTCAAGACACATGCCAAATTATTGTAGTTTAACAAACACATAGGACAGTGAGTGTAAAAAGCACTGCTTATAATTCACAAGCTGTTTCAGACAGGCCCTTCCCCCAAATCCTGTACATGCTAGACAATCAGCTAGAAGCAAATCCTTCATTTCCACCAATAATATTCCCCTGACCAGTCCTGAATAGCCTTGATAGCAAATTAGCATTTCTATGGGCTGAGACCAATTTAGCCAATCTGCCTGTGTCCTTGCAGATTTTCTTTAATTTGAAAGTTGCTTTTCATTCTGTTGATTAATTAAAAAGAGCCTCAATTTTTCAAATAATTATCTCTTTTGGGGAAGGTAGAGTGAGAAGTACCTTCATTAAGGGGAGAAGTTCATTGAAAAGGAGAGTTTAAGGAACATGCATGTATTTCATACACATAAATATACTCCACAATGGCAAAAGCGTTATCAGTTCTGATAAAAAATGCAAGATGAATATGTACATTGATGTTAAAAAAAAAAATAAGTGTTTAACATTCTCAGATACACTGATACAGGTTATCATCAGGTCCCAGCCCATTCTGACTTGAGCATACACAGCCGAGAACCATGGTTTTGAGATTAAGCTTCCATTAACTACCTTATCCTCATACTTTTTTTTACTTAAACTAAAGGCAAGTGCAGAAGATGCAGCATTCACAACACGTTGACACAGACTTCAATAGGTTTGTAATGGAGGGCAAAAGTAGCCTACAAAAACACTTTTTTTTTTTTTCCAACAGTAAAAAAAGTGGGGGAAAAAAATCAGTTTAGGAATCCCGTTTTAATCCAGGCTGCCAACATTATAGCAAGAAATGAATCTATCTATCTACCCAATAGGAGTGCAATTTACAAAGCAATGCTGACTCTGACAGATGGAGCCTGGGAAGATATGTGCCAGCTGCTCTGTTAGCAGCATTTTCTGCCCAATACAGCAGTGTTCATCTTGGCTCTGACCTAAACCACTCCCCTTATTAAAAAACAATATATATATATAAATATATATAAACCAGTATTTTTGAAAACACAATTTTCAGTTCTCCTGCCAAATCCAGTAGAGGAGGTATCAGAGTAAATATATATGTTGGCACAATACATTGTTAATGTCAGTTGTTATAGTCTGTATATACAATCAAAATAGCATGCCACACTGTACTGAAATGACAGAAGCAGGCATGTCCATGTGTCATTTTCACAGAACCCTTGTACACAATTAGTAAGACTTCAAGACCGCATATGCAGCAAGCTTAAGAAATCTGGTCTAAGTATTACTTTCTGTAGTTTACATTATTTAGACAACACAAGCTCCAGGACAGAAACCACATCTTCCATTTCTGTAAAGCACTGCACAGTATTAGCACGTACAGTTGCTTCAAAATTACACTTTTAACATCCTTGCAGTGCCTATGATTTGCCTTACAACATCAAGCACACAAGTTTCTTCACAGCTGACATAAAGCATGCTCTGACATCAGAGACATCAGCCAGAGCTCCAAATACAGACTAATGCCACCCCTGGACTGTCAGCCAGGAAAAGAAGCCCTTGGCACTTCCATAGCAGTCTTCCTTCTTCCAACTAAGAAAGCTACCCTAGGCTTTGGCGTGTATGATTATTTCAGCACACTAGACAGCAGATAATAGGGAATTAGAGAGCTTACATTCCATTTCTTTCCTTATATGCTGCCTCTCAAATATTGATCTTTTGTTTTCTGTTTGTAATGGGGCTTGAAATTAAAATGGCTTTCTGTTTACTTTAAGTGCCAGCACCCACCAAACAAGTTTTAACTCATTTAACAAGGATATACTCATTGATAAGCCAGAGACTTTTTTTTAAAAAAAAAAAAAAACACACTCTTTTTTTGGTGGGAATAAAAAGGAGACACTTTAGCATTTTTTAGTTACCTTAATATCCTCCTTGTAATACAGTGGCAGCAACACAGAACCTAACTGGAGTGAGAAACCAGAATTGGGTAGATTTTCATACCATGCAAGCCTTTGAAGCAAAATAGCTCACAGTAACCTGTTTCGGGCAAAGCTCTTCAGCTCAAGCTGTGCCTAAGTCCCTTTTCATAATACTGGTAACAATGGTTCCTCCTACAGATTTTATTTACCTTTTCAGTTTACTCTCAAGGACTGGTGAGTGCTTACACAATCAGAAGGTTTTTTTATCTCTTTTTTGAGAAATCAAACTGAAGGAATAAGCCCAGAATAATACAATAAATCTGTATCTGAAGACAAGCAACATGCTAAAATTCTATGACCTTTAACAGGTGAACTTCCAAGGCTACCTTTATTTCTAGATCCTCACTCTGTAGTCCTCCCTACCCTCTAGGCAGGCCTGGAATCATACCAGAGCACGTTGAGCAACATTTAGAATAAAAGATCAAACTCCAGTATCACCTCAGCATGCACAGATTATGTCAACAGTGCTCTGAACCCATACAATAGGGTAACCTCAACTGCTGTTTGAAATACAGCTAAACACTGAATGTCAATATCTGCAAAAGGGTCAGTCCAAAAGCAAGCAGGCTCAAAGCTACACTCAGTGTCACAACAGGTTTCTCCACATGGAGATGTCAGAGATGTTGCTGGACAACAAAGCAGGGAGGGAAGCAGGGAAGAGAGCATGGAAAGTCATTACTAGCAGGCCTGTCCAGCTCCAGGAAGAATCTCAAGGCACTAAAATGTAGAGCCAAGAGCTACACAGGCCTTTGACATCCAGCAAATGTCTGGACTGCAAGTGTTCCTAATTCAGAAACACTTCTCGTATTTAAGAATGTCACTTTCAACACACAGCCACTGCCCAGATTTTACAGATCAGGGAATTCCCAAACATCACAGTATTTTTAAAACAAGAAACGTCCATTACAGGGTCAAACTGTCTTCTTCTCATGCTTTGTAGCACTACACTTCTATTTAGTGTCTTGAAGATCGATATACTTGCTCCAGCAAGAAGCCATCCAAGGGCTTGCACAAATCTCACAACACTAGCGCAACATGCTTAGACTAGAAACCAGTGGAGCTCTACAGTTTTGTAGTAGCTTGCTTCCCAGCACAAGGCATACTCTCACATAACGCACAGGCTATATACAGTGATCTCATGGTCATAACGTAATGGACTGCAGTTCAAGGACTGATGGTTTTTATAAGAACTTGCATGTAAGTGGAGAAAATCAACCTAGTTTCTGTTTCTATCTGATTGCATAAACAGCTGCTAATATTGCTTAGACTTTTACACGCTCCCAGATCTGACTGTACAATTTTTATCTGATAGTGGTTTAAGTACACTACCATCCAGTTTCTTTTTGAAGAATTACTTATTATGTTAAAATTTGAGCCTATGGTTAGCAAGAGCATTCCAAAACCTTACATGCATAAATGTATTTGAGTACTGTATTATTTCCATCACAGCAAGTAGGAATTTAGCTCCTCAAACACACACACACACCCCAGAACAAAACAGATGGCTCAGGAGAATGGAGGAGGAACGGCAAGAGTCAATAACATACCATTTTTTCTTTCCCAAAAAAACACAAACAGGAGAGTAGGTAACAAAAAAAAACCAAATATGGTAATCCCCACATCCAGCAACAGACAAAGCTTAACTTACAGAAACAAACAGAAGACAGAAGCAAGCTCTTCAATAGAAAACACAGCATCAAATTAAGGAGTGAGAGGGTTGTTTTGGGGGGTTTTTTGGTGTTTTGTTGTTGGTTTTTTTTTAAAAAGAACAAGTCCTTGGAGAGACAATTGCTGTGGCATTAGCACAGCAGTAGTTCAAGTGAGTAACTTTTCCTAGAAATACAGCTGCAATGCCTGCAGCAGACAATTACAGCAAAGTTTTCTAATCCATGTTGAAGTTCCACTGGTGTTTTTATGCTGCTCCTTCACGTGATTTTGAAGACTGCTTCCCCTTCATATACAACGTTGTAGAGAAGGGCAGCTTTAGGCAGATGCAGAAGGTCCAAAGTCATACAGATGACAGCAGTGCTTGCACTTTCATGCAATCAGATGCATGAGAATAGTCACATCACTCCCCGTCTCCCCTTCTGGTAGTAAAAGCACCCCTCAACTATTCTATTTCAGCACTTGTAGTAGGGCTACCAGGAAACCTTGCTACTGTCTCACCTGTAATCTGCTTGACCAATGCTTGGCCTTTTTACAGCCACAGAGAGCTGTATTCAGAGAAACAGTCCTGTTCAACAGCTACAGAAATTTTTTTTCCTAGCCACAAAAGAATTTTCTTATCATGAATCGCCACATTTTTGCACCCATTATACTTCATGATCATGCATTTCTCTTAACTTTTGGAGTGGTTAGTTTGCATTTAGTCATTTTCTGAGAAGACAAGCAGCTTAAATGAGTATCTTTTGCTCATTACTTATGTTCTCTATTTGCATAACTCCTTCACAACTGCTCCATTAAACACCTCTTCCCCTCCAAGGCCAATTTTAAAAGCCTCCTGCTTTATGAGACTGACAAGCATGACTCATAGTATTCCCCACATTCATTCCCCCAGGCCTCGTAGGATGTTATACAGCCAGTAAGTACCTGCTTCAGTTCCTACTCCCCCACTCCCAGTGCTGCTGCAGTAGCCCCTTAGAGAAACCTGGGAAAAAAAGTAAAGCTACCTCTCTAGCTGTCTGCTGTAGGTAGGAAGCAAATAGTGACAGTATTTGCTTTCAACTTTGTCCTTCTACCACATCACAGTCAGCAAGAAAGACTGGCTGAAGAGAGGCACACAGTGAAGGAGAGTTACACACTCTCCCCTGTTCCTCCAGCACTTTTACTCCTACCAGAAACTTGGTGTTGCTCAAAACCCTCAACTTGCTTTTGAATCACCCTTCAAACTATTCCCATTTTCTGTCAGCAAGGTAGAAGGTTATTCATCCTTGATTATTTTTCATCAACTCTTAAGACCTTTCCATGCCCAAGGAACATGCTGAAATCCTCCATGCCTGCCACATTCAGGACCAAAACCAGCAACTTTTCTCCTCTCAGTAGAGGAGCAACAGCCCACAGGTAGTCCCTGCATACTTCGCTTCTGTCCCCAGTAAATGAGCCTCTCTCAAAATTACAACAGATACCTCCCTCAGTCTCTAAACAGTCAGCAGAGTACTGACAGAAGCTGATTTTACAGTTCTTATTCATGGACAGTAGGTTTCTAAAGAGGGAGCATGTGCTAGAAAGCTTTCCATTGTCTGTTACCCTCCTCCATTGTCTTAAAGGACAGACTGCTGAAGAGGAACAAAATGCACATCTAGAAAGGACAGTCACTACTCAAGTGATACTACACCTCTTAGAAAGTAAGCAGCATTGTATGAGCCCAAGCTTCAATTACACCTATGGCAACAACAATTTTCCCTAACATTCAGAGCTAAAGACACTTTAGAAATTAGATACAAAATCTGTTGCCATTTAAGACAACATTCACTTGCAATGCTTCCAGGCAAATCTCAGGACTACTGCAGCAACTATGTCATTTCAGTGCTGGGAGAACATACGGTATGCTGCAGCAGGAAACACATCCACGGTATCTGAAGAGAGCGCTTGTACAGCCAAGCACTTCCAAACCAGACACACATTTTATCTAACACAGCTAAAGCCAGGAGTTTGCATCACAGCTTCTCCCAGACATTTAGCAATCCTGCACGCCAGCCAGCAAATCAAAAGCTGAACAATCCCTAGCCAGGTCTCCAAGGATCTTGCCAACATAGAGCACCTTGATACATCATCTCTCTGTTAGTCTGATACTCTCTGGACCTGGACTAAAGCACCATCCAAGCCACCTGCCACAAGGCCTCACAGCGGGAACCCTGGAGGCTAGAATTGTATTTTTAAAAAAAAACCTTCAGGATTAGGTCCAGCTCTGTTTTGTGGATACATATCTACTGATGCATGTTAACAGAATACTGTTCCCCAAAACATCCACCTTTCCCTCACTGTTAAGAGATTTAAGGCCCTCCAAGGAGAGAAGTTTTATTAAGCCCTTTCCACTCCTTGGCCTCAGAGTAACAAAAGGACCAGCTTCCTGAACAAGACAAATTTCTTATAAAGGAAGGGCCTGGTCACATATATTTGAGAGGCCTCCTAACAGCTTTACTAGCAGACAGAATCATGTCAGTCCCATTGCACACAACATCTCCCCAGCTGTGTTCTTTCTGCTGTATTCTGCTCAGAATGGCTTCCTCAGGTGGTTACAGACCATTTCATGGGCAAGGCTTTAGTCTCAACTCTCAGCCAATAAAGAGAATTTAAAAAGGAAGTGCATATAAACATCTTCAGTAGCTACAGGTTTCCAATTATTCAAGCCCATGCTAGTAGAAGCTGTTTATCTGAAAGACATCATGAAAAACAGCTGCATAATTTAAGCTCCAAGGCAGTAAAATATGCAGATAAATAATAGAAAGACATTAATTAAAATAAATAGGCAAGGGAAAAGAGGTTTTCAGATGAGATCTGAAATGAGACCCAAAGTCAACGAGGTAGAGAGCAAGCACGTGAGTCTGTTTCAGAGCCAGAAGCTCTGATGAGAGCACTTGAGTCAATGGCACCAAGAGAAAGTCTACAGTGTTTGGCAATAGAAGACAGACAACAGGTCTAGGAAATTGCCTGTAGCAAGCACATAGAATACTTAACAGTGAGAGAGAAATCAGCAAATTGGTATTAACACCACAGGCTAGGAGAAGCACCTGAAGAGAGAGAAATGTTGTCATTAGTAACATTAGTGACATAATAGTGACTAACATCATTAGGTGTACGAATGTGAAAAGACAAGCCATGGCATGGCATTCTAGACATTATGGCAGCAGTCTGATGCAGCTGCCTGGACACTTTGTTCTTCTCTTGTCTATTTGTTTTCCACAGACATTTTCTTATCTCAGGCTTCAGAAAACAGAATTTTTGCACAGAGACCACAGTTCAAGTAATAATTTGTAGCACACCTGCTACAATAAAGTCAAATAAGATGCTCAACCGACAACAATTGCCACAGGACAAATACTGGTTGATGTATTTGCTGACCCTAAAATACAACAAGGAGATCAGAGGATGAAAGCGAAGATATGCATCTGGTGAAAGATTAGCTGGGGAAAAAAAAAGCCAACAAAAAAAACCCCACGCTTGCCTAATAAAGTATAGCTTAGAAAAAACACTGGCGTGAAAATAGCCAGAAGAGTCTACACTTCAATTCTTTTCCAAGGACATCAAAGAAATGTTATGCTTGAAATAGTAAACAAGCAAATTCTTTTTCTTGGAACTATTTATAACCTTAAGACCACTTGCTAAGAACATTATGCTTAACTCTAAGGATGTCAAACCAGCATTTCTTTTAGTAAGCCGCCTCTGCCAGAGTTCTGAAAGGCCTCCTTGCTTTCATAACTGAAGTAGGAACAGTACCACATCTTATTCCTAATTGTCTTGGAGTTTACAATAAAATTAGGAAAGCGATGCAGAGTCTCTTCCACATAAGTTCTTTAAATGTTCATCACTACAGTATCAGGGCCTACTCACACACGGAGCAGCGTACTTGCTCTTTAACTTCTGCTGTAGAAAGAGTACACAGAACTTATTATTTGGGCTCTTTGGAGAGGGAGGGAGGGAGGAAGGAAGAGGGAGGGATGACACTATCCCAAATGTATCTGCTATCTTAACGTAAGAAACACAAGGCACATAACAAAGCTGTATCTCACTGCAGAAGATACAACCTCTACTGTTTTTTTAGAATATTGTATGATGGCAGAAAACTGAGTATGACACACATCACGCGGCTATTATGAAGAGACTTTATTACAAGAGGCCCAAACCAAGAGAAGTTTTGATATTCAGAGGCTTTTTCAGTTTGCCAAACCCAGCAGTTACTAACTAGACATATTTGATCTGGAATCTATTTTTAATAACATTCTTGTCGCAAAGTCACCTTGTAAATAGTCAATCTTTTTTACGGTAAAACTAATTTGTTTTGTGAGCTTAGCCAGCAGGTTGCCCACCAATTTTATCTCATGTTAATACAGACTGTTGAATCTTACAAGTTATCTGAAAATGCTGCACTCATATTTTGCTCCAAGCTGAAATTCTCACGCAGGGTTCCACATCCCTCCTTTTCTTCTAAAATATCATCATCATAGTAACAAATCTACCCTCTGCAAAGCACGCATGGCTCCTGTTAACAGCATTAAGGGCTTGCATATGTAATGAGTAACACGATTTGCATAGTCTCAAGCAAAGGTGGCATCTACACTCCTACTAATTAACCCAAGGAAAAAAAAACACATTTCCTCTAATAACAAGGAGGCGTTTACAGTTCTTCATATGCTGTACAATAAATGGATTCTTCAAAGAACCCACCTGTTAGAAGTGCTGTGTCTTTTATTTCACTAGCTAGCCTGAAGCTGATGAAACACCTGACTGAGCCTCTCCAGCAGTCAGATGGGCATGCTGACAGGCTGGAGGTGAAGGAGGAAACACACCTGCAGATAACCATGTTGCACACAGAACTCTGTTCAGAAGCATATCATACCTATTCTCCACAACATCCCTGGTCTTAGCCCCCCAAGGGCACTGTGCAAGTTTTGAGCTGCAAAGGGTTATTTCTATAACCCACAGGAAACATCAAGTGTCTGCCTGTGGCAGCCGCTTCACCAGCAAGGTCAGGAAAAGGGAGGAACCACTTGAGGCACGGTATCTACTATTACAAATTCAGCAGTTACTTCCCTTAAGCGTGGAGGGAAGGGAGGCTCCCTGTGACCAAGTCACCTGCCTCTGTGACCAGTGCTCAGATTTGGGGTGGGGGTGGAAAGAACAGCATCAGAGGAACACTACTCTGGTTAATACAAATACTAAAGGCAGCAAGAACACTCGGGTCATCACAAGCAAGCCTGGACACAGTAAGTGTGGGCCCACAAGCCATTTCCTGCCAGGTAACAACAAATAAAAACCACACCACACTCCTTTCAACTCCAAGTTACTAATTAAGGACTGAACACTGGCAGAGAGAGCAAGATACACTCTCATCCCTCAAGGATGCCTTGCTACACCAGAACTGACACTTCATCCACACAGCTGCCGCCCCGCTGTTCTGCAGATAAGTAAGATTTCACTCACCAGAACTGTCAAACACAGACTGCTTTCACTAACGAGAAAGACAGCGATATCTTCTAGTACCTCTGCCAAGACAGACACCCCCACCAACATGCAGACAGACAGTACCAAAAGCATTATGTAACTCCAGAAGCTTGCAAAACCAAAAATTAGAATCTCGGGGTTCTTATGAGAGGAGATATGTAAAATCCTTAAAAAGTAATTGCTGCTAACGAGTCCAATGATGTTTTCAGGTGCATCTTTTCCCAAGGGATTCACTGCACTGTCTCTGTGGACACTGTCTTCACATCTCTGCAGATACACACTTCTTGCTGTGTTGTGGTAACGAGGCAACTTGGAAAGGCGGGGGATGGGGATGGTGGTGTGGAACCCTTGTGTACAGCACTGGAAGTCCAAACAATCAGGTTCTGTTCCCAAATCTGACAGCACGTCCCTATATGACCTTGCACAAGTCAGTTATAAATTCTATGCCTCCATTTATCCTTCTGTAAAATGAAGACAATTCAAAATACTCAACAAAAATACTGGGAGGTTGCATCAGGTTTTTTCTTTCACAGTTAGGGGTTGTTATTGCTAAACTTAGATCAGAAGCATAGATATTAACAGGAACTTTGCCCTCAGAGGTACAATGCTTCGTACTTGTACACGGCCTGCTCCTGTCTTCTTAAGTTCATTACAATGCGATCCACTTTATAAGCCCTCCTCAAGGCCTATCTATTTCCTCTTTACCATAAGAGCTACTTACTGCACCAAGCTCCCAGAGATCCAGAGGGAGGTAAGCATTAGACAGTTGCCCCTCTTAGTCACGTCTTCTTCCTTCCATCCAACAATTCCACAGGGCTGGGGCCAGCAAGCAGAGCACAGAGAGCAAGGATCACACTTAACATACACTGACAACAGACAACCTGCCAGCTTCTTCCTTCCAGCATATGTGGAAAGAGAAGGGAGCGGACAGCACCTCCCTTGTGGAAGAAGCAGTATGCACCTAGAAAAGCTTATCCCAATCCACTTCACTCTCCCGATTAAGGTAGCACAGTGCCAACACAATCATCTGCTGAAATACTAATGAAAAATGGAATGGGAAGAGCAGCTGACATCTTGCTGGCTTCTTAAACCAAACGTACCAAAATTAATGGAAACATTTCAGATTTTGGAAAAGCTGGTCTTGTATCATCTACCTCCTTTGGACACAAAACACACAAACACCACTCTTGGATCTGTTTGCTGTGTACATAGGTTAATCGCTGATTCAGTGAAGTTGCACTATTGTCTTACTGCTGATTATGAGTTAAACATACAGCTGTATTTTCCAAAACACATACAACACACCAGCACAGAAGAGCTACAAGCCCAACCCACCAACCTGTACCCAAATTATTATTTTTTTAAAACACGTGCCCACAGAAAAGCCAGTGCCTTTTATACTGATGGCAACTGTTTGTTTAAACTACCTTAAAAAAAGAACAGTGTTTAAAAGTATAAGCTAACATCTTTAAAGGATATGATTTAAGCCTACAAACCACAGTGGCTATTAAAACCGTATTTTATCTTTTTGCTCTGAAACTCTCCAATTTTGAATTATATTTTGGTGTTACAGAACATGAAGTAGCTTAATTTGCTTTTCTTACAAAATGTTCCAAATTTAGCAATGAAACCAGGAAAAAAAAAGAAAGAAAAAAACCACTGTATTTACTCTCAATACAAACTAATTAACCTATGAACATAAAAGCATGCAAGTTCTCACAGCTTATAAAAGATTTTTATTAGTGACAATTTAAGAAGTTTATCCTTTTAAAGCAGGCCATTTCCTGAATTAGACACCCTGAGTGCACTTCTTTGTACTGAACTAAACTAAGCCACTCTCCATACACCAGGCAATGAAGTTGAGTGTCAGATCTGTTACCAGCATTTATGGAAAATAACACAACATGAAAAATGTTATTTCCTTTCCAAAATGTGCAATCTACTGTATAGTAAGTGCGGAACATCCAACCTATAAAACAGAAGAGATTCCTATACACATACTAGAAGACAACATAAGGATTTGTGAAACTTCTTGCATGCAACCACACACATTGATTGCTCTACCAACTTTAAAAGATACTTCAAATTTTTTTTGCAACAGCAGTCAAATATGTCCCTGCTTTTGTCTGTTTTACCCAGAACTTGTAAACCCACCATTTAGTTCCCACATACCAGTTGGAAGCTACAGAAGGAAATAGCACGGTAACAAAAAACCACGTATTTAGGCAACACAGAACTTACTTCCTTAAAAGGTCTTTCACTTAATTTATTTTCTAAAGCTGCTAAATCTATCCACTAGTGACTATCACGATCAGAATTTACAAAAGTAGTACATATTCTAAGCTGTTCATTTAGAGGTTCTCCCAGTCATACTAAAATTATATTTGAGTTTAAAAAAATATTACAAGTGGATCTTACCGAGCAGTCTAGAAGCAAAGGGACTGATGAAAACTACGTATATGCCTATGCATAAACAAGACTATAAGAAACAACTGATTTAGCAGGAGAGAGTTGTAAGCAGTGTTTTACAGCACAGAGAGGCGTCTCTGTGCTACACCAGCCAACTGAAGTTGCTCAAAAGGAAGTCATCAGCACAGTAACACTGAAGACACTGGTTTCCTGCATCATTCTAACACTTCATAGGCTAGTTATTGTAAGTAACTTCATTAAAAACTGAAAGTAATTCAGTTCGGCCAAGAAACTGACTGTAAAATCTCTCTGGAAGTTAGTATTTTCAGCTGAAGAATCACAATTAGAACTGTAAGTACTTTAACTCCATATGTTATTTCTGCATTAGTACTGATAAAGTTCATGCTATTCAGGATACTGATTAAATTCCTCACTAGCATCTTCAGCTTTATGCTATAGATTTTCAGATAGCTCTTCACGGTTACATACACACTGAAAGGGGCTAAGTTTCAGACTTATTTGCAGGCAAAAGAATTTGGGGAAGGCATTAGGTACTGGAACTTACAGTTACATGGCACCTATGAAGAAGTTTTGTTTATTTCCGTTATCAGATAGTTTCACCACTCCCTCCCTTGCTTAATCTCACTGCACTTATAATAAAGGTATGCCAATTCACAAGCAAATGTCTCCATCACAAGAGAACAGTCATATCAGTATTCTCAAGCATGATAGGAAAAAATATTTAGAAAAATATATATAAATTACATTTTCCTTGATATCAAGAAAACTCATTTCAGGAGACAAAAACATGCTTCCAGTTAAAGATCCAAGGTTCAAAACCTGCTCTTACTGTTCAGAGTTTAAGTCTCTGATTTAAAAGAAAATAGGAATTTTCTACCTGTTTGTCACTGAAGCTTCCAAACAGAAACGTAACAGATTTTAAATCATGTCACAGATTAAATATAGTAATGTACTTATAACGCCTTTTTCCTTCTAGTCAAAGCCAAAATCCCCACCAATAACATCACAACTTCCTTCAATTACTACTTCTACATTTGGTTTCCTTTTTTTCTGTCTCACTCTCTCCCCCATCCTCTCAAGACTGCCACCATACTGTACTTTCCTTTTAGCACTGCAGGTCTTCCTTAGAAACTTATTTGCTCTGCTTCTCCCCAGCTATTTTCCCTTCCTATCAGATAAACCTTCTAGATAATCAGAACACACATGGAGAGCAAACTGTGTTACTGCCTGGCATTCTGATTTATTCACAATTTGCCTTAGCAAGAAACTGCTTCCCACTTTTGTTAGAATAGTGGTTTTCAGCTTGACAGTCCCAAATGCTGTCATCTTTCCTAAATGCTTCAGTAAAAGGATGCTTACTGTCAACAGAACCACATTCACCATTAGGGACCCAGGTTCAACCCAGGTGAGTTTTTCTCCAATACCTTCGTGGTTTTTTTGTTTTTTTCTTTTTTGAGGAATCCCAAAAGACACTGAAGACACTCTCTTCAAAAAAATCAGTATGACTGAGATTTTACCAGAATTATTCCCATGTTAAGTGAAAGAGACAAAACAAGATTCATATGTTTTCAGATGCAAGAAAATAGAGATGTCCGAATACAGCAATATTAGGGGCAGGAAATTGCTTTCCTGTTTAAGTGAGCAGAGAATACAAAACATAAGGCTGAGAACATCAAGAGTTCTGAATAAAGTATCTGAGTGCTATTACAATTACTACAGATTGTTACTGTCAGCAGTCAGAATAATCAGATAAACTTGTACCACCTCAATGCCACAATGCAGATTAGGTGACAGCACACGGTTAAGTTTTCTAGCCTTTCACACAGAAAGAGAGAAAAATCTCCAAATGCGAAGCTATCTGAAGTCAGAGAAGCCAGACTGAATCTATCACCTTCTACGTGATATTACAATGCATAGCCATTTCTGAACTATGTTAATACTCACTTCATGGACAGGTTCTGTGTTCTGGCCTGCCTTTCTTATAAAATGCTCAATTACATCAAATAAAAAAAAAATTGTACTATGCGTTGGTTAAGCCTCTAGCTCTCCTTTCCTCCCTTCCCATCCCACAATATACACACTCCCAAATCTTAACCCAGTGCCCTGTGTCAGATCCCCTAATCCTGCAGTGGCCCCACCACTGGCACGGGAAGTATAATCTGTTCAGTAGTCCAACTGGAGAGCAGATGGCTTTGTATAAAGTGCTGATTAAAAAACCCACCTCCACCACACATTAAAAAAATATGTAATTTTATCAATTTATTTGCCATTTTCACTGAGTAAACATACAACAGGTGTACAAAACAAGCGAGATATGAATTTCTCAAAGCTACTGCGCAAGTCCTCATTATGAATTTTAGAATTCCAGCTTCCTTTCAAAAGGGGTAAACACAGCTGTACACAGATAAAACAGACCGTACCAATCCCACATCCAGCTGACCTTGATACCTGAGGTGAAAATGAGCTACCACATTTAATAAATAAATAAATAAATAAATAAAAACTGCCCCAAATGACTGGATGGGACCTAGCTCAAGTGTTGAGTTTTTTGGTTTGTTTGCTTGAAGAAAGAAAAGACAATTTTTAGGACTGAAGAAAACAACGTAACTGGAGATTCTCTGTGAATTTCTGACACAGGGGAAAAGTCAGGAACAGGAGACAGGTCAAAACTTGTGCCGCAATTACCATGCTCGTGGATTTGTCATATTTCCCATGAGTAAAACCAAATGAACCTCGCCTCTTAGAAACATTTATATCAGCAGCTTTCTTTGGGTGGAGCAAACAACTCTGAAGAGTAAATAGACATTAACTCATACTACCTCACATACCACACACAAAAAAAAAAATATTGACAATATGGCTTGCTAGAGCAGTTTTAATCCAAGTAGCTCATTTAGAAAAAAATATTTCACTTCATATTATTAAAGCTGTGTTTTCAAATTTGCTGCTCCATTACTAAAAACGGTAAGACAGCTTACCAACAACAACGGATGCCAGAGAATTTAGCAACCTCCATTAAATACTCATCACAGGTAGTCTAGTATTAGATTCAACAAGTTCACTTTACAAGCTGTCTAGTAAGTAAAGTCGAGTTCATTTGCTTTCCCATTTCAATTTTTTTGTTAAAAAAAAAAAAAGTTGAATTTGAGCATCTCTGGATGGCTCTGTATCCACATGAGTATAACCAAATACAGGGACTTAGGGAGTTATGTGCGGCAAATCCTGAAAAATTAATAATAGCAAGCTGTGCTTAAAAGTAGCTTCACAAAAATAGCCTTAAAGCAAGGCCAAGAAGCACTGGCATTCGGGGGGAGGGAGGGAGATCCACACCGGCCGGAGACACGGTACAGCCAAGGGAGCCTCCTCCAGCACCGGAGACCCGGCGTGAAACCGCGGCGGCAGGGTGCCTGCGAGCGGCACCGATTGCCATTTTGAAGCGCCACCCCACGCTCGCACACGGGCAGCCCCCACAGCCCGCGGGATGCGGGCCCCGGCGCGCCGCGCTCCCTGGGCCCCGCCGGGGCTCCCGCCGCGGCTCCCCCCCCACGCTGACCGAGCTCCGTGATGTCACTCGCGTGCGGGGCCCCTTCCGCCCCCCGCGCCGCTGCGGATGTCGCTGGTGGAGGGGCCGGCCGGCACCCGCGCCCCGCGCTC
>JAVJGJ010000047.1:68398884-68410668 GCA_035590215.1 Microhierax caerulescens | reverse complement strand
CAGCCCCGCCGCCCCTCACCTGGATGTAGTTGTTTTCGCAGTAGTCGGCCACTCGAGTGAGGTTCTGGTAGCTCTCGAGCAGAGCCCGCTTGCCAGAAGGGATTTCCTCCTCTAGCAACATCTGCAACTCTGCCATTTTCCACCCCTCCGCATCGCTTCCTCTTGCATTAAAGAGACAGCGGCAGCGCCGGGCTCGCAACCCGCCTGGTATTGTGGGATTCCTCCTCGCCTCGCTTTCGTGAGCTCTCGCTTTCCCCACCCATCCTTCCCCCTCCGAGGGGAGGGGAAGGGAAAAAAAAAAAAAAAGAAAAAAAAAAGAAAAAAAGCCACCCCCGCTTTGCAAAGCGAGTCGGGAGCTGTAGGCGATGCCGCGACGCCAGGGCGCATGCGCGGGGCGGGCGCTGCTGATGGCTGCGACCGGGAGGTGGCGGGGCCGGGCCGCCGCCCCGTCTGGCCCCTGCTCCCGGTCGGGGGCTGCCGGACGGGGGCTGCCGGACCGGCCTTCGCGGCGCCTGGAGACGTGGGGGAGACGTTTGTGTCCTTCCCCCATCCCCCTCAAGCAAAACTCCCAGCCCCAGCAGTGCTGCCCTGAGGTGGCACCTCTCCTCAGGAGAGGCCGAAAGCGGCTAGGAGGGAAGCACTGCCCTGGTTATAGCCTCCTGTATGGGTAAAAATCTGTACGATGACAATAAAATCGGTAAAACAATAGCAGCATCGTGAATAGGGGCTCCTAACCTCCCTTCCCAAGGCGGAGAGAGAAACACTGACCCTAAGTTGTGTCCATCTTTGTGAAAGCCTGCCTGGAAGTAATAATTGACATTTAGCATTTTTCTGGGTTTAGTTTCATAAGAAGACTTTAAATATTTGGCTGTGATAAATACATTATTCCTACCACTCTTTCCCCTCAGTTGTTTAATGATCCTTCAGGGCCTCTGGTAGTTGCAAAGGTATGGAAGATAAAGGTCAGGCAACTATTTAGTCCAATCTTTCCTGCATGTGTTTTGTTCTTTGTAAGCCAAATCCTGTTTCTGTGATCATACCAGAAGAAAAGCCAACAACAGCAGGTGGCTGCTATGCTGAGATGTCCAAGCCTGCCTTTGCAATGAGTAACGGGCCCAGAAGAAGCGCTCTCCAAAGCCTCTTACTCATGCTTTGGCTTCGTGTGCTGTGTCTACAGAGTAAGAAATGCAACTGCTATTAGTCTGCGTTTTAGTAGTTGTCCCAGAGAAACCCACACAGTGCTGAAAAGTCAGAGAGTTTCAGAAAAATATATTCTAAGATACACAGTAAGAAAGGCTGCCTCATCTCTGCGTAATCGTGTGGTATTTTGCATGTCCTCTGGAGTCTTCTATTTGCAGCGCTAAAAAACACTCTGCTCTGGTCAGGATCCTTTGGTATACCTGCTGATGTCTCTAAATCAAGGTGGAGAGAGGAAAAATAATTCTCCCCTTCCCTCTGAGGTCAGCAAAGTCCAGCATCTCAATCTAGAACTGTGGAAATGAGGGTGAATGGTAGGGAGCTGGGGGAGTACCGGTGGGCCTGGGAAGGTCTCTGCAGCTACTTGGGTGCTGCCTGGGACAGCAGGGAAGGGGCTGGTATATTCGCAGCACTTGCCGTGGGGTAGAAATGCATCCACATTGCTATCTTCTGATGGTTAATTCACTTGGCATCTTAGCAAAACTGTTTCCAAAGTGGCTTCAATAACTCTCTTTAGGACAGCATGTAATTTCCAATAAAACATTTTATTCTGGATTCCAAGTACCCTTTTAATGTAAAATAATTAAATTTGATCTGCAACAGTATTGAGATGTAGACAAGCTTTTAATGGGTCCCAGGGTATGACCAGAAACCATCTTGGGCACTGGCTTCTTTTTGTTTCCAGCTTTCATCATACAAAGACAAATTTGGTTTCTCTGATCACTCTGGCTGCAAGTTGCCAAACACCCATTGGCTTCAATGAGTCCCTGATTGTCTTCAGATCACAGACTGACCTCATGGAAGCTGGTAACATCCTCACGTAGCACAACTGTTGTCAGCTCTTCTTAAAATGTTGTTGCTGCCCCTGTACCAAGAGACAGTAGATGTGTGGGGCCTTGCACATCAACTATTTTCAGTTGATATGAGAAATGATATATGAGTTGATATGAGTTGATATGAGAAAAGTCAGCAGTGTGTCTTTTGTGAAATGTGTTGTGTTTCACTTCAGTGGGCAACCTAGTCCGATAGCAGAACAGCGGCTGAGCAGGGCAGTGCTGGCCCCAAGAAACGCACCCACCTCCAGCAGCAGAGCAGAGGCTTCAAGAGGGCTTACAGCCCCTTTCAAGGTTCAACAGATCTCGACCCAAAAGGCCTTGCACAAACCTAAAATCCTACCGCCGCTACGTCAAAATGTGCTCGCAAGAAAGACCTTGGAAGACGGTGTCAAAGAGCGCCACCTTGTGACAGCTGCATTGACACTTTTCTCCCGCCTTGCGGGCGCAGCCGGGCTTACCCCAGTGCCCGCTGGATAGACTTGTAGATACAGAACCACCCTAACTGGCTCCACGCTGAGCTAAGTCGATTCCAGCTAGACTTTTTAACTTTGTGCCATACAACCACGGCAGTAGTAAAAAAAATGTACTGGGAATTGTGGTGCAGACATGCTCAACTGATTGGATCAGCAGGCTTTATTAGCTCCTGCCCCACGTTAGCCCTCCTGTTTTCAGAATTACTCTCTGCAAGGTCACTTATGTGTCTATGCAGTGTGTTCCTCATGTCTGAGGTTTTTGGAGGGTTTATTGACTCAGGTGCAATAGACTCTAGGTGACTCCATGAGTGTACCTGGTGTATATGCCAAGTGATCCCAAAGCACCTGAAAACACAGAGACATTTGGGTAGCTATGCAAGTGCTAGCCAAATCTAGCAGAATGAGCCCTGAGCCAGAGCCAATAAACCTTAGACTTGAGCTGACATTTGCTGAAGACACTACTGTGCATCTGAACTACTTTCACTGGGCTGTTCTTTAGAAACTGTGGTGGTGGTATCATCATCATCATCATCACACTTTCCCATTGCTCCAGACAATAAACTGCTGATTAGAACAAAAGTTAACGGACTTACTCAAGACACTTTAAGTGTGCAAGGGAGCTGGGAATGAAAATTTTCCTGGCTGGGGCAGCTGGACTGGTAGAGGAAAAAATGTAATGATACTCTTCAAGCTCCACCCAAATGATCACCTGAATGAGATCCCATCCAGAGTAAAGCATACTTATATACCTTTCAATGTCTCAACTGTCCATCTGAGATTTGTTCCTCCTCAGTGAGGCATCATGATCTCCAGGGGCAATACTGTCCTTCTGGGACAAAGCCCATTTTGACTGGCAGAGAAAAATGTGACTATTTTCTAAATGCACCTGTTTAGAACAGCATCAAAGTAGCAGCATCAAAGCAACTTCTCCTGCACTGTAATTTGTGTAGCTCTCCAACTGTCTATTCCCTTTTCTAAGCCACCTATTGACATGTGTCTTAGTTTTTCCCTTGGGAACAGTACTTGTTTTGGTAGTGTTGATTGGAAAGTAACTATTTTTTGTTGGACTTTCTCAGCTGGATCAATCCCCGATTCAGTTGTTTAGCCACGCAAGCACTTTTGATTGATCTGATTTGATTTGAAAGGAGATCACGGATCTAAGGGGGCAGCTGGAAGCACAGAGGACGCAGGGTCTGTTCAGACCAGCCACATCAGCTCTACTGCCAAATGCCAAGTCTCATGTTCTTGTAAGAAAAATTTTGTTGATTACAGTGATATAGTTGCACAAGTGTGGCTGTACTGGGACAATCCTATGTGAATACTTAATGCTGTAACTTTTTTTTTTTTTTTTTCTGGGACCAGAAGTTGCTTTTTTTGTATTTCCTACACCAAATCATAAGTATCTGCCCAACAAGGTACATAGCTCTGCACTCTCATGGGCACCTCTTCGTACCCTTTTTTGCAATTAATATTTTTAAGGTTTTCATTGCAGCTGTATCAACTGGAGATGCTCCCTTCTGCCTTGCCACGGGAGCAGGGGTATTTGGGGTAGGGCTGCATCCCTGAGCCTGGTCCAGGGACCCCATCACACACCCCACACGACAGTTGCTAGGCAGCCAGTGAGCACTGTGCGGCAGAGCCAGCACACACCAGCCAGGCATTGCTAGGCAGCCTGAGCTGCTGGGGAGCACAAAAATAACAAGATTCAAAACTGTGGCTTCAAGAATGCACAAGATAAGAGCAGCGCAAAAATAAACAGTTTTACTGTATTTTGACATGACCCTTCTCCTCTAATATATTTTCACACGCAGGATTTCCCTTCTGTCTTGACCTCATTTTTCATAAAACTCTCTCCTCTTCATCCCTACTGCATGCTTATCTTTGCTCCTCAGCAGTGCTCTGGTGTCAACAGTCCATCCTTTTCTCTCACTTCCACTACCCTTTTCTCTGTCATTTTGGTTGTTCGCCTCCCATGTTCTGCTGGATCCCCTGTTCCTCTGGCCTCTTTCATTTTGGTCTTCATTCCTTCACCTTTCCCAGCTCAGCCTCTGGCCACCAGGTTGCCTCCTGATTTTGCTTTTCCATTTTTACTGCATCAAAGAATTCCTCCCCTATCTTCTGTTCCCAGCTTCCGATTTAGGTCCCTTCTGCTGCCATCACTTCCAGCTGCCTTTCACAATAGGGTTACCTTCTTAATCCCTAAAAATACTGCCAAGGCAGAGGAGGCATCCACTGACCCAAGAGTGTGGGGGAAATGGAGGATCCAGACCCTGGTGATGCAGCCAAACATATGCAGAACCTCAAGAAAGCCCATTTCTTTCTTCCTAGATGTAAACCAGGTAACATGGGTATTGTGTGACAAATGACAAGATGGCTTGCTTCTTACACCTGTAACAAATGAGGCTGAACTATTTTGTTATAAAAGCATTTTGAAGAAGTGCTGGCTTTAAAGCAACCACTTAAAGCAGGAGGTGGATTTCTGGCAGTAATCCTTTTTTATTAGCAAATGTATTTTGGCCTTCTTTTATTTAATGACTGGGGGGGGGTAGTTTAAATATTAAAAGAATCAATCCCATTGCAAGGCGTAGGCACTGAGTGAAAGTCAGCTTTCTGAATAGACCCATGCAGGTTCGGCCCACTCATTAGAGGGCAGGTTTGAATTTTCTGATGAAACAGTTGTTTGTTGGTGGATGCCTTTAAAATGGAAGACTTTCTTTGATATGTATATATGAAGTAAAACTTTCTCTGAGAAAGGTTCTTCATTCAGCATAGAGCTTCTGGTGAAAAGCAGACAGAGACATGCCTCATCCAGGAAAAGTAGGATTTGGATAATTAGCAGCGAAAGGGAATATAGTAGATCCAAAGGCAAGTCTCCTGTGTCCATGGCTTGAAAGGAGGTACTGAAAGGTGGATGCCCTCTATCAGCAGTGTTCTACTCACTAAAGCACTTTGGAGCCAGCATCTCTTGCAGGAAAAAACACTGCTCAAGCTCTTGAGAATTGTTTTGAAATCTGAAAACACCATGAGCACCATTTCTGTTCTGTTTTGCACCACTTGATAAAGACCGTGAGAACAACAGAAACAAAAATGTTCCAGAGTGAATGCATATGCCTGTAGAGCTGCCCCAGGCTTAGTGGGGCTTATTGGCTCAGACATTATTTGCAGGGTCATCAGAAATATAACTGCTTCCTTGAGATGTAGAGCCTAAGATGGCTTTGCAAATTCATGCAACACTGCACGTGACATCTTCAGACCACTGGCCAGTGTTGAGCCCAGAGTTACTAAGCTCTTCTGAACTATATTTACTGTATACAGAACTGAAGTGTCTCTGGTGTTCTTTGGAGCATCCCTAATATCCAGGTTTTTCTGTTCTCCATCAGTTCCCAGTCTCCTATGATCCCAGATAACGGAGAGTTGCCTGTAATAATACCATCCTCTAGTTTATACAGACCTCAGAATTGATTAGTCCACACTCATGGCTATACCTAACGGCAATCTGTAGCCTAATTTATTTCCTATCTTCAGTACTAAGTTTCTGTACATTAATTGGATGGATAAAAAACAGAAAGCAGTAAACATCTGCATTTCAGTTCTCAGTGTTTCAGGGCTAGCTTTTGATCCATCTCTGAATTTTTTACTTTTTTATCAATTGAAACTATTTCTGTATGTCCATTTTTATGCTAAATAAAAAGAAACCAAAGATTCATCAAAATGTTCTTAGCATAATACAAAGGTTTAAAAGGATCTATCACTGTGAAGATAATTGCACAATTGTAATTTTTCATTGTATTTGAGGAAATGTGAGCATGGATAGGAATTACTTTTATATATTTTCTATTTAAAAGATTGGTGTTTTTCTAAGCCCCGCAGGGTGTTTTTTTAATGTAGATTAACAGCATTCATATTCTGTACTGATTAATTGGTATGCCTCTTTTGCATTTAAATATATACTTCATTGAATTGCAGCTTTCCATCACAAAGCAGAAAAGAAAAAATAAATTATAACATCATGCTACAGAACGAGTGCTATTTTCCCAATAAAAATAAATGTTTGACAGCAATTCTGCAGTGATAGTATCTCTCAGCACAATATTTGGATGGCAAAATAAGGCAGAGCATAATAGTATTCTTTTTTCAGCAAGTAAAACCACATTGGGTCTATTCCAGCCCCCAGTGAAACAGTAAAGCTTCAACTGGAAGCTGTATTGAGTAAATGGGGTTGAGCACTATTTGAAAAAGAGTATCTGCAATAGGTGTTGAAGGCAAAAAGAATGGGATTGGATGCACAGCAACCCTCCGTTGCAGTTGTCTACTAGAAAATCATTTCCATACTAAGATAACATTGACATCCTCCTTGGTATTGTCCCAGTCAGAACCCAAACACAGACTGTGGAGATAATGAGGGAGAAAAGTCATTACACATAGACTGAGGCTATTCTCTGTTGGGAACATTTAAAAATAAATCAGGCCATTCAGTGCAGTCCAACGGAATTTAAAGGGTAAGCACTAGCTATTCAGAATAAATAAGGGTTTTCTTTCCTGTTGCTTTTCATTACATAACAGGAACAATCTCTTGTGTCTATGAGATTGATTACATGTCTCAAACTTAGTTTTGATATTAATCAATCTCAGCAACTACTTATTGTTTCCTGTAGCATAATGCAGTAAAAATTGTCCTTTAATTACCACTAATGAAAGTTACCTGCAGTGAAAGAGAATATGTGCCACTTCAAAATGACTTGGTTCAGAGGGCAGCAAATGCAAATATGGACAATCTTTAAGATGCACAGGCACAATTAGAAGTGAGCATGTAAATTACTGATGGCAGCTTCCTGCTATGCTCAACTATTTGATGTCAACATTAGCTGTGAATGTTTCAATTTATTTGGCCATAACCATCATAATCCCACAGCATTTTTCTGGCCATTTCTGGTGTTTCCTAAATGGTTGGGGACTTTTACACACTGTCATGTAATAATTATGTACTTGCTCAGTATTAAAAATGCTTCTAACGTTCTTTAAAGTAATTCTGAGCATGAAGTGGATTAATTATGCTTGCCATAATTTCTCTTTAAATGTCTTACCCTTCACTCTGTATCTGACATGTACTTCTCAAAATTTCTTCAATATATAAGACGGAGCCTATCTGGGTTTTTACATCAGTTGGAAGATGTATCATAACTAGATATCTCTGCTTATACACTAAGGAAAAAAAAGGTTTATTTAATACTGTTCTGATTGCAAAAGCGATCAAGGTGGTTTCACATGGAGGATACATTATAGACACCTCACTGTACTGTATGTGAAATTTATAGTTAAATTTCCCCTTGTAATGCTTTGCTTTCAGTTGCTTATACCTTTGGCAGCCTTAATTTAGCCCTAGTAGCACATATTCCTATTTCAGACTTTATTTTTCCCCTTCAAAGGAACTTGTGAGGTGGAAAGAAGAAAAAATACTTTCTATTGAATCCATTACAAATATTTCAGCCAAGAGGTTAAACCCCCAGCAGCTCTATATTTTCAATGAGGACTTTCAAATTTAGCAGAAAGTAGTTTCAGGGTCATACCTCCTGCTCTCCCTGAAAAAATCTGACTGACAAAATTTGGTTAATTCCTAAGTTTCTAAAAGCAATAATTTGCATACTCTCATTAGAGTTCTTAGGAGTTAAGATACATCCACTGAGTAATTGGGCTCTGCTGATGGTGTTTTGCTCTGCACTGCAAAGGCCAAGGCATTTTCTCTGCTTTTTTTTTTTTTTCCCCCAACACACAATATTGCTGTGATGGATAACTGTACAGAGGGCTCATGTCCCCTGGCACTTGGAGTGTAACAGTATAATGAATTCTGCAACAAGAGATAGTGGGGGGGGGTTCAGGGGCCAGGAAGAAGGGGCACGTACAGGTGTGAAAGAGGAGAAGACGAATAGGTCAAGAGGAACTATGATGAGATGCAGATTGTTTAGGTATGTGGTGTAACAGGATGGGCTCATTATGGTGGAGAACAGGCAGGCTGAGGAGAGCACTAAGAAAACCAGGGGCACTTCCCACACAGGACACAAACTTGGACTCAGGAACTTATTTTCTCTCATTTTCTCACAATAGCTGAAAAATTCACAGAAAACTGTGGAGTATGGTCTACAGTCATTGCCAGTTACTCCTGCTATGTAAAGATCATTTGGTGTAGATCTGAAAAATCAAATCCTGATGTTGACCACACACTGAACTCCAGGTTGAAACAGTGTATTGGCCAGCTAATTACCTAGAGAGCGCCATCATTTTATGATCTCATAGACAACATGATACTTTGGTGGTTATCATCATCCAGGCTAATAGAGGGGGCAAGGTATTTTTATCCTAGAATTTTGTTGAAACAGGCTCTTTTGAAAGCTCTTTTGGTTTCCAGTGAAAGAAAAAATATTTTGTCAAAAAAAAATTGGGCTGAATATCTTTGCTTAAATGGCTAATAGAGATAGTTTTTAATTATTTTTATTGTGTGGTCTGAAAGGCTTCTTATCTCATTTCAGATAAAATAATTCAGTATTCAAATGCTTTCTTGTTCTGCATTAGGAAAAGTGCAGCAAATCTGACACACGGTACCTCTTTCAAAGATATTATGTCTTCGTAATTGAAAAAGCCTCATTTCAGTTACCTCTTTGTTACCTACAATAGCCTTATGCTCTAATAGTCTATTACAACAATAGAATTGGTATAAAGTGATTTTCCATTACAGTTCTGTGATGGATGTAAACTACATCAACCTGTAACACTGGCCTATAGCTTAAGCTACTCTGTTGCTGCAGTGCAGCTGAAAGGCAGGTGGTGTTGGTTAACGTAGCAGGGTGTCAGTCACAGCCCTGCTACCACCCAGCATGGTCACCACTGGCCACCATGCACTAGGGTTAGGCTGGTAGCTACTAACCATGCCCTCAGCACGTGGCAGACACTTGCATTTTCTAGATCAGAGTATCACTTACTTTACCCCTTAAGCAGTACTAGTAAGAGTTAGCAAATGACTATGAGAATATTGTGTATATCAGTAGAAAATACTAATAGGAAGGCCTAGCAGGTCATCCAGTTCATCTCCTTAATATGACAAAATCGTTTTCTGTATTTCATAGTCCAGCTTTTTGTGCTCTCTGATTTCAAATGTCCCTCCTGAAAATGGCCTGGAGCTTCCACTACATCAGCTGTCAGACTGTTCCACAGTCTGCTATGGTATGCACAATTTGTGCAATGCTAAGGGTGACACTGCCATATGACTTTTCACAGATTTGCGTACAAAAGTACTTTTCAAAGGTTTAGTGAAGCCACAGGAGAATATATTTATTTATAAGTGGCCAGGAATAAGGGTCACAGCAACAAGCTAACTTTTCATGTTTAATCCATTGCTAGGACTTATTCAGAAAATAGATCGTAAAAATTATACTGTCCCATATATAACCATTTTTGTGTGAAAGTTTTTAATCAAGTAAAAGAAAGTATTTTGTCTCAAAGTAGCTCACAAGCTACAAAATATAAAATAAGCACAAAGGCCTATTCATTGTGAAATGAGGGGTTTCCTATGCAGGGTAATACTAAAACAGTTATATCAATTTCAAATTCATGCCTTCATGTAGGTCAGAAATCTCACAATAGGCTGGTTTTGTGTGTCTGCCACCACCACCCCAACCAGATCTCTCATATCATTTTTCTTCTGAATCTATGTATGAAAACTCCAAAATAATAAAATAACATGAATTACCTTTAGTTAGCATATATTTATTTATCAAAGCAATACACCAGTTGTTTTCCATGGTAGTGAGTAAACCTGAAAACTGTATTTGATGTAACTCATATTTCTTAGCCTTCTGTACTGGTTAGTAGGAAGAGGTTTAGTCACAAGAGGGTTTGTTTTTATATAGATCAGTAATCTGAAAGCTACATTCAGGACACAAAAGCAATATATGTCTCTTATTCTAGCTGGAGGGTTGGTATGAATAGTATTTCTTCCTTCTCACTATTCCTAATATTTAGAAATCTGTTTTGATATTTGATTATATTACTCAATAATTAATGCCGGATAATTTAGCACATCTTCTCCTACCAATTAATGTTATTTGGTTTTGCTCAACTATTTCTCAATATCATACTTGTAGAAGGGAAAGGACGGAAATTTGTTTACTATAAAACATACTGCCAGGTTTATTACTTAGGGAGGGCCACATTACATGAACGAAATTGCGTCACAGCAGGATGAAAGAATTGATCCTATCTGCCTACCTAATCCACATGTTTAGGACACACCTGACTTCTGTGTGAGTATAAATGAGTGAGTGTGTCTCCCTCAGAAATACAAAAGCACCAATAAAACAAAAAGTGTGCTCCAGCAGGACAAAAATACCGGTTACTGTATTGCCACAGTGCTTCAGCTCATCTGTGGACTTAATCCACATGTTTAGGACACACCTGACTTCTGTGTGAGTATAAATGAATGAGTGTGTCTCCCTCAGAAATACAAAAGCACCAATAAAACAAAAAGTGTGCTCTGGCAGGACAGAAAAACCTGTTACTGTATTGCCACAGTGGTTTAGCTCAGCTGTGGGAGCCTGGTTCTTCATTTACAGGACAGCGTAAGTAACCCCAGTGACAATAACAACTGTGTCATGACCATGGAAGTTTGCTAAAACATCTGCATCCATGCAAGAGGCTTGTGCTGGCATGGTTTTGTAGCGCAAGGCTCAGCCATCCTCACACAGCTCCACCAAGACACATCTGTAGCAATGACTTCATCAGCACCTTTAAACTGTTTAACTGAACCTGGTTTCCTCTGGCTGAAATGAGTACAGGAGCATTTATGAGAGCAGTTCCAGAGGCAGATCAGAGGGGCAGCAATCGGCAGTGGGGATGTGCGCAGGAGGTCGTCACCTCTTCAGCCATCTTGGAAACAGCTGGCGGTGAATGTGTGAATGTAGCCTGTGCTGGTGGAAAGAGGTTTGAAGGTTTATTTACTTTATTAAAAAGTAATGCAATTCTGTCAATTAAAATGGGGTAAAACTTGAAAATTAATCATTTGTGTCTGTTTTGTTCTTAATTCCCAGCTTTTGACTGAAGGGGGAATTCAGTTTCACTGCAGGGTGGATTGACACCCTTGATCTAGCACCATTCTGCTTTTGAATAGTGCCTGATCTGTAAGCTAATCTGATAAACGAAGACATTTTGTGCACACATGGTATGCATTTTAAAGAGCTTCAGTGTGGTAACAAATGCTCTGAATATGGTGGGCCCCACCAGGAAGCACA
>JAVJGJ010000047.1:68362253-68385942 GCA_035590215.1 Microhierax caerulescens | reverse complement strand
GTATAATCAAATATGTAAACTTAACCATCCTTTATTTTTCAAGGACTCGGCAACCTGTATTACCTGTACTTGCCACGAAAATATTCCTTGTATGTTATAGTTGCAGTCAGCTAGAATTGAGTAATTTGATTTGGTTTTTTTTTTTAATAGATGTGTAACTTGTAATAGTCAGTTACTATATTAAGCAGGAATTGCAGCGTTAACTGAAGTAAACATTCAGAATTAAAGTTTGTTGTCTTTTAATAACTAATTTTCACTGAAGTCTTTTTCACTTAAGCTTTTCACTAGGTGGCCTTTCGAGTTTAAACATTATTTACTGTCAATCGGGATAAAAGTATGAGTGTAATCTATTATTGTAATGAGGTTAGTGTTAAGGAGAGAAAATCTAAGTTCTACTCAGAATACACTGGTTTTTCTTCTAGGTCACTATCTTGACACTAAACTCTTAACATGTTTCGTGATTGATAGAACAGAAACTTTTACTAGGCAAGGAGCTGGAGTCTGACTACTGTTGTCTTTCCTATCAGTAATTTTGGTAACTTAGCTCCTGTTGGTGTTGCTGTAGCTGCTTTAAAATGAAAAATAAACAACTCCAAAATACACAGAAGGCCAAATAGTATTCATTTGGTCAAAAATCCCAGGACTTTTTAATAATTTCTTTTGAATGCATGCCACAAGCCTTAGTGCTTCATTTCAAATCTTGAATTCAAAATGTGAATTCAATTATTAAATATTATTAAATAATATTAAAATAAATAATATTATTAAAATAATCAGTACCTTGATTATTTTTTTTTCAGTGCAGTAATGGGTTTGGTCAGGACACTGAAATTAAGTGAAACTGAAATGTTTGTTATCAAAAAACCCCAAAAGGCCCTTAGTAAGCCTCCTGTGAGGAAGTCTACTTACATGACCCTAATGAAGCACAAATATTCTGCCTCTGTACAGATTACACATAAGGATTGGAGAGCAAATGACTTCTTGCCTTGCTCAGCTTTGAAACTGGGACATCTGTTTACCCTGCTTTGGTGCTGTTTTAGCTCTCAAATTTGGAAAAGCTGAAGCTACTAGTATTTCAACCCGATTGATTCTACTTGAAATACCAGTAGGAGTGCGTTTCAAATGGATCCACTGGGTTGTTCTATCAGCACATACTGCGCTAATCCTTGTGGTGTCACTGTGGGCATTCAGCTGTTGCTGTGCAGGAGTCCATGTCTAAAGGGGCAACCCCCCCACTTTTATACTGATACCACAGGACTGTTTTAAGCGTGTGTAAGGCTGCCATACTTCACCTCCCCTTGCCCCTGGGGCATGTCCCTAACATTTGCACATTGCGTTTGGGCTGTATGTGCATTGGATGACCCTATCACAAGTTACTTTTATTGGTGTGGTAGCCTTGAAAATCACAGCTGTTGAAGAATGTGTCTGGGTGAGATTTTGAGGTCTTGGTGGGAGATGACCAAACATGTCTTAGTCTTAGCCAAGATGAATCTGAGCTCAGGTGCATTTTGTTTAGGGTTAATTTAGCTTCCAAGTAGCATTTCTGAAATTTTTTATTGCAATACTGTTTAAACTAATTATTTACACTTCAGATAGATTATTTTGTTATATATTAGAGTGATTTCTTAGCAAGGTGTTAACACTATATGGTGTTTCTAATTTAAGACAAAAATCTTCATATATGAATTGTCTGATACCCAAAAAAACCACAGTAATTCAGGGTACATTATTGTGCAGTTTCAAATTTTAAGATTGCATATTATGCCTAGTGGTTATGTAAGTAAGCAGTCGATTTTGTTTGTGGAAGCATTTGCTCTTTTCTTGCTCACCTAGCACTAAAAGCTAGCAGTTACAGAACAGTCTTTAACAGAAACTGGATGGTGAGATTCTAAGAATGCCTCCAAGTTGCAGAGAGTATGCTGAGGTCTGTTTAGAATAGATGCAGAGCAGTTATGTGCAGACATCGTAGAAGTGCATGTATGGAATGATTTACAGTGCAGACTGTAGAAGTAAATACATAGCAAATACAAGTGTTATTCTAGAATAGATTTCTTGTTTCTCTCAATGCTATTGAAGTTAAAAAAAAAAAAACAACAAAACCCCCCCCCACAAAACACAAACCATCGCATCACAAAACTGTCCTGTCTCTGGTTTGTATACAGCTCTGTATCTGAGCACTTCTCTCTAACAAATGCAGAATGAATTACATAAACTGAATAGATCAGAGAAGTGGCAATGAAGCTGAAGTTTGATAGGATTGTTGTCTTTTTATATCCTTGATTGGTTTGGAAGTGTTGACTTGTTACCTGCTAGGGTGCTTGGAGCTCCTGCTTTGTGAAGTGACGCTATAGCTTTTGCTTCAATTGTTTAGTGCTGTGTTTGGTGCTTTTTGAGTAGCATGTTCTATGGCAGCTTGTACCTCCATCTGTTGCTTTCTTGGTCCTCTCCTGGAGGAGAAGGTGTTCTTTAACTTAGTTTGCTTCTACCGGAGTCTTCCTGCAGCTATTGCCTCTTTTAAAAAAATAATAATAAAAAGTAGAGGATGAAAGAGGAGCAAAGCTATTGGCAAAAATCTTGGTTAAGGGGACTTAAACTGAAAAGGGACAATAATATTATATGCTTTAAAATAATATTTGATAATCAATCTGTTGAATCTATTTTAGATGCAAAATTTTGCATCAGATGATCAAAGGTATTTGTTCAGTAACTTAAAATGTATAATCTTTTATCAAAGGAAGAGTTCCAAATGACTTCAAGAGCAGAACTTGGTTCTAGCTCGTGCTTCTTCTAAGTCATTTGTACTGTCCCAGTTCTGCTGTATTCTGTTCATTTTGTTGTTTGGGTTTAGATGGACACAGTAGAGCACTTCTGATCTACTTCTTACATTCCATTGAAGATGGCAGGGTTTGACAAATACGAAGAATCTCCTAAGAAAAAAAGTCTTTCGATTTCATTTTCTCTGTGGGAAGACATGTCTGTAAAATAAATTGCATCAGATGATAACTGCAGTCTGTTGAACTTTGAGTTGGTTTAGTTTGAAATTGCTGAAATCATGGATTCCAAGGTTCAGTACTATGCTGAGGCTGTCCTTTAGTGTTGGCAAACACATTAGCTCTCCCATCTTCTCTTCACTCAAAAGAAGTTAATACAGCTAGTTAAGATTCTTGTTTGGTAAATTAACTATGTTGTTTTCCTTTAATAAAAAAAAATAATTAAAAAATCAGAATGACATGTTAAGTGACTTAATGAAATGTTACAGAGTTTTATAATGACCAGCAGTTTCTAAAATCAGTTGAAATGAATGAATTTTTGAAGTGCTGTTTCATAAGATGATTCATATTTTGGACTTGTGCAGATTCTTGAGAGTATGCCGATGACGGACAAAGTTGAAGAATTACTACAAGTAATAGGCCCCTTCTATGAAATAGTGGAAGATAAAAAGAACAGAGGATCTGACCTAACTTCAGGTTCGGACAACTAACTTCCTTTATACTACTAATAATCACAACTCCAGATTTTTTCGGGCTTGTTTTCTGTAGATGATTTTAAAGCTAAACATTACATCTTTCTATTCATTCTCTTTACCATATGGCAGTTCGAATGGAGAAAGTCTCTAAGTATTTGGAAGGTAGGAATAATAAATTATGTGTAAATCCATCCTTTTCATTGTTTTGGTGCTGTAGTAACTTCTTGCTAACACCTGTGACTGCTGGGTTTGCCACCTCGTTAGGCTGGGTTTTGTTTTAATTTGCTTTTGAGGTATAAAACAAAGTTAGACCCAGGAAGCTGCGCATTTAGCCCTTGTCTGGAAGCTTTTTGAGCTGCTGATGGAAGCTTCTTCCTGAAAAAAGGAGAGTATTTAAAATGATCAACTCCCCTGACCCAATCTAGTTTCTGCCTTTCCATTAATAAAAGTAACAACTAATGTGTACTGCTACATCAGTGTGTAGCTGTGCATTATCAAACTGCATGCAAAGCTGGTAATCCAGCTCTGTCATCTGATCTAAAATTAAAAAAAATCCACAATCGAAACCCATGCTTTTTTTTAATCATGGTTTCTCCAACACAAACAGAATATAAGATGGGTTTGTGAAACTTTCAGTTTTTCTGAGGCTCAAGTTCATGAAGGGGACTATCTATTTTAACATCTTTTGACAAGTGGCAAACCTAGTGGTGTCATAGCTGCATAAAAATGAGCATGGTAATTTTTATTTAGCAATACCATTGTGAGAATTTTTTGATAACAATAGTTACTATGTTACATGTAATGTGTTCATAAGGTTGTAATATAAGGCTTACAGTTGTTTAGTTCTGGCTTAAAATTACAATTAAAAATTGAAATGCAACAGGGAAAAAGTTGAGAAAGTTTTTGAAAGACAAACCATTGCACAAAAATTAATTGGTTTAATGTGGTTTAAGAAGCAGGAGTCAGCTGGCTAAATTGGCTATTGTATGTGGCTTTTTTCCCCCTGCCTTAAAGGAGCATAGTTTTGATTTGGTTTTGGTATAAAGTCTCAGAGAAACAGAAACAGTTTTTCATTGCTTTTGAGGAAAGGTAATGGTAGAAGTGTTTCAATGGCTATTCTGTAAGCTGTGTGACTTTTCTCAACCGAAATTGTGTATGCTTCATGTCTGAGATTTAGTGAGCTTGCTTGACAAGCTGGAGTGATGGGCAAGAATGTAAGAGTATACTGAATCTACTGAGATTCAGGTCAGTGATCTGTGTAATAAGGATTTACTTGGACTTTGTGTCTGTGGCATAGTACCAAAACCCATTTCTTTAAAAAGTGACCTACCTAGGCAAATGGAGAAACATGGAAGTTGAACCATACCTGTTTCAATAACAAATCTAGCATACTTGCTTTTAAAGATACAGCTTAAACATAAGGCAGTATAACAGAGTAGCAAATTTCAACTTTATCTTGTTCTGTCAATATTGCAATAAACCCGGTGATATGTCATCATGTGTACAGTTTAGAGTTGCAAAATCTAATTGTGCCACAGTGGATTTAGACAGAATTTTCACAGTCTGTTGTCAGTGTGCTTAATGCTCTCCTGATCAAAAGTGAAACTCGGAATAATTATCCTTGCTTACAGTACAGGTCTCAAAGTACTTCAAAGAAGTATGGAAGCATGAGTACCTCAGTCTTCCAGATACACACTAAAGAATAGAATCAATCTGCCCAAGTCTGTGTTTGAAATGATGTAGGCACTGGTGACAATACTATTAAAAATTGACACATGGTTGTTTTGATTGTGTTAGTTCTTCCAATCCTGTTTCTTCCCCTACTCTCTGTAGCTTCTGTTGTGGAAGGTGGGTTTTTTTTCATGGACAGGCAATTGATATATTCTGGAAACTGGGACCCTTCTCTTGAGTCTCTTACTTCATACTGTACACCCCCATCTTCTGGCCCATTCTGGTTTGCTTCCTTCACACTTTGATCTGTACGAAGATCATTATCTAATTGTTTAAGAATTGCATGCGCTTCCTCAGAATCAAGACTATTCTTGATTTGGTTAAAGAGATTGTATGGAAGTTTAGTGTACATCAGCTATGGCTGATGTATCATCTCTAGCAGATTGGCCTCAACAGAAAAGCGTAGCCTTTTAAGATTGAATTTCTATTCCTTGTGGTTTCATTGAAAATGTTAAATAAAAACCACTGAAATACTGACTTCCTGAATAAATAGAGCTTGTGGCTGTCCATAATAAAGAGTACTGAAGCCTGACATGTAGCATTAAAATGACTTGTAACGTTTACTAGACAGCTAGGACAAACCTGCTGGATCCATGGGTTACAAATATCCAGACTTGGATGTGTTGGTAAAGAAAGGAAAATGGAGAATTTCCTCCAATAGGCTGAGCAAATCTGAGGGGTATTTCAAAAGCATGTAACCTGGGTAGGTTCAGAAAGCTGTTGTGGTTTAATCCCAGCCAGCAACTCAGCAACTTGCTCGCGCACTTCCCCACACACCCTACCCCTCAGTGGGATGGGGAGGAGAATTGGAAAAAAAGTAAAGCCCATGGAATGAGATAAGAACAGTTTAATAATTGACATGAAGTATAATAATAATAGTAACTGTAAGGAAAAGGGAGGTAACAAAAAGAGAAATCAAGGGAGAAAAAAAACCCCAAAAACCCAAGTGATGCACGATACAGTCACTTACCACCTGATGCCCAGCTAGTCCCCAAGCAGCAATTCCTTGCCTTGGTTAACTCCCCTCAGTTTATATGAGCATGATGAGCTGAGCATGATGCCATATGGTATGGAATATCCCTTTGGCCAGTTTGGATCAGCTGTCCTGCTGTGTCCCCTCCCAACTTCTTGTGCCCCTCCAGCCTTCTTGCTGTCCTTGACTTTGTTGTTGACAGGTATTTATACTAAAACATCAGTGTGGTACCAACATTACTGTCATGTTAAGTCCAAAACACAGCATTGTACTAGGTACTAGGAAGAAAATTGTCTCAGCTGAAACCAGGACAAAAGCTCATCCTGTATCTGTGAAAAGCTTAGGTTCTGTGGCAAGTTCAGTCAGAGACTCTTGACAGGTATGAAGTACTTCTTTACAGAGAAGATTATTGACAAATTATTTTCAGGTATATAAAATACTAGACATCAAAGAAAGTGGACTTTCAGCTGTCACAGCACTGCAGAAGAGAACAGGTAACTGCTGCAGTGTTACAGAAGGACCCTTTTGCTTGCAGCTGCTGGAAGGGTAGAGGGAGGACTGTTGGAGGTTAAGATGGAGGGGTGCTTTTGAAAAGCAGCCTTTTAACTTTTTGCACTTGCTAATAAATGCACAAGAAATCTATGTCCAAGGTGCTAAACAGACACAGAATCTTCAAAACACCATTGTTCAGTGAATTTGAAATTTCTAGAATGGTCATTCAAACTTTCTTGGTATGTATATATACCTGAAGAAGCTGGCTAGAATTGGCGTGCTACTGATGTGATATTGTGTGAAAGGCATTGAGAGTTTCGGAGCAATCTCATCCCTCTGAATGTTTCCTTGAGAATGTTTGTGGATGCTTTCTGGTTTTCCTGAATGTGAGTAGATCCAAAGGAGGACAAGAAAATCCCTACCTAACAGGCCTGCACTATCTCAACAACTAAGCAAAGTATCTGGAAACTTCACAAGTTCTTCAGTAGAATTCACCTGTATACATGACATGACCCTTTGCTTTTTATGCTTAGTAGTACTCATTTTAAGTCTTTGAAATGTTGCCTCCAGTAATGACAAGTTATGAATTGCAGAGGCTGTGTATAGTTTCAGCGTTATAATACTCCTAAACTCTCTCATCCTAATGAGTGTTTCTCTCCTGAAAACTTTGCTCCCAGCTGTACTGCAAGTACACCAGATGAAGCCTTATTGAAGCAAGGTGACTCATATTGCTGTATATGCTGGCTTTGGGCAGTGCTGATTGCAGTTTAGTGTGTTTACACCAGGAGCCCATACAGGGCACTGCTTCAGTGGCAGCTTCTCTGAATGGCAGATAGTTGGCCTGGCTCACAGGCAGATATGGCTATTTAACAATTTGTTCAGTGTCTTGCATTGGAGAGGGGAACTAGGTTTAAAAGATGATACTGAGGTTTGTGTGCTTTTAGAATGAGCAAATACATAAGCACTTCTATTTCAAAATGGTAGTTTCCCCTTGGAGGGAAGGACTGTACTTGAAAAAAGCAAGTCTATTAATTATTATTTTCCAGGTAGAAACTCCTTTTTTTATGCTTTAAATGCAATATATTTTCCAGCTGTGCTTCTGTAGATTGCATATGATTACTTTCTCTTTTCAAATAGTTCTATTTTCTCAAAAAGCTTCTCATGTTATTTTCAACATCTTTGCTTTGTAGTGGAGCATTTGGTGGCATGCTCTTCCAGCATGTATGTGGTCTTCATCTGTGAAAAGTCTGTTTGCTTCATAAACTCACTTTTTCATTTCTCTTTGACTTCAGAGATACTTGCTAAACTGATTTCCTTCATTCTTCTTTTTCTCACTAGGATTTTTAAGAAATTCAGTGGCTGTGAATCTTCTTAATGCTTTTTAAGGTGGGAGGGGAGAAGAGCTAAAATCCCCTGTCACTCTGAAATTATTGTGCCTTAGTAGGATACGTTAAATGGGTGGCAGCACCACAGCTAGGAGATGCATTGGGGAGGGAGGAGTTGGTGGGTGGGTGAGGGGTTTCTAAAATTCTATCCTTTAAACTTTCTCCTCTTCTAATTTCCAATGATAAGCTAACAGCTATAATCAAGGTTACAGGCTATATTCAGGGAGGCTAGTGTGAAACTTAATCTACAAATATTTTTGTTAATATTTCAGTATTTTAGTTTACCTTCAGAAGCATTTAGAACATTCTCTGCAGTGTTTGCTGCAGGATGGGATTATTATAGGATTAAGTGCTGGGCCAGCAAGTGCCAAAGTCAGCTCAACAGAGAGTCTCAGTGAGATGTCTCAACAAGCTATGGCTTGTTGTGTTGCAGTATGTACCTGCTTCAGGCTTTCCAGTTCAAATCTGAGCCTACTTTGTGACTTGACTTTAAACTGATGGTTTTATGCCAGTGCTGTTTTAACAGTGTTGGAAATTAGGGCAGAGCATCGGTATAGCTCAAGCCTGAGGATATCAGCAGCTCCTCTGTCATCCAGAGCAGACAGTATCTCCACAGGGTGAGCTGCAGAGTATGCAAATGTGAGAACATAAGATTAAAAATTGTTTCTTTCAAAGTGAAGGGAGCTAAGAGAAGCTTTCTTCCATGAAAAGAGAAGCCTGTCTATTCTGTTTCATGCTGGATTGAGTCAACACGCAGAGTTTTTGTGTGTGATTGGTCATTGGCTGGCTGGAAGAAAAAAATCCAGGTCTAACAGTTCCCTGCAAAGGAGAAAGTGAGTTGTCAAAGCTCTTCGGGTTTTGAGAATCTAGCAGATGTACCACTTGCTATAAAGTGTTGGTGTCTTACAGTTTTAGAGGTCTCACTTGTAGTTAAGAACTTGTGATGGGAGAACTGAAATCCAGATTTCTTACAGCTCTGGTCTGCAAAGACAAGCTACAAACAAGAAGTACACAGAGGTATGGGATGCTGGGGAAGAACAGATGTAGAAGTTGTATCTTGATTGCTCTCAGAAAAGTGCTCAGTGGGCATGGGGTGATGTTTCATGTGTAACTGTTACAGCAAAAATAATTATTTTAATCATAGCCTGCAAGATGTATGGAAAAGCTATTTGTATTATCTGTGAGGCTGTGTTTAATATGGGCATTGTAAAATGTTCAACTGGTAGGCTTGGAGTAGGTGACAGGAGAATATAATCTTAATGTAACTTCCTGGTGGTTGTTTTTTTCTCTTGTACAGGGCAAAACAATTTTTGATCCAGGCTACAATATTGTAGATCAGAGTTTCTGGACTAAAAGTGACTCAGCAATATGGTTTTCTGTTGCTTTCAAGTGTAACTCATTTTTCTTTATGGGGTTCTGAGTTCACTACATTTGTGTTTTGTGTTTTCTGGGACAAAACTGAGAGTGTAATGCTCCTCTCTACTTGCCACACAAAGTAAAAGTTCCAAATGTTGACGCTACCTCTTCCACACGGAAGAGAGCCTAGCAAGTCCTGCTCATTCTCCCAGAGGGAAGTAGTACCAAACCTGGGGACATCATGGATCCTGGAATGATCTTACTATTTTTGCAAGTTACTGTAAATATCTAAGAAGCAGGTATTCTTTGTGTTTGTTCTTGCACATAATTGTTGGCTAAGGTGTTGACAGTAAGCTGACACAGCCTGGATCCATTGGTCTTACTGCATGTGCACCAAGTAACTGAGCAGCATGTGCTTGGTGGCCCTGTACTCTGGCTGTCTGGTGGCCTTTGTGGAACTACCTGCCAGTGCTGGGAATGCCAGTGAGGCAGCTGCTGTTCTTCCTGGGCTCCTGGCTTTCAGGAAATCCCAGGCAAGTTGTCTCTGCTGGCAGAAGGCTCAGGAGCATCAGGGAGGAGGGAAATCTTAAGTCAACTGAAACCTTGATAACCTTACTTACATGGAACGTACTCTGAAAATGTGAGGGAACAGGTGTTGGTTGTATGGATGGAGATGAGAAATTCCGTAGATATTGAGAAGTTTAAAGGTCTGGGATGGCTTGTCAGTAATCCTAAATACTGTATTTGCAAGTTAATATAAACCTCTGAGAAGTTGCTATTATCTGTATTTGTTCTTATCCACAAACTATTGTTTTGATGTTTATAAATGTTAAATAAAGACATTCATACTGTTGACTAAATTGTTTCATGAAATACAGTGGCAACTCTTAAAGTGTAACAGCTGAAAAGCATATATGCAGCGATAGGAATGCTGACAAAATAAGACTGTAGTGTTTTGGAATATATTAGAAATAAAACTGAGTGGCTTCTTTTTCTGTTACAGTAAAGCTTAGGAAGACTAAACAACAAAAAAAGGAGAACTATATAGAGGAAGATCTGGCTGCCACAACCTGTGTGCTTAGGGAATGCAGTTTTCGGGGAATTTACACTTAATGCACTTAAAATTAAAAGTGGTGAAACAGTGGTAGTTAAGGAATTTTGTATTTTTCTGTCTCTATTGTTGACAGACCCTTCTAAAATCTCTTTGTATTTGTGATGGCAGCTTGTTTGAGTACTGTAGAACAGATGTTGCAGAGCAGACAGGGCCCCTGGAAATTTTCTTTGTAGTGTGCTTTATTAAAAAGAATGGAAGGAAATGAGGGTATAGGAACTCTTGTTCTTCTAGCTGAAAAGCTTATTGCTCCCAGATGCTTGCGTGTATCCCTCCTTTCTCACTGCATTCACTCCTTGCAGTATTTAGGATACGTCCTTCTTAAAAAGGAGGTGGAGATTTGTATAACCACAAGTGTATTGGAAATGGCAGAACATGGTTGTGTAAACTTGGAATTGAAGCAGGGAGCCTGCTTGGATCCGTAACAAGCCGGAAGCATCAGGTTATGATGGCAAGAAAAGAATTGTAGTTACTTGATAATAAACCAATTTTGTATAGTGTATATGGCTCTCTGAGACTATATAAAGTGTAGGTCATGGAAATGATCTTTTAGTGGCCAAGACTTTGCTGCTATTGAGTAGATAATAATTAAGTCATGGCATTTTACAAAAGCGCATAATTTTTATTAAATAAGGGCATACACAGCTAGTTAAATGTTTTATGATGTGTTTCACCTGCTGTTGTAGACTGTCTCATGATCAGTGGTATTTGCAAAGAATGTAAAAGGCTGTAGGACTTGTGTGAGGATGCTGTGTTGTGCTAACTCAACCATCACAGCTCCATCAGTACAGCTCCAGCAGTGCATGTTAATTTTGTATAAGAAATACGTGCCTGTTCAGAAAACCAAAAATCCAAGGCATTTGAGAGAAACCTGCTAAACTAGGTTTACTCTCGAGCTGGGGAAGACCCACAGAGGTATTTAAGCTCCTAACTCCCATCTGGGTAACAAAAATTGCCTTGAAATATGTGGTGAGTTAGAAATCAAATATTTTTGAGAAACTTGGCCCTGCTATATAGGTCATTGAGAAGAATTGTAATGCTGCCTTTAAAGAAATGTATTTAGAATTTCTCTTAGGAAATCTCTTAATAAAGCTGACACGAGAAAATAAATACCTAGTGAAAGCTGGTAGAGAGGCTGTGTGTCTGTTCTTCACACCCTTTCCTTCTTGGCATTTTCTTTTGTTAAATCCTTCTTCCTTCTGTTTGCATCTTGTTAATATTACACAGCTCTTAATATATAGCATTAAAAAAAAACCAAACAACCCCTGAACAAAAAAACCCCAAAACCAAACCCCACCAAAACCTCAAATAGTCCAGGCTTTTATAGAACATAACTCCTTGTATGGCTACAGAGCAGTACAGCTTTGATTTAGAAAACTCTCACAAATGTCACAGTTCAGTGTTGTAGGCAGCGAGATGAAAATAATAAACCAAGAGGGATTCTCTTAAGTGTCTAAACCAGGGCAATAGAAAAAGCTACTCACCTTTTGCCTGCAGTTGAAGTGGGTAAACAAGAATAAAGTGGTGGCTGGCTGGCTGGGATTAGCACAAGGCATACAAAGTTTTAAAAGCTTGCCTGACTTGTATCATTCATATTAGAGGATACATGCCTCAGGAAGTAGCTATTAAGCTGTCAGTAGGGACTGTAGAAGTCACTACTAGTTGGCTCTGTTTAGTCTTTAACCCTGTCACCTCCGCTATTATTCATTATTGCTCCTTTCTTGGCAGATGCTTGGAGTAAAAAGAGGGGTGGCAGCAAACCATGGGTTTACAATGTAGTAAAAGCAATTGGGGGTGGATGTGAGGAGGATAGCAGCATAAGGGTTCTGAGGGACAGTACGCAACAAAGCGTGGTATTTCAAGTGGCCAGAACTCTGTACCATGCTGTGTTCTGCAGGCTCCATCAAAGCGATGCCTCTTTACGGTCTTTGGGAGCATTGCTGCTAAGAGTGACTGTGGAAGAAATACGATCCTGATGGATGTCAGTTATTCAGGTGTTCCATGGCATGATACCCTAATTCTATTACTGCTGATACTTTCTTCCAGTTTCACCTCTTTATTTAAATGTATGTGATGTATCACTTGGAATTTCCCCAAATAAATGATTTCCTTACTGAAATTAAGTGAAGAGAGAACATGATTGAATGTTCTAAGACCTTCCCTTCAAAAAGGAAAAGTACATCTTAAGGAAAAAACCTTATGATATAGCTGGGGCTCTTTACAGTATCTTTGGTAGTGTGCATTTTACAGTTTTGATTTGCCTTACTTCACAGCTAAATGTTCCTCCTAGTCTTGTCTTTCCTGTTTACTCCCACGACTGGGTAGGACACATGGATGATTGTGCCCCTACTCCCTTTTTGTTTCAAAGGGAGGGGTGATGCCTGCCTTACTGTGCCAAGGGAGCTGTGGCTGTGCGTAATGTGTGTGTTGTGAGGACTTAACTGCTACCTTGCCCTCCTTGTGCTTCTGATACTCAGAAAAACGTCTTGAGAATTGGGTTTCCGATAAATGAGATGTGCTTATGAGAAATAAACTGGAAATACGTTGGAATTTTTCTTTTGTGAAACAAATTTCCTTGCAAAATAGAAGTGTTCTTCAGTGAGGAGAAAATGAGCATAGGATTGCTTATATTTTTCTTGTCTACAAGACAGACAATAGCTTTACCACTTCGCTTTTTACAATAAAGAAGCATTTTTTGAAATCTTCAGGTAAAAGTTGGATTAAATCTGCCCAAAATAGTGATGTAGGGTCCCCACAGAAACCTCACCTTGCATTAAAACTTAAGGTGAACAGGATATTTAGCATATTATTGCTATTCAAGAACTTAAGTTATTTTGCCTTTTTTTTTTTTTTTTTTTTTCCCCAAGTAATATGGATAATTTTTTAAACTAGAGGAATGTGGGAAGGCTCTTCATTGCACGATTAAAGCAGAAAACCCTTAGCTCTAAACTACCACGCAGTAAAGAAAGTAGTGGAGCTGGTTTGGCAGCTCCAGTGTAATTGGATATTATTTTGCTGTTTAATGTTAAGCCTAAACATAAGAATTAATCTTTCAAGGATCTGACAAGGGAATGTAGAAATTATGCAAATGGAATGCTGTGGTGAGAAAACAGTCAGAATTTAGCCTTGGAGTCAACGTGTAAGTTGTGCAAGTGTCTCGCGCAAACTGTCCCCTCTTTGTACCTTAATCCCTGTCATAACTTAGGAGGCTGAAATGATCATCAGGGTCTTTTTTACAGGAGGTGGTAGAATTGTCTCTTAAAATCCCCACATTTTTAAAGAATATTTACCTTGCGATTCTTTGTACAGTCAGAGTAAATGGTTTGTAATCAAAGATGCGGAAAACAAGGATTTAGCAGTTACTTTGTCTAATTAAAGATTTGGCTTTTAAAATATTTATGTAATTAGTCATGCAAACAGATGCTCAGTGTATTTATTTCATCATCTTTTTCACTGAAATTAGAGAATTTATTTCCATGTGCCCTTTGCTAAGGTAAAGACCTGTATAAACTTGGGTCTTACTACCACATTTTGCATCTGTGTAAATTGCTGCAGGAGAAGATGCATGGGGTATTGTGTTTGCCTTCTTTGGAATCCTGTTGCCCACATAATTGAATAGAATGTTTCAAAACTTGGCTTTGAATTGAGAGCAGTTTTGAAGTATTTCAGCTCAAAAGGGAACTTCTATAAAAACATTAACTTTTGGGTTTGAAAGAACATGGCCACATCGGTCCTAGGTAAACGTTACAACAGCTGTACCATAGGTGTGGGTAATAGTCTTGGTCTGAGACTTGGTAGTGAAATTGTCCAGCTGTCTCTTTGCAGGAGGCTTCCTCAGAATCATTGAGAATCAGTAGTCAGGCACTCTGGTGATCTACAAGAGAAACATTAAACCAATTAAGGAAGAGCTTGCAGAAATAAAGCTGGCATTATTTGGTACATCTTCTAATACGGAAATACTTTTGTAGAACTATGAGTAATAGTTGGAGGGATTGGGGGGAGGGCTGTATGTTTGTTTCTTTTAAATTACATCTTTTTTTTCTCTTTGAACTTTTTCCTAGACCTTAGCAATGTCATGAATTCCACTTCAAATATGAAGGCTGTGAATGGAAAAGCTGAAAGTAGTGATAGTGGAGCAGAATCAGAAGAGGAAGGGCTTCGTGAAGAGGAAGAGAAAGAACTGCAGCTAAATGGAAAGCGTATGTTTTCTGCACTTGGATCATTATCTCTTCCAAAATAATTCTTAAATACCTAAGTGACAGAAAATCAGAAAGGATCATGAATGCTGTCCTTCTTCAGGGGAATTAGGTGGAAATACATGTGGATGTATGTGTGAAAATGGCAGCGTCTGAAGTTGGGTTATAAGACTTAGAACTAGTGCAAATTTGTGAGCTATGCCGTACAATTTCTGACTCAGCTAGAAAGTTCTGTCAGTAGTTTAGCTAAAAGTCTGTACCCTGTAGTGTTCTGGATTTTGTTGCCTGTGCTGTTTGTTACATGAGCTGTGAATGGCTACATGGGCTTTAAGAGTAGAATTGAAAATCGCTTTTTTTTTTTTCCTTTAGACAAAATAAATCAGAACTTTCACTGAGATTCATTTAGGGGGTACATAAAGAGTTTTGAGAAATACCAGCATCAATTAAAAATCAAATGAAATTATATATTTAGAATTGTATAGTTTTTTCCTCCAAGGACATTAGGATTATTATTCATTCTATCAAAGATATCAGCTTTGCATCTGCTTACTTACATTTTAAAGATCATATGCTCTTTATGGAAATTAAATTTTATATCTACGCTTTTTACAATAACAGAACAATTCCTGTGAACGTGAATCTAGGAGCACTTACATATTTTGTTCTGCAGATACATTATACATACAATCCATTAGAAAGTTAACTACTTGAAGAAGTGTATTTCGAGGTATTAGGTGCATAGCTTTCTGTTTGCAAGGTTTCCGTGTTCTTTTACAGACTATAAGAATGTGAAACCAGAATCTGCAGCTGCTAAGGATTTGGAAGGTATTGTCACTAATGGCTGTTACAAGGACAGCTTCATCCCAGATACGCAGAACGTCATCCAGACCAAATCTGCCCTGAATGGCTTGAACCAGGAGGAAGAAATAAGGAAAACAGAGCCAAGCCTAGAAATAGCTAATAATAGTGCTCACCAAGGTATTGTCCTTGCAAGACCATGTTTTCAGTTGCACATGTTTTTAATGGAAAATATTTATTTTCTTGAAAGCTTAATCCTGGGGTTAAGAGATTAACAATGGTGTCTTCCAGTTGTAGAAACCTGAAGAAAGAATACTCCAAAAATAAAAAATCAACTAAGTCTTTAAATAAGTTTAAAATAAGTCTTTGTAGGAGATCCTATGAGAGAGAGAGATATGAATTAGGAGACAAAGAAGCACAAAATCACAGAAATGCAATTACTTTAAAATCATACTACCTATGCAAATACTATTTGCCTTTGACAGCTAATTTGTAGTGAAATGAAAATGACTAGTATCTTATTTGTCATTCTCAAAGGCTGAACATACTGTAAGTGCCAGTTTATTGAAACTGATGTCTAAAGATATAATTTTAAAACTTAACAGGTAGTTTTAGGCAAAACTGCTTTGTACTGAGCTTGGGAAGGAGAGTGGAATGAACAAGGTAGAATTAAAATTATCAACTTATGGAGAAACGCCAATATGAGGTATAGCTTTCCCATTAGTAAAAGTTTTATATAATTCCTATGTTACTATAACCTCTTTATTCAGGATCTAACTTTAGGATGACAGTTGTAAATATAAGGGGCATAAGTTGAAGCTCACCTAGACTTTTTAACTCCTTGCTTTACTCTTTGACAGGATAGGTTCACATTTACAAAACATGTGCATATCTCCTTTCCATACAGGTGCAAATGAAGAGAATACTGAAGAGGTCTCAGCAGCTCAGCACTTAACCAGTGATTCAGACAGTGAGGTTTATTGTGACTCTATGGAGCAACTTGGACTAGAAGAGGTAGGGTCTTAGTATTCCTAGGTGTATTTTGAAACTGGTATGCTTACTTTTAAATAGGTTCCTATCTATCAGGTGAACCTGGACACACAGAGGTGAAGTAACTTCTGTACCTTCCTCCTGTTTGGACTACAGTTTTTTGGGTTTTTTATTGTCAGTTCTCTTACAACGTGATTACTACTGATCTAAAAGCCTTGACATTTTTGCCCTCAGAGGGGAAGGTATTGAAAACAGCAGTACAAAGAAACTAAGGGCTGTGACCACGAATTAATTTAGGTCTCATAACATATATAGGGACCAGAATCCAGCTGGATCCAACTCCTCTTAAGAAGCAATGGGTGTCTTTGCCACAGTGAAGTTTTTGCATGTTCTTTCTCTGGCCTGATGAATCCTGCATTTGTTTCTTAGAATAAACACAGAGTAAGCTTTAGCAGGTGGCCTGTAGGCCAATGCCTGGAAGTGGCTTAGGTCTAAAGAAGTGGGAGATGACAATGATTTCGGGATTCTCTTGTACTCTCTTTAGCCATAATATGTATCTCTGACTTTCATGTAAAAGGTGGGCTCCAGCTATGCTGGCTTAGTTTTGACTGAATTTGTGCTCCTGCTTATCGTGTGAACTGCAGTCTTAGTTGGCTTACTGGCTTGGACCTCCTTCAGAGGTCCAGTTTAAGTGTGGACTTGTAGATTGTACTCACCTAGTTTCCTGATTCTGGGGAGGAATGTATGAATGATGCATGGGATCAGAAAGACCAGTAAGCACTCTAATATTGCATCATTCTCTTGTCTAGCTATTTCTTGAGGATCTAGAGAATCCCTTTTAGCAAATCAAAATTCTACTAAGTAATGAAGCATGTTGGGAAAGGTGATTTGGTAGAAGTGCTGCAAGCACTCTTATCTAAGCAGTTTCCCAATCATCTTACTGTGTATTGTTCAAGCTTGTTTGAGGTTCTTTAATTGAAGTGGGTGGATAATTTGTTAGAGTTTCTCAACCTGCATGAGAAAAGTTCTAGTTTTGAACAAAATACCAAATGTTCAGGTGTATGTAAATATATATACAAGTGGAACAACAGTTGGATTAATTCAAATGGAAGAGGTTAATTTAAATAATTAAATACAGCTTTGTATTGGAAAATATGTAGCAAACACTCTGTCCTTCAATTCTGATGATACAGGTTTATGAACTACTGTTTCACAAACAGGATTTTGGCAGAAGTTTACATTTCTTTGCCCCCCTTTTGGTTATTTTGGCTTTTTCATGGAGTTACTTTTCAGCTAGCTGAGGTTTCCAGTCTGCTTCAGCATATACTTGTGCAGTGCTTGTCCGTGCACTGAACAAAGGGTTCTTTGTACCATCTTAAGGCCGTCCTGTTGCAGAGCATGTAATTGTGACCTGATCAATGCATATCATCCATTTGTAATATCTTCCTACAGTACCACCAATTTCGAGTAAGAATATGATGGAATACTGTGCCTTTATTTTGTTTGGTTAGAGGTGCAGGGTGCAGCCAAGCTCTTTGGAACAGGTTGATGTGATGCAATGTGATCCCTTTGCTGTAAGTGTAACCACTGCCTACTCAAGGTTGCTGATAGCATGTGACTTCTGACAGCGTGGCTCACAAATGCGAGTTAGGATACTTCTTGATATCCTAACTGGCTGGGAGGCAAAGCCAGTTTTACAAGGGAAAACTGAAGATTTTCAGATCTTAATGTCCTATTTTAGTAATTACTGAGTATTACTGTATGTTGGAAATGTCTAAAGTGATTCCAAGTTGGAAAAATCCAACTGTTTTGAGAACATTTGCTTCAAACACATTTTCAGTCTGAGAAGGACATTTAGGCAATAGTAGGCATGTTCTACTGGACAAAACTGCTCCTGTTAAAAGAAAAGTCTTAATTCTGGGCAAACTATTTTCTTAAAGTGAAACTCGAGATGATGCATCTTCCTTTTTTTTTTGTTAACTGTCATATTTTACAGAATTTAATTACTTGCTAATGTTAATTTGTAGCCCTTGGAGATCATCACATCAGCTAAAGGATCTTTAAAGCATTCATCCCATTTCTTGGATGTAGATCACAGTCTTCTGTTAGAAAATACGGATTTTCCAAGGCGTGCTTGCATGACTTACGGGAATCTCCAACCTGGAAATACTGTAGAGGGGCCAGCTCAAGAACAGGGTGAAGTCAAGTGTGGAGGAGAAGATGGCAAAGCCAGTAATGGGGGCCCTCACAAGGAGAAGAAAAGTGGAGAAAAAGCAGATTTCTACAGTGTCAGAAGAGGGAGAGGTACTGTGCATGCTGCTTTTGTGTTCCCCACTCTCCTGACTGCCAAAAGTCACTGGTGCTGGAGAAGCACCTGTCAACATTCTCCAGGAATGTGGTCATGCTATATAGTGCTTCTGTCATTCACAATAAAAAAAGATAACAAAATCCTAATTACAGTGGGTAGCAATCAGTTGTGTCTTCAGAGTATTGCAAAAGGATTTTCTTGTGCTACAGAGATCTTGTATAAGCACGTTGGCTTCTTCTGTTTTGGCTTCCCTTAAACTCCAGCTGCTGTTTGTGGCACCTGTCTGTTTAGAAATTTAATCTTCAAAAGCTGTCTACGCATAAGAAGAGTTTCTTTACAAGTTACGTATTTATTTTTAAATGCATATGCATTTATATCTCTATGGTGTCTTTACTTGAAACCATGGAACATCCTGGAAAGGTATCAGTGATGCATTGTTTTCTATATAACTGGAGTGTTAGCCACACTTCTGAGTGACTCTGATACTATCTATTATGATTCTTAATCAGATGTGCAATTTATGTTGGATCTCCGCTCTTTTTAATTCCCTAATACTTCTAATACTGTCACCTAGGTGTAGTACCATATGCCAGTGGTATGATCTATAAAGTCAAGGGTAAAGATTATTGCACTAAAAAAAAATCAGGAAGTATTTTATATATATGTGTGCCTTTTTGTATGGCCCCTATATGTAATCAGATGCAAAAATTAAAAAGAAAATCCATTTATGTGGCAAACTATTGTGAAGGGTATATTAGAGTTTAACCCTCTCCCCTTCTCTCTTTTATTGTTTTACTTAGGTTTGCTGCTTGCAGGCAGAAACATGATAGGCTAGCTGTACATCATTTAAAGGGGTATTGTAGGTTTCAAAGAATTATCTTTTCTCATCACTCTATTCCAGTGTTCTTTGTTTTCCAGCTGGAGACTGTGCCAAACTTCAAACACACCTTCCCTTGATAATAAGACAGATCTTATGTTTTGCTAGGACAGAATTTACTGCTGAACTTGACTGGATGTGAATTAATAATTTTTTGCTAAACATTTATGCAGTTCTAGGACCTTGAATGACACTGTCACACTGAGGCTGTAGGGAAACATCTCAAATGATGTTGCAGTAACCTCTCAGTGCTTTTGAACTGTCTGAACTTAGTCTATGATTAGGAGTACCACACTGAGCTTGGTAGGGAGAAAGCTGAACTGTTAAAATAAACATTTTCAGTAAGAGTTGGCAGCCCATCCTGTGCTTTATCTACCCATTTTTTTCTCCCTCAAAATAGGGCATAGACTTCAGCCTCTAGGAGATGGTTCACAAGGTGGACAGATGGGTAGTGGAGGGGACGGAGAGCGCTGGGGATCTGACAGAGGACCCAGGGGTAGCCTCAATGAGCAGATTGCAATAGTGCTGATGCGATTGCAAGAAGACATGCAGAATGTCCTTCAGAGGTTGCATATGCTGGAGGCGGTTACAGCATCACAGGTATTACTCGCTGAAATTATTTGATTACTTTTTATTTAATGTCCTTGGATATGTTTATGCTTTTTCAAATTAAGATTTCAGATAATATTTTCTTAAATTGTCGAGACATTTCAGTTACATTCTGTAGTTTATTCCAACTTAATATTTCTTACTGGTACCTAGTCTCAGGAGCACAATTCAGAACCCTTTTAACATGTGAGCAGAAACATGCGTTTTGACCTGAATATTAACCATTTATTATTTTACTGATTTCTGATCAGACTAATCTTAACCATAGTTATTGATACATTTTACATAGCTGCTATGTGGAGACTTCCTAGTTAATGTTAGTAATAAGTGATCCCAGATAATTTCTTCATCAGTAGGTCTCAAAGCATTTTCAAAGTGAGAAATTATCTTAATCTTCCAGACTGGTAAATGTTTGCAAGGCAGAACTTCTGATTTCATTTTTTAGTTAGTAGAAGACTGATTCTTCATAGCGTTCTTGCTCCGTGAAGTAATCCAGCTTTCTTGGAATTTCACATCATGTATACAAGATAGGCAAAAGAAGTCTTAAGCAAGTATAGGTATTTATTGATGTAGTGTTTCTTTTTCCTTCTGTTTCAATGGTAATGCTGTATGTTCAGGAGAATAGAATATGCTGTAAGTACAGTTGAACCATCAACCTAAATGGTGTTTGGTTTTGTTTGACTTACTGATGTATTTTGATCTACCTGGGAATGAAAGAGCTGTACAAGCAGTATCCTATGGGATGTGTACTCCAAATCTAAGGCAGCCAGGGAGAAGAATTTATTAAACCTGTGATTTCACTCCATCGCAGCTATTCAAGAATCTGATGTTTGGATATAGATTGATTTTCTTTTTTTTTGCCTGAACAATATACGAAGAAACAGTAAAAGATTCTTCCCCAGCAGTTCATGCTGTGCTTGCTACCCCTACCTAAAGAGAAGCAGAAGCTTCTGTTTCACACTTAAAATTAAGAAACACCTAGAAAACTGACTGCTTTGTTTTTATGGAAGCACCACAATAGTGTATGGGAATAGCCTTGAAAAGTTTCTGGTGCTTCCCATTTTCTGGATTGCCTGGAAGATTTGGAACAGAGTATTCTTGTTCCTTTATGCTGTTAGACATGCCTGTAGCTATAGCTAAGGGCAGACTGAAACAGTGCTCTTTGCCTTTGTATAGACTAGGGTTGAAGCATGAAATCATACAAATTAGGCTGCTGGGATTTCTGCTCTGTGCTGCACCTGCGGACACTGGACCAGAGTTGAGAAAGTTGTAATGACCAGTTGGGCAGGGAGGCTTTGAAAAACTGTAAAGAGGTGCAGTAAGTGATGCTGATTCATTTTTTAACAGACAAAAATGTGATAAAAATGCTAGAAAGGGTAATGGAAACATGAGAGCTAAGTAGGAAACTTAAGTGGTGAAAGGAGGGTTGCAGGGGTGTGGTTCTGTTCCTTAAACTGTCATATATGCAGATTGCAAAGCCTTCACACGGTGAAAAACCTTCATATTCACATTTTGTGAAGCAGAAAAATTTTGATTGCAGTTTCCTTTTTATACTTACCAGCTTTTGTTTGTATTTAAAGGCAAAATCTGCAGCACTACACTCAAATTATCAGCCTGTCTCCTCTGCCAAGGTAAGATTTTTTTTTTTCTATTTGTTAAAAGCAGCGTGAATGGTGAAAACAGATGAGATGAATATTTTATGTCTAGCTCTTAGGATGTGCTTTTCATATTGTCTCTCTTGACAAGGAGATAAAAAATAATCTGTGTCTGAAGAAGTTATTTGATAATTTTTTTCTGGTCTTACTAGTATTTTCTACTTTGATACGGTAGCATTTGAAGTGATTGAGAAGTATGTGGTGTTCAGTGTGTGTACACACAGATTGCTGACTAGAATTTTTTTCTGTTTTCCTTAGAAACCATCATGGTGGCCCTTTGAAATTTCTCCGGGTATTTTAGCTTTTGCTATCGTATGGCCATTTATTGCCCAGTGGTTGGTACATGTGTATCTTCAAAGAAAGCGAAGGTAAAGATGTGCATTCAGCAGGGCATATATATATATATATACACTGTATTTCATCTGTTTAAACCAATACGTAGTGTGTCATGTTACGTAGACAGGACGTGGAATACTGCCTTCATGCATAAGAAGAATGCAAGGGTGTGCGTGCTCTCAGTAAGGCTTTGACAGTGTATCTGGAACATCAGGTCAGTATCAAAATAGGGAGCTTGATAACAGTTGCTTTGATAAAACCTGTTTCCTCGAGTTCTTTGTTTCAAGACATGTCTTGCTTAGTGTTGTGTTGTATGCATCTGTGACTCATAGCTCTGAAGATACAGGCTAAGAGAGACTGTAGAGTCCTTGGTATGGTTATGATAGGAAGGTGCGTGTTTCAGTCCCAAGAAAAGCCCAAGAACAACAAGAAATTCTGGAAGCTAATAGGAGTGCTTTCCATTAGCTGGGAATTCTAGGAAGAGACTTGTGTAGTTGTCTTTGCTTTGAAGGTTTCTCAGCATAAGAATGTTAATTGGTTAATTTTATATGTGGTATGCTTTATATGTGGCAGTTTACGTTAAGTCCATGAAATGTGATGCAGGATAAATAGTTTCAGTGAGCATACACAAGTGGGTGAGGCTGGATAGCTTGGAAGTGTCTTCATGACATTGTCTGATCCTCTCACTCACAATATCCTCTTGAGCCATTTTCACTGCTTCTAGACTCTAGTCCCCTCATGCCATGAGAAAAATTTTTCCTATCAAATCCTTTGCAAAGTCCCATCTGTCTGCTGTTTCTTATTCAACATTTGCTAGCACCTTACTACGATATTTTTGTAACCTCTGCTTTGACTTCCTTCAGCTGAAGGACAGTTGTACTCTCATCTTAACTTTTTTAACTCTCAAGTGAGTGTTCTCTAGTTGCTATGTACTTCAACCTCACACCTGACTTTGTTACCTTAGCATACCGTTTTTTTCTCTCTGTTAGTATGCAGAGTCTGTATATGTGTAGATCTTACTAGAATTAGCTTGAGTTGTTCTGGCTTTTTAATATTTGACAGTTTTTATGGTATAGTTTTCTCTCACGTGGTAAATCACAGTAACACAGAATGGTTGAGGTTGGGTGGCACCTCTGGTGGGCATCTGGCCCAACCCCCCTGCTCAAGCAGGGACACTAGAGCCATTTGCCCAGGACCATGTCCAGATGGCTTCCAGGTAGCTCTGAGGAGGGAGACGTGCACAACCTCTCTGGGCAGCCTGTGCCAGTGTTCAATTCTCCTTATAGGAGAAATGCTCCAGTCCCTTAATCATCTTCACGGCCCTTCACTGGACTCTTTCCAGTATGTCCATGTCTCTCTTATAGCCAGAACTGGACACAGCCAGGTGTGGCCTCACCAGGGCTGAG
>JAVJGJ010000047.1:68337093-68362153 GCA_035590215.1 Microhierax caerulescens | reverse complement strand
GCCAGAACGGGACACAGCCAGGTGTGGCCTCACCAGGGCTGAGTAGAGGGGAAGGATCACCCCCCTTGACCTTCTGAGAGGGATAATACAGCTCGCCAATGCCATTGGCCTTCTTTGCTTCAAGGGCACGTTGCTGGCTCATGTTCCACTTGGTGTCCACCGGGACCCACATGTCCTTCTGTGCCAAGCTTCTTCCCAGCTGGGCAGGCCCCAGTATGTACTGGTGGCTGGGGTTGTTCCTCCCCAGGTGCTGGACTTCCCCTTGTCATTCTTCCTGAGGTTCCTGTCAACGCATTTTTCCATCCTGTTGAGGTCCATCTGGATGGCAGCACCGCCCTCTGGCATATCAGCCATTCCTCCCAGTTTTATGTCATCTGCAAATTTGCTGAGGGCGCACTCTGCCCCATCATCCAGGTGATTAATGAAGATGTTAAACCCAGTACTGACCCCTGGCATGCACTGCTGATTACTGGCCTCCAACTAGACTTCTGTCACTGATCACCACCCTCTGGGCCCAGCCCATGGTGTGGTAAACGATACAATGCCCACAAAGGCCAGGGAGTTACCCTGTCTCAGAGCTGTCATTAGCAGCACTGATGTTAATTGCACTACCTAATGAAACTAGAGATTTTGCTACTAAGGTTTTTAGGCAGTTACGCATTTTCCTTATTTCCTGCACTGGTAGAGATTGCCATTTCATCAGCAAGGACAAAGTTTTTTTAAGATCAGTACAATTTTTTTAGTGTCTTATGTGAAGCTCCCATGAACTTTAGTGTTATGTAGCTAACAGCTCTTGAATGGCCATGCTCCCTCTCTGAACAGTATGCTGTTCTTGTAAACCTTTTTTGATCATCTGTTCTGACCTCTAGCACCATCAATCAATTCACAGGTTCAGTCAGAAATCAGTTTTTAGAAAAGCACCCTTTCCAGCAATTTTTCTAATATATTGTTCTAACGATTCAGAGCTAAAATGAATAAACAAATGGTACATTATTTTCAGTTTGGATTTGTCTTCTTGCAGCTCTCATCCATTGGATTTTCCTAGATCTTTACCTAATCAACAAAGAGTCTGTAATGTGTTTTCCATGGGTGCTTTATTACTATCATCAGGTCATCTCCTAATCTGTTGCTTAAACAAAACAAATGGAGCAATTGGAATCTTATTTTAGTGTTGTTTTTTCCAGCCTTGGGATGCTTCTGGTGGCTTCACAGTTTGTCAGTATTCTTTTTGAGTTCTGGACATCAGGGTTGGTGCCACGGTCTACTAATGGTAATACCGGTCTCTGAAATACAGAGACAGTGCAGCCCCAGGTAGTCCTTGGTTTGTTTACTCATTCATGGATTGTCTTAAGATGAAATGAACTTCAAGAACAGAAACAACTAAAGACATGTCTGTGTTCTTCAGCTTTCTTCTTTGTTTCTGAAGAAATCTACCTGTAGCCAGAATTTAAGGACTATGCTTCTGCATCCCCTTTCCACCTGAGTTCCATCTCCTTTAGCAACGGGTAGGAAGTTGATCAGGTATACTCTGAGAGAAAATGGAATTGCAAAACAAGAGCCCTTCTCTGTTGTGCTGTTGCCAGTTTCAGCTTGTACTCTGTTAAGGTGTGTAAGCTTTTAGGCAACAGCTGTACACAGTACACAAATTGACCGTATGTGTGTACTTTGGGTTTTGAAGTACATAAACTGGGGCAGAAACCAGGAGTCTGTGCTACCGTGTGAGTGAGGTTTTCTCACGGTGAGGCTGTGGAGCCACGACTCCTCCACTCTTGTGCATTGGAGCAAATTCCGTGGAACTGGTGGAAGGCAGGCAGGCCACCTGTAGCCAGCAGCTCATGTTCCTGGGAAGGGTTAGCTCAGCTCACCCTTAGCACCCTGCTGTACAGCGTTCTGCCTGGTTTAAGTCTTCCGAGCCTCCAAACCTGTCACTCATTTATGGGGAACTTAATGCTGAAAATCTAGGTACCTACATTGCAGCCTTCAGTGCAGAAAACTTGAAAACCTGAATCCCAGGGGCTCTAAACCCAGATCACAGATAGAAATATATTTTTAGTAATAATTGAGAGTTCTTTAGATTCAGCTGACACTTTTAGAACATTCTGACTGCATGTTTTCTGGAGTCACTGGAAAATCGGCTCCTAAGCATTGCTGTGCTGCAGGCTAGCAAACCGCTGACTGATGTGGTCAGGGACTGTTCTGAGGAATTTAATCTGCAGCTCGGAATTCTTTGTGATGCTCTGTACTACTTATTGTAAATTGCGCCAGTTTTGTAAACTTGCAGATTGTTTTATAACTTGAGGGCAAATGTCAGGTATCTTGAAGCAGTGTTGTATTTTCATTGATTGGAAATCATTCACATTAACCTTAATTGGTTGGGTTTTTTTATTTAGACAAAAACCATCTCATATGTGAAGGTACATTAATTTATTTGGTTCTTTTTCTAGAAAACTGAACTGAGAATTCATGACTTTGCTTAAAGACTTCTAGCAGAAGATGGCCCTGGAAAGCGAAGGAATTCTGAATTCTCGTAGAATCTCAGAATCTGGGATGATGTTCTTTCTGTTATAGTAACATTTTGTACTACCTTTGAGCTAAACATTTAAGGATTAACATTATTGAAACTTGAATGATTCACAGCTCCTAGGTTACAAATAAATTCAACAATTCCATCCTCAAAACCATATGAACATTAATTACTTTGGAACATGCTTGCAGATGGGCCTTCAGTAATTACAGGTCTTGCTGATGTTAGATGATGAAGAGAGTAAAATCTTTGTAAAAGAGTAAGTGAGAAATATGTAAAACTGTCACTTTAATGTAGAAATAATTTTATAATCACAGCATCCCTGCCTGTTTTTCCACAGGTTTACATATTATCAAATGAAAGCACTAGTAAAGTATGAATCAAATACGTTGTAAGCTGTTGGAAAAATACAATATAGCTCTGAGGAATTCAACTAGTTATCTTTGCTGCTAAACCAGCGTGAGGCAAATTTCCATGTGAACTGGTCAGAAATGAAATTAAATCCATCACATCCTTTTAAGATTGTAAAGGAGATTTGGGAATTTATGTCTCTTGAAAATTAGAGCCATTAATAACAGAGGGACTGTTCAAATACAGGTTTGGAAACTGCGTGTGGTACAAGGGATCCATCTAAAGAGGCTGCACCTTATATTTTTAACTTTGATAACTGTATTCTTGTTGACAACAACTTGTTTTAACTGAAATACGTAGTTTAGGCACAGGGTGCTTGAAAATGAGATGAAAGCTATCTCTGTAATTATCTCTCTTAAGAGCTGGAAAAGCTTAGTGCACTGTAAGTTTTCTGTTGTCAGTTTATGTCAAATTAAAATCAGATTTAATCTAGCCCTAATCTGTTGTGGACTTTTCCCAAGTCACATCACAAAAAATACCAGTTCTGGTATTGCTTTCTCTTACCCTTCTACTTCCTTTCAAAACAAAACTCTTCAGCTAATTTTGGTGCTCATTTCCCACCCCCCTTTTCATGAACTATTTATTAACCAGTATGCAAATTACAACCTTGTGAAGTTTGCTCAATTAAAGCATGCTTTATGCTTAATTTAAAAAAATTCAATACATTGTCTAAATCTCTGGAAAAGGGAATGTACTAAAATTAGATTTGACAAAACACTAAGACATTCATTTGCTATGAAGAACTGTATCATAACAAACCCCTGTGTTTAAGATCTGAATCTTCAGAAATTTCACTGTATTACTGATGTGCTTTCATCCTTCAGCTGGAATACATATTACAAATTTTTCAGAAAACTTATTTTTCATCCTTCCTAAAAAAAAAAATCTTCTCCAGTTTAGAAAAGATTTTTCATACAAGCTATACTGTATAAAAATGTAATCACAGAATTTAATGTTTGTTTTGCCAGAGCAATTTTAATCTTGTTTTTAGTCAAGTGGGGGGTTTTTTAAGTTACTTTTCCTACTCCTGATTTTATTATTGTAAGGCTGAATTAAAAAATAAAATGGTCAGAACCTCTTTGAAGACTTCTGTAACAGTCAGATGGTTTCATGTGCCAGAGATCAGTTTGGGCATGAGACGTACCGACAACTCAGGTTTGAACAAAACTTATGCTGGAAGGGAAGTTGCACTGTGACCTGAAGCCATGGTACCTGTAGCTTGAAGTTCTAGAGTGAGTGACTTTCTTCTCATAAAATGATTAGACAGGAAGGATACTCTAGCTTGAAGGTCACTGAAAAAAAAAAAATCAAAGCTCCTGCAGCAGCATGTCTTCTGATCAGATGAAGCACCCTGGAGCGCCTCCTCCCCCGGGCCATAGCCATGTTACACATAGGTGTCTAGCGTTTAGAGGTGGCATGGACATTCTCCAAGGTACTTACCTGTTAACTTCCTACTGAAATAAGTGTAGGCACGTGCCATCCTTGTTATTTATTCATGTTTCAATAAATCAGTCCCTTACTATTTCGTATTTTATCTTGGACTTTCTTCATGTGTAATAAATGCTGTACATTGGATGCTCTGGCTGTACGGAAGAGCCTGCTGGTTACATTGTGCAGCAGCAGTCTCAGAAATTGTAATACAGATCACTTCTGTAACCATTTACTTGTACCTCGCACGTGGGCCTCAGCTACTAGGAGTATCTCAAACTCACTAACCTGAACAGAGCTCTAGTTAGCTGAGATCTTCATCTTAAAGGTAAGGAAAAAGATTTTCTTTACGTTTGCCCAGGTACAGAGACACAGCTTTAACTTGGAGAAAGCGGCATAAGCCGATCACTGGAGCTTAGACATGGGGTGGCGTGTTGCAGCTGGTGCTCTCCTCAGGAAGGCCGGCAGTCAAACCCCTGTTGCCTCAAACTGGGGAGATGTAAAAACCAGCTCAGAATTTCACTTCTGAAGCAAACGTCCGGCTAGTTTCCTGCTGTGAATCCAGCTCCATCTGAAAAGCTTAGGTTTGCTCTGGATGAAGGCATAGGGAAGATTTCCACCTACTCAGGGTCCTGTTTCTCTCCTGCTCTGCACGCTGTAGCAACACGGTATGTGCTGATGGAGATGGAGCCACTTGCCTCGTTCTGGTTACCACAGCGAAGCAGACTCCCAGTGGGAGTTACAGACCATCGAAGGACTCTGCTCTGCTGCAAGTAAGTACAGAAACCGAGCTTGTAATAAAGATTTCGGGAGGGTGGTGGCAAGTTGTGAACTGAAGGGCAGACACACCTGTATTAGAGAGATGAGGCATTTCCCTATTTCTGATCACTGCCTTTGCTGGGGTAGGGGGAAAACAGTCAGTTTCTTTGTGTAAAAAACCATCTCCTACCCCCAGCAGGTCACAAAGTATTGGATAAAACAAATGCAGAAGCAAGCAACAGCAAGACCACAGTATTTTATGTATTTACACAAAAGTGTGCAAAGTAAAATTTGTTGAGAGTGTAGTAGAGAGGAAAATAATACATTTTGCCATAAGAATAGCTATTAGTAAACCTGATCATGCTGAAACTGGGACCTACAAGCTCATGAGCACACAGCAGCATTTCAAAGTCTCAGCCTCCAAACACTGCACAGCGTGTAGGTGCACCTAACAGCAAGTCAGTGGTAACTGTCCAAGACTGCTGCTCCTGTGTAAGTGGGGTAGTTACTCGCCTCTGTAGTTTTTAGCACACTCCTGTCCAGCTAACAGCAGATTAACTGTCTCCCAAGATAACCTGTAAGCTACAGGGTTTATACGTAGGTTACGCACTGCAAAGCAAGCTCAGGCCTTCCAGAAACACCATGTAACAGCAAAAGGACTGGCCAAGTGGTATTCCAGATATTTGAGTTGATCAGTAATGAGAAGAAACTTTAAATCTTTCAGCTACTACATTGTAGTTTTTTGTACTTTTGCCTGTAGTATTTAAAGTCAAGCAATAAGTGGAGCAAAACCAATGGGCTTAAGAGTTGACAAGGAATTCCAAATGGAGTAAATCCAGGATTCGCCTTTTTCTCAAAACACAAAAACCCCCAAACCCCAAAACAAACAAAACCACAGACCCCAACAACATGCATGTGAAATTTAACTCCGTATTTTATATGTTCAGGATAAATGCAAGACATTAAAGAGTATAGGGTATTGCAAGTCTTCAGTGCTAATTGTGCAGAATTTATCGCTATACTGCTGTGTTTACATTAAACATTCTGCCTTGTCAGTTGGCCTATTTACGCTACAGAATTTACGATGTTGTATTGCATTACAAAACTATGGTAGAGCCACCACATTTTCTTTTAGAATAATGTTTTTAAGAGAAGGTTTGACATTTTTATAAGAAAAAACAGTAAGAGAAGTAAGGCATTTCAATGCTGCATTAATTTTTCAGTTTTCCATCTCTAATAGAAATGTCAGTTTTGCATAGTAGTTACATATTCTAACTGTTCCCAAACAAGACTGCCATCACATTGAACCACCAACAGGTAAGTTGATAATTAGATACAATTAGCATGCATTTATGTCCTTTCCCTGTTATGTTTAACTGGGAAATAACTTCATGCCTCCTAACTGGAGTTACTCATTGCTATTAAAAAAAGCCCCATCACTGCCAAGTGTTATTAGCTCTAAGAAATACAACACTCTGGCCTCTTAGTAAGGTGCAATAAGGTAAAAAGTAACATGAAAGCACTTGATACCAGTCAAGTTTCATACAGTAGTTTCACTTCAGAATAAAGGATACAGCAATAAAAACTGATAGCTTAAAACACGCTCAAAATTTACCAAGGAAACCAAGGTTAAGACCAAACGAGTGTTACAGGAGAAGCTGTAAGTGTGCATAATTATGAAGAAAGTTGACATCTTGATGCTATAAGCTAAATGCAGACACAGTCAGGTGCTGAGCATTATTCCTAGCTTCAAAGTAAGAGGTATCGGTTTCGTCATCTGGCTGAGGTATGAATGGCATAGTTTGATTCTGTAGATTGTCCCAGTCCACACCATGAAAGAGGGGGTGATGTTTCAGTTCTGAAACAGAAGTTGATATAAGCATTGATAAGCTTTCTCTTGTCCAAGCCCTATAGTTCCCTTCATACGTAACTGTCTGTAGATTGGCTCAGTGTTGCTCTTTTGGAAATTCACAAGGGTGCAAACTGCAGCTGGGTCTTGATTACCAGCAGCCTCGGGGATCAAACTGTTGTCACACCAACAGTCCTCCCCTAGCTGGAGAATCTATTCCACACAGCGCACATACTGGATCAAAGGTGCCCTGGGGGCATTTCTCACAATAGGGCACCAGAGGAGCTTTAAGCATCACTTCACAGTCTATTTCTAATTTTGCCAAAGTTCTGTGCTGAGGAGACATGGGAGTCACTCCCACCCTTCTCCACTCCAGGCCACCTGCCTTTTGCTAGCTCACGGAGCAGTTGCCCTCTGCTTTGCCTACCACCAGAGATGGAAGCCTGAACACCCTTACAGTGTAGTTACCACAGGCCACCAGATTCCTCTTTCCCAGCCTGAAGGTGGGATAAGTAACCAGGCTGCAAGACTTCCTGACTCAAGGAGAGATCCCCTGCCCTGTCCACTCTGACCAGAAGGCAACTTTCTGGCACACAGGATCTGACACTTCGGTATAACATGGAAACGCCACTCCCTGATCAAAGTGGAGTCATTCCAAGAGAGCACCTTTTCAGCTGAATGGGATACAAACACATGTGTTTATCAGCTGCACCACACACACAGAGACACAAAAAAATCAAAAGCAAGTAGCAAAAACAGGACAGGTAAAAAAAAACAAACAAAAATCACATTTAGGAGGTAGGAGTTTGACCAAGCCAAACATGCACTACAAATGTTAATTCTAAGCACATAGCACAGGCTTTAAAGTGGTGCACAGTAAGATAGTAACATTTATTATTTCTACATTTCCTGATCAAATAAACTTCAGTTTGGTGGTGTTTTATTTTAGATGAAAGGCAATAAATAAATCAGAGAGCCTAACTCCTAGCAGCTTCAGCAGGACACTGCACAGATCCACTGTATGTAGTTCTGCTCTTAGAAGTTCTCATGTAGTGGAAGGTGCGTTCAGCTGAAAAGGTTAGCAGACTTCATTGTCTTTTCCCAGTAAGCATCAGTATGTACCATAGCTGGCAGCCAGCTCCTGCCCACATCGCTGAAGAGGGGGATAAAAAACAAACTCAAGTACTGGCTACCAGCGTTCTCTGCCACATGCTGCTTTAAAGTGTCTCTCATCTGGAAAGCCTGAACTCAGAAGTGCAGTACTAGGACATGACATAACTGGGATTTCTCAGTAAGTTAGGCTTTATGCTGGAGAAAGAGTAGAGCATGTGTTTTGGGGAGGGGGGAGATGGTGATAGAGAGTGATGGATACTCAATTACAATGAGGAAAACTTAATGGCTGTCCTGAAATCTACTCGTCCGAACTTCAGTTGGGTAAAGATAGCAGGTACAGTTAAAGGTCCTAACAAAGAATGAATTTCCAAGAACTTCAGATTGGAAGAAGCTATATCACATCTAGTTTAAAATTCCATGCATGACAGGCAATTAGATTTCACCCTAATATCCAGAAATAAAGAAGATAACTTGCGTTTAACTAAAATACCTTTGAATTAAAACATTAGATTTTTTTTAGGAGAAATTAAAAAGCCACAAAATTCACTGTTGACATCATGTTGACATTTATAATTATGTGTCTTCTCTAATTTGACTTGGCCTAGTTTCAGCTTCCGGCCTTTAGTCTCTGTATGAGTATTTCCATTACAGCTTCCCTCTTCAGTGATTTCTTGGGTACTTCTCGTAAGATTTCTTCCTTTTTCCAGAACAGCTTACTCTAAGCTTCCTTCATATTATCATATTTTTAATAAAAATATAGTCACTGTTACAGCAGCAGATGTTTTAAGTCCTTCTACAAGGAAACAGACTTTGTATAGTATATATTGTCTAACATGTGTTCCCCTATATACTCAGTAAAAACAAGCTGCTTCTTAAGAAAAAAGCTCCTTTGAATTAACTTTTGGAGGCTTCTCTCCCAAACCATAGGCTTTTAATCAAGGTTCCTGAGATCAGCTAGGTAAAAAACCTCAAATACCTGTAACTAAGTTAAATAAGACTAAATTTTGGTATATCAGATGTCAAGCACTAAACATCCATAGCAAAACAACAGTAAAGCAAAATGACTAGTTCAATTCAAAAACACCTCACCCCAAAATTTCCTCATTCAAGAAGGCAAAACCCCACAAGAATACAGAAAATACTACAACTTGAAGCGTTCTGCCACTATACGTGGAACCTAAATAGGCATTAAAGTTTCTTAGTCTAAGTTTCCAGAGAAGGACATCACCACTTCAAAATTTTTAATTAGCTGCAAAGAACACAAGAAAATTTTAATACTAACCCTTCAGTCCAGCTCTCTTAGTACTGTCAATTGTTAGAAGGATATCTATCGCATTTTGGGCATTTTCAGACAGCTTCTCTTCACCCTCAGGCCAGGGAATATCTACAGACAAAGATACAGATGAGTTGGTAACTCAGACCATAAAACGAATGTTGGAAATAGTTTCTCCAATTACTGAAGCAGATTACCTCTTTTCAAAATATTTTGGAAGACTTGTGCCGGTGTTTCATCATTAAAAGGTGGAATTCCAGTTAGAAACTCAAACAGGCAAACTCCAAGGGCCCACCAGTCTACAGCAGAACCTGTTAAGAGAAATCCAGCCATTACACTAACCCAAGTGATATTTGCAAACAGCTGAAGATTAGCTATGGCAGAAATTGAAGAGTGTTTAAATCCTGCAAAATTTCTTGGAAGTGAAGGAAGAGACAAAGTTGTACTTTATAATCATGCAGAGGATTAAAAATATACTAAAGAGCTTTTTAAAGCCAGTCTGCTCCTTAGTTCATTACAGGTAATACTAGGGTTTATTTTACTAATAAAACCAATGGGTCCCCTAAGAACAATTTAATTATCAACTCCTATCACAGAGAATCCAGGAGCTAACTTCTCCAAGAGATTGTTTCATCATAAGAAACAGTTGTTAAACAACTGCTCTAGAGCCTAGATGAGTGCTCCATGTTGTAACTGCATCCTTGTCTTGGTTCTTTGAGAAGACTCCAGGAATTCAAACTATTGAGCTTCATTTGTCTAAATTTATGTCAAAATACTGATATCAGCTTGCAGAGATGAGCCAGCACACAAGCTGGAATTACTTTTTGTTACACTCAGGTTGATTAGGGTAATGTGTAGTTACTACCCATCTCTCCTTTGTTATTAAATAATTTTGGTCTTCCACATTCCAGAAGTTTTTCGCCAAACCCATCTCATTCACCCACTTAAAAACAACCAAGGCAAAGCAATCCTAGGCACCACTGCATGCATTCTAAGCTTTTTGCATCTTCAAGCCACGCCAACTCCACTATATAAAGAATAGATGCCACATGCTGAAAAAAAAAAAAAAAAAAAATCTTCAGAGGACTAAGTGTCATTTTTCTTGGCTTTTTTGGCATTAAAGAAAGACATCTCCAAGTTCAGAAAACTAGTGTTGCAAGTCATTTCCAGAGGACTATTGACTTATTTTAGAGATACTGAAAATTGAAATGCATAGCTAGTAACATAATGCACTTCTAGTAACTTTTAACATGAGTGTCCCTCCAAGCTATGCATATCAAAGTTGTTGTTAGAGGTACTTGGACGTTCAGATAAAATTTTCCTAGCTTCAGTCAAAGTCTAACAAGATCACAGCTCTGAACAATGTAGTAACACAGGTTTCAGCAGCATTTTTTCCCCATCTCATTTAACTAAAGATTTTTCCCATCTCATTTAACTAAAGATTAGATTAACTCCTACCATACACCTGCTAGTTCATGTCTATCAATATATGAAGCAAGAAACAGAAGTATCAGGTCTTGAGCATCTGAGCCTTTTTCACCCATACACAAAGTAAATCAAACCAGCTGCATAAAGTAAAAGGAAGCAATGAGAAAAAGCCTCTCTGGTTTGTTTTCTGTTACACAACATCTTTAAGAATCTGACTTCACTCCTGAAGTAGGCCTACACGTGTGATTTCTGACAGCCTACTCACAGTGATACTTGTTTATCCCGAATCTTTTGTGGAAGCATCACACATTCTTATAAGAGTGCATATGGGACATATCTTTATATATAGAAACATTGTTCACCCAAAGTTTTCTTGGAAATTGTGATCTAGTTATACTTTGACTGTTCACAGTTATGCTGAATACTCAATTTCTACATAGTATATAGCAAATTCAGAGAACACAGTCCCTGCATCTGAAAAGGCAATGAAGCAAGAACATTACAATTACAGCAAAACCCCCTAACAAATACAAACATCAAATACCAAGTATGATTCCCTGAGGCACAGAAATGCCTATTTTTTTTTCTTAAGGTAGTTAACAATAAAGAAAGATGACAACATTAAATCTAAGTTAGAAATAGCAATAAAATATTTCTGTAACATGATTATAATTTAGCATTATGACTACATTTATAAGCAGGTCAACAACACCAGAGATATTTAACAAGGAAAGTTTTGAGATCCAAAGCCAGAAAAACCTGGCTTCACCGAAGGTAATGGGAAATATGTAATTTCCTGATGTAAAACCCAGGCGCTTTGCAAGTTATCAATGGAGTCCTGAAAACACTCAATTGCACAGAAGCCACCTTGCAACCAATTTTCACATTGTTTAAACAGCATTGCTGATGTTTCCAAACTATTAACCAGCTCTAATGCCTCCCAAATAAAACAGGATTCCTAAATAGAAGTGCAAACCTACATATGTTTAGTCATTTACAGTGAAATAGTGTGGTTTAACCCTAGCTGGTAATTAAGTACCATGCAGTGATTGCTCACTCCCCACTCACCCCAAGGGACAGGGAAGAGAGTTGGAAAAGAATGTAAAACTCTAGGGTTGAGGTAAGAACAATTTAATAGTTGAAATAAAATAAAAATGAAAGAACAATAATAAAAATGGTGGCAATAACAGTTATAATGAAAAGGGGAAGGGAAAGAGTAAAATCCAGAGGGAAAGGAATTACAACACATGGTGCACAACAACTACTCACGACCCACCGACTGTTGCCCAGCCAGTCTCTGCCCAACGACCTGCCCACCCCAGCCAAGCCCCAGGTGTATATACCGGGCATGGCATCCATGGTACGGAACACCTCCGGCTAGCTCTGCTCAGCGGACCTGGCTGTGTCCCCTCCCCACTCCTTGCACCCCCTCCAGCCTTCTTGCTGGCAAGGCCTGAGGAACTGCAAAGTCTCACATCAAAGCCAGAACACAGCACTGCACCAGCTCCTAAGAAGAAAATGAAGTCCATCCCAGCTGAAACCAGGACAAAGAGTTAAATCTCCTTCACGCAGTTTTAGTTAATGTAAATTGGCTGCATACAGTAGCATGTTACTGTTCCACAGATAAGCAATCACTGTTTCACAATGAAGCTCTCTTATCTCAGTTTTCCCAAGACTATTAGTGCTACAAAACAGAAGTATACTTTTAGGATGGAAATAGAAGATAATTATAAATACAAAGGTATCAGGGATACACTGCATTTATTTTTTTTTTTAATTCTTACAAGTCAGCAGGAAAATTTCAGACTTTTTGTTATCTCAGTGCTCAAGTTTTGAGCCCAAGAAATTCATGCACTTCAAAGCTGTGCTATTTTATTATATTACTTTGAAGAAAAAAAAAAGTTTACTTGATTGCTACTACTGTCCACTTATATGGAAGATCCTGCCAGAAATATTGTTTCATAAGGTTACAACTCAGTAACTGATTTTAATTCAGCTTTATAAACTTACCTGGATGCACATAACACCTTGATATCAATAAACATGGAATGCATTCTAAGAATAATTGGAAGCTTAATCCTTTGGTACTAAATGTAACTAAGTTCCCCCCACCCTAAAGAATCTTTAAGGACACTCAGGATGACAGTTGTGATTCCTAACCCACATACTAGTCTCAGGCTACCCAAGCACAGCTTCCAATGCATTAGATTAGCTGCAGGCAAGACTATGCTAGACAGTCAAAACCTTCAGTCATATGAAAAAACTAAATGGAAAGAGCAGCTGAAGCAAACACAGCCATCTGTGCTGGCAAAAACTAAGTGCCAAGTATTTTTAAATAATTCATTTCCATATTATTTAAATGTCTGTAGAGCCTAAAACCCTTCAGGGATATAAATATGTCACCTTTCAAGTATTTAGAAACTTCAAGGTTTGCCCGTCTTACCATGAGGCTTTGTCAAAAGCAGCTCAGGTGCCAGGTAGTCTGGGGTCCCCAGGATGCGTTCACCTTCTACTGGGGCAGCTCCTCTTCTGACACTCTTTGGAGTCCTGTATGGTGTGTCAGCATCTCCCTGATGAGGAGTCTCAAAAGATGCAAGAAAGATTTTGGATGTCAAATAAAACCAGCACTTCCATTTCTTTATCTCAACCATCTTGAAGCATTAAAAGTTGATACCTCCTCTCAAGAAACTTTTCCCCAGGTTCTTTCTCCAGTATTAACCCCACAAAAAACAAAACCAAACCCAAACCAAGCCCGAATCCAGCCAACCTTAAACTCCTTTCTCATTCAAATCTCGAAAAGATAACCTACTAAACATAATGTCAAAATAGCCTTCAATTTTAGCACCAAGTTCTTAATATTAGACAATGAACAGCAAGCATATGTCAAATATCTGTAAAAGAAAAAGGAGAATCCTGGATTTTCTCACATATTGCATACCAGACGTACTCAAAATATATTAAAAGAGCCCTTCATTGTTTAACCTGTATCCTATGGATTACATAATGCCTGCAGATGAAGTTCTACTCAGCTTAGACTTAGTGACTGTTACAACTACACAAACCTAAAAGTAATTTGGGGCATTATTTGAAGATAAATATACAGGCTTGCAAAGAGATAAATTCTCATAGCCAACAGGCTGACTGCAATGGAAGATTTCCTGTTGTGACCTAGACATACCACTAAATTACCGTGCAGAGACTCCCATTCTTTATTTCTCAATATACCCTTAATTCCCATATATCTTATAGAATTTTGTTTCCTACTTCATCTGCAGTGCAGCAGAGGTCAATTCATTAGGACTATGCCATAAAGGCCACAGAATCCACTATTAAAATATAAAACAGGTAGTGAGGTTGCAGTGATGTGATTTTAAAAAGAATCACAACAGTATATAAAAAAGGTATCCGCCTGTTCAAATTTAAGTTATAAAAACATATAATGCCATCAGTCATTTATTTCTCATGAGATGAGGTGCACACTACTCTGACTCCATTTCAGCTGAATACAAGCTAAGTTTCATCAGCAATTAAACTTAATATGAAAAAAAATCTAGCAATTCTAACAAAGACATCAGGAAAAAAGGCTTTCCCCAAAACATTCTGAATGCCCCTTCCGGTACACTAAATCATTCAACACACTGCCAGTTGTCAGAAAGCTTTAAGTCCTGAAACTGGTACCTAAGTAACTGGATGAAGGACTTACAAAAGCTATGCCAAAACAAAATATGAAACACTGATTGGAAAGTATACTTTCACTTACGTTAGGACTCTAATTTAGTTTAGGACAGTGACATTTTTACTTACTATCAGAGGGATTAAAAAGGTCAAAGCAATAACTTCTTAACTTGCAAGCAGCTATTATTACTCTTTACATCAATCATGGTAACATGCTTGTAAATGGTACTTGATAGTACACACTACACCATCATCTTTACCAGGACAAAAAAGAAAACAGCAGGCACAAAAGCAGCTACTAGCAGCTGAACAGCATTTGCAGACTGTCTTGGGAAGGATGCAGGACAAGACAAAACAATCAAAGACTTCACATTACATCAGGAAACCTGTAGTTAGTTACAGGAAATACCACATCGCACTAAAAGCGGGATGAGACAAAACAGCACAGGCTTTCTTTGCCAGTTCACTGTAACAGCAAAGGATTTGTCTGAGGTGCGTACAGATGATGCGTGTTGAGCCAGAGGCAACACACTGGACATACAGTTATTTCTAAGCTCTTCCAGAAATTATAATTTTGGCCACACAAGCGCTGTAAGTGAAAGCCTGCCAGCAAAGGTCACTTTGACTACCTAAAACCACTTCAATTTTCCCTAAATTACAACTGAAATAATTTCAGATCACTAATGTCTAATGCATGCACAAAGTTTCTACAATGTCTCTTCACATACCTGATAGGCCCTATACAGTCTTCCTCTTTGTAATGGAGTAATAGCTGTTGGGTAAGAGCCGCTACAAGCAGGTGAAAGATCCATTATATCTAAGGAAGCCATGCTACATGGCTCAGATACATTGGACGTATTAATCGGACTATTATAACTTCGAAAAACAACAGCATTTTTTTTTAAGAGATTCAGTGCTTCTATCATCTTTTCTGAAGGAGAAGATACCATGTCGAAGGAAGTTTCTTTCATGTGCTTTTGTTCATTTTCCGTTCCATGATGTAACAGCTTGCAGTCCTGGACAGTATGTGCTTCCTTTCCATTTTGTGAGGCATCTTGGGACTCTGGTGATGTTATTGCCATTCCTTCTGGTTTTGGTTCCTCAAAGGAGAGGTCTTTAACACTTTTGTCTAAATCCAAAAGCTGCTTTTCTAAATGGCCTTCTCTAACAGCAGTTTCAGGAAATGATGAGTCCAAGTCTGCACTGAGGATTCCTGAAGGTTTTTCATTATCAGTGCCTATAAAACTTGAGTTCATATACTCCTCTTTATCACCCTTTTCATAATAGTCTGCATCCAGATCACACAGAAGATTTTTGGCTATAATTGGAGTAAGTGATCTTTCTACTGCTTGCTGGTTACCAATAAAACTCTTAACTTCTTCATTGCTTTTGCAGGTGTCACGTAGGCATCCATCATCACAAAGCATTAAGGATTGAATTTCTGTTGTCAAACCTGTCCTTTCGTTTGCTGGAAATTCTGAGATCTGACAGCCACGTTTGTACTCTGCGTTGCTTTTTTTAACATAGTTAAGTTCCTGACAAGGACTAGTGTCAACTAATTCAAAGCTTCTTTTTATACCTGGCTTTTCAAAAATTTCTTCCTCTTCAATAGGCTTGACAGGCACATTCTGCCTTGAAAGTGACTGCTGTCGATTAGAAATTTCTGCTGTTTCATTAGTCAGCTCTCTTTTATTTACGAAGGCTTCTTCTTCCCAAATCTTATTTTCAGAGAGACATTTTCTGACTATGCCTTTCACATCCAGTGTGGTCACAGGAGTATCTGTTATATCAGAATGTTCACTTCCCAGCTTCTGCCTACTGCCAGAATCATTGCTGTTGATGGGAGAAACGGCAGGCTCCAGCTCTTTTTTCTCTGAAGCTTTAACACCTTTGCTATTTGGTAATTCTATATTCGGAAGGAAAGCTGATCCACTGTTACTTGTTTTGCTTGTTGTAGAACATGGTTCACCTTTGCTTTGCTGTAAATGGACACATTAAATTTGAGTATCAAGAAAATAGGATTACAGTATTATAGAAATGTGTCCTTTAAAATACCGTATTACCACTTCCATGAAGAACTGCAAATGAGCAAGTGTTACATATTCTTTATAACCACTAGGAGTGACAAATGAGACATAATACATTCAAAAAATTCAAAACTAAGTTGGGATAATTTGACTTCAATAACATAAAATAAGGTTGCTAGAATACAATAGAAAATGCAGTATTTTTAAGTGCTTGAGGATGAAGAAATATAGCAATTTAAATTGTATTGTGATCTTATGCTAAGAAGTTAAGCTACAGAAGTTCTCGCTTTCAAAGAAACCCAAACCAAAGAATCCCATCATACTACCCTGTGGCATAGTATACTTCAGAGATGACAAAAGGAAAATCTGACAGTACTAATACTACTACCTTGGTAACACAATACTAAAAACAGGGCCTCAGGAAACAGACAGATAAAGTGAAGAAATATAAATTGCTTTAAACATAAGTTTTTATATGTGATCTATATAGGAATCTTGGCAAGGGACTAAATAGCACACCAGCATTTTTTTTCTTTAGGTCTGTATTTGTACAAAATTTTATTAATAGTTTAAAATAGGAGAAAGTATTTTGTATCAGCTATGATTACTGATTTTAGGTTAGTTGATACAAAACCCTTCAGTAATATAAATCTCTAACCTTTTTAGGTTTTAATAGCTAGTAGAAGTTTGAAATGTATTTTATTTATTATTTTTACCAAGTTCAGCCTTTAAAATAAATTCTTTTGCCTGCATGCTGAGCTAGTAATACTATGGGGATAAGGCCAGCTTCCAAAGAGCCAGTGCTCCCAGCATTGCCCACCTTGTGAACATGGCTAACCAGTGCCATCCAGTAGAAGCCTTCTCTTTCGCTCCTTTGCTGCAGGCTAAATGGCATTTGCTTTTCCTGTTATGTTGCACAGAACTACTATTTTTTTGAAGAAAAAAAATAATACTGAAAAAAATACCAGTTTTACCTAAAACTCTTACTCAGAAAGGATTACAACCCCTGCTCCTTCTCCTGTAGGAAGGCTTCTCTACACTTGAAATAACTGGGGGAAGTAGAAGAGATCTGCAACAGTGCATATACAAGTACAAGCTAATTTTAATTTATAGTGGGAAGATGAAACAGTCCTGACCTCTACATCTTTCTCCCACCTTGGGCTGCTGCAGTATTCTGAGTCTATACTGGACAGGTATGGGTGTGACTGACTACTGGCACTGGAGGTACCAAACCTTTTTCTTGACTGAAGTAGAGTAGGAGTTAAGCTTCTCATTGGCATCACAGGAGTTAATTGAGAAGTATCAAGATCTTGAGAGGAAAAAGAAATAAATAATTCAAACGTTGATATAAATAGGCAACATACATTAACCAGCTTCACACTACAGCAAGCTTTCACATCGAAGAAGTTATGGAACCCTATACGTGACATCATAATCTCTCTTGTAATCTTTCCTGCATAGTCAATTCACTCATTTTTTTTGAGTAGAAATTAAAAATTCTGCCAAGAATTTAAAAGCAACACGAACACTGGCACCATAGTAGCCTTCTTTCTCACTTCAGGTTAGAAATGAGAAAACAGCAAGATAAATAAATGTAAACGAAGGCACACATTGCTATATTAAATAATTCTCAATGAAAGTATGCCAAGAACTGATTCCATAAAATCTTAGAGTCATTTTGAATTCAGTGGTTGTGCATTAAAAAAAAGGAATCAAAATATGACATAAGTAGTGTAAGTAAAAACATGTCAGACCTTAACTAATGCAGAAATGTTAGTAGACAAGACAACACTGACAGAAGCTCACCTTTTATCAAGTGGGTCCAAGCTACTCACATAAAATTAAAAGACCACAACCTTACAGCCATAGTACTATGCAGTGCAAGGCTTGGTATACTCACATGTTTTGAATAATTTAGTGGAAAGAGGGGTATTTTCCTTTTGAACCATAGGCAAGGGAGAAACCACTCCGTGCTGACTGTCAGATGATTGACTTGAATTGGGCCCTGGCATTTTCATTCCAACAGGAGTATACTATCAAGCAGGAGGAAGCATAGTTAAAACATCCAGGATTGAGATTCTTTATTACATTTGCAATGGAGCTTAGCCATGCCTGTTTACCAAATTTCTGAAACACGACTGACACTCAGCAGTTTGAAATACAGTCCAAGGTAATCACTTCAGAACTTCAAGGTACTGGAAAAATATAAATCATCATTCTACAAGCTGGCAGAAGAGTGCAAGAATAGCCTTATCACTCCTATAACTACATTTATGATGGTAAGTAAACTGAAAGAATTAAGTACTTCAAAGACAGTGAAAATTACTTACAAAACCCAAAGAACTGATGAGAGACAACAATTGTCCTGGAGTACGTGAGTAGTCTTGTTTTGGCTTTGCCATTGATGGTGTGGTAAGGATATCTATCATATTTATCTCTATGAACAAAGAAATATTAATCAGGTCGGGTTTTCCTTCTGCTATTAAATAAGCAAAATTACAGGTATTACTTAAGTCTTATCAAGAGGGCGAAAATTTAGTCACATACTGAACAAATACACATAAGAAGCCTCCAAGCCCAAGTGAAGATATACCCATACATTCTTATTAAAACACAAGCTATTTCTTCCTGTACATCCACCATAAAGTTGCAGCTTATAAATACAGAAACTGTAGAAGTCCAGTTTCTTTCCAGCATAGTATGTTGGAAGCGTTACATTTTCTAACTTAATACCAGCTTTGGTTTTCAGGTAGCGATTCCAGCCTACGGCCTGGGGGCTAAGGTGGTAAATTTGATTCAAAGCCTGACTTCTCTCCCAGCGACATCTCAGAAAAGCTACAGACCAATTTTCCATAGGTGAAAATTTAGCCTTAGATGCCATTTTTTGCTCACTAGAGGTAAGTAGGCTTATTGATCACATATTGTGTTCAACTAGACACAATAATCCGTACCATTAGAACTTAGCAATTAAAGTAGTACATTACAGAAAATACAGTATACTTGGGATTTTCCTCTATACTCAAAGAACTGAACTGGTGCAGTGCAGCATTCCTTTGGATGATACTGCTAAGGGGCTGGAGGTACAAACCAGTTCAGGAACTGCCTATTCACCTTAAGACCTGCAGCCTATTACATGTGCCACACAGCCATTTGACTATTCAGCTATATTTTCTGCTACTTGAAAATGGTATATTGATATGTTGAAAGCACCCATTTATAATCTTCCATTGGGGATTCACCACCTCCTCCCTCTCCCTCACATTAATGACTGTAAGGTACCAGTTCTAGTTGGAAATTAATATATGTAAGAACAGAGAAACATGAACTGAAGGACAGAAATAGCCAGAGAAACACCAAGAAAAAAAAACCAGAATTATTCATTCACCCTTTGAATTCTCTTAGTGGATTTCATAGAAAAAAATTAAATCCATACCCCTCAAGAGAAATGGCTAGAAGACTGTATTTAATATACCCTTGTCCCAAACATTTTGGCTTCTCAAGCGCAATGCATACAGCAGACCCTTTACTAGCACGTACTTTATTCAGCACTTACCTACTAGAAATCAGATATTTGTGCAACATTTTGACTTATTTAATTGGAAGCTGCCCTCTACAGGGAGGTAAAGCATTCAAGAATATGGGACTGACACAGAAATACAGTTTAATACAACCAAAAGCATACAGACAACTCTTACCTCTGTTCAGGGTAACTCTGGAAAGCCCAAAGTCCGTCAGCTTTATATGGCCCTGATTTGAAATGAGCATATTGTCTGGCTTCAGATCCCTGAAGACATGAATATAGGTGCAGTCAGCAAAAAGACAACTGAGCAGTACTAAAAAGAGTTAACTGACCAGAAGCACTCAATACAAACCGTTGACTATAGGTGTTTCTCAGTAACATCTCTTGGCCAGTAGAAGATACCAACTGGAGGAACACACCAAGCCAATTAAACATATCTAGCACTAGATATTGTACAAACATCTCATGTCTTGTAAAACCACACAGTATGTCACAAAAGTTGCATATTTCATGTTTCAGCAGGTTTAATGAGTGTTCTTCATGATTACTAGCATCGCATTTACTAATGTGTAGCTCCTACAAATGACAAGCAAACCTCTAGTAAGTTTTTGTGTGTTCTCTGTGGCACTACTGAATGCAGCAAAGAACTCTCACTACAGGGGGAGCATTAGAGTAGCCAATATCCCTTTGTCCTACAGCTGCATGCTTGTAGTATCCAGAGGGTTCCTGAACTAACAGTGATTTAAAAGCCACAGGAAGAGGAGACCTAGAAGGCAGCATAGTTACTAATACACCACTGTACTGGGGGAACAGCATGCAAGCAGGGTAACACAGTCTATACTTGTCTGCCTAACACATATAGACAGATTTGATTTTAGGTGTTGTTTTGTGACATTGCTGCAGTGTGCACGTGCAGAAAGAACTTCCAGAAGATCTAACAAGTGAGGTAGCTATTACTATGAAATGGTGATTGGCTACATGTGAGTGAAAAATTAAAAACCCAAACTACCAAACAGTTACCTGTAAGGAAAAAAAATTTAAAAAAAAGTTTTTACCTGTGAATTATCCCATGCCTGTGAAGATAGTCAAGAGCCAATGCTGCTTCGGAAATATACTTAACAGCCATTTCTTCATCAAAATATCCATAAATATGGAGAAGAGATTTGACATCTCCACCAATAAGGTATTCCATCACCTGCCAATGAAGAATTTGATATTTTAACATTTTAACATGTTTCAATGTGAAAATATAAAATACCTTTCACCCCTAGGAAAACACAATTTTAAAGAGCAGAAGCTGACAGAAGCCTCCTTGTGTGAGCTTCATTTCCCATGCAATACTTTTCACTTGAGTAAAATAATTAAAGCTTCAGATGACAGAGGACATGAAACATTTTCTTTTCATAGACCATCTACTTATATTATTGGCCTAGTCTGCTTTCTGTAGTCAGCTCTCAAATAACTACTGTAGCCAGCTGTTTAATTACCTCCTGATAGATTCCTATATTACAGAAAAAATATTGCAAAGCACTTCTGTGGAACTCATGACCTGAAGCCAATGACCACTGGTATTTTGATATGTACAGAACAGGTATCTCAATGACTTTTTTTGCAAGTATTTATACACAACATTAAATTCAGACCTGGACCTTGTGAATTCAGTGCAAATTTCCAGAAATTTATACAGAAAGAGCTACTGTGCATTTAAGACACAAAAAAGAATATTTTAAAAAAATCCATACATCTGAAAACTACCCACATGTTCTTATGGCACATGACACATTCAAGCTAAAAGTCATCAGGGTTTCAGAAGCTCATTTCTCAATTCCAAGAATGAGTTTTTGGGGTTTTGGTCAAGAAATCTCACCAGTACTTAGATTCCAACATACAACACTATTCCCCATATTGACTCTAGCATCTCCTTTACAAATCCTTCACCCTGAACTCCTCTACTCCACACAGCAGAGATTCCAGAAAATAAGCCTTCCTTAACACTAAAAATGCATTATAGGAGTGCATAGCAACCTCACCTCAGAATCTAATCAAGCTGTACACTGAGTGTGCATACAGCAAACCAAAGAAATTAAGCTAGACCCTTTGTATACAGTCTTAATTCATACCACCTATGTGTGGAGGTAGTATATAAAACTATATTCCAGTCCTACTGTACTCCACAGTGCTCTACGTAGACTAGCACTTAGTTTTGCCACTCATCTAGGCCAACCACCAAAATGAATTTTCTAGGCCAACTACCATAATGAATCTTGAGCACAGGCAACAAGTAAAAAAGATTGTCTAAGTGAGCCACGGGATATCTTTTAGTCACTTGGATTCTGCTTAAACAGAATAGTTTGGTTTGTTCCCCGTAAGATTTCTACATATGCCTAAAACAGATTAGCTATTAGAAAAAGACTTCTGTAGAAAAAGGGAACGTGGGTACAAAGATCTTAAAAGGTACAAGGGAAAAAGAAATTCCACTTGTTCAACCATTCTGAGAAACAAGAAAGTTAAGTGACTAAGGAATACCACTCACTACCATAAAAATATGTTTTCAGAATACAGTTCTGCATTCCATTTTCAATGCTATCATAAAACACCACAGACATTTATTTACTCACTAAGTAGATGTTGTTAGCTGACTGAAGTGAGTAGTATAAGTGCACAATGAAAGGGCTTTTACTGAGGGCCAACGCATCTCTCTCTGCCTGGACCTGATGAACCATGTTTTTGTTGATCATGTCTGCTTTTTTCATCACCTGAAAAACAAAACAAAATCAAGTAGATAAACATTCTTTTCTTTGTTCAACCCACAGTTCTCTGGCAATTCTTTAATTAAAACTTGCATACACATATATGTATAAAACAAAGCTATAACTTCATATACAGAATTTCAAACCACAGGTTAAGTAAGGGAACCTTAACCTGTTGCTCTCCTTCTAGTTGTTCTGCATGAAAATTACACTACCAATTTTTAGTGCAATTGTACACACTGGAAAATGAATGTTTAAACTGTACGTAAAATGAAGCTGCCCTGATTGATTCTCTTATCCATAATACAAAACCCAGAACCAGGAGAGAGTGTTCAACACTTAGATACACACTTGTTGATCAAGTGTTTCCACCTCTTCAGACATTGAGATATACAGCCTGAGGATTGAAAACAGAATGCAACAGTAAGCCATCCCATCTTAGTATCCTCAAGTACAAGGCTGCAACTACTACAGCCTCTAATTCTTAACGTTACAGAGAAAAAAAGTGGGTTTGCTTAATTTAAAATTTATGATCTGTAATCAAGCACCCAACAAATTTGCTTCCTTGTGAAGCCTCAAAGCACTCGCAGCGAAGAAATAACAAGCTTAACTGTGAATGAGGCTCTCATTGCTGTATTGAATTACTCCACTATATGCTGATGTCCACAATACTAATTTTGAACAGATGAGGCAAAATATCACAGCTTGTTGGTATTTAGGCAAGCATTGGAAGTCTGCTCACCTTCAACACCTTTGGTACATATATGCATGGTGATAGTAAAGCAAGTTTAATTTACCCATTCTCTGTGCAACACAACTGCAAAAAACTGAGTCCACAGCTGTGACCACCATTCAATGACAGAGGTGGATAATGTAAGAATAGCAAGACATAAGAAGTGTAATTTGATACCGTCTATGTAAGTGATGACCTTAACTGTAAAAATATTTAGCATATCTTAAATTCAGTAGCTGGAATAATCCGTAATTCTCGCTTCAATCAGCATAAAGGATTCACATGAAAAATTTCAGGTCACAATACGTTCAGTAAACTTGTAAAACATACTAAAGCAACACAACTAAAGCACTCTATATACAGCACCTGAACTGTAGGATTAGTTTCCACACCTACCATCACTATTATCAGCGTTGATACCAAAAAAAATCCAAGACATACACAGAACGCATAAAACTGCACTTTCAATAAGTGGTGACCTTAACTGTACAAATATTTAGCATGTGAAATATTGCAGCTAATATTAATCCCTAAACTTCACTGCAACAGTGACTTACACAAAACCTTTCACCTCAAAATGCTTATAATAAAATCATGTAGACATATATACTTCAGTGATATCTCTTTTGCATGAATTATTACATTTCCTTTGTGTACTATGCAGCTGTAATTCCTTTAGCGTAAAGCCAAGCTTGCATAAGCCATCAGTAAAGTTTTTTACAAGCTCAACTTTTAGGTTTTTGTGCATCAACATAAACCCCACAAGTTTTTAAGTGTTTACTCAGCCAAAATCCTTTTTAAAATTTGCTCTTTACCTATCTCAGAGGCAGACTTTTCACTCATGAACGTAGGAAAGCCCTCTCAGTAGCACAACACCTGAATGTGTCAATTATAACAAGCTCTTACTCATTTATATAGCATTCAACTATAACAAATGTTTACAAGCACGAAACAAAGAGCGCCGTGGTGCTTTGGAAGGCTTTGGGCAGCACACTTAAGGTACTTAAGCTACTCCTAAAAGCATTTGCCGTTACCAGATGCCTGCTAACCAAAGGCTCCAGGCGAGCAGGAGCGTGAAGCCAGACCTAAGGCAGCCGTGAGGACAACGCGCCCCGCAGGCCGGCGGGCAGCCCAGGTTCCCCCGGAGGGGAAGCTGTCCCCCCGCGGGACGTGCCTCTCCCACACGGGGCTGCACGAAGACGGAGACGCGGCGGCGGGCAGCGAGGGGCCCCGAGGCCTGCGAGGCGGCGCCCGCCCGGCCCCTCACCTTGACAGCGTAGAGCCTCCCCGCCTTGCGGCCCAGGTACACCTTCCCGAAGGCGCCGCGGCTGATGGGCTTCACGATGGTGAACTCCTCGATGGAGGGGGGCCGGGGAACCTCGATGCGCCTCGGACCGACGGCGGCGGCGGTGGCGGCCTCCCCCTCCTCCAGCCGCGCCTCAGCAACCAGCTCCAGCGGGCCCATGTCGCGCCGCGGCCCCGGCTCCCGCGCCGATTCAAAGCGGCGGCCAGCCCCACCCCGCGCCGTTACCGGCCAACGGGCTGGCGCGCGGCAGGCGGGCGGCGCTCT
>JAVJGJ010000047.1:68289605-68314807 GCA_035590215.1 Microhierax caerulescens | reverse complement strand
ATATTTTTGTTTTTTTTTTAAAATATCTTAGAATTTATGTATTTTTTTAAACAGAAATACAACTAATTTAAAATAAAAAAATTATATTTTTTTCAAGCAGTTCAGAATGTGATTGACATCTTAATAGACTTACTTGTGGCTAGTATATTTGTAAGATAAATTTTTTTAAATTTGGTGGGTTTAGGGGTTACAAACTCACATACTTTTAATTCAGCAGATAACTGTTCAGGCTTGGGGTAGCAAAGCACTTAACAAAACCAAGTTAACCTAGGTACTCTTTGCTTCTGACTGGTTGTACAGAAGTCAGGGTAATTAAAGCATTTGATCTTACTGCGTATGCAGATTAGCTTTGAATTCTCCCTTTCTAGGAATGTGAGGTTTATTTTATCTGTGGACTAGGTATACTGTGGTTGGAGATGAACCAGAGCTGGCTCCATGCAGTGCTGTTCTTAAATTTGGTAGGGCATATGAGATGTATTTGATTAAGCTCTATGAAAACTATACTTACAAAGATATTTCATATTTGGAAATGATTTTTAGTTGACTTCATGAAGCAAAAAAACTTAAGCATAATTTCTCCCACTGAATTCAGTGTACAAAGCTAGTTCCATACAAACCTGCCTTAGGCTGCATTTTCTGTTTGGAACTGGGGTCCAGGAGGGCTCTGAACCTCAACTGTTCAGCAAAAATCAGGGTGCCCCTGATGCAGCCGTTGTGATTCCACACTGAAGGTACTGCTCTTTGTTGTCAAACTAACCCCATAGCACCTGAATTATATGCTTTTTAAAAAATTTTATTTTTTCCCCTCACCCAGGCTAGCCAATTATTAAGTTAACTATGTATCAAAGCTTAGTGTATACTAACACTGCTGTGGAAAATATTTTAGGGCTTTATCCTGAGAAAGCGAAGAATTGATGTTGAAAACTTGGACGCGCTAATGAAAACAAAAAACATCCCAGAGGCACACCAGGATGCTTTTAAAACTGGTTTTGCAGAAGGCTTTTTGAAAGCACAGGTATTCCTGCAAAAAACACTTGGTAAGTTGTTTTGGCTCATGTGTCTTGTCTTTGCATTCAGAAAGTAGTTAATTTCAGCCCATATTAAAACTTCTTTTGTTTTCTTTTACAGATTCCTTGAGAAGATCGCGTTTGCTTTCTTTCTTTCTCTTTGTTCTTTGTTTTTATCTTGCTATATATTCATCATTTTTACCTGGGAAAGGTTCCTTTTCTGATGCTGGTTAGTTAATTTTTTTTTTTCCCCCCACTGTTTCACTTGGTGTTGTTTCTTCCAGCAGGTTCAGCACAAACCAAATAAGTTTTGACATTATGATTGTTTTAGGATAACGTTTCAATGTACGAGTGAGAAAGAAGAGTGAATTACTGCTTTTTGGCTACAGCCTTTCAGACAGTAGTGTGACAAAATGTTTATAGAGACAAAAAAGTTGTCAGTATAATTGTTTTTATTCTTTTGGTGAAACAATTGCATGGAACCAAACAGAAGTCATGAGATGGTTCAGCAATTATGTATTTGTCTTTGAATATAGATTATGCATTATCTAGGTCAGCAGTAGACAAAATGGTTTGATTTTTATTTATAATCACAGCCTAGTTTATAGCAACTAGGTACTTGCATGGCCAGTTTGTCATAGAAATCTGTTGGAAATAGTGGAATGATCAAAGGCTGAGCTAATGCAAATGGAGAATTTAAACTTCATGGAAAGTTACCATCTAGATTGCAAGAAAGTTAGGGTATGTGCAGGAACACTGAGGGAGAACTTCTGGCTTTGCGTATGTGCACGTTTTTCTGTACTACAAGTAACTAAAAAGCACTTACATCACTGAATTAATTGTAAATATTTTAAGTATTTTTTTAGTAACTTTTCTTGCTGGGCACTTGTAAATGGAAACATGCCCTTTTAAAAGTGGCTTAATGGTTTGCATTCAGGTGCAAAGTTCAGTCTCAGAATGAAATGACTTCATGTGTAAATTTATTGTTCATCATCTGCTGTTTGCTGTTAGTACGCTTTCGAACATCAAGTATCTTTGATGCAGCAGTTGATCCAATCCAGCTGAAAAATGTCACCTTCGAACATGTAAAAGGGGTAAGTTCAAAATTAAAGTGTGTGAGAGTTCTTGCTTTGCTAATCACTGTGAGCCTGAAGAATGTTTTACTCTGTTCAAAGAATTTCTTTGTATGAACTGGAGCTTTATATATATTGACTGCTGCAAGATCAAGGAGGGTTTTAACCACTTGTGTTCTATTTTGTGTCTTTGTGGCATTTCATACCTTATAAAAGGTGTACTCTCAACTTGTTGAATCATATCTTGAAAGGCTAGGATAGCGAAAGGTAGGCCCTAAGTATCTATGTTGTCTTTTGCAGAAGTTGACTAATACAAGAAGATGGTGATGCCATTTGATAATTTTTTCTTTTGGTACCATCTCTTTTGGATGTCTGATTCTAGGACAGGAGATATGGAGATTCCCAGAAAGAAGTGGGCATGTCACTGCTGATTGGATAGATTTATTTTTTCTATTCAGCTGTTCATTAGCCATCAGTGGCAAAATGAGGACCTTCCCCTCTCCTTCCCCTTGGACAAATAGATAGAATAATCTCTCTTTAACTAATTTAGACTAGTATCTCGATGTAGAATTTTTGATGCTGTGTTTATCTTGTTGGACAGATCTGGTCTTGAACTGTTTGTTTATTCCTTCAGTATTACTGACTTTAGTGTTTACTGATTCCTATGAACAGTTCTAGGAAATAGGTTGAATTAAACTCATGGACACTTGGTATCCACACAGATTCTGTGATACACTTTTATCTCCTGATTCTGTTGTGTATTATTGATCAATACACAATCAGAGACTTGTCTCTAATACAAAATTCGCCTATGTGAAAAGATGCAGTATTTTATAAATGCTTAGTTGTGTTCTGTGGCATGTTTTTAATGTGTAGGTTGAAGAAGCTAAACAGGAATTGCAAGAAGTTGTGGAATTCCTGAAAAACCCACACAAATTTACTGTACTAGGAGGTAAACTTCCAAAAGGTAAGAATCATTGCTCAGCAGAAGTGAGTGGAAAATCATATGTAGCTGTAGCTTTGTTCTATACTAAATGACTTAACTTCCAGACTAGCTTCTGAATACTTTTTCCTTTAGTTAGGGAATCAAAAAAGTGTATGACCAGAATGGGCCTAAATACTACTGTTGCATTTAGTTTGTATCTGGGAAAAGTATAAAACAATGTTAGACACAGGTAGTAGATTTCATTATTTGTTTAAAATATTTGAGGAACAAATGAATCTTCAAAGAGTTGTGAAAGCTGCTTTATTAAAGGATACCCTTAAATGAGGTGTTTGAGGGTGGGGGAGTGGAGGTTAAGGTAGTTCTTGCATGCATGCTTCCTGTCTTACCTTCAGTTCATCATATGTAAAAATTGGGTGTTACTGCCTGCCTCCAGAGAAAATTTGAAGTTTCCGAGATATTCAAGTAGAAGAAGCAAAGATGCCTGGGTACATCTTGCATTTGGTAGAAATGCAATAATAACATTAGGGGTAATAAGCTATGGCAGTGCAAAGCAGTGGACTGTAGATTTCAGGCAAAAAGTCTTTCAAGAATAAAACCTTGTGTTTAGAATTGCTAGCAGCCTTATTTACAGGGTTAAAAATAGGTATTTCTCTAAAGTTCCAAGTAAACCTTTTAGAGATGATGTACTGAACTACAAAAATTCTTTTACTTTGTCACTGAATTTAACATGGTATTAAAAATTATTGATGAAGTTATGTGTAATTGATGTTAATGCCTTTTTGAGTAGAACTTTATGTAGCACAGAGGTTTTTAGGGGTCTGTGTTTTGTGTTTTGTTTCCACACACCCACACCCCCCCTTTTAACTGTCTTTATAAGGATCTTTTGTTAAAGTCAATAGCTTCCTGTCCCAAAATTTTTTAATTCTGTTGTACCTTTTCTCATCTGAGAAAGATCTGTAACAAGTTTAGTCTGGAAAACTTAACCAAGGGAATGTAAAAATGTCCAAAAAAGACCTTGTATTGTGCAAATTAGTATGTTGGGGTTAGACAAAACTTACTGTGCCTTCCTAATAGACAGTAGTTCTTTATTTTGAAAGGCAGGGATTATTATGTAACTGAACTCTTAAAAGGCCTTTATTTCTTCCATACGGCTTTTGGCACCTTTAGTGGTTGCTAACTGCTTTAGACAGTTCAGAAACAAATGTTTTCATTTAAAAGATGATTAAGCTTGATCATGGTAGAAGGCCAAGTGAATCTGAAATATGTAAACCTGGTAAGTCTGTTTCTTGTTAGTGCTCTACACTGGTTAAAGTCAGTTACTTGGAATGATTTAATTAAAAAAAAGTTCCACTTCCAGAAACAGCTAGGAAAATGTCAGTTTGGAGAAGACACTGCTAGGGATACAGCTGCTAAACTCAACAGTAATTGTGTGGAATATTTCAGGCTTCTTTTTCTTATTGACGGTCTTACAAATCTTCGTTGTTGTTTAAACATGGATCAGTGTATCTAGATCTGTTGTAGGAAGCTTCTTCAGACTGCATGTAATGAGCAGTATCTGAAATGGGATGTTAATGGCTTTTTGAAGCCAAGTCTAAATTATTTCTTCTAATGGATGGAAGAAACGGTACCTGTGTAAGACAACTGTGGGTTTGGTGATTTTGTTATTGTTTGGGTTTTTGTTTGACTTTTTAGGTATTCTGTTAGTTGGACCACCAGGTACTGGTAAAACTCTCCTTGCACGGGCTGTAGCTGGTGAAGCTGATGTTCCATTTTATTATGCATCTGGATCAGAGTTTGATGAGATGTTTGTTGGCGTAGGAGCTAGTCGCATCCGAAGCCTATTCAGTAAGTTAAATATTTGTGATTTTGAAATCTTTTTCAAATGTGAGATTAAGTATTCAGTGGTGTTTACAAGGTTTGATTAGATACAGTTCTAGTTACTGGATAGAAGTAGTGTATGAGGCTAATAAATAAAACTTTAGTTGTCTCAGAATTCTGTGAGCATCAGTTAACTGTAGAATCTTGCTAGCTGTCACACGAAATTGTAACAAAATTTATAACTGATGTTACAACACTCCCAGAGAGAACAGAATTAATTTAATTAGAAATATAATGTCCTATAAACTAAATGGAATATTTATTATTGTAATTTACTTACTGTCATATGTGAATTATTTTAAGTTTGAATAAAATAGTAAATTTAAGATAAAAAATAGTGCTAAGTCTCATTACTTCCCTCATATTTAATTCTGAATTGGAGCTTTACAGCATCACATTTACAGCATACAGCACTAAGCTGCGATTTCCTTTCTTGCACCCATCAGCAGGCCCAGAATAAATAGCGTTGTCATGAAACTTAAAATTAATGTTTAGATTGATAACTTCCACAGAAGAGGCTTTCTGTTTTAAGTATGCAAATAAATATTACTGAAGAGGGCAGAATCCACTTTCTTTCTTAAATGGAAGATTGCTTGTGTCAGGCAAATACAATGTAGAAAGTAATTTGCATTTGTAGAAGAAATGTGACTTACATTTTGCATCCTTTCCATGTGAAGCAGTGTGTGTTGTACCTTAAAATGTGCATTTCTTCCTGTTGATATAGAAGCTTAGATGACTGACGTGTACATTAATAGCAATGTTACAGATATATCTAGCTGGGTGAGATGAATTGTGTCCTGGTATGCATGTACCAGTTGATGGTCTTAAACTTTATTATTGTATTTTTACTTTGTGTTATTAATACTTTCAAAGTTGAGGGTGAGGTCTTCACTGTTAAATAGCAAGCAGGTTCTATTAAAATAAGTTAGCATTTAGGCAATCATGTTTCATATTATTTTTATTTAATAGGTCAATGTTCTCTACTCAAGCCTATGAAATAAACTTACAGGAAATTGATATAAAATACAATTAATTTCTTAATCTGTTTCACTAGTAATTTCTTGTGGCGTAAGAGTAAGATGATATAGAGATGAAGAACTTTGCTTCTTTTTGTGTCGCTTCATTTTAAAAATAATCTCATTTCTTCTAGGCTGAAATCAAGACAGTTCTGGTGATGTTTAATAGAACGCTTCATAATCCAAGAGTAATAGGAAATAGTAGAATCCTAAATTACATGATACGCTGTCTTTTCCTTTGTGTGGTTGAAGTGTCCTGCTATTTTTCTTTTGTCAGGGGAAGCAAAAGCAAATGCACCATGTGTTATATTTATTGATGAATTGGACTCTGTTGGTGGGAAGAGAATTGAATCTCCAATGCATCCCTATTCAAGACAGACCATTAATCAGCTTCTTGCTGAAATGGATGGGTAAATATATGGATTCTGAGGGCACAGAAGGTGCTTGACTGACAATATTTTGGATATTTGGGTGAATTTTTCTTCCTTGACAGCCTTGATGTTTTTTGTAATTTTTCATAATGCTTTTAAGGATATAAATTTAAGATGCTCTTATGACCACTTTCTAGTACTATTAACAGTATCATTAATGGCCTTACTATAAATAATATGGAAGCTTCTGAGCTGAGTAGCTCAATAGCTGCAGTTATTTTAAATAATTTCTCAATTTTTTTTCTTAGGCTGGCTATGTACCTAAAGGAAGAAGTTCCACTCTGTGATCATGTTTTTTAACCACTTGCTGGGTTAAATGTGGTCATTCTTGGGTCACATACTGTGATTTGATGGTGTGTTTTTGACTGGCCACTTGAGTGCATCTGAAATAAGAAATAGTAGTTATTGACAATAGGTTAAATTCTGTCTCCAAAAAAAAAAAATAATTCTCACCCTTTTTTCCATACAGCTTTAAACCTAATGAAGGTGTTGTTATTATTGGTGCAACAAACTTCCCTGAAGCATTAGATAAGTGAGTATAATGTGTTATTAATCATTTTTACAGAGCATGTATTAAAAAAAACCCAACTCCACCACACAAACAATCTTCAGGTATTACAGTGTTATAGCTCTGTGTGTGTATATATCCCACTTAAAATGTGGAGAAATAAGTAACTGTCTTTTAAGCATCTAGTATTTCTGGAAGTTTTTCTACTTAAATTGACCAGTTGCATTCCAATGTATAAACCCCTTTACAGTGGGTTGGTAATAAACATCTTTCATCTGTCTTTTTACAGACAGGTAAGAAAAATGTCTTGTTTGCACCTGTGCACCAGACATAGTCTATGTAGCTGTCTCTAGAAATATTAGTAGTTTTGCTCCTTATTTATATTAGTAACAGTTCACTGCAGCATTTTTAAGTCAGTGTATTAAATTGCCTTTTCTCTTAGTGCATTAATACGTCCTGGTCGTTTTGATATGCAAGTTACTGTTCCCAAGCCTGATGTAAGAGGTCGTACAGAAATTCTGAAGTGGTACCTTAATAAGATAAAGTATGATCCATGTAAGTAAATACTTTACTGTAATACATCTTTTTATGTAACAGTTTTTATACTGGATCAGCCCACTGCATGTATTAGTCGTTTATTCTGTTAGCAGTTGTGGCTTTGCCATGTGTCTCAGTAAAGAACAGGCAAATTGTTTGGTATGTAGTATTATGACAGTTTTCTGAGGCAATGCTTCTTTCTAGTCCCCAACAGTTCAGTGTCTTAAGAATTAGTCATCATTTCTTCTAAAGCTGAAACATTTTTCCTTAATGCAGTATTTTCAATAGAATGTGATCCATGTTTATAATTTGATAGTTTCTTGATATTTCTTTATGATAAAACCTTTTCAGGAGCAATATGGACCCTTAATGGCAAGTTTGTTTGTTTTCCCCACAGCTGTTGATCCAGAAATAATTGCACGAGGCACAGTAGGATTTTCTGGAGCAGAGCTTGAGAATCTTGTAAATCAAGCTGCCTTAAAGGCAGCTGTCGATGGAAAAGATATGGTAACCATGAAAGAACTTGAATTCTCCAAGGACAAAATTCTAATGGGTATGATTTTATACAAAAGTCATAAATGTGTGTTACAGTATGTGAGGGTGATTCAGTTCTTTACAGAGAAAGAAAGAAGTGTTTATGCTGTTGTTTCTTGGTTTGTTGGGTTTTGTGGGGCTTTTTCAAGTAAGTTTCCTGTTAGTTAATGTTGACTAGAACCTTTTGTGACCAAAGAGTAGTATGTAAAATCTAGTATGGAACACATTCTTTAAAATTTGAAACTTCTATTTAATCAAAACTGCTGAATGTTGTACTTCAGCCTAGAAGGAGGCATAGGCCTGATTTTTATTATTTTTTTCTTACCCTTCCCTTACTTTTAAAGGAAAGAAGAGAATAAATGACCAGAAACCTGGAATTCTAAGTAACTTGACTAAGTTTTGTGTTATCACTTGACATCTGAGACACAGAGTAAAAATCTGGGCTGTTCATACTTGAGACAAAAACATGGGATTTTCTCAGATATGTGAACTTGCTTTTAAAGGAACAGATTTAAAATTAACTTGTCTGTAGAGTGTATTGAGGTCCATTGTAGACAATAATATCCTACTTGTAAATGTTTTGCACTTACTGAGCATTAATTAATTTTACTTGTGTGCTGTTCCTCAGCTACTTTGTGCCCTGTTTGAGTATATGTAATGTGTGGATTGTGGTGGTCAGCTGTACAGAAGTTTAATAATGTTGCTGTGTTTAAGGACCTGAACGCAGAAGTGTAGAAATTGATGAGAAAAACAAAACCATCACCGCTTACCATGAATCTGGACATGCTATCATTGCATATTATACAAAGGATGCAATGCCGATCAACAAGGCTACAATCATGACACGAGGAACGACACTTGGACATGTGAGTATTTCTACAATTTTTTGTTGGTTTAGTGTGTTTGAGGAATTTGCCGACAACACTACTGGTTGTAATTATGTTAATGCATGTTGTAGTACGTCAAAATACTTAGTTATGACTAACCTCTTGGAAAACTCACTGGTTGTCTTTCCTGTGTGGTAGAAAGCTTTCTTCCTTCATTTTGAAATAAAATCAGCATATGCTAGTATAATAGTTCATAGGCAAGTAAAGAATTGCGTGTTGATTCTGCTGCAGTTAAACCAGCACCCAAAAGCAAAACTTTGAAGAATGGAAAGGACTGGAAAGTAGAAGCATTGCTCAACTGTACTTCTAACACACACATCCTTTACCAAGTTGTTCTTTGTCCAGCATGAGTTTTTTTAAACCTAAATGGTTACCTACCTTGTTTCTAGCATAGGTATCCCTAAGTTTTTCTGTTCTGCCTTGAGCTGCCAAGCATTTGAACAGAAGAATATCTGTTGAACTTTTACAACTGAATGTGTTCAGTTAAAGAAAATCATTGGGTTTGTGCTCAGTACAAGTGTAAGGAGAAATGGATAGAACAGATTGTTCTATTTCTTCTGGTGGTTGGTTGAAGTTGCTGAATTTTCTGTGGTGCTTGTGGCCTGTAGGAGGCCATTTCAGCTGGTAGACTGAGCACCTCTGAGCCAACATGACGAGTATGTAGACTAGGAGGAGGCCCAGAGCACTACAGTTGTTATTTAGTGCTTAAAAGCCTTTATATCTGCTCTGGATATAAACAAAAATACTTTTCAGATTATTTCAGTACTACTTCTGTTTATTGTTATCTGACCATAGTTCTGTATTTTACAGGTATCTTTGCTCCCAGAAAATGACAGATGGAGTGAAACTAGATCCCAGTTGCTTGCACAAATGGATGTCTGTATGGGAGGAAGAGTAGCAGAAGAGCTCATATTTGGAAGTGATCACATCACAACAGGTCAGCAGATTGTAGTTAAACGAATTTTTTGATCGAAGCTTTGGACTGGTATGTTTTAACTTGGTTTCAGTAATGTAATTTACATGTCTTTGCTGTCTAGGTGCTTCCAGTGATTTTGACAATGCTACTAAAATTGCAAAACTAATGGTGACAAGATTTGGAATGAGTGAGAAGGTAATATCACCAATCCTTAAATATTTATATCTTAAAAAGAAATGTTCTGTAACTAAAAGCCTATTTGGCTGTCAGTGATCAGAGACTTACGTAGTTCTGACAGAAAGGAAAATAAGTCTTATGACTGGCTCTGCTATAGAGAACTCAACTAGAAAACCTGTATATTTGACTGTTTAAAAACTACCTTGCAAAATCTTCACCACAAAATTACCTTGAAAGTTACTATGTCTGCAGAAAATGTTTATAATAAACCCAAACATTTTGGAATTGAGGATAATCTTGGGGTTTGGGGTGGGGACAGGTGACAATATCAAGTTTTCTAGACTTCTAAAAAAACTTATATAGACATCTTCATTACCCATTAAGTGTTAGCAATCTAGGGATTTTGTTTTGTTTTCTAGATAAGATGTTTAATCAGCATCTGTACTCTGACCTATTGAAACAGAACTCTGCAGTCACTATGTAGTTGATGAATAGGCTTGTTTTGTGAAGAGCAAGCACTTCAACATGCATCATAATCTAGTAATGATTTTATTTGTTTGCACACGGAAGTAATAGATGAGGAAGCTCTTGCAGTATTTTATGTGCATTATTGCAACAGTGGACAGATAACAACTGGTTTTTGTTGCTGTTGTTGTTTAGCTTGGTGTTATGACCTATACTGATACGGGGAAAGTTAGCCCTGAAACTCAGTCTGCAATTGAACAGGAAGTAAGAACACTTCTACGGGTAAGGTTCTCTCCCTCTCCACTCTGATACATTTGTTTTGAGATGAGTTGAGCATCAGTTTACTTGATTATTCAGTTTGGTAATGTATACTGGTGAAAATACACAGGTGGATGAAGGTATTCTCAAGTGTTTCATGTAGCTGTAACTTTGAGCCTCTGCATATCAAGATGTTTTGGTGATTATAACACACAAGAAACAAGTTGGTGTTGTTGGGTTCTTTAATATACTCTTCAACATTTCCTCTTACATTTGGTCAGTGTTTGTATTTTGCCTGTTCAATTGGCAGGAAACAAAGTATGGCTACAAATTGTTTTAGATCAGATGTGAATGTTTTGTGTTATTCCCACAGTTCATAACTTGCAGCTAAAGCATTTTGTATAGAATCACAGGGATGGCCATATCTGATCAGAAAGTTGCCTTTTCCAGTATCTTGTTCCTCATGGTGATCACTGTCAGATGCTTAGGGAAATTTGTAACATTTGATAATCACAGAACTTCCAGCTCACAGTTGTAGTAATCTGAATTAGTTTGGTACAGACAGGAGCATTATATCACATCATTTAAACAATTAATACTTCTGCTGTAGCTGTTTTTGAGCTGACTTGGTTATGTAAGAATTACCTGTGTAGAACTAAAAATTAAAGTTGAAGCTGGAAATGCCATTTGCAGCAACTGGTAACTTGTTGGGTAGCTTTCAGCATTCTAAAAGTGCGTAATACTTAGTTTTATAAGCTTTTAAAAACTGAGGAGTATTCCTTGAATGCTGTTGCACTGCTCATAATGTAAAATCAAATTTTTTTAATTTAACTGGCAAATTTTCAAATCTAGTAAGTCTTTTCTAAGTTATGTGTAAAAATACTAAGGTTTGTCTCAGGACTTTTTTTTTTTTAATTATGCCAGCTAGATTTTAAATCTTCATGAGACAGGAGCTGTGCTAGCTATGAGATACAAGGCACAACTTTAAATGTTTGTTTCATGCTGTATTTACCTGGAAACAATTTTTAAAGTGGAATCTTGCTGGTTTTTTTTTCTAAAATCTTAAAATGTCCTTCCACCCTTTTTTAATATTAGGACTCATACGAGCGAGCAAAGAACATCCTGAAGACTCATGCAAAAGAACACAAGAATTTAGCAGAAGCTTTATTGAAATATGAGACTTTGGATGCCAAAGAAATCCAAATTGTTCTAGAGGGAAAAAAACTTGAAGTAAGATGATAACTTCGGGGATACAGTAACTGATAATTTGAAGAATGTATGTCTAGCAATGCAGTAGTCTTACGCAGCATAGCCTTTTTTTTCCTTCCTGATGTGTGTATGGCATTAGTGACACTTTAATATTCTGTCTCTTGTGAGCTTCTGTTACTCATCTTTGTTGTGTCTCATCGGGATAAGACACACAAAATAAAGCAAGTTCCTCATCCCTTGCTCCCTGTACTCTTCCCACAAGAGGTTATTTTAGAAGGATGAAACTCAGGGTTGAGTTAAGCATTTTGGTTCAGTTGAGTGTGTTGAAGCTGAGAAGAAAGACATGCAGATACACCGGTGTGTTTTGGCATAGCTTCCTGGGTCACACTGCTACATGTGCGTCTGAAGTGATACCCCACAGTGTGCTGTAGAATGTTTTATGGATAGTGACAGAGCGATCTGTAAAAGGTTAGAGATCACTTTGAAAGAAGACTCAGAAATGTAACAAAACATCTCTGAGAAAGAAGCAGCAACACAGTACATCTCTATAAAAGGGAATTGTGGGAGCTTCATGTTAGACAAAAACACTGTGTTTTCAATGCTCTTGGGGTTAACATACACACATGTATGGCTGGGAGAGAAAATGCATTAAAAATGCAAAACCAACAGGCTAAACATGCCTAAGCCTCTTCGGACCATGTTTTGGGCAGAACCATGACAGGGACAAGAGAAATACCTGTGACCTGATGTGCTGCTGACAAGATTCTTAGAATTCTTATTGCTGCATTAGATGGATAACAGTGCTTTGATGACAGTGCTTTTACACTGCTGGAGATTCTACAGAGCTGTTTTCTACTAATACTATGTTACAGGCGTTCGATAATCCAACAGATAATTTCTTCAAAGAGGGTAATACTGCTCGCTAAAGAGTAGTTCAGAAAATGTTTGAAGCACATGTTGTTTCAAATAACGTTCCCAGTTCTGTTCTACAATAGAAGTAGGGAAATAAAGCCTTTCCTTTGAACCCTTAACAGAAACCTCTGGAAATTCTAAGATAATACGAAAAAGGTTTTGAAAACAAAAGCAGTTTCCAGTCAAATGGAAGTGATTGCTAGCAATTATATGCCAGTATTCTTCCGATCTCATGGAACTAGTGCTTAGGAACAACACACACTGATCATAATGTTTCAGCGCAATTAATTGTAGACTCTTGGGACTATAAAATTCTGTCGCAGAGAGGGCCTTTATTAGCATATGAATGTTGAAGGTCACCATACATGGATATTAAAATAGTTGGGCTTGTGCCAATAAATATGAATGGAAATTGGTAGCTATACCTAAAACTAGAAGTAATACCATATTTTAGAATTTTCTGAGTGTAATGCTTGATTATAACCTAGTTTTTTAGTAAGAGCACATGCATATTTTTTTTCTTTCAAAACCAGGATAACTTTTTATTTGTCTATTTTTGTCAGCTTACTATAGCAACATCCCAGTGCAGTGTGGGAGAACTTCCAAATGTTATAAAACAGTATACCAAATGTCTAGGCTGACTAGTTAGTTGTACACGTATTTTAGGAATAAGCCAGCAGAAATACTGCATATTTGGCATCTGGTTTTGGAGTAATAAAGGTTAATTTTAATTATGCATATTGGTTTTCTTTTTATTCACTGTAAATTGCTATAAAATGTAATAAGTTCTCTAGTATGTAAATTGAGGTGTATAAAACATTTAAACTTGTAAATAAATTTAAGAATTATGGCAAAATTGCACTCTTTCTAATTCAGTTTCTAGGGGATGTTCTCCCTAGGAATTCAGACCTTTTTTCAATTGCTGCTTCAGTAGTGGGACTTGAATAGGAACTTTTCCAGCTAAATAATGTGAATCTGCACTTAGAAAGAAAAGAAATAAAACTTTTCATTTTTGAAGTCACTAAAATCTACATTGAATGGTCTGATTTGGGCGGTAAGTCCTTGAGGCCTAACTTTTTTTTTCCTCATTCAAAAGGAAGAAGTGAGCAGAGTCTCAAAAAAAAAAAAAAAAAAAAAAAAGTCTCTCATTGGGTCATGAAAGAAAGTTGTTACCTTTTACATTTGATAGCTAAAATCTATCTGCTTTCTGGCCCTCTTAACAGCAGAGGTGTTACTGAAGAGTTTACTGCTTGCACACAACCATCTAGGTATAACAGTATCTATGGGGTTTCAAAGAAACTTACCTATGTAGGCACTGGGTTTGATCACCGGTGGTTTTGGGTACATCTAGGAGCTGAAATTTCTCTTCATACAATCATCAGACAGAGGTAGGAGACCACTGAATAGGTTTACGTGGCAAGGTTTTGCTAGCAGGAGGGCTTACAGGGGCTCCTTCTGTGAGAGGGTGATGGAAGCTGCTTCTGTGTGCAGCAAGACCAATGCCAGCCGGCTCCGGGACCTGCCAGTGGCCGAGGCTGAGCTCATCAGCAATGGTGGTAGCACCTCTGGGATAATATTAAGATGACAGGAAAAAAGACCAACCCTGTGCAGTAGAAACTGCATCAGAAGAGAGGAGTGAGGCTATGAGAGCAGCAGCCCTGCAGCCCCCCAGGTCAGAGCAGGAGGAGGCAGGAGCAGTTCCAGGAGCAGAGATTCCCCGGCAGCCCCTGGTGAGGCAGCTGTGCCCAGCGGTGTCCCATGGAGGACCCCACGCCAGAGCAGGGGGATGCCTGAAGGAGGCTGTGACCCCGTGGGAAGCCCGTGCTGGAGCAGGTTTGCTGGCAGGACTTGTGCGGAGATGAGGCAAGGCTGGAGCAGGTTTGCTGGCAGGACTTGTGACCCTGTGGGGGACCCACACTGGAGCAGTCTGTTCCTGAGGGACTGCACCCCATGGGAAGGACTCATGTTGGAGTGGTTAGTGAAGAACTGCAGCCTTCCCACAGGCTTCTCCACATATTGGAGAATTTTGTGGGCAGCTGTCTCCTATGGGAGGGACCCCACCCTGGAGCAGGGGAAGAGTGTGAGGAGCCCTCTCCCTGAGGAGGAAGGAGCGCCAGAGACAACATGTGTGATGAACTGACCACAACCCCCATTCCTGTCCCCGTGCCGTTGGCAGGGAGGAGGTAGAAAATTTGGGAGTGAAGTTGAACATGAGAAGAAGGAAGGGGTGGGGGGAAGGTGCTTTTTTCATTATCCTACTCTGATTTGATTGGTAATAAACTAATTTTCCCAAGTCAATTTTCTGTTTTGCCCATGAAGGTAACTGCTGAGTGACCTCCCTGTCCTCACCTCGACCCATGAGCCTTTCATCGTATTTTCTCTCCCCTGCCCAGCTGAGGAGGGAGGGACAGGGTGGCTTGGGTGGGCACCGGGCACCCAGCCAGGGTCAACCCAGCACAACCACACAGGCACCTTCCAAACATCCATCAGATGGTGAGAATAACCTCAGTTCCCTTTGAGTACACAGCCTCATGCTGTTGAAAACAGGGCAGAGCTAAGTGCTCTGACGGACTTTATTAAATGCCCTCTGAAGTAGTTGCAAGCACAGTGGCACATAAAATATAAAAACTTCAGACTTGGTGCACAATTCTGCATTTTCTGCATTCCTGAGGCTGACATGCCAGAATTCTGCCCTCAAGCTTAACACAAAGAAAATGCCAAATTTGCAGTGGAAGATGGGGCCTGCTCCTTCTGGCTGCATCCTGCTGTGTGAAGACCTGAGTCAGCTGGAGTGTCTCAGCAGGTTTCTAGATCTTGATTCCTCAAACTGGCTGTGAAAATAGAGCCATCAAGCTCAGAAGCCTGTCCCAGAAGCAGAGCTGGTTTTGCTCATGGTTAAAGAACCGAGCAAGAGATAAAAGTACTCTGCTTTCCTCAGAAGTAAATTCCCATTCTCTTTTCTTTCCTAATAACATGACTCTCGTTCCTTCTGTTTTTTTAAGGATAATAAATGTTTATTAAGATGCCTTCTTCTGGTGTTGGCCAATGTGAGTGCCTTACCTGTTCCCCTGGTAGCTTCATCAGTGCAGAAATGGCTGTATCATTTGCCATAATAAAAGCACTAATACAGGCATTGAAACTTTTAATGGGAGGAGACATGAGACATGCATAGGGCTGAGTGGTTTTGGTTTTGTTTTTCTTAAATCTAGCTTTGTGGTTACTGCCCTGTCCTGGAAATTTAATGCTGCTGGCTAGAATATGGAGATTCAGTGATGTACCATATGGGCCGTGGTAGCACCGGGTTTTGACTTCCACCTCAGGAACAGATTTCTTCTAAGATTCATACTAGTTTTCAGCCTTTGACTACTATTTCAGGACATGTTAACTTTTTAAATAAACGTTTACTTTTCTAATAAACATTATTACAGAGCTATTTCCACAGTAGAATATTCAGCTGCCTTAGTGACGAAACACGCCCAGATTTGGTTTAAGCAGCTTTCCAGGTAGGAAGGTTCCACAGAAAAACTGGAATGAGAAGGAAATGTAACATTCTTTGGACATAGAAATCTTTGGGAAAGTTCAGGATACCTTTTGCAAAGAATTACATATAAAAATTCTCAGGCTGTCATAGATTGAGGGTGGGTGGTGGGGTGATTGGTGGTTCTGTTTGTGTTTTGATCTCCACAAAGCAAAAAAGCCTATTGTTCTAGGACCTATGGATAAAAGCAGGTATGGAAAGACATATCAGCTGAAGTGCACTTGTGCTTTTATGCACATTAAGCACTCCTCCAACAAAGCTTTATGCTTGATTTAATTTTGTTTTTACAAAGGGATCTGTAACACATCTTAATAAAAGGATTGTAGCTGTTACTCTTCAGAGCATTCTAAAGGATTTATTTTCATCCATCACTTTAGCACCTGAGTAACTAACATAAATTCATATATTCACAGCAAAGTTTCAGGTAAACCCCACGTTGAGGTCTCTGGCACACTGGTGTCCCCTAGTTTGAGAGGATGTGCACAGAATCAAAATTTTTTGAGAAGTTTTGGGGTTTGATTTTTTGTGGTAACTTGGTTAATAATGGACTGAAAGTTGCCAGTGTTCTTTGGTAGATGCTTTTGTTGCATTCCAGATTCAGCCAATATTAAGTAACTGGTCACACAATTTCTTCTTGGCCGTCAGTGATTTATCTTGAGCTTTGTTATGTAGCTTTCATAGTGACTCCAAATGGAAATTAATTTAATGCCTGTAGACTGAGTCACTGCTCTAGAAATCAGCATCAGTACTTTCAGTTTTTACTGGAAGTTAATTACTCATTCCTGAGTGACTTCATTTCCAGTCCCTTGTCCCCATAAATGGAGACATCATGAAAGAAACAGAAGGATTCTGCCCTGTCTATTGGGTCTCATGCAACTGGTTAGAATTCACACGGAACAGAGGCTTTGTCACACTTGCTGCATCTCTCAGAAGTAACATTCCAGAGCTGCAGGCTTTGAACTTAACAATTTAATAATTCATAGACCAGTTTTTCCAAAATTACAAACATCAGTTACCAACATTCGATTTCCAATGCACAGCTCATTAAATTGTTGACAAATTAAGAATTTTCATCCAGTGTCTTGTCCCTACAAGTTAAGAGACCACCTCATATATTCTTCACTCTTAGTGAAAGCTCCTCTGCAATATCAACGCGTCACAGGATGGGTTGTCGCTGCTGAACATAATAGAATTTATGGGGTTATAGTTTAACAACTGATGCCCCGAGCTGCTTTTTCAGTTTGGTTCTCAGTGAGGGTGTGATTCTCTCTAGTGAGTCCTTGCCCTGTCATGCCATGGCACAGTGTCTTCCATGGTGGTTACCCAGTAGGTTGACACAAGCTGAATCACCTACAGCATATTCCTTCACAAACTGCAACAAACAGAAGCTACAAGATGTTTAACTTTAGACAGAAATTAGGATGCCAGGAAAAGAAGAATTTCAAATAGAAAACATGAGTCAGTTTGTCTTCCCTAAGGGTTTCTTGTGCTGCATGAGGAGCCTAAGCAAACTTTGGCTCCTGAAGGCTTATAAGCCATTGTAGTCCAAGGCAGTTCTGACCTCTTGTAATCCTGCTTGTAAAACCTCCAGGTTTAAGCCTCCTGGGGAGAAACTGTCGTCAGGCTCAGTGTTAGGCTGAGTTACAGCATCAAGGTAAAAGGCAGGAAATGCAAACCAGTGGGAGTTATTGTTCCCTCTTGTGCACATTGGCAGACAAACCTGTAACATAGTCCATTAAGCTGATGGCACATTTTGTAATAATCTTAATCCATTCAAGTAAAAAAGTCACACAAAAAATAAATATTTAACATTAAGCTGTTGTAGTCAAGCACACACAGAAGTAAGGTAATGCAAATCGTTCTGTCCATTTACCTTTTTTCTTGTTACCTTTCTTGCCTGGCCTTCCTGAAGCCACTACTTCCCTGTTGTATTTATTTTTCTGTCCTTCATCTTCATTTCTTATATTCCCTGAAAGTCACTGCACTTTACATACAATAAATGCAAAATATATTACATTTAACTTAGTCACGGACAATCTTTATCATTTCTAAACCTAAGCTCTAGCTTTTGAGCTTTGGTATTGCGGGGTGATCTCCCTAAGTTTCCAAAAAAGGTTAAAAACACTGGAATAAACACAAGACTGTGAAGAGCCCCAAACAAAATAACAAGGAACATGATCTTGAAAAATGTCCTAAAGATGTAGGTTTTTGCTGCAGCCAGGACAGCTACTCCTAATATAGTAGAAACTGCACCTTGTAGTATTGGGTAACCTAGCAGGGACAGAGCTTCAATTGCCCTTTTATTGGCTGATGACTCCCCACTTGTAACGAAGGCATAGGAAATATGAGCAGAAAAATCTACGGAAAACCCTATACAAATGACCAGGTTGATCATGGATATGGAATCTAGATTGACATTCCAAAACGTCATGAAACCAGCAACACCAACTATAACAGAAGCCATAGCAAAAGTCACCCACAAGCAACACAGTGGGCTGGGAATAAGCAAGAGGGAGACAATAAGCATTGCCCCAGCAGCAACGACAATGTTCTGAATGGTGTTCTGCACTATTACCAGGTACTGATCATAGTAGATGAACGCTGGGTGGTACACCATCATTGGAATACTGCACTGCTCGGCTGTCTCTCTTAACTGATTGAGAAGATTTTTCTCATCAATGGCTGAGGTCACGTTCACTGTCTGGATGAAGAAACGTGAAGCTTCTATTTTATCCTGAGTCACGTTAACATCCCACTTAAAACTGGGAAAAAGTTCGAACAGTTTACTTAAGTTATTAAGAAAAAGACTCTTATTGTTTATATTTATTTTATCACTTCCAGCCAGTATTGTGTACACTCTCAGCCATGACTCTGAGAGGTTCTTATCTACATAGGAAATGCCCTCTAAATTCTGGGTGCAGTTCTCAATGCCAAGACGAACAGTCTCATTCCAGTAATCTACACTTTCAGTAATGACAACCATGACCCTGGGTCCATATGCTGAGAAGTATCTGTCATCGTCATCATAGTAGGGAATAATGTAAGAGTCATCACTTGCCAGATTTCGAAGATCAATGCCTTCCCTGATCTGAGTACACCCATAAATACTGCCGCCCAAATATGCTCCATACAACACCACCACAAGTAGCTTGATCCATTTGTTTGTAAAAAAAGGACCATAATATTCTTTAAAGAATATGATCATTGGATGTTCACTTTCTGGCTGTTTGGTTTCCAGCTGAGATGACTGCCTAGAACAGTTGCCTATACAGCAAGCGTTGTACAAGCATGACTCCCCAGCCCGATCTTGATCCATTCCCACAGGCATACAAGTCAGCCAGTGTCGGTTTCCCTGCTCCCTTTTATGATTTAACACAATAATTGCCCCAAAGAAGGTCATGGTATATATATAGCAGAAGACAAAAGCAGTGCCTGTATAGAGGCAAAATGACCTCACGGATGGAAAAGCAGTCCAGGTGCCAATGTAGAAGGCCAAAACATCTGTGAGAGTGGTGATCGTCACCGAAAGTGCTGCTTCTGCGTAAGTCTCAGCCAGCAGAGATTTAACGTCAGATTTCCCCTTTCTTAAACTTTGCTCCCAGGAAGCGATCATGATGAACATGTCATCAACACCAACTCCTGCCAGAGGAGACAAACGTTAATGCTGCTTTGCAAATGGCAGCTCCCACTAACACCCAACAAAAGTACAACATTCATTACATTGAAGTGTACATAAAAGTTTGAAAAACAAAGTTAGGCTACGAACAACTGCTTTAGTGCTGATGCAAGTCAAATAAATGCAGAAAAACAGGTCCTTTGAGTGTAGCTGAATTTAAGACATTGCAGAAACTGGTGATCTGATGGGTTGTTGATCCCTCACCCTACTCTGCTGGAGGACTGAGCACAACTAGTCCATCTCTGACAAGTGTGTTCTATCTGCTGCCCAAGTGATGTAGGTTACATAGATTTAAATACATTGCTTATTCTGATGCTCAACTATCTTTATCCCTAGAAGTGTCCCCCCCATTATCTCTCGAATCTCTTCTTCATCACTGCAGCAAATTAGCCAATAATTTCTTGCTTTTACTTCAGCAGACCAGGAGAACAGTGATCCCTGTTTTCCACTGGTCCACTTTTCTATATTCTTTGCTCTCCACTTGCCTTCTCTCCAGTTTATCTTTAAGCATTTATTTATGATTTATTATTCATTTATCTTCACATTTGTACTGATGTGCTCACACATATATTACCCACCAGAGTCCTCAGAAACCTGGCCAGGAAGATTGGGCCCTAGCCTAGAGTTTTTGCTAAGACACAAGAGTAAACGAGCCAAAGTCCTAAAAGGAATTGCTGATGTGCTTCTCTTGGTTCTGCTAACTCTTGAGATTTTCATCACAGACCTTTCAGGGTTTTGCCCGTGTTACTCTATCAAGTGCTCTTCTATTCCCTGAGAATTAATCACACAAAATGGGAAAGCAAGACCACATGAACAGGGGAGCAAGCACAAATGATCTAGCTAAGCATAAAAGAATACATGAAATCACCATCTGCTGCCTGAACGGGCAATTGCCAGTAGACACGCAAAGATGAATTAAGCAGCAGTCAAAAGGTACCACTGGATGGCGAGCAGCGAGCCAGGCTGCTTCCAGAAAGCAGGCAGGCTTCAAAGCAATTCACTTAATGTACTGATAATTTGCTTGCTTTAATGCAAGGAAGACAAAAGTCTGCATATTAATTTATAAAGCTCTGAAGAGACTGCTTAAAGCCCTTCTCCAGGTATACAAAAGGGTCTTTCCCTCTGCAATTGAAAAGCAAACATAAGCAAATACACAATGCATTTGAATTATGCAGAAAACAAAGAAATGATGCATGGGGGTTTTTTTTGGCAAGGGACTGGTTGCATGAATGACACATCACTTCACCTCTATAGCTAAATGAGATTGTTTAGTACATAGTCATGATATGGCTTAGGAAATTTCACATCTTAACAAAAAGAGGGATTCCTTGTTTCAAATTATAGACAGTCCTGCTCATTGCTTAAGCCGTATTCAGGCCCCATTTTATTTGGCCAAAGACTATGCTCTGAAAATGGGATACGAAAACTTACAATGACTTCCCATATTCACTTCATATCACAAGTACTGGATTAAGTCAGTTCTGGTGTGACACGAGTTGTGCACTGGACACATGTTCCATGGTGCTGTCATTGAGGTGGCCCGAGGCTGCCTAACAGCAGAGAAGCAGGGAGCTCTCACTGCACAGCAAAAAGCGGTGGTCGAGAGGTGGATGGTTTGGGCAAGACCTCTACACCTGTTTAAATTGCTGACGAATCCAGCAGTCCCATAAAACAGCAATAACAACAGACTGTTTTCGGGTAGACAAACTTATTCAGAGCTAACGAGATATGTAAATGCTCACAGGACACCTAGAGAAGACAGCAGGGGATGATACGGGGGAATGCAGTGACATAACTTGGTTGAGCACACCTGAAGTATTAGCACTAGTCAAATAAATGATTAATCATCATGGCTAAATTACCAGGGATGCTAGAACAATGCCAGAAGTGCTAACCTTAACACCCTCTCATTTATGGTTTCCATGCTGTAGCAGTGGAACTGGAGCAGGCATCGGTTTTTGGGAAAAACTGCTCTTCTGCCAGAGTCGGGCTGCAGCCCCACCGTGGGTACGTGGAGCCGGGCTCACCTGCTGGCCCCAGCTCGGCAGGGGCTTCGCCTCCCAGCACCTCCTGCAGGGTGGAACTGCCTCTGATCTGATGCTCATGTAAAAGAGTAACACCCTCGGGTTGTTCTAACTCCGCTTTAGTCTTCGTATCTGAATCAGACCCACTTTTTATACTTACCTAGAATAAGAAATGGTGCGTTTGCTACAGTGACCACAAACGGCACTCCACAGAAGAGCATCAATCCAAAGACGCTTAATACAGCTAAACCGGCTGAAATCACTCCACAGCATGCAAGCCAGATATTATTTCTTATACAGCTCAGTCTGAAAATATTTTAAGGAATATCTTAGTTACATGTCAGATATTTCACCAGTGGGTTTGGCATGACAAGTGCACAGATAGCAACAATACCTCGTCTATGACACGAACTCCTGATGAAAGCTGCCAGGAAAGCTCCCAGATGCATGCATTGGGTAAGACTGATTTATATAGGAGGTGCTAAATATATTACTACTACAGGCCAGTTCTATACATAAGAGTACAGATGTGTACTGATCTTGTAACAAGAGAGCTGGCAAAGAGAAGGTACGCAAGCTTTACTAGTGAGAGGCCAGATTTAGGGTGACCCAAAGAGTGATGAATTTTTAGAAGCTCTTCCCTTTTACACAGGTTCTTAGTGTAGCATATCAGTGTGGTACAAAAGCATCTCAAAGGCAGTAAGTGCTGTGTAGAGAAGCCTTCTCAGCAGACAGACTGGCTACCAGCTATTTGCCAAGACACTCCTGAGGGCTGGCTCAAGGTCTCCCCATGAAACGCTCTCAGTGGGAGACTTTGCACCATACTAAGGGGCTGAAGAGCTGCCTCTTGCCTGACTAGTAGTATTTTCCAGCCTGCAGACCACTGCTGAACTTCTAAGAGAATCTCCCGCTTCCAAGGCAAAAAGCGTGTGTTGGTGCACCCGCCCTTGCTCTGTCTGTGCTTACCCAGACTGTACGTGAGATGGCCAATATCCTCAAACTGTATAGCCTGATGGGCATGGTGCTTGATGCAAGTGCTAAAGCCCACCCTCTGAGCAAAAGTCTCAAGTGCAGCACACAAACACTGCCGTACAGTTGTCAAATATACAATGGTTTATGTTCCACCAGCACAAAGAAAGGGCAGGCTAAGGTCTCTGTGAACTGCGGGTAAGGCTGCTTCCACCAGCAAGCAGAGTAACTAAAGCTGTACCCAGACCTGCAGCAATCTATGAAGCTAAGGCTCATCCACCTGCACCTTAACTGAGCAGATGGCTGACAAAAAAGGTGTACATGGATCTTAACATGGTACAACTCCTCCTCCCTTCCCTGCTTGCTTCCTCTTAACTATCTTTACAAAGAATTAGTATCTTGTGGGCAGGATGAGGGTAAAGCTACAAGCGAAGCAGGAAACTATTAGAATAACCTTAGCAATAGCACCACTTACTTCTTCCCTCCCCCAGATTATGACTTCTCTGTTTGACTTCTATGCATCTTTTTGGCAAATGTCTCCACTGGGTATGCCAAATCGAACTGGTAAATTTTATTCAACAGAAGTGCTTGCGCAGAATTCTGCCACTGCCAGGCCAGCTGGATCACACTTCTGGCCCCCTTCCCACACAGGGTAAAGCAGATCCCTTTCATAATTAACAGCGTTTAGTTTGGCACAGTGTTTTTCATTGCCAAAGCCACAGAACCTCAGACCTCTTAAAAAGATAAAGAGTAGGGGGCTGTTTAAGTAGTTCCGAACCCATTAGCTACAAAAAGCATTCTTAGGAGGCAGGGACTGCAGAAATGACTGACGGCTTCAGAGAACAGACGAATGAATACTAGGATTTAAGCTGTGCATGTCTGAACTGAATGCTTGTTTGTCTATTCACCTGGTACTTACCACAAACCCCACTGAAGCAACTGGGAAGTACGCATAAGCAGAAGAGAAACAGTAGAGAAACACACTTTGCCTATTACTAAACGGCACCTGAAGCCTGCAGCTTCAAGAACGGCTTCACTTGGCAAGAGCAGAAACCAGGGTAGGCAAGGTAAAGAGGAGCGGAGGTCACTTATCACTGATCTGCAGCTTAGAAGCCACTTTACCTTAGGCAAGAGACGATTGAAAAGGTTATTGTCAAGAAATACGTTATGGAGAAGAGCGGGATCACACTCTTGGAATTTCCTTCAAACTCCTCTTGTCTGGACAGTGAGGTAAAGTAAGTCACCTGCCGTTAAAACAACAGGGAAATAAAAGATGAAGCACTTCAACTCTTCTCGGTCTTTATATACATGCAGGGGCAACGCCGAACACCACGGTGGCACGAAGGTGTCTCCGTGGCCCCCACAACCCGCCGGGACCCTCCGCCGGCCCCTGGCCCACCCACACCCCTCGGGTCCTGGTGGCCGCTGCACGGCTCTGTGCGCCCCACCGTTACCTGGATGGCGGTGAGGCCCAACGCCGCCAGCTCCGACGGGATGTCCCGCAGGAAGCTCTCCAGCCACCGCTGGCTCTCCGCCGCTGCGGGGCCGTCCTCCTGCAGGTAGTACATCAGCTTCAGGGCCTGCGCCGACAGCACTCGCCCGTCGGCGTCCGTCTGCACACCGCCCAGCATGGTCCCCAGGAAAATGCCATGGCTGATGGGGAAGGTGAGGTTCTCCAGGGCGGCGTCAGACATGTTCAGCATTGGCAGCAGCCAGTTGGGGCTGGTGCAGGCACCGTGGCTGCGGGTGCAGAGCTGCTCGTATCCGCGGCCGGTGACCAGCTGGTTCAGCCGCAGCACTTCGCGCCGCGCCTCCGGCCTCAGGATCGAGTCCTCTCCCGCCACCACGGCAATGAGGGCCGCGTAGGCGCCCTCGGTGGGCAGCCGCGGGGCGGAGAAGCCCTCCGAGTCGTTGATGGCGAAGTGCTGCAGCACGAAGTCGCGCTCGGCCTTGGCTGGCCCCGACGTCGGCGTGAACTGTCCCTCGATGTCGTTCGCCTGCCGCTGCGGCAGGAACACGAAGCCGGCGCCCAGCCCGCCCGAGAGCAGCAGCGGCACCAGCACGAACGGCCAGGGGCAGGCGGCCACGGCGCGCCCCAGCCCTCGGAAGAGCCGCCGCAGGGGCCGCTCCAGGCAGTCGGTGTTGCTGCAGGAGCAGCCCTCCGCGGCGCGCGGCTCCGCCATGGGCGAGGCGGGGCACGGGCCGCCGGCGGCAGCTCCCCGGCCGCGCCTCACGTCGGGC
>JAVJGJ010000047.1:68277994-68289204 GCA_035590215.1 Microhierax caerulescens | reverse complement strand
GTCGCCGGCTGCGCCGCCGTTTCCCCTTGGCTGTGCTGCAGCTGTTATCGCGAGGGGTTATTCGGCCGCCTGGGAGCGAAACGCAGCGGGAGCTGGTGTAGGTACCTCCCGCTGCCTGCGCTCTGTCGCTAGACGGGAGCGCTGCTGAAGTGAAGAGACGTTGCAACAAGGTGTAGCTCAGAACTCGCAGGGGTGCGGGCGGCCACAGCCTTGTGTGGCAGCAGTGACAGAAAGCTCTCTCCAAGTCCAAAGCGTGGCATGCAGCCTGGCTCTCTTGACACGGGTGACAGGGATTTTGAGTGCCCTCTGGCTGAGGGGAACACCGAGCTCAGGGGAGAGGCTTCTGGAGAGGTGTCCAGCCACTTAGCTAATGCTTCACAGACAGGCACCCTTTGTTCTTGCCCTTCTTTGAAAGAAGCGACTCTCCCACCTCCTGCCAGCACTTGCGGGAAAAAAAAAAAAAAAAAAAAAAAAGTTGTAGGTATTTCGTCTTGCTCACCCTAAGGAGACAGCCTGGCCACCTGCGAGCATGAAACAGCCAGCCAGGCTCTGAGCAGCATTACACATGTCCCACCGAGCCCCCAGCGTGTGGTGCAGGTTGGGTCCTGGTGATTCCCTTTTCCATGCACAGGTGTTCCGAGGCAGGTCTGTCAGTTCTGAATTTCTCTGTGGGACATGGGCACACAGGAGCTATGTCCTGTAGCTCCGAACTTGTTGAAATTAAGTTTTTAAATGAATCTGACTCCAGACTGGTAGTATCTCTGATGTTCTGTTCTTAATTTCCCTGAATGGATTTACATCATGTTAGAGCTCTTCATGTAGGAGGAATCTGTCCTCAGGAAAAAAAAAAAAAAAAAAAAAGGGTAAGATATTTGATTTCATGTGGACACTTGATGAATTCTTGCCCAGGAGTTACCTAGCTGGAAAAGGTAGTCTCTTCTACATGGAGATAACTCCAGAGAAAAAAAGACCTGTGCCTGGGAGTAAACTACAGAGACAGACCTCTCCCTGTAGCCAGGCACCAAGAAGACTTCTAGGATAACCTGGCAGCGGACCAGGTTGTGGATGATCCACTGACATTGCAGCAGACACGAAAAGTCAGCATCTCTCCCAGCTAAACACTTTCATTGTAAAAAATGGCCATAAAGGGCTACTGGCTTTTTTAAACTCAACAAATCAGAAAATAAAAACCTGACCACTTATCATCACCAGTTTCTTTCTGGCTCCTCAGATCTGGAGGCAAGTTCTAGAAAGGATCAGGAGGTAGGAGCTGGCAGGAGCTACCCAGTCAGGCTACTCGGTATGTGGTGTGCATGAAGGTGCCTTTAGGATCACTCTTCCTGAGGGCTGAGGGCCTGACTCACGGCGTGGGAAGATGGCTCCTGCTGAGCTCACACTGAGTCAAGGCTGTCACTCCAACATTCCCCCCTCAGCAGCAGGCTGACGTCTTGGCAGGTGACATAGCTGGGACAGCTGACCCACACTGACCTCAAGGGATATCCCATATCATATGATGTCTGCTCAGCAATAAAAGCAAAGAGAAAGGAGGAAGAAGTAGGTGGCATTCGTTAACTACGACATTTATCTCCCAGAGCAACCGATACGCATACTGAAACTCTGCTTCCCAGGAAGTGGATAGACATTACCCACTGATAAGAAATAGAGAATAAATATTCTATTTTCCTTTGCTTGCACACCTGGCCGTTGCTTATGCTTTATTAAACTGCCTTTATCTTGACCCATGAGCTTTTATTGGTGTTTTTTTAGGCCACGCAGGTAAATATGCAGATGACAAAGATTAGATTATGATTCCTTCTAGGCTAATTTTCTGTGATGCATGGTCTAAAGAAATGCTATTTCAGGTGACTCTTTGAACCTTTTCTACAGCTATCAGGAGAAATCATAAGTTAATTGAACTTTACTCCATATTTCAATATAATAAGGGAAAACCAATCAGTTATCTTTTCAGGAAGCTGTTTTATGTGACTTTGGTATAAAGTCTATAATTATGGTCATGGACAATTGTAAATTTATGACATTTTTGCACTTTAAAACTAGCTTCATCAGTACTGAACATTATGAATGTTTTGGAAGGGTATGACCCATAGAATTTGTAAACCAAAGTATGGTACAACTTTATTTTACCTCCAGAGAAACTTTTTTACATAGGGCAGACCCAGGTCTTCAAGGCAGCATAATGTGATTTGTTAGTGGTTTTTGAATGCAGCAGAGAGAGTCCTTGCCCTCAGCCCAGCCTCTGTCACATCCATAACCGTACCTTCAGAGAAACCCCCACGACAGACTGGGAGAGAAAATTGCCGGTAATTTTTCACACTGTGGGAAGACATAAGATCTTTTCTATGGTATACTATATAGAAAAACATTGGTATCAGCTGAGGTCTGAGCCGTAAGAGGGGTCATGTTTAGGAGCAATGCCAAGAGTTGAACTTGCAGAACTGCTGCATCTTTTGCCTGAATCTGCCTGACCACCCACTTCAGGGTGACTGCTGAGCTGCATGTACAAACAGCGAGGTACCTACATCTTCCCTTTACTGTTTATCTAAAGGCTGCATGCAGCCTGTTGCTTACTCATCTTTCTGCCATCCAAAGGTCCTTATGCTCCGTGGCAGACCTCTGTGCTGTGCTGGTGCATTAGGCATGTATGTGGCTGTGGCTGTGGTCTGGCTAGGACAGAGTTAATTTTCTTCATAGCAGACTGTATGGTGCTGTGGTTTACATTTGTGACCAAGAGGGGTTGGTTATTGCTGAACAGTGCTTGCACAGGTTCAGGTCTTTCTGTTTCTCATTCTACCCCTCACAGCAGTCTAGGGGTGGGCAATAGGCTGGGAGGGGATACAACTGGGACAGCGGACCTGAACTGACCAAAGACATATTTCATATCACATTCAGCAATAAAACTGGGAGGAGTTTCTCCAAAGTAACAGTTGCTTACGCTGGCTGGGCATCAGTCTGCTGGTGGGAGGTAATGACTAGATTGCCTTTGCATCACTTTTTTTCTTCTTTCCTTTTCCTTCACTTATGAAACTGTCTTTAACTTACTTTTTCCAGTTCTCTCCCCCATACCACTGGCCAGAGAGTGAGTGAATGCGTGGGGTCAGTCCCTGACAGACTGTCACATTTACCCAGTTATAAAGAAAAATGACTGTCTAGTTTTGCCATGGCAGCAAGAATTGATGTCAGCAATTTCAGATTATGAGGGTCAGAGCTGGGCCACTTCTGCTCTGCTGCCTCCTCTGGAAATGTCACACAGAGATTTTTCTTCATTGTGGTACACTGCTGAAAAGTGTTGAATTTCTTCTGTGAGGTGCAGAGATGTCTGTCACACTGCCAAAGCATCAGAAGAGAATTGGAAAGGTCATCAGTCTGTTGCTCTCCACAGGGTAGAATGAATGGTGTCCATACCATTTCTGAAGGACTCAGAAGTTACTACTGCTAGCACTTGCTGATGAACTTCAGTGGGGGAGATGGGCACTTCTTTTTTGGGTTTTATCCTGAGTGAGCTGGGAATTTTTGGAGGAATTGCTCCCAAACTGTACTTGATCAGCATCATCTCCATTTGCATACAGCTTCTCTGTGTATGGGGCAGAAAAACGTAACCATGCCTTTGCACTTTTGGCCAGGGAGGCCCTGCAGGAGCCAACAGGTGACTGTCAGTCATCGTAGGCTGGGCTGGAGTCAGTAAGGGGGTGATTTCCTTTTCTAGAACCATGATATATTGCAGGTCTCCTTTTGTAATGTTTTTTGTTTGGTTCCCCCAGCAGAGCAGAAATTTCCAAATACTCCCAGCACTACCTAAATTCTGTTGGTAGACCCCCACTGATTCTACTGGGAGAAGCGAAAGGTAAATCAAAACCTCTGGGACCTGTGTCATTTTGACCTTGCTTGCTGAAGAGAACTGTGGGTTTATAAGAAAGTGTTGTTTGGAGGGTAGGTCCACTGTAAGACTTTGGTGGTGGACACTCACCTAGCTGATAGGTTGTCACGATCTGAAAGGAGTCATTTAGGATGACCTCCCTCCCCTCGGGACCAGTGACTGAGTTTGTGATTCCCTTGGACTGAATTAAGGTGAAATGATACCAGCCAACCAGTTTTATGATTTATTAACACAAAGTACAAGTCAGGTGGTTAGATACGACAACTCAGTGGCAATTACTTTAACCAGATAAGCAAGTCCTGTGCCACACATTGTTACTTAGATCTGGCCATGATTCAGTAGAAGGAAAGAGAGGAGAGGGAAAGAGAAGAGAGGGGGAGAGAGAAAAGAGATATCACCACCCGTGGATCCAGTGGCGTCCCATTGCTCCCCTTCACCCTGGGTGCCTTGGTGGGGGGTCCCACCGAGCTCTCGATTGGGGTTCATGCTCTCTAGAGGGCGCCTCCACCTTTCCCTGCGGAGCGATGGTGGGTCCAGCCCCTGCAGGCGCAATGGGCGCAGGGGGTCCTCGTTGGTGGTCGTGAGGGCTCTAGGCAACCCCTGCTGTGCCCATGAGCAGTTGCCTTCTGTTACCGCAGAAGTTTCTTCCAGGGAGCGCTAGCTAGATCTCGCCTTTGCGAGACCTAAAGCCACTCCATCCTGTACCACCTTGTGGTTGCCCAGTTGGGCAACAGCAGCTGACTTTGCAGCTACAGCTCATTTTAGTTCCTCTCTGATTTGAGCAGAACAGCTTTGCACCAGCTCTGCTTGAATTTGTGCACTAAGCGATGTTTAAGGCAATTATCAATATACTGGTACCTCGCATAGCTTTACCACCTTTAGTAGTGAATCCAGAAGCTAAAGGATGAGGAACCAGGAGCCTCTGAAGGCTGAACAACAACAAATGCAGAGATTAAGGAGTGGGAAGAAGTCCTACCTAACAGTAGAGTAGAGGAAATGACATCTCAGGGTGGCACTGATCATCTCATGATTTGTATACCTAACTTCAGGCTGCACTTCTGTGGTACCTGGAGTTCAAAAGAAGTGAACAGCAACCAGGTAAAGAGGTGCCAACTTCTTCAGTAGCATCTTACTGGTTAGACCCCCTAGCCAGGAAGGACAAAGCATGGATACAAGTCCCTTTAGCCGAGTGGCTGCATAAGGAGAACAAAGAGCTTGTCAAGAGGGCAAGCACAAAGGAGCTTGGCTCTGCAGCCTAGAAGCTAGGGTGTTCGTTTTGGGGGTGGAAATGATTGATTCTGGTTCCCAATCAAGACTAAGGGTTTTATCTGAAAGAGTTACTAAGATAACAAGATAATTCAGGGTAGAAAGTACAGAACCTTCCGAGTGATTCCCTGCCTCATTATGGTGAACAATATATTTGTTCTGGCTAATGGCTGACAAAGTGTGTCACCATCTCCAGTGCCAGCCAAAACAAAACTAAATGAATGTCATCAGTGCTGTGTTTCGGAATGGCCCACCCACGTTGGTTGAGATAGATGTGCTCTGGGTCTCCTAGTCAGATTAAGTTCATAGGGGGACACAGTGTCTAGTGTGTCGTAGGCTTGCCTAGATTGTGTGGCTTGCTCTTCCAGCCCTCAGCACTTTTGGGTGTGAACAGGATGGTGACAAGAAGAGTTCAGGCATCTTTTAATTTGAAGATAGAGGAATCTTGTCAGTTCACCTCCAGATCAGATGACTGCTGGGCGAGCAGATTTGGTTGTTGGGTTTTTTTAAAATTAAATTTGTCTTGGAAGTGCCTAACATTCACTGAAATCTGGAAGTAGCTTTTCAGATCTTTATTTGGATCCTTATTTATCTGTGTTACCTTGCTGTTGACAGTGGTAGATGAACACATGCTTCGTAAGATGTTTTTTATCAGGAAACTCTTCTTTTTGCTCCAGTGCATAGCACTGGAAACTAACAAAAAGAACTAGGGTTTGTCAAACACATTACTCTTTGTAGTGAGGCCTTTCTTTTCCCTATAGATTAGTAAAGCTCCTGGCAGAGCAGAGCCCTGCGGTGCTTGGTGTCAACAGTGACGACAGTGCTAATAACAATGCACTGGAACATTTCCTAGATGTAGAATGAAAAAGGTAAATACTGCACTCTCATTCAATGACACATAATTATCCATTAATGATCATTATGTATGAAGCTAATTCTTGAGATCTGACTTATTAAAAAATGGTTTGCCCAGGAGCCAGTGCCTTTTCTTATTAGATTTTCATGGTAATGCAGAATGAGGTATTTGTGTTGCCACCTTCTCGCTGGTCAGAGCACTGCTTCAGTGAAGAAACAACATCTTGTGATTTGCATGGTAATCTGTCTTGTGTTGTGATGGAAGCAGAGAACCCACTAATGTTTCTGTCCTAATGCCTACTTAGAACTAAAAACCTTCCAAGAGACTTTCTTTTTTGCTTTTTCTCTGTGTTGTCTACGAAATAAATCCACTCCCACAGGAACTTTACTCATGCATGTTTTCCCACCAGAAGACAGGAAAAAATTGATTGAAATAAGGAAGACTAGGCAAATGAATACCTATTTTCCTGTATCTGAGTCTTGGCAGGTTGTAATTGTTGGTTTGAAAACCTGAGGAAATACACACATATTTCATTTGTCCTTTTGGAATTATCAGACATAGGTTTGGATAGAGCAAACCAAAGGTTTGGTTCAGAGGTGCGCACAGTAATGACATGGGAAACAAGGCAAGTGTAGTGGTTCCCACATTACAGGTCTTCATTGTTTCCATTCTGAACATTTAGCTTTTAAATTTAGATGAAATGTGTAATAAACTGGATGACAAACCAACTTCTTATAATTTGGTTATAAATAGGCTGCCTATGTCCATAATAGTTGACTCAATCCAGTATTGCCACATGTGCTTCCATACTTAGTTCATACTTCTGTTACTGGCATTACTCAGAAAGATTGAGCAATTATTGCTTTGTATTTACAAATATACTCCATGATGACAAGTGCAAGTCATCAACACCCAGGCAACGCACTGATAACTGTAAACAGGTTTCACAGTTTGAACCAATGACATTAACATCACTTTCTTAGTACTGCACTAGTGTTTGCATTGTTCACACTGTGTTTGGGTCACTGCTGTTCATTTTGGTTTAACTTGCATTGAAACTAATAGCCACAGTTGTGCAGGATTCATGTCACTATTCTTCCCAATACCTAACCAATACGTCAAAATATAGCTTAGCATTTATTGCTTTCAGATGGTAATTGTGAAATTTATGTAATGGAGGTTTCACAGGGCATTCCTAGTTCATCTGATGAACCCATGCTCTGCTCTGCCAGTGGAATGTTAATGGTACCAGCACTAGACGTGTGAAATATGGGGATTCTCAAGTCAGCTTCAGACCAACCATGAGCCTAGTAAGAACATCAGAGACCTGTGTTAATTTAGTTAAAAGAATTCATTAAGCAACTCCCAATAACCTCAGAATTCAGAAAAGTGAGGGGCTGAGATTTACAGCTGTGAAATGGAGAGCAGAATTTGAGCTTTTCAGAGCAGGTTACGAAGCTATTACCAAGTAGCAGAATAAACTGTTTCTTCTCAGCACAGTGGATTTGTGCTGTCTTTTTGGAAAGCGGTGGGTCCCACGACCAGGGAGAACGTTAATCATATATGAACTCTCCTGGCTCATCCAACATGGTGTTTCCATTACAATGTCAGAAGAGGAGAAAGGTGAGTTTGGGTGGTTGGGGTGAAATCAGATGAGGTAGAGTTAAAAAGGCATCTAACAGAGACTACTGGACTCAATCCCTTCAGAGGTTACTTGTGGATATTCTACTGTTTGTTCTGCTTTTAAGAAGATGGTATTTTTTAGAAAGAAAGCTCAATATTGTTTTTAATGGCCTGGTGGACTCAGAAATATTTTGGGACTATTTGTCTTTTGACAAGGCTTTTTGTGCTCTCATATTGAAAATCTCCTGCTGAGTAGAAGAATAATGCTGTGGAATCACATGAAACTCTGGGTTTAAGTTTATAGGTGGTTTGTGCTTAGTTTTCACAGATGGTGCCTACAACAGATAAATGGGGTTTTGAATCCTAGTTCAGCTTTGTTGATATTAAAAGCAAACGAAATTGAGGTGTTACTTTAAAGACAGTTTTTAAAATCATATTCTTAAGATCGTAAAATTTGTGTGGTCTATTTCATGACAAGGATATTGCCAATTATTTTGTTTGCTTACCGGAAAAAATTAGATAAGATAGAGATTTTACCCTGGTCCTGGTGTAAAACCTGATTTTATCATGAATTTACTACTTCAGGGAGGTAGCTTTGAACTTTAGTCGGGGCCACTGACGAATGACATGACTCATTTGCTTTTTTTCCTTTGAAAGGCGTTAACATTTTAACCACATTTTGGTGTTGCGTATTTGGATAAGAAACCTCACAGAATCCTATATAAACAACTTCTTGAGACTCAGCCTATTAGTACACCCTGCTGGGAGGATATAAGGTAAGAATTGCATAGCTCACTGCATAGCTCTGTAGGTGCCAAAGACATACTTCTTGTTATAATTGGGAGGTCCTTATTTTTATATTATATGCTATTTATGTGCTAACTTAGGAACAATGCTTAAAAGTACCTTTGTGATACGAGTATCTATGTTGGGCTTTGCATCTTTAGCAATGACATTAAATTATGAAATAGAAGAAACATAGAAATTATAGACAATTTTAAAAGAACTAGAAGAACACAATGTTTGTAGCGTATTATTGGTAAAATAGAATTTAATCCTAGAAAGCCAGATCCTGATCTCTTTATTTTAGCTAGGTGGCCTTTCAAGTTTCTCTGTCCTAGTTAATGGAAACAAGAAGTAAGCTTTTCAAAGTGTGAATCTGAGCAGTCCTTTTTGATTTCACATTTCAAAGTAAATCTCCAAGAAATCGTAACTATGAGCGATGATGTGTGGGGCTGTAAAACAGCCTCACCTCCGCTTTGCTGCTGTCACTCAATGACAGAGAAAGGCTCTTTGGGACTTACTGTGATATCACCAAGATGAAAACCTATCACCACTGCCAAGAATCCCCCAGAATCTCTTTCCCCAGGAATCTTCTCCTCTTTGTGGGTTGAAGCAAGTCCAGGAGGACCAAAAGGGTTCTGAGGTGGGCATCCTAGTGAGTTCTAATTCACTGAACTGAACTGATTTTGATCTCACATGTTCCCTTCCCAGAATTAAGGAAAAAAATAGCTTTAAATTCTATAATGAGGTATTCAATTTGGTCCCAAACAAGTTTTTTTCTTTGACATCTAATTTTGCTGAAAACAATTTATATTTTATTTTGAGTTGCTTCACAACAAAAAGCTTTCCCTGGGGGGTTGCAGATGAGCTGAAAGGTCAGTTATTCGTATGGCTGTGGCGGGGCTGCCACGTTGTCAGGAAGAGAGAGACCTTGTAACTGTTCATGGCTTTGAGCATGGTCTGTGGGGGTTAGTTAACCTCTGACTACAGAGGAGGCTGATTTAGACAAAAGCTAGGCAGCCTTGTGATCCAGCAAGGCAGAGCTCTGAAGGTTTTTCTTCTCAGGCACTTTTCCAGGGTGCGGAAGATGCACGCACCTTTTGTTCCTTCAGCTGCTTGGTCGTTTGCTGCCTGTTTAGGTGGTCGGATTTTAACTGGTGATTTGCAGACACTGTTTAGGAGGTTTGCTTCGTGAACAGGATAGAGACGACAGAGCCGGAAGCGTGCCTTGGTCAATGCACAATTCATTTCTGTTCGCAAGAAGTGAAGCGGGACTGATCCAGGGAGAGGCACAAGAGCAGGTCGGCTGGTGGCAGCAGTAGCAGAGCTTAAACAGTAAGAAGGAAGTTTCTGTGAAGGGGGAGTTAGGGGGTTTCCTCTAGAAGTAGAAACAATAAGGAAAATACCATGAAGCCCTGGTTACCTGTAGGGAGTGTCACCACAACCAATAATAGCTCGTTAAAGATTAATCAAGCTTTGAACAAGTATGTGTGTTTGTGGGAAGTTCACTTTTTAACCTAATATATATTTAATGATAAACACATAATTGTTTGAGCTGGTTGATGCTTATACCTGTGTTGTGCAGCCCAGGAGATGGAGATCGACACTGCAGATGAAATTGCTATTGTGGGAATAGGATGCAACTTTCCAGGAGGTAAGTTTTAGGTAAAAGCAAAGTAGACTGCTGAGTGAACACTGAAAAGCACAGTCATTTATTAATGTTGAAATGGAGGAAAACAGTAAGTTCCTCCCTTGCTTCTGTAGATTTTGTTGCTTTGCTGCTTGTAGGATATCTTTAAAAGGTCATGCTGCGGTGGAAACCGATTCAAATTTGTCTGCTGACAGACAGACCTACAGTGCTGGCTGTGGGCTGCGCATTGAGCTGCTGCACTCATGGAACTCACACAAATGACCTGGATGGGTCTAGGATGATTTGAACTTTCTGCATGTGCACCAGCTGGATGATTGTGCATTCTTGCAGGACTATGCATCCATAGGGACAGGACAGACCAAGAGCCTGTAATATAAGTACGTTGGGCCTTCCAGAAAGAAGATTCCTGCTTCATTAGAGTATTCACTTTGAAGGGTCCCAGAAGAGAGCAGCACTAGATAAATGCATCTGTGTCTAGTCAGATTCTGCCTCTTACAAATGCACACCTAAATGCTGCCTCTTGTACAAGAGGGGAAGCTGACTTCAGTAAAGAACAGATACTGCCTACCGTAATAAAAGACAGCAGAGTATATTACAGTAGTCTCATATTTACCATCTTAGGCCTTTACAGTCTTACAATTACAATTAAGCCCTATGAAAGTGATGGTTGATTGTATTGTGAAATTAGATGGCTAACTGAGATTAGGTGGGTGGAAATGTTTAGACGGCGGTGAGAGAAATTTCTAGGTCCAGGATGCCAGTGTCAAACTGCCAGTACTTTTTACATTAGATAGATATGGATTACAAAAATCCCAAAGTAATCCAGGGAGTTGAATACAGTTCTGTCCTTGCGAGTCATTCAGCCCAGAAGGTGACCATGCTGGTCTCACCCTTTCCATGCTCCTTTCTTGCCCTCACCACATTTCAGTTCCCAGCTTCACTTTGTCCACAGTTCGCTAGGTGTATGCGGTGCAGTGATAACTATGTGGCCCGTCGAAGAGGGTCCCCCGTGGAGAGTCGGCCAAGTCACGACAATCACACCAATATGGCTACATGCCGTTTTCGCTTTATTTAGCAACTTTGTCATATTTATACTTCTAATGCACTGTTCACGTGGCAACTGCCTGACACTCATT
>JAVJGJ010000047.1:68264392-68277894 GCA_035590215.1 Microhierax caerulescens | reverse complement strand
ATTCTTTATTTTGTCTATTCAAGGGCAGTATAAGATCTTCAAAGTAACTTTGCAAACTGCAGGCCAGGGTTGTCCAATCCCTGTAGGGGTACAGCATGCTCTTGTTCTGCAAGAAATTCCTCTACAGCCCGTATCTAATTGTGAGCAGACACGAATGGTTCTGAATCTAGTAAAGTGCTAGTAAATATGTGGCAGCAGTCTCTTGCCCAAGCATTAAATACTAATTTGGTGCAAGCCATTTGTTGGTCCAGACATGCCAGTAAAGGGACTCTTTTCAGAAACGTTGCCCTTAATCACATCGCTGTGCAGTAAGTCAACACGTGTCCTGATCCTGCGCTGTGCATGCTCAGAACCGCGCTTCTGAACTTGCCTCGGAAGAACCATTTTGGGGTGGGAGCTGTTAAACTACCCCGTGTCCAGCTGGTGCCTGAGGCTGTGCCTGTGACGATGGACTGGCCAGCCATGGGTTAGGTGGGAATGCCATCCTGCAATCACCGTCACCGACTGCTGGCACAGCCCCCAGCCCAGCACTGCCCCACACCAGTCTGAGAGCTCTCCTGGTCGGTGCCTGGCCATGCCACAGGCCAGCCCCTGCAAGGGGCTGTCGGCAGAGTGAGGGCGGGCCAGGCCGCCATGTGTGCTAGGCGAAGGGGAAGCTGGGCAGAGGAGAAGTGTGGGCCACTGGGTGGACACCCTGTTAGTTGGTGTCAGGGCTAAGAAGAGGGCCTAGACATATCCTCAGTGCCTGGAGCTGGAGCTCCAGATCTCAATCATAAGGAAGGACAGGGTCCCTCGCAATCCAGCAGTGGGGTGTTGGGCTCTGTCAGCGTTGAATGTGCACATACTTCTGTGTTTGATTTGGATGCCCTTCCAGCATTAGTGTTAGAGACACAGGATAATTAATACCTCTGGCATTTTCCTGGTGTTTGTAAGCATAGTCTGTCTTGGAAGAGCTGATGTCCAGAGATGACTGACCTTTTGCTGCCAGTGGAGATGCCTGAGGAGTGATGCTGTAGAGATAACTGTGTGGCCATTAAGGACATGATGTATGTATATTGTAGATGCAGTGGCATGGTAGGGAAATGGGGACAGCAGAAGGTTAAGGATTTTGATGGGTTCCTTTGCTTTTAGGCAAGTAGCAAGTGGATCAGTCATGCTTTTGAATTTCCTCTCACCAAAGAATGGTCATTTCTTTCTGCGGTCATTTTACTCGAGCAACCTAGATTTATATGTTGGAGTTCCTTGTAACTGAGTGTGCATTTCTGAATCTGCGCAGGGAGCGGGAGCACATAACTTAATCTATTCTAAAACCTTTCCACAACAGGTGATGGAATTGACAGTTTCTGGAAAGTCCTGGAGGAAGGCAAAAACTGCACAGTAGAAATCCCCCCTGAGAGGTTTAATGCCAAAGACTGGTATGATCCAGATGACAACAAGCCAGGAAAAATATGTACAACACGAGCTGCTCTTCTCAATGAGTGAGTCTGTTACTCTGCTGTGCCACCATTTGGTGGCTTTTTTGGGGTTTTTTTTTGCACTTAGACTAATGTGTCCAGCCCCTCAGAGGCTGCAGTGTACAGGGAGAGCTTGTAAATGGGACCTAGGAAGTGACTTTATTTTATCTCACGTGATGAACATGTGGTTGTCAAACGGCAGCTATTCCTGGTGAGTGACATCGATAAGCAAATGCAGTTGCAGGCTGTGTTAAGCACACATACATGGCTGGAAACACATACAGCCTTTGGTTACGTGATCCAGCATGCATGTGCATATTCACCATGTGGTGTTGTCCCCTGCCATGTGATGGGGTGCCTGCATTTTGGATATACAGAAGTACACATGCATTATGCATGAGGGGGTATATACTGGGTCTGGGGTGGGCTCTAGCCTGTCAAATAATGTCTACAATACTGTGAACTGCAGAAGAAGGTGGCGGAGTATGGACTCTGAGCTGTAAGAACTGCCTGGTAACTCTCCTCCAAGTTTCAGCCTGAAAGTTAGCCAATTTTGCTGGACTTCAGGACCTAATCCTGTGCTTGTAGGGACAAGTAGCTCTAATTCACATGCAGGCGTGACAGTTTAGAGACAAAGTAAGGAAGCCTGGTTTTGCTAGGTAGCCAAGAAGGGGATCTTATGCTTAATTTGAGTGTTACGCTTGCTTGTAAACCTGGACTATTAATAATTTCATAATAACCTTGCTTTTTCTCTAGTCTCATACTGTCATGTCTTAAAAAAAAAAAGAAACTTTTCCTTTATTCTGAGTCCCTTCTCCATAATACTGAGGGATTATATATGTACAAGTATCAGGTAAAGATACTAGTGTAAAGAGAAAATCTGGAGAAGCAAATTGCAGTATGCATCCCTTCACTTGTCTCCTCATGTCGCATGTCAAGTTATCCCGGACACATGGGTACAGCTGTATGGGGGTTGTGATTAATGTGAAGAACAGCAAACTACAGTAAGGTCAATGTAAGCTAGCTTTTGTTTTAAATCCACATTCCTCTTAAATCTTTAGGCTGTAGACCTTTATTCAAGTGAGAAGTTCACATTCACAGAAGAAATCTTATTGCCTCTTGAGAATAATACTTAACAGGTTTGCATCGTAGGACCCAGAATTACTTCAGTGATTAGTCCCATGTTAGATATTGAATTCTCCACTGAAATGAAGAAATGATAAGCGGCCATACCAATCTGATCTTGAGATACAAGATTAAGCCTGGGCTTGGTCTTTTGTAAGCATGGGCCTATTTTGAAGATTTCTTCAAAGATAAACAAAGAAAACACATATGCACATAAGGTATTTTTTATTTATTATTAGAGAGGTATGGGTATCTCTCGGAAACATCTGAGCTGATCCTCTACTTGCTAGCTTTAAATTGTAAAGCATTGGTCTACATTTCCTTAAAATAATTTAGAAGACAATATTTGTTTAAAACCTGTTGGGTAAAACCACGTTACAGCAGAGGGAGTCTCATTCTGCAAATTTTCACAATCTGAGGGGTCCTGTTGGTAAGTGGAGAATTGAGGAGTCTGGTGGAATGACCACATGAATAAAATTTTCTAGGACTGGGCTCATAACTGTGAAATGCAGAATCACTGATAAAAAAAACCTGTTTTGTGGTGGGACATAAAATATCCTTGACCCATGAACAGTTTCTTCTGAATTTCATAAATAGGCACTGTGGGCTAAACCCCAGTTACTGCTTCGCTTTTCACAATATTGCAGAAAATGTGTGCTCTGATCTAGAAGTAAATTCATATTGTATATATGTTGTACCATTTTTTGGTCTGTGTATTCCAGTTTTAATTCATTTGACAATCACCTGTTTGGGATTAATAATATGGAAGCTGAACGCATGGATCCGCAGCAGAAGTTGCTGATAGAATGCACATACAAAGCCCTGGAGGATGCAGGAGTCCCTGTAGAAGCTGTCAGTGGCACCAAAACAGGTGTTTTTGTTGGTAAGATGCAAATTTCATGGTGAAGAGAGTATGTTTGAACCTCACAAAGGTTGGCGCGCTCCTTCATAAACTTTATATACGTATCTCACACTGGAGATCTAAGGCTACTGTGCTATGATTTTACTGGTTACTTTTGCTAAGAATTACTAGGCTACTCTAGAAGTTCGTGATATAATCCACATATCTGCTTTAGGTGCTCCTCTTAGTGTCTTTAGGCACTGAAGTTGAAGCAGGAAACAATTAAACTGCCTCCCCAAGCCAGCCCTTCCCAGGAATGATACTCTTAAGCTAAGATCCTTTTAAATCAGCAGAAATCCTCGTGTAGATTATTAGTATGCTAGCAAGGTGCACTTGTCCAACTGCTTACCTCAGTACCTGGAAAAGTTATGGAGAAGATTATACTGGGTGCTGTTGAAAGACATGTAAAGAACAGTGCAATCATCAGGTGCAGACAATGTGGGTTCACAATGGGAAAGTTCTGTTTAATCTGATAGCCTTCTGCAATAAAGTCACCCATCTAGTGGGTGAAGGGAAGGAGGTGGATGTCATCTTTCTGGATTTTAGTAAGGCTTTTGATACTGTCCCTCGCAGCATCCTTCTGGACAAGTCCAACTGTGAGATGACCAGGTACACGGTGCACTGGCTGAAGAGCTGGCTGAACAGCAAGGGGTCAAAGGCTTGTAGTGAATGAGGCTACATCTGGCTGGTGACCAGTCACCAGCCGTGTTCCTCAGGGCTCAATTCTAGGGCCAGTGCTAATCAATATTTTTATCAGTGATTTGGATGCAGGAGTTGAATGCACCATTAGTAAGTTCGCTGATGATAATAAATTGGGAAATGCTGTTGACTCAAAGGACAAGAAGCCTTGCAGAGGGATCTAGATAGATTGGAGCATTGTGCAGTCCTCAGTGGCATGAAATATAACAAAAACAAATGCTGGATTCTTCTGCACCTGGGATGGAGTAACACCAAGCACAAGTATAAATTGGGAAAGGAGTAGGTGGACAGCAGCCCAGCAGAAGGGGATCTGGTGCATTAAATATAGTGTAACCAGCTGGTCAAACAAGGCGATTATCCCACTGTATTTAGCACTGGTGCAGCCTCATCTGGACTGTTGTGTGCAGTTCTGGGCCCCACAGTTTAAAAAGGAGGCATCCAGAGGAGGGCAACAAAGCTGGTGAAAGGGCTGGAAGGCATGTTCTGTGAAGAGTGGTTAGGGACTTTGAGTCTGCCTAGTTTGGAGAACAGGAGACTGAGGGGTGAACTCTGCTCTTTACAGCCCCCTGAGGAGGGGAGATGGAGAGGGAGGTGCCTGTCTCTTCTCCTGGGTATCCTGTGACAGGACGTATGGGAATGGTTCAAAGCTGTGCCAGGGGAGGTTCAGACTTGGCATTAGGAAACATTTCTTTACAGAGTGGTCAAACACTGGAACAGGCTGGAGGAGGTCAATGCCCCACACCTATCACTGTGTAAGAGGCATTTTAACATGCTTTAACTTTGGGTGAGCCCTGAGTTGGTCAGGCAGTTGAGCTGCATGATTGTTATAGGTCCCTTCCAGCTGAACCATTGTATTCTGTTCTATTCTATTTAGGCAAGGAGCTAGACCAACAGCACATTTTTACTGGTGTAATCTGTGTATCTTTTAAGAGGAGTTTTCTGGCATAGTTAGGCTCACGTAACTATAGGGTCAAACTCTTTAGGTTACCTTTTAGTCTGAGACATGCTCTTCTTCCACAGAGGCGAGTATTCCTTGCTCTCTGAATAGAGAACCTGCATGTTCCACATGCCCAGGGACTTGGGCATCCACTGTATTTTAAGCATGCGTTCTCAGAAAAGAGGACACCACTCCTCTCATAGGCCCTGTTGTTCTTCTTTTCTATTTCTGTCTGTCTTACTGGATAAGAGTGAGCAAACCAAAGATTAATAAAAAGCATCAGATGTAGCTTATGCTGTGACCTTTAACTTGGTACATCTGAGGAATTGAAGCTAATGTCTTGTACATTTATAACCCAGCTATCTTCATTGTAACTTCTTAGCATATATTCCCATAGCTAAACTAAAACAGTCTCTCTCAGAGATACAGGGGTCTCAGCAGGCTACACAGAGCTCAACTGCATCATACAATGAGCTAAGCCATCAGGAAAGGCCTGTCATTTACTATGCAGGTAGAAATTTCAAATTTTAAGTATTTTTGTGTATCTTGGGTCCAGGGGAAACAGCTGGGAGTTTTGCCTTTGACTTGCGCTGAAGTAAAGTTTCACCAGAGGAACACTGATGCCATGTAGTTTACTATTAGCAAACCAAAACACGCTATCAGGTTTAGAGCTGTACATCTCTTTTGTTCACTTGGATTAGCATGACATGTATTTGGTATTTTTACAGGTCTTATGAATCGAGATTATGAAATCGTAACAAGCAGAGCAGTGAGCGAAATAAATCATTATGATGGTACTGGAACAGCAATGAGCATTACTGCTAACAGGGTCTCATTTACATTTAATCTGACTGGACCATCGCTGGCTATTGACACTGCGTGCTCATCTTTTCTTTTTGCTCTGCACTATGCCTTGCGCGCAATTAAATCAGGTAATGGGGCTGAAGAGATGCTGGGCAATGAAATTAGGATTGCTATTCTTTTTGTCTATCATCCTGGACATCTCAACATGAGTATGTTTCTATTTTACCGCAGGAGATTGTGAGGCAGCAATCTGTGGTGGAGTGAACTGCATAATAGATCCCCGCACCTTTGTATCTCTCAGTAAAGCAAAAATGATTTCTCCAGAGGGAATAAGCAAACCCTTCTCCAAAAGGGCAGATGGCTATGGAAGGGGAGAAGGCTGTGGTGTTGTTTTCCTCAAACCACTGCAAAAGGTAAGACTGATTGTGAAGCATCCTAAACCAAGACCAGATGCTTACCTGAATTTTGTATCATTAGCTCTAGTAATTACTTTTCCAGAAAATATTTTCCTATTTAAGCTTCAGATTCATGAAGCATTTATTAAGCATTAAGCATGTATGCACTTCCCCTACCATGGGAAAGGGATCACGCATTTAAAAGTTAGTATCATACTGTCTGTTCTTGGTTTTGTTGTTTTATGTTGTTTTCTCCATACAGAGAAAGCAGGAGATTATTAAAGGTAATTTTACTTTTTTTGTGAAACAGGCAAAGGAAGACTACAACAAAATCTGGGGTGTTATAAACATCAGTGCAGTAAATCAGAATGGTAGGTCCATGACTCCAATCACAAGGCCGTCTCAAATAGAGCAAGAGAAGTTACTGCGCAGCATTTATGAAACTCATGTTGATCCCTCAGTTGTGCAGTACGTTGAAGCACACGGTACAGGAACTGCTGCTGGAGATCCTACTGAAGCTGAAAGCCTAGGTAGTGTCATCTGTAAAAACAGGTCTTCACAAGTTTCCATTCTGAAAATTGGTTCAGTGAAAGGAAATATTGGCCACACTGAATCAGCTGCTGGAGCAGCAGCGTTAATCAAAGTGCTTCTGATGATGCATCATGGAAAAATTGTTCCATCCTTGCATTACTCAAAGGACATGAGCAGCATCGATACAGAGAAATTAAACCTTGCAATTCCCACAACTGTAGAGCCCTGGGAAGAATCCAATGAGTATGGGAGAGTAGCTGGCATCAACTGCTTTGGATTTGGAGGAACAAATGCTCATGTTGTAGTCAGACAAGTTAAGCAGCTAGAGCCTCTTCCTGCCTTTAAGAGACCCCTTGAATTAGTTCTGCTGTCAGCAGCGTCAAGCAAATCCCTTCAGATGACAATGGCCGATACAGCTGACCAGCTGAGCACAAGGAACTCTGTAACTCTGCCAAGTCTGGCCTATACGTCTGCCTGCAGAAGAAGCCACGCCAGCTACAGGTACCGAAAAGCATTTGTCACAAATTCTCTCCAGCACTTGCAGCAAGAGGTTCTGTCGGCAGCGAGCACTGAACCTACCATGTCGAAGGTGGAACCACAGCTGGTGTTTGTGTTCTGTGGAAATGGCGTAATGCTGAAGGAGTTCAGCGAGGCACTGCTGAGCTCAGAGCCAGTGTTCAGAGACAAGTGCAAGGAAATAGAAGCACTTTTTCAGAAACACGCTCCCATCAGCCTCCTGCCAGCAAGAGGTCATAGACCAAAGGATTTGTTGAATCCAGAGCTTTCCCAGCCCTTGCTTTTTACCCTGCAGGTTGCCTTAGCTTCCCTTCTGAAATACTGGGGTATTAAGCCAGTCGCTGCTGTTGGCCACTCGGTAGGGGAAGTTGCTGCTGCGCATTTTGCTGGGTACCTTTCCCTGGCAGATGCAGTCAAACTGATTCATCACCGGAGCAGGCTGCAGGCAAAGACTGCTGCTGGCAGAATGTTGGTGGTTGGAAACATCCCTGTTCAAGAGATTGCTGAACATCTGCATCCCTACTCAGGGAAGGTGTGCATTGCAGCTTTCAACAGCCCAATATCCTGCACCTTGTCTGGGAATTCAGACTCCATGGATGCTGTCCAGAGAGATTTAGCTCAAGCTTTCAGCCAGAGGAACATCTTTCTTCATGTTTTAAATGTCCCAGCTGCGTACCACAGCCCAAGCATGGATACAATACTTGGGGAGTTGGAAGCGACCATACAGCCTTTAGAAAAACAGAAGGGGGAAATTGAAGTGATTTCAACACTGACAGGAGTGGCTGCTTCTGAGAAGGACTTTGCTCAGGGCAGATTCTGGGCCCAGCATACTCGTGAACCTGTTGCTTTCTCTCAAGCCATCAAGACTGCAGCTAAAGACAGGGAAAATGTGGTGTTTGTGGAAATAAGTCCTCACCGAGCATTACAGCGAAGCATAAAGGAAACTCTAGGAAAAGGCACAAAAGTCTTCTCTTCTTTGCAAACTGATGCAGAGTATCAGACGCTCTTCACCCTGGTAGGAAACCTATTTGAACTGGGATATAATCCCAACTGGCAGCACTTTTATAATGGGTATCAAAGTGTTCCAGTGGCCATTCCGCGATATCAATTTGATCGCAAAAAACTCATGGCTCACCTGGATGTCCATCAACAAGTAAACCAAACAGCTGCCAGCACCAGTCATCCTCTGATTTATGGCATAAACAGGGACAACACGGAGTTTGGCTGCCTGCTGTCTGAGGACACAACATCGTACTTATATGAGCACAAGAACAATGGTGTGGCTTTAGTCCCTGGTGCTTTTTATGTGGAGCTTGGTCTGGCCTCTGTGATGAGCAGCTTAAGACCTAAAGCACCTCTGAGTACTTGCCAGATGAGTATCAGTTTTACTGCACCATGTGTTCTCACACAGACTTCCCAAGTCTTGAGTATCAAGCTGAGTCCACAAAAAGCAGTGACAGCATTTGAGATACTCTCTTCCTCCAATGCAGTTTATGCTGCTGGCCAGGTTACAAAGGGGCCTGAAGCTGTGGTGGAGGAAAGCACCATCTCCTTTCAAGACATCTATCAAAGATGCAGGTCAGTGATTAGCAGAGAGGAGGTTTATGAAGCACTCTCTCAGGTTGGCTTTCAGTATGGTTCAGTATTCAGACAGCTCAGTGATGTGCATTATTGTCAGGAACTAAAGGAAGCTATTACAAGCATAAAGGTGAACAAGGAGACCGTCAGAGAGATGTACAACTACTATATCCACCCAGTGCTGCTTGACTGTTTTCTGCAGATGACTGCTGTCATGACCTCAAGGACATTCCAGTCCAGAGCAGGCTTTCCTTCAGGTATAGGCAGCCTGGTGGTGCTCCGACCGCTGGAGGAAGAAATGATGATATATATGAGAACAAGCAAATCCATTGGGAACTGCCTAGAGGTCTGTGGATGCTTCATGGATAAACGTGGCTCTGTTTTGGCTGAACTCAAGCGTGTTGCCATCACTTTCATGAAGCAAGCATCTTACAGAGACAATGAGTTCATGTTTGAAAACAAGTGGAAGGAAGTCTCTCTTCCACAAACGATTGGACATCTAGGCGCTATGCTCAGAGTCCTAGTGTTTGCTGACAAATTTGGGATAGCTGAGCAGCTCAAAAAATATTTGCATCCTGATTCAAGATATGTTATGTATGAAGACTGGGAAGCCCTCTTGGAAGGCCACATGCAGAATAAAATGAGAGCAGAGGTTGAGGATTATGACGAAATTCTGTTCCTGTGGGGAATTCAAAAGTTAAATGAAAATTTCCCAAGCAAAGTGGTAGATCAATTGGCAAAGTGTTGTGAAGCCTATCGCCAAGTTGTTGTGGCATTAAGAGAGAAAAAGTCCCACTCTTCAATCAGAGTCATCACCTACAGATCAACAGAAAGATTCGTAGACCACGTTAACTGTGGCTTTGGATTGTATGGCATGACCAGAACTTGTGTTGTTGAAGTTCCAGAAATCACATTTCAGTTGATTGACCTCAGCTCTTCCAATTCCCTGGACATCTCAGTGCTAGCAGATGTTCTTGTCAAATACAAAGGTATGAACTATCCGGAAGTTTACATCAGCCAAGGAAGAATTTATATGGCTGAAATCAGACGCACACCTTTCGTAGATGCAGATTACAGCCAACCCGTAAGATCCCTCCAGAAATCAGAAACATTCACTTTGTACACTTCTGATCCATACACAGCAAAAGACTTGTCTGCTGAATCATCCACCAGCACTGCTGAATTACCAGCCAGCACCGCTACTCAACTTGACAAACAGAGAGTTGAAATTCAAGTAGATAAAATATGTCTCCACTCAGAAGATTATTTTCCCATTAGTGTTTCTAGTCGTAACTTTGGCAATACACTGTACTGGAATTCACAAGCGGTAGAAAAACACAGACTTTTAGCTCTTGATTTCAGTGGCACAGTAACAGCAATAGGCACCGATGTGAAGAAAGTCAAAGTGGGAGATCACGTGGTTTCATGTTATCCAGTTGCGGCATCATCCAGAGTTCGGATTCCAGGAACAGTTTGTTTCACTGTAAAGAAATTCCCATTCTTTCAGAACGTCCCTTGTCTGTCATACTTCATCATCGCATGGGAAATCTTCAGCCAGAGGTTACCCAAGGGAAAACATGGCAGAACAGTGGGTATTATTTCTACAGAGCCATCATCAGTCTTCTGCCATGTTCTTTCTGCGGCAGCAGAAGAGATGGGTTGGAGGACAGTACTTGCGAGGCCCACTCCTGATAAGTTCCAGTATATAAACTTATGCAATGCCCTTGTTGTTCTTCCTCCAGTAAACAGACTGTCTCAGGCGGATCTGGCCCACATGTACTTTCTTAAAGATGTGGTGATAGTGTGCGGCAACCAACAGCCTGAACGTGTCTGGAATGTCAGTGAGATTGATCATGAAGATATCAGCTTTCATATCATTACGCCTGCCACCATTTTCCAGAAAGCACCTCTAAAAGAGCTGCAAAAGACTGTGCATGCATGGATCCAGTCCATGGATATAAAACAGTTTCGACATCTGTCAGGTTCTGTTTTTCAGCAGACTGAGACCTTTGAAAGGACAAACTCTGTGACATCCTATTTTACCTGCAAATCTGTTCCACTTGCTGTATTGAGAAGGCAGAGGGACGTCACCGTGCTTTCAGACATACCATTGTATGAACCCCAGAAGAAGCTGTTTAAGCAGCGTGCTGTTTATGTAGTTGTTGGAGGGCTCACTGGACTTGGCTTTGAAACGGTGAAATTCATAGCTGAGGGTGGAGGAGGGTGTATTGCGATACTCTCCAGGAGGGTTCCAAGCAATGAGAAGCAAGAAGAGCTGAAAGCTTTGCAGCAGCAGTATAAAGGGAGCAAGGTAGTGTTTGTGCAGTGTGATGTTACTTCGACCAGTGATGTTGAGAAAGCTTTCCAGTCCATTGCGAACATCTTTGCAGGGACTCCAATCAAAGGTGTATTTCAAAGTGCTGTTGCTTTACACGATGGGCATCTTGAAGTTCTGAACTTGGCTGACTTTAAGGAAGTGCTGAGCCCAAAAGTAGCAGGGACCTTAAATCTTCATTGGGCTACCAGAGGCCAGGAGCTCGACTACTTTGTGTGCTACTCCTCGATTACTTCCTTTCTGGGAAATTCCACCCAGGCCAACTACGCAGCTGCAAACTCTTTCTTGGATGCCTTCTGCCTGTACAGGCGGAACTGTGGGCTTTCAGGACAGTCCATTAACTGGGGTGCTTTGAACCTTGGCATACTGCTCAATCAAAACCATATTCAGAACATTCTGGGATCCAAGGGCATAAATGTTCTGCAAGTGCATGAGATTCATGAGTATCTCAGGAAGAGCTTACTTATGAATAACTCGCAGCAAGCGGTTGTCAAATTAAACTTTCAAGCTTTATTGCATCATGTTTTTTCTCGGATTTCTTCATTCAAAAGTCGCTTCATGACACTTCTATCAGAAGAATTTGGGAACAAGCTTGAAACTGCTGAGGAAACCCAAGTCCAGGATACTGCCTTAATCAAATCTGAAGACTATATCATCTCACTGGTGAGTGACCTTACCCAAGTGAACGTAGATGAACTAACCATGAATACATCACTTTCATCATTGGGCATAGACTCTATGTTAGCTATGACAATTCAGAACCGTGTCTTCCAAGAAAGAAAGGTGAACATACCTCTTCTGAAACTGCTTGACCCTCACACAACTCTGTCAAGTTTAGTAGTAGTTCTAGAAGAAACAAGAAATGCAAATGGAACAGTTCAGGAAAAAAATGCTGCAGTTGAAAATGCAGAAAATGGGAGCTGGCTATAGGAGCCTTCTCATTTAGGAACTGTGTAACTTTGGAGATACATGGACCCTTTGTAGAATCTCAGAGTATGTCACTGCAGACAGGGTAGAACGTCTGGCGATGCTAAATATGCTCTTCTGCATCAACCCTGAAAAACCCACACCAGGTTCTTCTGCTGTTGTGCTAGCTGTATGAATTCCAGTCAATTGTTTGCCTTGTTGCTTTCAATATTTTTTATCTTCGTTTTTCAATATTTTAAAATGGAAATAGGTAGGTTAATACATACACATTTTCATTTGGTTAATTTGTATGTTTGATGCACATTGCATTTTTTAAGCTATATTAAAGTCTTGATGAAAATGGTATGCTTGCACCACTCAGTGATGAATGCACATGTAAAACAGCACAGGATTATCACCATTTTTGTCATTATTGTATTTTAAAGTATTATTCTTTTTTAAATATTATCAAATGTGTATAAATATGGGCATCGTTTTGAAAGACTTCTGGATGTTGTGACTTGCAGAGTTCTTTAGTCAAAAAATTAAACTTAATTTTTTTCCTTTTGTCTGCAAAAATTTTAAACTTTTAACAGTTGTAAAGCGTACAGTAACTATTCTCCTTTATTAATTAACCATTTTCAATAAAAGCCTGAATAAACAAGAATAGCAAAAGAGTGTAAAAAGCAAAACCTAAAGCGTATATTTGTCTTAATTTTCTGTGCCTCATCCACTCTCCTAGTATAAATTTTCCTAATTCTGACACCCACCCTTATTTTACTCTAGTGAGAGAATACAGATTTGTCCACAAAGACACTGAAAGAAACTTTATATATATATAGTCTCTTAATGTGGGAATAGGGTCCTTGTATTGTTTCTCCCTTTTATATCTAATTATCATTCACCCTGAGATGTCCCTTGCAGCTCTGGTAGTATTCTCCAGTGCATGGTGTATCCATGGACTATGAAGTCCCTCTGAAACCATCTCTTCTCCAGGCTGAACAAGCCCCGTTCACACAGCCTGTCCTCATAGCTCTGGTGCTCCAGCCCCCAAGCATCATGATGGCCTTCTGCTGAACTTGCTCAATATTATCTATATCTTTCTTATGCTGGTGGGCCCAAAACTGGACCAGGATTCCATGTGTGGTGTAACGAGTAAAGTGTGGTGTACATTACACCACCAGTGTGATGTAACGAGTAAAGGTGACAAATCACTTCCCCTGACCTATGGGCTCTGTGCCTGTCGGTACAGCCCAGTTGGCTGTTAGCCTTTGTTGCAGCCAGTGTGCGTGGTGACCTCGTGCTCAGTCCACTGCCCACG
>JAVJGJ010000047.1:68253260-68264375 GCA_035590215.1 Microhierax caerulescens | reverse complement strand
CTGCTCCCCAGCCAGTCGGTCCCCAGCCCATAACGCGGTGGGGCTTAGCCTGTCTCACGTGCTGGGGGTTATTCCATCCTAGGTGCGAGGCCTTCCATTCACCACGGCTGGAATTGATGAAGATTCTGTTAAGCTATTTGTCCCTCCAAATACCAGCCCTCCCCTTTGATGTGTCAAATGCTCTCATCTAACTTGATGTCCTCCATGAATTTGCTGAGGGTGGACTCTGTCCTGTCGGCTGGGCTGTTAATAAAGAGCCTGCAGGATGCTGCTACTAACTCGATGCCAGATGGACTTTGCACTGCTGATATCATCACCCCTTAGGCCTGGGAGCCCAGTGGGCAGTCCAGCTTATAGTCCTCTTTCTCAATCTATCTCACATCAATTTGCCTACAAGGTTGCATTGGGAGACTGTGCTGAAAGTCTTGATGGAATCAAGGTGAGTAACAATTCTCTCTCTCTCTCCTCATCCATAGAGCCAGTTTTTCCATTCTTCAAGGCAATCAACCTGGTCAAGCACCATTTGCCTTTGGAAAATCCGTGCTGGTTGTTGCCAACCACTTCTGCATTCATGTCCCCCTTACAGCCTGAATCATTCTGATTCTGTATGGGCAGAGATCCCCGTGACCTTGCCCAAACATTTTGAAGGAAGGCATGGTAAAGAAGTGAGGAGCAAATAACTCTGTATGATATGTATACATACACATATGCAAAAAGGCACAGGGAGGATTTTAAATCCAGAGTGGTTCTGGTGTGGCAGAACATGACCAACAGCCAGGCAACTTACAAAGCAGAGAATCACAAACATTTATTTGGTCATATTTGTTCCTGTGCTGGTCCCTGTACAAAAGCACAAGAACCTTGCAGCGCTGATGGCAATATCAAAGCAGTAATGTAATGGGGCTGCTTTGCACAGAAAGTGTAGATTAAAGATACATCGATGCAGAGGCTGGAAAACACTTCAGGACATCGGTCTCTGGTCTGCTGATGGCTTGAGGGGCACTCCTTGGAAAGTGTGATGCCAAGGCTGGTTGTGGTTCATTCAAACACGGCCATTAGTCACAAGAATTGCACTGACAGAGCGTGATGTGTGAACCAGGGAAGTAAGCAGAGTGAGTAGCAGTTGCTATAAATGTCTGCACTGGTGCAATGCTGTAACGGAAGGAAGCAGAGGCTCCCATTGCCTCAGAGGACTGCTTCTGCACTCCACCATACACCCAACTTACCCGAGGCAGCAATACCACAAACCTTGCCCTGTGTCATCTTGACCATCTAAAATAATGTTTGTGTCAGTAACAAATACATCCAACCTGCAAAACAGCAAACTTTTTGCCTGAATGTTACACAGCCCTGGTGAAGCCACATCTGGAGTGCTGCAACCAGTTCTGGGCTCCTTGGTACAAGAGAGACATGGACATACTGAAGAGAGTCTAAGGAAGGACCATGAAGATGATTAAAGGACTGGAGCATCGCTGCTATGAAGAAAGGCTGAGAAAATTGTGGAATCTTCTCTTGTGGAAGAGAGAGGAGAGAAAAATGGCTACTAACATGTCACCTTTACTGCCACGAGTGGGTATATTATCTTTCACCTGTGTGAGGTGGTATCACACTGCTTAAGCTTCTCTTTGCTGCGTCTCTATACATGGATAGATCTACGATATATACATTTATACTTTTACTAAATCTGTGTTATGAGACACATTTCAATCTCACAGTAAAGAGTCTGTTAAAGCAAGTGCTGCAGGGCCACTGAGAAATCAGAGATTACAGCTCTGCTATAAAGTCTTAATAAGTATTTTTCCAGCTTCCAATATATCAGGCCTGACTACAAGCCCAGCCCATAAATCATTTCCAAAGAACAAAGCTGTGCCAGACAACAGCAAAAACATGGCAGCAAGTCCACAAAAATGTGGCAAGTGCTCTGGAGAGGAGGAGAGCAAAGCCCTGAGCTTCTGTAGTCACCTTATTCTGCAAAGAAAAAGGTGGAATCAAAGGTTTCACAAGGACTTTAGGAAGCTCAACATGCTCTTCTGGCTGCTGAGAAGATACACAGTGTCACTGAAGTGCTTGGAACTCAACACAACACTAAGGCAAAGGAGCATGTCCCTTTGAGAAGATAGTGCAGTAGAACGTCATTGCTACTTCAAGACAATTTGAACTCAACAGTGGCTTCTTTGGCCTTGCAGGCACTGCAGCTAACTTACAGAGAGCTGCTACACATGTATTAATTGAACCATCCTAAAGCCGTCTATGTCAACTCCTGGCAAAGCAGCAGATGTGGAAGATGCAAGGAGGCTCAACACCTCATGACGAACTGTCACCATCAAAGTTCAAAGCAAGGGAGCTAGGGTTTCTTATTTAGTACAGCGGCAGGAGGAGGGGCTGCAGAGAAAGACTCTCCCTTGGTCTCTTAAAAGGAATGTCTTTGCGAAGCAGCCTGTTTCCGAGCTGGCATATAGTTTGGGAAAAGAAGCAGTTCAAGCTGAGCTCCTGACCCCCCCTGCTCCATCCCCAAGCTCCTCAGCCAGAGGCTTGCCTCAAGCGAGCAGACATATTCTGCAACGCAAAAACCCAAGCGGTGAGCCAAGATGCCTGCTGATGGCTGGCCCGCAGCTGCCCAGCAGCTGCTTGGGGCTTGCTGGGCCGCTCAGCGCTGATGCAGCAGCAGGGAGGCAGCAGCAGCAGCTCTGGGCCGTGGCCAGCCTTGAGACACCTCCTGGGTGCGCAGTGGGGTGTCCCAGGGACAGCACGGTGGCAGATGCCCATGCAAGAGGGCATGTAAGAGGCGTGAATGGAGCAGCCATGGTAGGCCCACAGGGTAGGCAGGCAGTGGGGACGAGTCCCAGTGTGGCTTAGGGACCCAAGAGCTGGACATTGGAAAAGGATCAGTGGGAGGTGGGTTTTCCTGCCTGCTGGATTTCAGGAAGGCAGGGCTTTGGCTGGGACACAGAAATGCCTCTTGTGTAGAGAGCAGCTGAAGGCTGATGACTGCACTACGTAAGGAGGCATGTTATTATTTAGTCTAAAAAAAAATATTCCAGCCAGTTAGTTTCCAGACCTTTGAATATTTTGTTTAGATTTTTTAAATACAAGTTTTTATATTTGACGGCCATTAGATGTATTTCTCCAGATCTGCTTTTATTTGCCCTGTAAGCTTCTAGTACTGTAGTTGTTTTACTCTGCCCAGATATTTTTTTTTATAATCTAAGAATTAAACCGTAACTATATGAAGCACAACATTGAAAATTTTCATATAATTTTCATATAGGTGATCTTAACTATTGCTTTAAGGTGTTGAACACGTTGTTTGATTATGCCCCTACATTTGAAAAAGCAATCTGTTGTCACTCCAAAACAAAGTTGTCCACCCTGTGTTTTGTAAGCCACTATCGTGTTATGATGATGGAAGCAGAAACGGGATGTGAAACTAGAGGAGTAACAGGGAAGAGAGAAGGAAGGGAGCCAGAGCTTGACATGGTCATGCAGAAAAGGATGACTCTGGAGCTTGAACCCCCAGCTCCTGAGGCTGGTACATACATCGACGCATGTAGGCAGCCAGGTTGTGAGAATCTCATACATCTCCACATTTTGCAGTTGTAACTGAACCTATTGATTCTAGTATTGATAAAGGCAAGTCTGATTCTGTGAGACTGAAGCACCGACTTTGGCTGGCTGCAGCCAGTGCTGCTCTTTGCCTTTCTTTTGCCAAAGCAATCACTGTTCTGGTAGCACTATGAAAGCTGGATTTTCATCTTCTACTTATGAGGCTTGTATTCTGAGGTATTGCTGAGGGAGCTCGTATCTTCTATTTGTTTTGGGTTTGACTGCTTCTGTGGATCTGTCATAAATGTTCCAGAGGCCAGAATATTTGAATAAAGCCAAAACCTCCAAAATTTCCAGCCTCCAAAAGTATGGTAATAGATCTGATCTTGAAAAATACTCTGGAAAATTGAGTTTCAGCTGCAGCCAGGGCAATTAGAATTGATGGTTCTGACAGCAGCAGTTTGTAACGCAGGGTAAGACAACAACAGTAGAGCACTGACTACTCTTTCATTTGTGTCCGACAAGTACATACAACACAGGACCAGAAAAACAGCCTGGAAAATCCACACAGATGACAAATTATTTCCAAGATATGTTTGATGTCCTGAAAGCAACCACCAGCTAGAGAAGAGGAAAAAGTTACCCACAAGCAACAGAATGAACTGCAAAACCACAGAAGCAACCCACAGTGCTGTAGGAGCAGTGACCAAGTCCTGAGTGCTGCTCTGTAGTACCAAACGTCATAACTGGAACCATAAACAGGACCTTGCAGTTCTTGCTTATGCCTCTGAATTAATTTAAAAGGGTTTTTTTTTGCTTCATCAGCTACTGTCAAACATGATCATTTGAAGAAAGATGTAGCTGTCACTTCCTCCTGAAAAAGGATGTTCTGCTCAAAATCTGAATTGTAATTAGATAAATTACTTGTGAAAAAGTCTGTATCTGTGTTTAACAGAAGGCTTTTACTGACAATGCTGTTCAGTCTTTGCAATTAATTTCAGATAGAGTTAAGTACCTGGGGTATATTTTTAAAGAATCTGTGCTCTCAGTCTCAAAACTCTCAATCCTGTTATCAGAGGAAGGATCCAATTAGCAGGATGCATATTCAGTAATAAGATAATCATGACTCTGGCACAGTACTTGGAAAATTATTAATTTTTCTAGTCAGAGCCTGAAGTGATATAACATTTAGCCAAACTGCTAAAACATCTGCCTCCCTTTCTCTGAGTACAGCCATAAATGCAATTAGTCAGATAAGTTCTAAAGAGCAGCAACATAAATACAGAATTAATGGCAAAGAGCCCCACCGTTTCTTTGCAAAATGTGCTCACGGATGTGCTTTTTGCTTTCTGCCCGAGGCAATTTAACAAAACATCATCCTGTTGTATAAAAGGAGTTTGCAGGCTGAACTAACAACTTTGTTTTCCTGTAAGTAAACCAGTGTCTGTTCCTTGTTTTGCCTGGGTCGCATGATGCCTGATGACACGCACGTTGGCTCGCAGGTGAGGTCTACACCTGGGTCAGGAGCCACAGGCTGCAGCAGGACTGTGACACAGCGGTGGCTGTAGCTCTGGCAGGGGCTGGATGGTGGAGCCTCAGCTTACAAGCGTGTCCCCAAGACCAGAGCTGGCTGTGGACGTGGCCTCCCTGCAGTGCCTCTGGAAACCTCTCCCCATGGTCCCAGCTGAGCTACCTTGGCCCTGAAGCCAGGCAGCCAAACCCCAGGATCTTATGAAGCCAACCAGCATTTTCTTCTTCAGATAACACCCCAGAGGAGCAGCTACTCAGATGATAGTGGCAATGTTGCTGAGAATAGCTTCCTTCCGTCATAGCTCGTTACTGCAAGAGACATTGACTATCACTGTGAAGTATAAATGCTCTATCCTAAATGGATCCACGTAGATGTTTTAATTAAAGTAGTCAACAAATTAAGATGCATCTTACTTAACAGCCTGTTCCTGTGATGCTGGTGGAATGTAGTCCTGACTGCTACTTAGTGTTTGCACCTGTGACCTCAGAGACAGTTATAATACAGTTACCAGAACTGGTAGTGCTAATAGCAAAACAAGGTACGTATTTTGAAGGATCCTTGGAGAGCTTCAGCAAAGCTCTTCAGACATCTGAGGCTGTTGGGATGCTTAAAAGGACTGAAGTACCCCACATATGAAGAAAGGCTGAGACATCTGGGACTGTTCAGCCTGGAGAAGAGAAGGCTCAGGGGGATCTTATTCATGTGTATAAATACCTGAAGGGAGAGTGCGAAGATGATGGAGCCAAGCTCTCTTCAGTGGTGCCCAGTGACCAACAGGCACAAACTGAAAAAAGGAGGATCCCTCTGAACATCAGCAAACACATTTTTATTGTAAAGGTGACCAAGCACCGGCACAAGTTGCCGGTTGAAGACGGAGTCTCCATCCTTGCAGATATTCAAAAGCCTTTTGGACATGGTCCTGGGAAACAGGTTCTAGGTATCCTGGCCTGAGGAGGGAGCTGGTCCACATGACCTCTGGAGGTCCCTTCCAACCTCAGTCGTGCTGTGATTCTGTGAAATCCCTTGGCAGATGGATTTGACCATGTCCATCAGTTCAAATCTTGGGGAATGTTTGACACCACCACATTAAATGAAACCTCGTGGAAAAAAGCGATCAATTCAGAAGCCTGTGACTGATCTCCCTTTTCCTTTTTATGTCCCTTTTAATCACCCTTCATGCTCTAAAGGAAGACTTTTGGAAAGAAGTACCCAGAGAAACAAATTTAATGATATTTACATAGCTGTAAGCTAATTCTGGAAATCCCAGCATACTTTTAAAAGCATTTTTGTTAAAAATCAGAGCATTGTATTCAGTTTCAAATCTGACATCACTTTCATACTTCTAAGAAAGCATTTTCTATTGCAAACTTAAAAGCAAATCCTATGCATCAGTCAAATACAGAATACAATTTCTATACATGCAGGCATTCCTTGTGACTTTATATAATACCTGAAATTCATTAAGAGATTATGACCTTATCTACTACTTCAAACACGGACCTTCTTCAGATAGTTTCTTCAGCTCAGACCAAATAATTCTAGATTAGTCTAGGGTGAGAACAGTACTTCGTATTACATTCCTAGCGAGATGAGAATAGCTGACACACCTCACAGAGCAGACAGGCTGCTCTTTTCAGCTCCAATGTTAGTTTTGACAATTTTGACAACAGCATGTGACTCCGGAAGAAACAAGCTGACCTCTTCGTGTCTCACTTTCAAGGCTAGATTTACATCCTCAATGCAAAGTTAATCACACCCCTCCAGGAAAAACAAGACCAAAGAAATTCTATCCAAGAAAAAAAATTAAATGTATTTGAATGAGGCCTGATGACTGCCCTCTCTAAAATACCTGCTTTCCTGCTGGCAGCAAGAAGAATAAAGGGCAGTTATCTCACATAGTGCGCTCTTGGAAACATCTAAATGGATTTTGTTGGATAGTCATAAAAGTTCAGCCTACAGAGGGATGGATGAAAACTCTTTAGCCTTCTGGCCTTTATTTGGCAGAAGTCTGTGGCAACTGGACAGGGGGCTGAGCATGGGAAATGACAGACAAAATTCATTAAGGTGATACTCGTGTCACATCTACATGTATCAGCCCTCAGAAAGAGAGCAGTTTGTCCATGCTTGTGATACAGATGACAACTGATGAAACCACTTGAGCCACGGTACTGGTTTAGAAAGACATCCTCACATTCCTCAGGCAGAAGTAAAGTAAGATTTCATCCAGGTGGTGTGGGTTTCTTTTCAATAGTCAAGAATATGAAGAAGAGGCTTCTGTGCAGAACTGTAATTTGTTGTCATGATGCAATTTCTTCCCAAACCATTAGGAAATCCAAAGAATGCTATGTTTCATATTGACATAATGTACCTTTACTTCCACATGTGAACTGAGGACAAAATAGCTGGTTATTCTGCTTTTTAAGTAATGAAGTCAGTAGTTGGTGGAACTGACAATTTCTGGAAGCAGACAAAATTCCTATGATGGAAATATTATTGGAAAGATTTAATATCAAAATATTATGCACACAGGGAAAAATGTGCCCAGTCTGAGCTGTGTTCCTAATGGGTAAGTCTGCTACTGTGATCTAAAACTTTAAATTGTTTTTTTATCATGGAGACTCTAGTCACGTTCTCCATAAAGTAAACAGCATTGGCTTTCACAAGTTGTGGAAGCCAGCTTGGTAAGCATGTAGACAGTTATTCCTTAGGTTTCCAGAAATTTATCCCATTCTTTGTCTGGTACAGCTCCTTGGCTTTAAATCCTCAAAGTGCCATAGGGCAGCAGTGGTGATGACAGATTGTATCTTTTGTGCAATTCCCTGAACTGTTTATTTTAGAAACTTTCCCCATCTCTTTTTATGGTCATGTCCAGATTAACAGTTCTACATCTCTCAGCTGTTATTGGTAAGAGCCTCTTTTACAAGGGCAGATGGGCACAAAGGGCAACTGTACCTGTGCCTTCACCTTCTGCAGTGGCTGCTGTGGCTAGATGTGGCTAAGGGGACAATGCAGAGTCCTTTTGTGGCCAGGATCACTCAGTGCAAATCCAGCAGAATGAATCTGCTTCTTCAGAAACTGCTGAAATACATATTTAACTTACTTGCTGACGCTGCAACCCTTTTTCCAAATCAACAAGCATCCTCTAAGCAATACCACAGTTGCTGTGTCAGCACTGCTTTAAGCAAGACCCCTTTGTAAAAAAAAGAAGTTCTTAAGATGGGACTATAGCTGATAATGAGTTATAAACCTACTCATGAAGCAGTTCTTTAAAGATTAAAGGCAGGTGCTTGTAGAGGAATTATAGATGAATGAGGCAGGTTAATTGACATTGATAATATACAGCTGTGGGCTGGCTTCAGGGGCGGTGGGTTGGCTGGTGTGGATAAGGTGCAGCTGTGGCTGGTTCCTGCTAAGTAGTTAAGTAGCTCTAAGGGTCATAAAAGAGGAGGAGTGGATGAAGAGAGACCTGGAAGAAGCAGAAGGAGGAGTGAGAGTGTGCCCTGGATGTAGGCAAAACAAGGAGAGGTTCCAGGAGAAGAAAGGGGCCCAGATGAGGAGAGGCTGGCTGGAAGAGGAGCCCAGAGAGGCAAGACTCGGGATGAAGTAGAGACAAGAAGCAGGGTGGGCTGGCCTGAAGAGGATGAAGAAACAGCATGACCAGTAGATAAGCTGTTGAAGCCTTGTGGAGGATTGGTGGCTGTGCTGGGGCAAGAGGTGGGAACTACTTATTGGAGTTAACCTGGTGTGGGATGGTATAAAAGCATTGTTGCAGCCAGTTAGTTTTGAGAGTGCGGCAACAGGTGTTTATGTGCACACCTGTGTATGTACCATAAGTAGCTGAGATGTTTTCTGCTAAAAAAACTTGTTCCAAATAATTTCAGTGAGTAAGGACTTGAATTGCCTTGCATGTTATTTAGAGAAAATATCTGTTTACAGATATTTTAGCTTCCTGAAGCTGCATAACAGCAAACAGAAGCCCTTTATTGAGCTGAGCAGACCTGCTGAAGCCAAGAGATCTCTACTCACAGCTAACAGTGTGAGTAAAAATTCCTGAGGAGGGGTCCTAAAGTTTAAACCCACAAGAGCTGGCCTGCCATAAGCAGCAGAACAGTGGATAAAACAGTCCAGGTCTTCAAACACAAGGCTATGTTTCTCAGAAAGGGATTCCTTAATGGCGAGCTCCCCATGAGCTGCTGTCTAGACTAGAAATGAATATGCAGCAATTCCCAGGGCACTCTCTGGTGGGAAGAAGATACTGTAGAAGTCATGTATTTTTCACACACATAGCAGCAAGATATTGAGAATTTGTGACACGGGCACCAAATGTACAGATCCAATTTTTTTTTGTCATAAAGTCAATAGGGTGAGGGACAGAGGCTTGAGACATGTATCCCCTCAAATACATAGAAGTAATTAAAAACTGTAGAAACACTGGAGCTGTTGAACGCTAGCTACCATGGTAGGAACAGCTTTGATAATTCTCACTGAAATTTCTGAATTACTATTATAGCTGTACTTTCTAGATTATTTGCTCTAAATACTAGTCTGGTAAATCAGAACAGATGGACAATACTCTGGTTGCGAACCCAGATCAGTTTCAAACAAGAAAACTCCTGCTCTATTTATCAAGTTGACTGCTCATCAGTTGAGCACTCTTCACAGGGGCCTTCTCTGGAGACTGACTTGGCTGAAAATCAACTCGGCTTAAACAAATTTGCTTCTAAGGATGGGTATGTCACATCAGTGAAGACATTGCTCAATATTTGTGCTCCTTAAATAGCTGCGTGGCAGATTTCTGAAGTAGCACCTCCTATTTGCAGTATCTCTAAGCAAATGATGAGTTTGGGACAGTGTGGGGATGAACAGGGCTAGGTTTAGGGGAAATAAGGTCTGAAATGGCTTATGCAAATACAGGCCGCTCCTCCCTGAAAAGGAACACTGCGATTACTTCTCCTTTCTGCACTTGAAACTGATACCTCAAACTGACAAGAGAAAACACAGCTGAGCAGCTGAATGTGAGAAACCAATTGTTCTCTCTGGACTTGCCAAGTTACTTGCCCAAATGTCAAACTTGTTAGTGCTTTGCAGAAGTAATTGTCTTTAGCACTCAGCAGGAAGGAATGTCTGTCTTCATCTTTTAAATGTCCCTGTTGTGTTTCACAGCTTGAATCCAGTACTAGAAACCATGGGGAAAAAAGTTGGATTTGAACCAACAGAAGTAGATTCAACACTGCCTGGGATGGCTGCAGAGGAGGTCACTGTGCAATGTGTGAAATACTTGAGTTCGTGTTGGTTTTAGGCAAGCAATAGTGCAGAAATAGGAGAAAACTCAAGAATTTGTAGGAACGTGGCCTCAGAGAGAAGTTAAGTGATACCTAACAGACACTTGGCAGAAAAGGAGGATTACTCCTCCTTGCGCACTAACAATGAATGTCACGAGTCTGTCTGACCTAGAGTGTAATCCTGACTGGCAGAACATCTGTGCATCATTTGTTCTTCGTGTGAATCATTAATAAGAGTGTTCCAGTGGCTGTTCCAGTTGATCACAAAACCTCATGGTCCGTTTGGACATCTCTGTGGCTGAGAAGTATTGACTCTTAAACTGTCAAAGGCTCTTTCTTTGCTAGTTCTGGACTTCAAAGGCAGAGGCTGCAGTGGCAAAAATACAAAAGCTAAGTAAAAAGACCTGGCATTTTGCTCAACTTAAATTCCATTATTGTGTTTGTCATATATAGAGAAAGAACAGGTGCAGGACACCTGTCATGGTTTAACTCCAGCTGGCAACTATGCACCACATAGCCATTCACTCACTTCCCCATGGGATGGGGGAGAGGATTGGAAGGGTAAAAGTGAGACAACTCATGGGTTGAGATAGACAGTTTAATAGGTAAAGCAAAAGCTGAGAGTGCAAGCAAAACAAGGAATTCATTCACTACTTCTCACAGCAGGCAGGTGCTCAGCCATCCCCAGGAAAGCTGGGCACTATCAAGCGTAACAATTACTTGGGCAGATAAACACCATCACTGCGACTGTCTTCCCCC
>JAVJGJ010000047.1:68211493-68232634 GCA_035590215.1 Microhierax caerulescens | reverse complement strand
AAAATAAAATAAAATAAAATAAAATAAAATAAAATAAAATAAAATAAAATAAAATAAAATAAAATAAAATAAAATGTTAAAAGTCAAATAAATGTAAGATGCTAATAAACCATGCAAAGTGCAATATCAATACTTATATGAAGATAGAACTGGCAGCATGGAATCTAGAAAGGGAACAAGAGATACAGCATACAAAACCCAAATTTAACCAATGTCAGTCACTAGGCAAAGATTTTCAAATAGCAGGTCCCCTGTACAGGTGCATGGAATATTGACAACAGAACAATAAAAGCTCAGCTGTGACTCAGTTTCACTGGGAAGGAGAGAAAGTTATTGGTATAATGAACACAATGAAAACAACTATGTTTCAGGACTGTCACCCACACTTTTGTGCATCTGGAACATATTTTTCTTGGAGCACAAGTGGAGATAAATCCTCATTTGAAGCCCAAAGAAGTAAACAGAAGTCTTTAAATTTACTTCAGTAGGTTTTTCACCAAGCCCTTGACGGGCACATCATGTAAGCAGAAGTCTTAAATGAGAATCAGATTAATTCTTTTGGTTTGCACTGTTGTGGACACCTTTCCTAGCATTTTGGCTGGGGAAGCAGCAAAAGTTTTATGAAAATACTTTGCTTTCTTGCAACGCACGTGAGGCAAATGCATTGTTAGTGACAAAACCAATACCAGGGCCTTATAAACAGCAAGAAACAATAGAGTCCTAGAGGGATGTGAGTCTACCAGAGCTAATCCATGCATTTAATTTAAACCTGGCTCATTTGCTAATGTGGGGCCAGAGTGCCCATTGCCAGGCATTAATAAACCCTCAATGTCCAGTCATCAGGAGGGTGCCACAGGGACTTAAAATACCAATTTCAGGAGCTCAGAGATTTCATGGTATTATCTGCTATAGTTTTACCTCATTCAGCAGTGCTTAAGTTTCTTTTGGGCTTTCCATGAGTAGTCACTGACCCAGTATTTGGCCTTTAATGAAGAACAGAAGCATTAAATGCACTAAGGTTTTCCAATAAAGAAGTGAGCCATTACTGAAATGCACTCATTTTATCCTAATAACATTGCATTTCCTGCCAATAGCTTAAAATATGCCATTATTCTCCCTGAGAAGAAAAAGGTCTTAACTCTAAAATAAGACTCTGGAAATGATATAATATAAACATGTGCTGACATTAATTACTTTAATATTTATCTATAAAACAGATGGTAGTGCTTTCAAAAATGTGTGAGCAATGATCAGAATGAATTCATTAGACATTTATCCTGCTGTCATGTACTCACATAGGTGTTGCCTTGGACCCCGCTATATGCTAAGGAGCTCTTTCTTTTTAAGTGAGGTTTTACCAAACAGATGGAAAACATTATTAACTACTGTTTTCCTTTCTTGTCAAAGATGTTTTGTCTAATCATCACTATAATTACACATCCACATTGTAGTAAATCATGCTGTATAAACATTTAGAACAGAGTGGATTATTAGGGTGAAATGCAAAGTATTCCAGACATTAAAACAAAACAAATACGGACTGGACTCTGCTGAATAATAACAATTTTCAACATCAAGGACAGACAAAACATAATTTAATAGCTTTGGCATTTCTTTCTTCCATTTATGTCCCATTATTCTATGTACAGTGTATCCTGGGTGCTTTCAAATGCCTCCCTCCCCTTTCTTTGTGTGAATATTTCAGTGAGGAGACATTTTCCTTTATACAGCGGATCTCTTCAACTTCTTGCTGCCACTGCTTTCTTCTTTCTGTTTAACATATGACCACAAAAGCATTCAGCAACAAAGCAGGCAACAGTGAAATCTAACGGGGGCCCTTTGTTTCCAAAGAAGGCCGCAAAATTTCCATTCTAGTTGAAGCAAGTGTGTTTTGTCAGGGTAACTATTTTGGGACCTGATTTGGAGTACTCAGCTTTTCCACCTGCAGCTTCATCTCTGTCAGGTTCAGAATTACAAAATATCGGCATGAATGACCACATTTCTGTCAGGCTTGTGACTCCACTCCAAGGCTGCCACAGCCCCACTTTGGGTCACCACCTCAGTTTGGGAATTGCTGGCATGGGTGGTGGTTGTGCTTGGCCCTTTTTGGCCTAGCAGTGGGTGCAGTGAGGATGCATTTGAATTAACAGCTGTGAGGTAGATGCCCATAGTTGGTGCTAGTCATCATTTAAAGCCAGTGGAAAGAAACAGAAGCTTTTATGGCACTTGATCAATTGACTGTACTGACAGGGAGAATTCTGCTCTGATGCCCAGATCTTTCTACTTCAAGGCTCTCTGAATTTGTAGCATTTACAAAGTCCTGCTTGAAACTAATCTCTTCCTATTATCCCAAAGCTTGTGAATATTGTCTTACAAATGTCAGGAAATTGAGTTATTTTCCTTCTGTAGATATCACAAAAGGCTCACAAAAGAATCACAAATTCAGATTCCATCACAGACTGGAAGAACATCTATTGCATCTTACATAAGGCTCACACTTGGAAAACAACAAATTCATTAAAACTTAACAATGTACAATTTCAAGACAATTTTCACATCTTCTTTTCTAAGAGTCAGGCTGCATCAATATTTTCCCCTTCTAACTTAGTTAAAGGTTATTGCACCAGCTGTTTCTTGCAAGATCAAAAATTTACGATAGCTATAGGAGCTATGGCCAGGCACTAAAATACAAAAAGGTTTCATTTGGTTTAGAACTTTTCAGCATACTTTTACATCCAAAACAGAATTGTGCAGTGTCCTGCTATTCTTGAAAGACACTATGTCCAACTGTAGAACTAGCAGAATATCAGTGATACTGGGCAAATAAAGTTGGTTTGTAGGGGAGCTGAAATACTGAACAAACCCCAGACAAACCCTACAAGGAGAGGTATAAGTAGCTTCTATGAAAAGCAAACTAACTGTATTAAATAGGAGAAAAAAAATCTGTCTGTACAGAATTGGTTCACCAAGCAATAAAAAAGCTTGGTCCATTGGTCTTCTGTGATTCAGTATCAAGATCTACTAAAAGGATAAAAATGCCAGAGTCCTTTTTTTAAAAAAAAGAAAAGCCCAGGAAAAGCATATTTAACTTCCATGATATTTCCAAAGAAATTAGTATAATTTTCCTCCTTGTATTACTCTTGCTTTTATTTCTATTAAAAAATAAAATTAAGCAGTATAAATCAATGTTTTACTGCTGCAGATTAATATGTTTCTATCTACAAACATTTACATAGTCTGTGGGAAGCTGATCATGGCTTACATTTTATCAGCGACATTCTTTGCTGTAATTCCATATGTTGCCTGAGGGAAACCAAGGGTACAGAGCTGGTTGTTTCTATTAAGCTGATTACAGAGTCTGCAACAAATTGTGAGAGTTAGGGCTTGATTAGTTTCTCTTACAGTATAAAAACCCATCAAATTGTTATTACATAAAAAAAGGTTGATCATCAGTAAATCTGTCATATCTTTCCACGGATGCATTTTTTTTTACAACTTCTACAGAGCATACCTCAAAAGCTCTCTGTCTTCTCAGCTCTCCTACGTGGGTGGTAGAGGGTTTACTCAGCTTAGTCTTGCTGTGTTGAAATGACCCCACAGCACTGTGATGCCATTAGCTGGCAAGGCAGGAGGTGTTTTAATGTTGCTCTTTCAAAGCCTATTAAAGGCCACTGCAACTTTCCTGGATCAAGAGGTGCATTTCCAGCTGCTGCTTGACCTTGCCAGTATTGCACAAGGACTGCCCCATACATTCACCCTTTGTGCCCAATCCTGCACTGAGGTGAGGTTGACCAGATGACAGCTCCCTACTTAAATACTAGTGCATGGTTATGGTAAGTCTTGTTTGCAGTGGCACGCTCACAGGGTCATATTAGAGCACACTCTAACCTTTCAGTAAACACTGCCAAGGACTGCCATGCCAATTACCTCTACTGACAGCAATGCAGAGGCCTGGCACATTGTGCTTTCTGGAAAAAGTAGATATTCAGGATGTCTGTGAAGAACCACTGATGTTGTGAAAGGAAAAGCTAAGGAATATCACACCTGCTGTACAAATCCATGCCACATTTAGAATATTTCTTGAAGGCTCTCTCATGCTAGGAGAAAGCCAAGGACAAAACCAGACCTCTGGATGCTTTGAAGCCATCTGTTTGTATTGGAACGGGCTGGACAATTTATGGAGTCATGCCACATTTTAAAGCTGCTATCAGTGAGCTATCAAAGTTATCAAGGGCACTGAGACTGATACATAACCACAGGATCTCATTCTATAGCAGCATGTCTTTGATACAAAGTCTACATCAGGAGGAAAAGAAATCAGCACTAACCCCTTACCTGGCCACCCTGATGGGGAAGCCTCCTCTGGTAAGTACTGTTCTTGTGTCACATAGTGGAGCGGATGGTTTCTAGACCCTTCTGGAGCACTCATCTATTAATAATTTTCCTGTTCTATGATGCTTCTGGACTTTACTATTTATAAGCTCCTAAGAGGTATGATGATGATAGATGATGGTAGATATTATAATATGTGACTGGTGTTTAGAGCTAAAACTTTTTTTCAAGTGCTAGCTGGATGTTGCCGCTTTGGTCAGATTTGGGTCACTAAATAGACTTTACAATGTTGAAAACATATAAGGGAGGTATCACTCTAAAAACAGTGTTGTGAAAATGCTGTCTGGCTTTTCCTTTCCACAGACCTCTCCTCATTTCTTTCTGTCAGCTGTCACCCATAACGAACTCTTACCCCCAAAATGTAGCTGGGGAGGTGGATTAGGAGTGGTTGTGGGAGAAGGAGCTTTTTAAATGAAGTCTGCTGCTCTAAGAAAGCAAAAGTTCTCAGTCATTCAGCCATGTGTCTCTCTCTCTTAGTTTGCCTTGGATGACACAAGGTGGCACAAATATTCCTCTTCTCTTTGGTGCACCAGCTTCAATATTACTTTATACTGAAAATATATTGAGGATTGTGATAATGAGACATAATTTCAACTTGCTTGTTTAGTAGTTGGACTAGTGTCCTGCTTCTTAATGGAGAAGGACAGGAAACTGAGTGTAAAAGCCTCACCCTAACCCAGCAAAGATCTTCTCTGTGGCCCAAGTGAATGTAGGAAAGAAATGGGAGATACTGAGTTAGGTCCTGGGAATCATGAGAAGACAAAGAGTCTTGCCTGAAAACATGCTCTGGCAGCAACCTTCTGCACTCATGGCACTTGCTTCACAGCCTGCACGGAGTGTAGGCTGTGGGCAGTTCCTTCTCACCCAGACTATAAAGTCTGGAGAACAGAGACTTCTGGGAACAGACCTTCAAATTTCCAATCCTACAAAAGTGCATATGCCTTCGCATTTGAGTTTTTGAGTTACCAGAAGGATGGCAGGAAAGAAAACTTAGGGTGAAAGTCAGTGCACACACCTCAAGTTGGTTAGCTCCTTAATGTAGGAAGAAGAACCTGGCAAAGTTTCAGCTGGTAACCAGATTTATCTCATCAGTGAGTGGGACTCACCCAGTGGGTGCTGCAGAGGTGAGCTCTGTGCCCACTGCTGCTGAATTCCACAGCTTCACTGCCATCAGGGAGTTCTGCAAGCAGCAACACTGCTGCTATCAGGTCAGCAGCAGAGCCCTTTGCTACCAGCTGAGAACTTCAAAAGCAGGATTGCAGAAAAGGCAAGTGACCTAAAAATGATTCCCATACTAGTGTCTAGTCAGCATGCTCTTTCCTAATATTATTGTTACTATTTTCTTGCTGTTACCACTATTGATGGGATATGGGTTAGTACTGCTGAAAAAAACCCACTATAAACTTAAAACCTGGTAGGTTTGCTGTATTGCAAAGCTTTCATCAGATTGTCAAATACGTCGCTAGAAACTGCCAGCTCCATCAGTGTTTTCTCCCTGCTAGCCAGTAACAGCTCAATAGTAGTGCTAATGATGAAAGTAAGGAGAGATCATAAGAGAGCAGTAAAACAAGGAAAATTGTGAATTTCACCTGTCATTCCTGTTGATTCTGGATGGTTTTGCTAGTAATTTCATAATGCATCATGAATTTCCATAAGGCAGAGGGCCCAGCACATGCATAAATAACTTTTGGAATTTTTGCCCATAGGGTTGAATTCTTAATGGAGAGAAAAATTTTGATCTGTAGAAATACAGGCTGAGACTGCAGCAGGGGACAATGAGCTGTCTGGGCTCAGGTATTACTGCTTGTCTGGTAAGCCCTGGTGCAGTGCAGATAACTGTAATCTCCACAAATGAGCAGACAGGTCCTGTGGCTGCCCCAGTAGCCTCTTCAGCTGCTGCTTAGTAACTCTAGTTTCCGTAAAATGATTCTAGGCTTCTACCAGTGTGAAAGCAGCCATAGGTCCTGGCAGCTGAGTTAAGAGATTATCTATACTTACGCTATGAGTACACTGAGTCTGCAAGAGTCTGGTTGATTTGCAGACAAAAGGGACAGAAGATGGGCTAAATTACACAGGATTAGACTCAATAGCTGCATTTCAGTGTTTGCACCAGCGTGTCATGATGCACAGCACAGCCATTGATTTTTCCCGGATGCCAGCCAGTGGGAGTACTGCAGGGACAGGACACAATCAGGGAGAAAAAAAGGCTCCTACTCCCCCTCCCCAGTCTTCTCCAGCTTTCTGTGCTCAGCATGAAGTTGAGAGCAAAAGGTGAAAGAATCTTCAAAGTTTCTCTGCTGGGAGGACACTTGCCAGATGGGACTGATGAGGAAGCAACCCAGAAAGAAGCTTCCAGACAGCAATTATAAAACAATTCCCAAAAGCAGACTCTAGACAGATCAGTTTAGATCATAGGAAACAATTTACGAACCTATCATGTTCTGTTTTTCACTAGACTGAACACCGAGTGCACAGACAGTATATGGTCAGGTTTCTTCACCAACACCTGTGTATATACCGCTTGCTGTGATGGAAGCTGATGTGCCAAGCAGCCAGCTTTCAGACGTGCAAAGATATAGGGCAGAGGAGAAAAAAAAAAAAAAAAAAAAAAGATGATACTGTTTATGCAGTGAAAGGTTTACTGAAAAACTAGCCACCCAGACTTTTAAAAGATAGGATGGAAAAAGCCACATTATAATACTTTTGATAAAAGGAAGTAGCATAGACTTCACGGAATTAAGAGGAAAACCCCACGTATTTTTACTGAAATGTTTTGTGTTGTATTTCATCTATAATGAAACTAAGGGAGCCATGGAAAGAGGTCCATCCAGCCCTTGATTGCTTACTTAGAATAATTACTATAGAATTTATACACAGTGTCTCATCTCAGGCAATGTACTTTTCTGCCATCCATTCAAACACACACGATTACAACATACCGAGGCCGATCAAAGATGTACTCTGCAGCATGATCGATATGCATGTTGCACCAGCTTTAGAAGGAAAGTGCAAGTCCAAAAGCAGTAGAAACAATAAATAAAACATCACACTACCAGAAGATGATAATTTTTATTTTACTTGTTATTCATTCCTCAATTTAACCCTCAAGAGTTCAAAAAGTTAAAGCAATTTCTATATTTTTAATAGTTTTAGAGTTCTGCTGTAGCAGAAAATAATGTGATACTTTATGAAGGCTTATTAGTTCAAAGTTTCTGAATTCTGCATGCCTGCTAAACTTCAAGTATTTCAATAGTCAATGTCAAATTATTCTTCTGACATCTATTAGTAAAACAATAGTTAATGATCTAATTCACAGTGGTGAGAAGTATCTGTGTTCTTAGCAAGTGCTCAGACTTTACTAGTCTTTGAATAATTTTTATGAAAACTATTCTTTCTTTCCTTAAACAATCCTACTTTTACTTGGATTGTGTCAGTCTCCACCACTCAAGAAAAATTAAACTAGACAACAAGCTTGGAGTTGTATATACCTCCAAAATAATTTAAAAGCAATGGGAGTTTATATCACCTGTGGATATATGATCTGCTGTTATAAACTCCCAGGACACTGCAATGAGCTTAGTAGTGTATGTGATGTCTAGAGAAGATGTCATCCACTGCCCAAAGCTGCTGGTTCCTATTTCGCGTACACAAGGGTATTATTAGGCAATAAAATTTTGATGATGTAATGTTTGCAATTTTGTATCCTGTTTCCCTAGCTTTGATGGGTGAAATCACCTTTGTGTGGTTGAATTAATCTCTCCCACTAAAAGTTTTTATCACTTTTCTGCAGAATCTACAACAGCAGTATTCCAAGCAGATGGCTATCCTCTTTGTCATGACAGAGATTCTGACTTACAGATTCTATTTATGAATCAAGATAGAACTCAGTGGTAACTATTTGCTCATCTAAATATTTGCCCAATTTTTCCAGAAATAAAGCTAAACTAAAAATGGAAGAAAATTGGTAGAGATAAAATGTCCTTTTTTTCTGCTTAATTTACATAATTAAGATGGAGAAGTGCAAACTAATAGTAGACTGCTGTGAAAATGAAGGTATTTTCCTACAGACATAAAGCTTACCAATTTTCTGCTGTCTGCATAACCTGAAATCATCTAATTTCATACTGAGTGAGACCTACAGGAATAGCTCGTGGACCTAAGACCGTGCTGCCACTGACAGCAGGGGAACCCCCTGACCCCCTTTGGTAATGTGCTCCTGCCACTTCACCTGCGCCAGCTTTGCCCATATTAGCGCAGCCATGGGGGACTGGGACTGACTTGCTGATCTGACATGATCAGGCAGCAGTGGGAGCGTGTAGCTGCAAGTGGGAATAAAGATAAATAAATTAAGTCCCTGCTTTTGGCAGCAGTATGGACACAGAGAGGCTTCTGCGACCTGTGCAGTGCTCCCTGGGTGCCTGTGCTGTAGAGGATATATTAAGGTTGTTTGGACAGCTAATAAAGCCACCCCTCAGTTTTAGTCAAAACAAGATTGTAGGAGCTGCACAAACTCTTTCCTTCATATTGTAGCACTTGAATCATATAACTCATCTGTCATATTGGCAAGTACATTTCCTTCCTGAAAACTGATTAGGAAGGAGGCCTTCGTTTTGACAGGTGAGAGAATAACAACATGACACGCTTCCAAAAATACAGATGGTTATAATCTCAACTTTTGCCCTGGACCTACTCAATCTCTTGTACAGGTTATTAATTAAACCATGCTTTAGGTTTTACTTAAGAGTTTATAACCCTTTAAAGCCTGTAGTCCCCTGTAACATCTAGGCAGAGCTTGCCTGCCTCTTTCATGATATATATGAATATCTGAATTACACAGCAGGATAAGGCTCATTTTGTTTATACTGGTTTAATTGCTAGCATATTTTTACTAATAGCCACACAATTTAGCACATTTTTATGCAAGGAAGAAAAACTCCTCTAATTTTTTTCTTGAAAGAGTAAATCCTGGAACCTGCAGTCAGCCTGATCACTTATCCTGGTGGAAAGGCCTTTCCATGGGAGCTGTGGGGAAAAAAATGAACCTTTTCTGTGTTGCTAGTACGGTCTCAGGGCTACATAAGCTTGTGCGGTGAATCTCCTGCAGCTCCATGGAGTTAGTGAGGGAACGGCTGGCAGCCCTGGACTGCCCTGCTCGCCCCAGCAGTAATGACAACTGGCAGAGCGTGCCCTTGCACTGTCTGCTCTCAAAGCAGAGACCACGTACGGTCTCCTTTTGCTGAGCCTCAGATGTCACAGGCAGAATAGCAGGACCATGCCTTCAGCTTGCATTAAGGAAGAAGTAGGATCACATTGAGTAGAATATGATCTTAGCAAGAATGCTGCTTTAAAATAAAAGGAAGCTATTAAGAAGTAGCCAGTATTACTTATGTCTGTAATACAGGAAGACCCTTTCACATGTCGGCTAGTAGCCATCTGCCAATGTGCCCTGAAAGCAGAAAGCTTATGGTATGGAAAGGTCAAAAGGAAGCTTCTCATATCGACTTTCTTTGCTTTTGTAGTGCTTGTAAGACACAATCCAGCATTTGGAGCTAAAGTTTCACACTATTTCTGCCTCACAGTATGGCTCTATAGCAATGTCTGTCTCTTTCACGGTGATTTCCATCACTAGAGATGTTCTGTAAAGGAGCTTATTTTCTTGTTCCAAATATACAGATGAAGAAAGGAAGGTAATAAAACCATAAATACATAGTGTCATTTTTATAGGTCATAGAGACAACTGCTTCAAAATTGAACCCTGCCCACCAAATCCCCATGGTGTAATCTAGCCAATACGTAACAGGTCCTTCCCTGTGTGTGCTCAGCCAGAGTGGCACAGCTGTTGTTTGTATGGGAAGTCGCATCTCATGAAAAAACTTGCAGCCATGCTCAGGGAGAGACTGTTTCTTTTAAACCAAGTGTCCTCAAACTACGGCCCGCGGGCTGGATATGGCCCCCCAGGGTCCTCAATCTGCCCCCCTGGTATTCATAGAACCCCCTCACCCCCCTCTGGTGGGGGTTGGGGGGGAAACCAAGCAGCCGCAGATGACTACCTGCCACTTAATCTGCGCACCAGCCCCCTGTTTAAAAAGTTTGAGGACCTCTGTTTTAAACAGAAACGTGAAATAACAAGCTCTAAGCAATTTTAAGAACTATTGACTTGCACATGTATTTAAGAAAACGTACTATTATAGAACCTGTGCTTGCTTATTTGGCTAAAAATTAGGTTGTTGCTTAAACTTCAAGGCAGGGGGAGTTTATGATCTGCTCAGACCTTTCTGTCTGGCTGAAAAGCCTCCTCTGGTTTCCTGACTAGCCTCCTCTGTATTAACTCCCCTCCACAAATTGTTCTCCACAGTCACCCTTGTATCCTGACCTCAGGCCACAGCTCTCCCCATTTCCAAGATCCCTCCAGCTAGGTAAGACTTCCCCAGAGAACAGCTCTACCGTAATTCTTTCCCACATTCATATTTCTTTGTATTAAGAAGCTGATATTTCCTGATGAATTACATCATCCTTCCTAGAGAGTACAGGGAAATACCAGAGTATGTCAAATAGCTCAAGATGCTGACTGTTGATTATCATTAATAAGTTAGTCTCCAGCTATTTTTGAAAATTAAAAAAACCTATGGGCCATTTCTGCCTATACAAGTCCATTAACACATGCTGAATAGCAAAATATTATGTTAAAATGCTTCCCTATGTATAGCATTGTGCATTCTCCATTCACCGCAGCCCACTGAATCAGATTAAATGAACAAAAACTTACTGAAAATGTAACTCAGTGAGTCTGAAAACACAGAGCAACATAACATGATGCACCAAGAAACCACAGTTGAGACCAAATTAAAAAAAAATTAAAAAAGGAAAGCAACAAAGCCAACAGAAGACTAAAAACCCAGGAATTACATGATTACGTGCAAGGAATCACTGCAGAGTGCGAAGGGAACAGAGTGCATGTTATATGAGAGGGAAACCATTATGACTTATTTCTGCTCATACAGAAATCACTGTAAGATTTGTTAGCAGTTTCCTAGGATCAGAACCAAAGCCCTGTATAAGTGGGTAGTGAATGAAAACAAGAGGTCTGGTACTAGACAGCTAACAGTTTACATCCCCTTGTGCTCAGTGTGTGCATTCAGATATTACAACATATACAGATTCAAAATAACAAAAGCTCACGATTAAATAGTTCTATAAAAAGTTGTTAGGTTCCTGGAAGACAATTTAATAGCAAGGCTTTTTTCCCCTATGGAAAAAAATGTAACAATTTCTTAATACCATGTGAAGAATTTGTCTAATTTCAGCAACTACGGTTGCATGTAGATGTATTGAAACAAACTGTAAACATCAGAAATTATCTGGCAGTAAAAAATTTTGTACAGACTTTTTCATGCTGACATTCCAGTCAAGAAGAGATTAATTTCACTGATCTTAAAAGGAGCTGAAAAAAAGCCAAAATGTGAAGTGATTGTAACTCTTCATATTCAGTAATAAAGATGAAAAAACACCACTATATGGTCTACTAAAATCTGAATAACACTACAAACCTGAAATTAATGGAAAAACCAATAGCCAAAGAAACTCAAAAGCCCACAGAAGCCCAGAAACCCTGACTTCCCATGGGAAAGCCAAATAACACGTTTGCTGAAATGCAATACCAATAGGTATTCATGCATTGTCAAATATTTGTCAAGATAGAGACATAGGTATTGTGCCTTGAAAAAGAATTTTGTTTGAGGAAGGTGCATGGATTACAAAATGGTGACAGAAAACAGGAAATTACTCATATCACAGGACTTAAAAATCTCCTGCCATTTACGGGAGTGAACATACTGTGCCTCATCAGCTCAAATTGTAATGGAGATGATTTAAACCTGTATTATCTTGTTAAAACAACCATGAATGCAAAGGATACATAAGATCAAAGGATCAAATATATATGAGATCTGCAAAAGTGCTTCCAAAGCTCAGTGTGCTTCTAGGACCTGAGGTGGAAAGCTCAAGTGACAAATGGAAACCAAAGGATTTACAGTCCTTAGCAAATACTAAGGATCAATTCATAATTGAAACACTTGTGGGAAAACCAACTTTGACACAATGGATGGTGGATGATAGAACAAAAGATCTTAAAGGTTGAATACAGGACCTTGGGGACTCCAGTAGTATATCCAAAGACTAAATGACAGATCTAAAAACTGTAACTTCATTCAGGTTACCGGACACACTACAAACACAGCATTGAGCAGATGAAACTAGAGAATCAAGGGGAAGTATTACAGTGATGCAGGAAACCCCGTGGAAAAGTAATCTTTTCAAACGCATGGGAAACAAAAAACTATGTGTAACTATATATATTGTATAACAGAAGAGGATTAGGTGAAAGACAAGGAATAATCCTCTCATGCCAGGAAAATTCAGTCATCTAATTCAAACTCCTGATCCAGAAGAAAATATTTTGATTTGTTTGCAAGTGTTTTGGCTTACATGTTGTCATGAGGAGATAACAGCAGATTATACTTAATGTTGCCATCCAGGACATAAAGCCTGATCACTATTTGGAGACGGGTATCACCAAGAAAACCTCAATACATTACAGGGAAAATGCTTGCCTGCTTAAGTAGGGCTAGTTTTCTCTTTCAACAGTTTCAAAAGCCCTGTGATTTCACAGAAACGAATGCAGTTGGGCTCAATTCTAATGAAAGTCTCCAGACATTTATGCAGTGGAAATACAGAAATAATAGGAAATCAGTACCTCAGCTTGGTATTAAGGAGGCTTGCTCATTTACTGGTACTGTTTTGTATCAAATGAGAAGTAACAAAAAAGATTATGAATATGAGCTGTAGATTCCCATCACGATTTTTGCAACAGTATAAGGGTACTATTAGCATCACTACATTTTGACTGTGTCCATCTACTTTTTGGCTTCCATTTAAAATCAGGATTGTATTTTGCTTTGCTTTCTCTTCTAACTTGGTATTCAAGGTTAATGTGTTACATAGATTCTGGCTTAGACCTCAAGTAGCTACACTTCAGTGGCTGTTAAAGAGCTGCTGACAGTTTGCAGATAACACTCAGGAGAAAGGGATTATACAAGATTATACAAATATATTATAAAATCATTGCCATTTTCAGACAGACATAGAACTACCGACTACCTGCACCTCTTCTGAAAAGGGAGTTGCAACAGGTAATCAGCATGCCTTGATAGATAGTTTCGTAATAATAGCATATTCTAAGTGCAAGAGAAATGTGATGAAAGTGCAAAAGAGTTACTCAACCTCAGTACTGCAAATCCTTCCAAAATCCTGATGTGCTGCATCACATCACAAGGAAAGATCTAATGATGCAGTGTTTGTTATTATGCTGCCATGGCCACCTAGTGAGGAACGTGCTTAAGAGAAAGTCGAATAAAGACAGCACAGTTACACTAACCTCAGCACAGTTACATTAACCTTGGCATAAGCCCTCTGCTGGATGCAGAAACAAGGGTCCATTTGCCGAGTTGTCCAGTTCATCAGAATGATACCAACTTAATGAAGCCAGTTTGGTGAAGGGCCAAGAATATGATGAAGGGACTGGAACTTCTTTCACATGATGAGAGATTAGGAGACCTGGGACTTAAGCCTGCAGAAGAGAAGGCTCAGAGGGATCTTATCAATGTATATAGATATCTGATGAGAGGGAATGGAGAAGAAGGAGTCACACTCTTCATGGTGCTCAGTGACAAGACAAGAGGCAATGGGCACAAAGAAACACTTGAGGGTGGTCAAACACTGGAATACGTTGCCTGAAGAGCTTGTAGAGTATCCATCATCGAAGATATTCAAAAGCTGCCTGGACATGGTCCAGGGAAACCTGTTCTAGCTAACTCTGCTTGAACAGTAGGGTTAGATGATCTCCAAATGTTCCTTTCAATATCATTGATTCTGTGATTCTTCAGAAAGTTGAAGCCTCATTTCCACTGCCTCCCTTTACCACATTCAAGCTACAGTAACCGCTTCTGTAAAGTTAATTAATTCTGCACAAACACATCAGAATTCTTTGAAAAGCCAAAGCCACAGCCAGCTGATGCATTCTACTTTGCATTCAGTAGATGTTAAACAAGAGCCTTCGTCAATGATCATAAAGAAACTAAGCTGCCAAGGAAAAAGAGAGAAGACCTTCACATTGACAAGTAACAGGTTAAAAGATAGAAAAAAGGAGTGACATCTGAGAAGGAAGAGGTATGCTGAGGCCTGTGATGTACCTTTCTGAATAACAGTAGGTGACATAGTTGGATTATGCTGCTGCAGAATCATTCAGGAGAGTGAAGATGAGGATTGAAGAAAGTTGCAAGGATCTTGTACTACAGAGACACTGGGAGACAAAATGACAAGACAAAATTCAGCATATGTAACTGAAAAGTAATTAATCCTGGGAGAAACTGTCACACAAAGAGGAACTGAGAGACCTGGGATTGTTTAACCTGGAGAAGAGAAAGCTCAGGGAGGATCTTACCAATGTCTATTGATGCCTGATGGGAGTCAGTAAAGAAGATGGAACCAGGTTCTTCTCAGCAGTTCCCCATGACAGGACAAGTGGCAATGGGCACAAATTAAAATGGAAGAAATTCTGTTCTTCCATTCTGTGATTCTGTTTAAAAAAAATATCCTAAAAGTACATTTGTAATGAAGAGCTCTGACCTGGCTGTTACCACTCCAGAATGAATGAGAGGGCAGGATTTCAAACAGGTAAATACTACTTAAAATGTAGGAGTAAAAGTACAGGAATAAACAGGCAAAGGAAGTAAGTAGAAAAAATTATAATACACAGGTCTATGAAAACATCAGCTCAAGGCTAACTGGTGACAAATAAAACAAACAGACTGTTAGAAAATATTAGAAAGCACTCATAGAATAAAAGAGAAAACATTCCATTCTCAGCCCTAGAGGCACTAATTTTTTGTGTACTTTGTCTAGTTCTAGTCTTCTCATCCAAAAAAAGGATACAGCAGGAAAGCAACTGTACAGAAAAGTGAAAAGAGGATAATTAAAACTGTAATGACTTCCATATGAGGAATGATTAAATAGATCATGATTCCGCTGGCTGAAAAAATTTAAACTATGGGAGGATATGATGGAAATCTACAAAATCATGTGTAGTATAGAGTAACCAAATAGACAGTTGCTCACGGTCATGCCTAATCTGAGATGGGAAATCAAATGAAAACAGCAGGCGGAAAATATAAAGCATAAATAAGGATGTATATGTAGTTAATCTGTGCAATTATTTGCTGCAGGAGGCTCTATATGTTATTTTGTGTTCAAAATCCGTGGATGAGAAATTATCTTCTATGAAGAGAAATACTATTATTTAAGAGAAATACAGCTATTATATATGAAGACACCATATATATCACCCAAAAAGCCCTGGATCTCAAACTGCTTAAGTCTGCAGTAACATTCTGGGCAAGTATCATTACATGCTCGCACTATTTGTATTTTTATTGCCTAGGCAAAGGTACTCACTGTTACTGGTGACCGATGGACTTTACTCTGACCTGATAAAACTGGTTGCCATAGTAGGCCTTGATTTGCCCCCATTTGAATTTACATTTCTGCATGCATTTCTTTCAATGTTATTGGTTTAAATACTGACTCTTGTTTGGCTTACTTGGCAATCCCTGCCTTGATATTGTGTCCTTTGCCCACCAGATCTTCGGATTTATCAGAATTGCTTCACCCAGTGTTGGGCAAAGGGAAAGACAGTAGTTACCTAATCCACTCCATCCCATTCTAACAGCTAATTCTGCAGGCACATGCGACCTAATGCTAGATGAGGTACATTATCCCTTCAGAGGGGATTATGAATAAGATGGCCTCACAGTAAGGAAGGGGTTATTCCTATTCTGTGTAAGGCAGTGGCTAGCCTTTTTCACCATTTTCCACCAGAGAAGATGTGGTATCTGAAGTGTTATACCTTGTACCTGCCAAAATAACATTTCAAAGCATGCAACTAAGTTTTTCATATTATCTTCAGCAGGCAAATTATTCTAGCACAAAATCAGGAATCTACTCATGATCATTATGCAAGTGTTACTGATCTTCAAAATATGTGTTGGTTTTCTCTGAAAAATACTGGCATGTCACTCTCACATGAAACCATAGCTATTCGAGTAGCTGAAACACTATTTTTCTTGTTGTTCTTCCTCAAATAGCTGGTTCCTGTCAGTTACAACCCTAACATGTGTGTAATCCACTTTTAAAAACTATGTTGACTATAAGCAGTGTATTTGAACTGCGCAGAGCTAATATGCTTATACTTTTAAATCCCCCTTACTGTTCACAGAAACTGAGCAGGCACTGCGAGGATCAACAGATGGGAATGCCTAGCTCTGGCTGCTGTTGGAGGGGGAAAGAAACATTATTATACAGTTGCTTCATAAAAACAGGCTGGATTCTTTAGAAAAGGAGTGGCCAGCCACATCAGGATCATTTACATTGCAGTGTGGTCTCCAGAGAAATCCTGCCCAGGGTTCTGGGACTGCTGCAGCACTTTAACTCCTTGCTATTATTTGCTGAAGGCAAAATCATACTAATGTGCTAACCATGATTAAGGACGTCACACGGAAAAGGAACCTCCCTGAATCTGACACACACGCCAATAGTCACTTTTATAAACTTTGCAAATTACTGCATGAAGAAGAAAAAAAGAATGAGCATGTTTATGTGTGTAATTTCTGCTAGGAGGGACTGGTGAGCTTAGCAATCATGCCTGTTTTACTGTGAATCATAACTCCTGACTCACTGCCATGACAACATCTGGGTCAGCCTCACAATGTGTAAATGGGGGAGCAGGATTAGTCTTTGCAACATGAGGCCTGTGGACTGCTGTCAGCTTCTCTCTGAAGTGGCTGAGTTTCTCAGTTTCTGCTGGACATAGTACATAGTTGACAAAACTGAGAAAATCTTTGAAAGTACCAATGAATTAGGGACTTTGACACCTGGACATGTGCATACTCCTGAGACTTTTGTGTACCTAAACAGCCTAAAAGAACCTATACATTTCAAGGCCTCTTTTTACTTGTGATGACATTGGTGAAGGGAGAGAAAGGACAGCCATGCAGTTATGTAGCCACTCTCCCATCATGAATTTCACAGCTCATGCTAAACTAGGCAGTGCTGGCAGGGAAAACACAAACCCTTAGCTCGTTTGGCATATCAGCCCTTGCTTCTGCAGTCTTCCATAGCGAAGACCATTATCCCCATGTTTAAACGATGGATGCTAGGGCAGATGGTTCAAGTGAACTTACCAAAGGGCCCCAGGTGTCAATGAGACTGAGGGAGCCCTTTGTTGTGTATTCCAGGTTGTCTCTTATGGTTACTGACTCATTACTGACACTCATCTCTGTTACTCAGGTTACACTGCAGCTAGTTCAGCAGGAACAAACTGTATGGATGGAGGTCTTTCTGGCCTGTACTTGCTTTCAGTTGCTGCCTAAGGGTGCTGGACTATGCAGCTGGTCTAGGGTGCCCTGAGGACACATGAAGTCCAATGGCTCTTTTATTATAGATCCCAACCCTAAGGGAAGGACTATAAATAGTTCCCCATCTTTTGAGAAAGGTAATCATAGTCACTCAGTCCCAATAACCTGTTTTCACAGTCAAGGATATAGCCAAGTCTAGCACAGTGGACAGGGGATTTTGATGCTGAGAATACAGGAGCTATCATTGTTAAGGTGTTTTCCCTACTTTGTCACATTTCCGAAGTAATGAAAACCTTAGGAACACTGATGGCATACATTTGCACTGGCTGACGTGGAGCTGACATTCTTCTGCTTCTCTGAGTCCTATATCAGGCCAGGAATGAGGCACCCTTCCTGCAAAACTGTAAAGGTATGAGCGAAAACTCTGAAGTGCAAATTTAATATCTCCATCTCCATATGTCATGGGGACCTGCCTTGGAACCAGTTATGCTAGTTTTCTACCATCAGACTGCTTCCCTTAGCAGTGTATGAAGATTAAGGAAAGTAGACACATAATTATTTACAAATATTCTAGGTGGACAAGTAGATCTGCTTGGTGCCATTCTGCCAGAAATTCAGAGATCACCAAGGAGAAATCAATGGGTAACAGCAGAGCATAAAAACCCCCGTAGTCAAAAGATCTCCAATATTCTTCTAGGAAAACTAGTTGTCAGGAAGGGCTATTCAAGCTGTTATGGCTTGACCCTCCCACATCTGAAGTTGGGATCAAATGGGATAGTAAATGATAGAAAGAAAAATAAACCCTAGCCTTATTAAAGAAAGGGATTGGGTTAGTTGTCACAAGTAAGTGAGGACTCCTGATGAGCAGTGAAAAGCATGCAAGAAAACAGGCAGATACTAATGAATTACAGCAGGCTAGATGTCTCTCCCAATTCAGAGATGGCTTCACTGAAGAAACCCTACAAAACCTTCACAGGAAAATAAGTACATATTTTGACCTCATTATTATACTTCTACACCTTTCAGTGAACAAATAATATTCTTATTTTGAAGGAGCTAAGTCTGAACAACTTCAATTATACACTACCGCTAGCTCCTGTAATAGGAATGAAAAATGCACAACATGGCCTGGCTTTCCAGAGTTAAAATAGATATACAGACAGCAGACAGATCAATTGCTGCAGTCAGATCCAATCTCAGAGCAAGGGGACTATATAGTTCCACCTGGAGGAAGACCACATGGAGAAACACCTCAAAGGGCATGCTTAGGAAAGCCTAAAGCACCATATCGATAAGCATGAGCTTTGGGACTGCTCATTTAGGGCAGGTTTTGCCTCCTTTCTTGCATATGCTTATTGTTCAGGTTAAGGATCTGAATGCCATCCTGGCCAACCCTTTGTTCTAAGTGAGGTATAGAATTATAATGTGAATCATGACTAGTATTGAATAGTTTGTTTCTCTGGCTACAATGGAAAAAAAAAATAATAATCCCAGAATACAAATACTCTTGGGCTTCAAGGGATCCTGTATCCTCTGTAGAATACTTTGGTGGTTGGGTCCACCTTCTAAATTCAAATTCTCACCCTGTTCCATGCTAAGACCCCACAGGTCCTATACACAACAAAACCCACACAGTATAGATATACTGCTTTCTTGTATGACTGCAAAGGACAATTCAAAGCACAAAAACTGAGTCACACCTTCAAGAAATCTCAGAGTATTACTAATAAACAGGGCTGGTATAAATACAGCCAGCCATTTGCACATGCTTAATTATAGAATATGCCTCCATAATTTAATAGGATAATTATTGTTATTGTGCTCATCCTGGGAGTTAGTTTTGAGGTAAAAGAGGCAGGAGAGTAGATCCTGAAAGTGGAAGGCAAAGCACAAGAGATGTTTACCACACAAACACAAAAGAATGGTCACTGTGTCGACCCTGTAACACAGCTGAACGCAACTGCCCAGCAAAATCAAGACTTTGCTAGAAGAACTATGCCCTCTGCAGCCGGCATTCTGACAAAAACCACCACAGCCTCACCAGCACACCTGCCTAGTGCAAACTGCTGACATAGCCTGTCCTCTTTCACTCCCTGTGACTTCAGAAGAGACTAAGGCCTTTTAGGTGTGCGATGGAGCCAGTCCTTGGAGGGAGAGGCTGCCTGGGCTGGCCCCAGGATGGTAGCACAAACGAAGGACTATTTCAGACCCACATCAGACATGTGCTTGATTAATTTTAAAAGAGTTGCGCTTGCTTACTCATGGTCTGAGGTAGGTTTCAAGCTGTAATAGCAGCTTAGCTGAATTGGTTAGAAAGTGGCTTTCTCACTGGAAACAGTTTTAGGAAACATTTAGTGCTTTTAATGGAGGATGGAGGATTTCGCTGGCAGGGAAGTATGTAGTGTCACTATCAACTGGCCTACACTGCTGGACATAGCAGGGGTTGTGATCAAACCAGGCTGTTTCGTTGGTGGAGGTCTCCCGAGCAGCTGTGAGGAACAAGAGGCTGGCTAGCTGCCACTGTGCACCTCACGCTTTCTCCCCCCGCGCCCCCCCCGCAATTTTTTTCCGTTTCTTTCCCCACCGATCCCGACTCCTGATCGAAGAGAAGCAGAACACCCGGGAGCGCAGCCCCCTCACAGGGAACCGGGCAGGAGCGCGCCGCCCGCCCCGCACCCCGGGCCCCTCACGGGGCAGGGGCAGGGGCAGGGGCAGGGGCAGGGGCTGGGGCAGGGGCAGGGGCAGGGGCAGGNNNNAGATCCCCACGAAGCGCCGGGCGGCTCAGCCTGGCCCCGCCCCACTGCGCACGCGCGGCCCGCAGGGGCGGGGGTGTTTGTCTCCTGCTGCCCCGGGCCGGGCGCATGCGCGGGGTAGGCGGCGGGGGGGCGAGTGAAAAGGGGCGGCCGGCGCGCAGGCGCAGGCGGTGCCGCCGCAGCCTGCGCAGGGAGCGTCGGTCGGGGCCGGGGTCGGGACGGGCGCGCTGCCGGGATGGATGAGGACGTGCTGACTACCCTGAAGATCCTCATCATCGGCGAGAGCGGCGTTGGCAAGTCCAGGTGAGGGGGCGCCCGCCTCCCCCAGCCTCTTCTGCCACGACGCGGGCACCGGTCGGGCCCCACCGCTGCCTCAGAGGCCGCCCGGCCTGGGCGCGGCCTCTCCTGAGGAGGGCCAGGCCCTGCGGGGGGGGGGGCTTCCACTCCTCTTCTCGGCCGGCCCCCGTGCCGGCGGGAGGCTGCCCCTGCTCGGGGCTGCCGGCCTCCTCCGTAGGCCTCCCCCAGCCGCC
>JAVJGJ010000047.1:68187731-68211475 GCA_035590215.1 Microhierax caerulescens | reverse complement strand
GAGCTGGTGTCCGTCTGGTCCAGTTGGAAACAGAGGGAGCAGCGCTCCGCCGGCCTGGCCGGGGGAGTCTGGGCCTCCCTGTGTCCCGTACAGTTTGTGTCGTACGGACATGGGTGCGGCTATAATCTCCGTAGCACTGTGAGGTTAATCTGGTCCATAATGTGTACATGTAGAGTCACAAGTGACATGGCGCTGGGGGTGTATGTAGGGGGACAGGGACATGTAAAGTAGGCAGTGAAGTAGTTCTGCAACTGTGCCGATTATACTTTTTCTCGAGTACTTTGAGGTTGATTCCCCCCTCCATCCCCTGCCCTTTTCACGGCTCTTTTTTAAGCTACCTTTTTTGTCTTTTAGTATTTTTTCTTTTAACTTTTTATGTCAGTGCCATAGATTTTAATAAAGCAAGTAGGATATAAATGCAGGAGGTCATCTAGGAGCATTCCACAGTGGTCAAGTTAGATTTTGTTTTTATGGCAGTAATCCGAGTCTTCTGCTGTGACCCTAAATAACATATAAGTTACTAATTTGAACAAAGACCCTTTATTTGTTGAAAATCTCAACAGTCATTCTTTTGAGGTAGTTACTGAATTGATAATCTAGTACAGTAGGCCTCTGGTGATGGACATGATCCATGCAAATTTCTTTTAGTTGAGGTTGTCCCTTTTATATGTGGCCGTATGGAAGAATTTTTCCCGAGACAATATGTACAATGTTTTTGTGTACCTACTTACACACTATTTCCTCACATCAGAAAAGTTTTTAGAAGAGACTTTTACGTAGAGGAAATAAAATTACTATGAAATAATAGCACGACAGTTGTTCAGGTACAGGAACTTAATATTGAACTGTTCCTGAATTTGTGTCGCTAATTACTTGGCTAGAAAAGGTCAAGTGTTAAAACTTGTGTTAGTGTGGTGTAGTAAGTGGTTGGAGTTCTGACTTACGAACCAAATGCTGCCTTAAACCTGGTCCCTGTGAGTGGTCTGTACTTTGTAGAAGAGAATATCTGCATATGAAAGAAGGGTAGAGAATGTAGTTGGCTGGGCCTGATGTTTTTATTCTAGTGGCACTATGAGGGTTCCATATTTTGTCTGTTTTGAGTGAAGCTAGTTTTGATTGTAGCTAAAAATAGCTGCTCTTAAATAGCATCCTGATACAGTCATCTGAAGGTACCAGTAAAAACCTATGTGCTGTCATTTTTTAAAAAAATCTTAATTATTCTTTGGTAAATAAAGCTGCTATTTGGTTTTGGGGTTCTAAAGTAAGGAAAAAAAGGTTGGTCTGTGGTTAACTTCAGAGTTGTCACCCAGCCTTATTGAAGTAAAGGAATTTCAGGAGTCACTTCTCTGTCAATGCAGGACTATGTCCAAATGCTAAAAAGGATTTGGCTGCTAAATTCACACACAAAAAGAGAAAAAAAGGAGAGAAAAAAATGGGGAGAAAAAAAATAAATAGGGCTTTGTTTTGTTTCTCTAGTCTGGAAATGAATAGAAGCTGTCAGTCATAGCAAGCAGCTGCCTGCCACATGGTAATATATACTTGCCACAGATGCATAAGACTGATGATTTTAAAAACTGTATGCAGAGAATATTTGTCTCGTGCCAAAATATTTATACTTGGCACAAGTACAGTGGCATTACGGGCAGTTCTTTGAGGGACCCTACTATTATAGTGTGAAGTGCTGGTAAATCTTAGTTGTAGCTGTTTTTCTGTTCGTAGCAAACATATCCATCAGGATAGGAGGAAATGTTGTGCACATGAGAGTCCTTATCTACAAAACTGCAAAACAATGGTGAGCTAATTCTACTCTTAAACTTCTGTGTCTTTATTTCACATGATTGTAGTTCTTGTTCTGCTTTGTGCCCAGTTCAAGGAATTATTTCTGGGGTGAAAAGCTGACTTGCAGTTTTCTTCTTAAGCTTACAGAAATACCATGTGAGGGAATATGAAACCAACTTATTTTTGTAGTCAATTCTGGGAGAACAAAAATAGCATAAGATAGAAGTTAAATGCTTTGAGATGTAGACTGTTGGACCGTTCAAGCCACTGATTTGACAACTACTGTTGGTACTTTGTTTTCAGAGAGACATAGAATCATTTAGGTTGGAAAGACCTTTAAGATCGCCAAGTCTGACTATGAACCCAGGACCGCCAAGTTCACCACTAAACCATGTCCATAAGCACCACATCTACATGTTCCTTAAACATTTCCATATTCAGTAGTAGATGCAGAGAAGAGGTCAGGTCTCTTCTAGTAGAGCATATCAGCTGTACTTTTTTGAACTGCTACTGTACGTATTTTGGTTTTTTTTGTAGGAGAGAAATTATGGAAAAATGAGATGTGCTTTTATTTAGCTGTGTGATCTTGCTGTTACTTTCAGACTTGCAGTTTATAGGCTTCTTGCAAGCTGTGAATATGCTGCAGTAATAGTAACTCCTCTTTTTCTTCCCTCCTATCAGCCTTCTGCTGCGGTTCACAGATGATACATTTGACCCAGAACTTGCAGCAACAATTGGTAAGTATGTGGTGATGCTACCTTAGAAAAAATTATAACAACTTCAGTACAAAATTGTAGTTTGTTCAGACTTGCCTAACTAGTTGTAAAGTTCAGACATGTCTGCTTCTCTGTAAGGAAAGAATGATGTGGACACCGTTTTAGCATGCGGCGCTAATTGGTGTAGAGTATTGTACTGGCCTGTAGTCCCTTTTATGCAAAAATATATCCTTGGCTAGGAAGACAGTTATAAATGTCACCCTTCACCATGAAGGTGGAAGTCATAGGTATGGGCAGTGAAAAGCTCTAGTGGAACAACCTGCAGTTTGCTGCATGCCAGCATTTCAGGCTACAATAGAAATGTAAGAGCCACTATTATGTCTCCTGCTGATTTATCTCTGCAAGGTAACTATCAAGTTGTTTGCTTAGTAATAGTGCTGTCCAGAAGTCATGTTCCATGTCATATGATACTTGGTAACTATCTTAAGAAGACTTAAGACTCCGTTTAGTAGGGAATGTTAGCTCTTGAAACTGTTGACAATACTGGAGTGTACTGGGTTCTGTGTGTCTTCTGCTTTTCTTCTACAGGGAGAAAATTACAATGTGGCTTTTTCTCTCCTACTTAGTAATCAGTTTCTTGGCAGCTAGACTCTTGAGAAAAATGGAAGAGAGCCAAGAATCTAGAGCTGCTGGGAAAAAAACCCAATGATTTGTCATTGCTATATTGGTATGATACCTATCAACAGTGAAGTCAGTTGTGCTGGAGGAGAGTGACCCAGAATGCAGAATATACTGTGTAGACAGTTGTCGAAGGAAGCAAAGTGAAACTTCTAAGAATGTCATGCAGCTCTGTGCCAAATTAATAACTGAAGTAGTGGAAAATAGAGATGACTTTTCCACATAGTGCATTTCAGTTGCAGTTTTTACTTTCTCTGCAGGAAGAGTTCTGGCTAAGGACTTCTGTTGGAATTTTTTTTTTTTGTTCCTCTGTTTGTAAACAAAGCCAACTCTTGTTTAATTGGTTAAGAAGTCAATAAATTAATCTATTTTTCATTAATGTTAATAAGATAAAGGAGTATTACTTCATATAAAGCACTGAGCAGCCAAGAGGAGGAATATGGCCTATTTTTGTTCATTTCATTGCTTGTAGAAAATGAACTTGTGCAAGTAGCTCTGCCTCAGTTCATGAGAGAGGATAGTGTGGAAGGAAACAGGAATGAAATAGACCAGGTGGTGAAGATGGCAGTCTTGTATTCCAGCCTAAGTTTTGGCACTGTATATACTTCAAATCACATTACTTTCTTCGTATGCCAACTGTGTGGGCCAGGAAGTCAGTGCAAAATAGCTACTTTAGCTTTCATGATGTTTTGGATACCAATAGATAAGTTTAGTCTCAGTGTGGGCATCTTTATTGGGGTGTGATTTTTTTTCTTAATTTTGGTTGGGTTTTTTTCATTCTACTGCTCATACATAACAGTTTTTGACATTGTTAAGAGTATTATCATTGCACTATTTGAAAAACTAAGGAATTATTTCCTGAAGTAACTCTTCTTCCTTAGGGCTTGTCAAACTGCATAAAAGCAGGTATGTAACTAATTGTTGGCAGTAAAATAGCAACAATTCAAGGTTTACTATCTGCAGATCCTACCCTGCCAGCAGTAGGATCTACCTTATTCTGTTTCTGTTGTGGAAAAGGAGGAAGAGTACTCAATGTGAGCATTACTTCACATAGAGTTTGAGTTCTGAAACAAATATACTAATCTGGAATGAACATCGTTAGGCGGGAAAAGGAAGTTTTTAGAGATTGAGCAAACACTGGCCTAGATCACCCTAGCTGTTAGGCCCCTCCTAGCTGGTGTTTGCATTAGTATCGTGTAGTAGAGCTAGTGTGACCCCAGCTGTGAAAGTCCTATAGTATGGTGTGTGGAGCACTTGTGTGAAATAGATTCCATTCTTTTTTTTTTTTTCCCTCACTTAACTGGAAGGGGAACAGAAGCTGGGTCATTCTTACTTGTTTTCTTCTTTCCTTTTTTGTAAACTACTGGACTGTGGCATTGCTATTTTTCTGGTGAATGTATTGCTAAGAAGCAACATACTAGCTTTAAATTCAGGGCAAGATTTGTTGTTCATATAAAGTACTTGGAGTGAGTTCTCAAGAGATGACTGCTTCCTGCTGCATGAAGACAGGTCCTAGATGCCAGTTTCAGGTACTCACAAGATAGTGAAATGCCACAACACTGAATCTTGACCTGGATTTGTTTTTGTGCTAATAAAACACTATTTTGTTTTGAGTTTGGGAATGGAAGAGGCTTTCAAATAATTTTGAGGCTTTCCTATTGAGACTGCAGAGTATGGTGCTTTTCCAAAATGAATGGATTGACTACAAATAATGTCATCTATATTGTGACAGCTGAACAGTTAAAGGGACTATATTCTTTTAATTTGAAAACATGCTGTATGTTTAAAAGAAACCCAAACAACTGCACGCAAAACCACAGAACTGGGGAAAGCCTTGGCTCCAGCACAACTGGTCCCTTGCAGTGACCTGTTGAGGTGTGCCTTATCTTCATAGCTTGAACAAACCTACTGGGTGCAATTGAAATGAAACCATAATCTATTGTTTTGTGTGTTGTTTTTTTTTTTTTCTTCAGAGTTTTGTAAAAAATCCTGTGGTACTCTCAGGAGAATAAGCTGCCTTGGACAAGTATTTCAACATTGCAATGTTTTATTCAACCTAGCAGATCGCTTGTCCTCCTTGCGTTTTCTTGAGCATCATTTGTCACCAGGCTTCATCACATGGATCTTGCCAGACTCTATATAGCCCAGTATTTTCTGTTATCCTTACTTACTGGCTCTTTGAGAGATTCTAGAGAAGTGTTCATTGCAATCCCTATTTCATAAGTGAAGTAATGTATTGCACAAATCTGATGTCTTTTACATTTTTAGCCTTTCTTGCACTTGCAGTCCTTCAATTCAAAGTTGTCCAACTTGTCAGTTACCTGCAGCACAAATAATACATTCTAGCTGATTTTGCATTTCCTGTAAATACAACATGGCATACTGGCCTAAATGCAAGAGCAGCACAAAAATAACAGAGCAATTAAGTCTGTAGTATGTTAGTGTGTAGTGCCAAGTCCATTTGGTGGAGGTGGTAGGTGTTAACACGCAGGAGTACAGTCTAGTAGTACTGTCTTGTTTCTGGCTGCCTTCCAAGGCACCATGGAAAGCACTGCCAGCTTTCTGTTGTCAAGGCTGGAAACGCTGCTCTCGCAAGCTCAGAACTGATACCTGTCACACAAACATGTCTGTGTTTCATGAAGTATTTAGGGAATACCCTGTTTGTTCAATTGAACAAGTTTTTCTTGAGCCCTACTTTTTTTTTTCTGCTTGTCCTCTTACGGCAGATTGATAAACAAAAACCTAGTTATTTAAGAGATTTTGTTTTGTTAACTGGCTAACAAGGAGGTGTTGACCTCCTTGGTTTACTAGGACTTGATCACTTTAAATGATATATTTTGCTGTGCTATTAGTTAATTTTTATACTTTTGCTTTTCAGTAATAAGTCTATATTGCATGGGGTTTATTCAGTAATTTCTTAATTTACCTGCATTGCTCATGCAGAATTTAAAGCATTAGCTTTTAATTTTAAGATAGCAGCAAAGCTAACATGAAGGTATATATTAATTTTCCATTGAATGGAAATTGCAGAAGTGCCCAGGTGCAAGATACTGAATCTGTTTACTGAATAGGAGAAGGATTCTGTGGTTTCAAGATAAACCCAATGTGTTTGTCCTGAGGAAAAAAAAATATCTTTTTGAAACTACTATGGAATACTTTTGATTTGTGTTAAGTATCTGACAGACTTGTAATGTTTGCAGTTACAGGTTTTGATGTCAAGACTACTGGATAAAAGAGTGCACTGTTAGCTGTTGGATGTCCTGGCTGAGCAGTAGTGATTTTTACAGTTTAGAGAAAGAAATGTGCAATTACAATGGAAGAATTGATTCTGTTAATTTCAAAGTTACTGCTGAGTGCTGAAAAAATTGGTAGGACAGGATGTTCTTTAGGAATGATTTGAGTCAATTTGCTAGTGTTGCGGTCTTCCATGAACTAGGTAAAGTTCTGAGAACTGGTGTTTACAACAAAGTTAATAGTGACTGTTTTTTTCTGTGAACGTAACTCTAGATAAATGTACCATCCTTGTGCATGGTGTGGAGTGTTATATTACTGCTAAGTTAAAAGAAAAAACAGTTCTGTTCAGTTACTTCAAAAGTTAATGTACTTTGGCAAAAATTTACTTGAAATAAAGAGTATGGTCTTCTTCCAGCACAGAATGTAGTCTGAAAATCACTCGACACTTCAGGAAACACTAGTGAGCTGAAACACTGAAACAGTAGAATAAAAATTGTGGGTATTCTTATTTTAAATAAAGCTCTTTTAAACCTCAGTTACTGTGAAGTCATAAATCTGCCTGCAATATGCAGTTTCTTAAGCATCCCCGTACCCTCTGTAGCTAAGTTGAATGTGTTTTGGCAGCTGTTTGCACTTGCTTATAATCTGCATGGCCTTGGGAATACAAGTGCAGCACACTTATTATGGGACCCTACTTAAACATTTTGTGTTAGAATGGTTAAACCAGAAATTTTTACTCTTCTAGCAGGTATGATGATATCCATTTTAAGTCAAAGTGTAAAATGTTTGCGGTTAAACTTGAAAGTTGTTCATGTAAAGGTATCTGCTTTCCACAGTACTACATTTCAGGGCTGCTGCCTGGTGGGGAGTGAGACTCAAAAATAATTGAAGCATACTTCCAGTTACTTGGTATTGGTAACCTAAGGATTAAATTGCAGCAAAATGGATCATAACTCTGCTCAGCCTCTCAAACTGTTATGTGTTGTTGTATCATTTAAATTTGTAGTCATTAACATCTTGTCCTTGGCTTGAGTTCTGTGCAGCTTGTCCCTGGGCAAGTGATAGGATGCTACTTAATTCTTACGTATTTAAAAGAAAAAAAAAAAGTGAGTGTGTGTGGCAGATTGTCAGATGTTGAGCTAGATGACTTGCCAGCAGCAGAACTATTACCATGTTGTCTGTTTTTTGTTTGGTCACTTGAGTGTTGTATTGGTGAGACCCTGATGTTCCAGCATCTCTTGTGGGGATTCCAGTGTCTCCAAATCATCTGAAGCTCATCTGATATATGTGTTAGAGGAATTGCTGTCATCTAACTCTATTTCTCACAGGCTAGCAATCATGTAGTAGATGAGTCACTGTCTATTTTGGTTTACCTCCACATGATCACCTTGATGGGACTTGGTCAGATTGTTTGAGATAGGGAAACAGGGCAAAATAGATACCTGAACATAGCTTCTTTCTTTATTTTGAAAGTATGTTCCTCAAGACCATGAACATATTCAAGGCGAACACACACATGAGTAATGAACAGAAAATTAATCCATTTGAATTATAAACTTTGTCCTGAAGTATGTGTTTAATACAGGATATGTAGTGTATGCCTTACTTCCATGAAATATTTTGAGTCAGTGGCTTAGAAGGCCCTTAGGCTTTTGTAAAAAGCCTGTCAGCATGAAGACCTTGAGTTTTGGACAAGGTTCGTAAATAACTAATGAAACTTACTCTTCCAGCTCTTGTCAAAACACAACTTCTTTTCTGTGTTTGATTTTTTGTTGTTGTTGTTTTCATTTTACTTTTGCTTTCAAAAATAGCTGCAGTCTGAGGAACTAAAATGTTTTTCCTCCTGTAGGTGTGGACTTCAAGGTGAAAACTATTTCAGTTGATGGAAACAAAGCCAAACTGGCAATATGGGTAAGTTTCTGAAGTTCTTAATCTGTTTTTTGCTTTAGGAATAGTGATGGCTTGTATAATGTACAGTTTGTATAGAAGCCTTATCTATTTAATGTGAGGGCAGTTTGGAGGAGTGGAAGGTTAATATTGAATCATTCAGAAGGTGGAGTGAACTGTGGGACAGCTGGCTAATGGGGTAGTTCTGTTGCCTATGAGCTGCTTCTGCAGCATGGATGCCAGGTCTGGTTGCGATAAGAGAAAAGGAAGAGTTAAATGGTACTGTGTCAGCTGGACTTTAAAACAGTGTATGTGGCTATTCCTAGATTATTTTTTTTTTAGTAATTTTTTTAACTTCTAAAGAGCCCTTGCTGATCTGAGACTTCCCTATATACATTGTTCTTGTCTGTGCTTGACAGGTTTTAAAAGGGTACTTCTTAACTAAATGTTTTAGGCAAAATTTAGTAGTGTATTTATAGGTTAAGAATTACTGTTCCATGCTCAAATGTTACCTCTTAAAACAATTTTTAGCCTAAAAACTTCCTAGCCATTGTATAAAGACTTTTATAGGCTTGAGGTCAGTGTTACTTGTAGCAGATGCAGCTAAAAGAGGGAGAGGCAGTGTATGTAATCTTAGCCTTAGACTGCTCAACATCTACTCTAGTTAAAAGTAGAACTTCTGAATTCTGAATTCATGGCAGGTGAAGAAAGAAAAAGTACATCCAAGCTTGTTTTAAACATTCTGTAAACCAGCCCCCACACTTGTGTGACTCGAAGCATCTTTTGAATATTCAGACCCAGTTGTGACTTCTTGTAGCAAACAAGAATAAAACCTTGTTTCTTATATAAGCAAGATACCTGACCTTTACTTCCTTGAGAAGTAGTAGGAGAATGTGAAATACATATTGCCATACTTCTGTTGCTTTGAAGGGGTTTCATACCTTGACTGACAAACAGGACTTATGCCTTATTGTGACAAAAGTAATCATCACTGAAATGAATGGGTTTGACAAGAAAATAACTGGAACAACTTGACAGACAAATAAACATATAGGAGGAAAACTAGACTGATAGCAGAATGATGAGTAATCATGGGATGAAAAATACTACGTAGGACTAGTTTAGGGTTTATCTTCTTTTATGGTGGTGAATATGGATAAATTGTTCTGAGGTAAACTGGAAAAGATTCTGAAGGTGTATCATGACACAAAACTAGTTTGAGATGTTTGGGATGGTCTCAGTGACTTGTAGAAGGTTGGAAGTCCAGTTCAGTTGTTCAGGTTCTTTGGTAGGGAACTGTTTTGAATCCACAGTGTTTCATGTGTTGCTTCTAACCTGTGGTAACCTGGATGAAGTTATTTAAACTTTCTGTGCATAAAGTCTGCGGTGAGTGTGCACTATAACTTATCTCTGATAAGAAGACAGCATTCTAATATCTGGGGGGTTTTGCAGAGCTGTTGTTGGCACCTTAAATTTGGGGATGTAAATTCAACTTTACTTAAAACTAGAAAAACTTCTTATTTCTGCTTCTGCTGTGTCATAGCATGTTACATGCATTTGCCCTGGCACTGAATCAAATTTAATTGGATCAAAGTGATTAAAGTCAGGGAACTAGTTTTGTTGCCATGGGTTTTGATGCTTGTTACGAAGTCTTAATTAGTACTGCAGCTATGCTTCTTTTCTTAGGGATTGCTGCTGTACTAGCTGCAGACCAAATGCTTCTGCAGAAGTGGCTGTCTTATTGCTACATAGTCCGGTTATTTACAACACCTAACGGTTTAAAGGTGTTTCTCAGGACAAGCTACATAAAATCTCAAAGTTAACATGTAGTAAAACAGCAGGGGAGAGTATCAGCTCAATTAATCTGATAGTGGAATGTCCTTTGAATCTTACTTTGTATGTTCATTACAAGCAGAATACCCGAGAGCTAAACTGGATTCTGCTCAAATTCTGAATAATGGGACTTTCTGAATGTCTTTTTTAGGATACTGCTGGTCAGGAGCGGTTCAGGACACTAACACCCAGTTACTATAGAGGTGCACAAGGTGTTATCCTCGGTAAGTGTAACTTTGATGCCATTCGGAATAAGTTTGTGGTTTTCTCATGCATTGGAGTTGTATAAACTCACATAATCTTTCTAATACCTAATTGATACTAAAAATCATTGTATTTGTGTTGAACAACTTCTGTATTAAAGGGTCTTGAATTTGTTGTCTGATCTCTTTCTCACATGCTCAGTCTCATTGGCCTGAGAACCACTGATTTTTGCATGAGATTAAAAGCTACTGCTATGTGAAGGGATAGCTTGGAGCTTTTCCTGCTGATGGGAATTTGCCTTTTATTTATTACTTCTGGTTTTTTGTCTGTGCTTACTAGCCCAGAGTTTAAAAATAAATAAATATTTTTCTTTTCTCCTGGGTGTATTCTTTCAGTATTGGTACATCTATGGCTTTCTGTCTTTCTTCTCCCTGTTCCTTGTTCTTAATGAAATTAAATACAAACACTGGAGTCCAACTGGGATTTTTCGCTATTTGTGTCTCTATACTGATGGGATATTACAGAGTCAGAATCACTTTGAAAAGGCTAACTGGGAACATAAAAAGCATCAGTCTGTGTAGGAGAAACTCTGGCCAAAACCTGTAATTGCAGCTTCACAGTGAAGTTTTTGTTTTTGTTTTTGTTTTTTTTCCTTTTGTGTATGGAAACATGTTAACTAGGCACTGAGCTCTGAAGTTCTGCTTCTCCACTGCTAGAAGTGAAGAGCTGACTAAAGTAAGGGCAGGGAAGTAAGTTTTAATTATTTTTTTTTTTTTGAAGTTGTCTGACTTGAGAGGTTCTTGGTAAGGTATTGTGTCCAGCTAAATTGTTTAATTTAGAATAACCTCTGTCATGATTCTTCCTGGTAGGTTTTGTTATGTATGTACTGTTTCTCAAGTCTGAGTTGCATTATCATCCTGGTATAGGAAGATGCTGTCAAAGCATGTCTTGTTGAGTCACTTAATTGCTGGCACTGAACCTGTCACTTCCTGTTGAAAGCTGTAAAAGTAAACAAGCACTGTTTGGGAGCTAGCATTTCTCATTTTATTTAATAATCTTCTCCTGATTTGTTTCTTTGTTAAATGACTTCATAAAAATAAGGTTGTTTCATGCAAGCCCAGCTGTAGATCTGATTGAAACCAACTATTTATGCCTGTGTGCATATGGGATGTGAGAATGAAGGAAAAAATACTTTCATAGCTTGAAATGGTAGCTATTAGATAGTTGCTGGATAGTGTATTTTAGGTTTAACAAAGTCTGCTTTCTGTCTGCCCTTTCTGCTCCTAGCATGGCTTATTAGTTATATCCTACACAAATGCTAAATAGTTTGAAACACTGAAATGCTGAAAATTCAGCACTGGTTTGTTAATATTTGTGAAGATTTGCTGATTGGGCCACTTTTTTTTTTTTTTTTTTAAGCCAAATCAGTAGCATAGCAGTGCTGTTAAGTCTTAACTATGAGGAACTCAGTGCAGAAGGTTACGCCATCCTCTTTGCATATCTTTTGTGTAGTGAAGTACTGTACCTCAGGGTCTGCCTACAGGTATAGAATTTTTTTGAAAATTATAATCTTTAGCCTGTAAGCTGGGATGTCTCAAGATAAATTAGTCTGAGTAGTCTCGATAGATGACTCAATCTTAGGGTTGCTTTGCATTAGTATCATCAGTTATTTGAGCTGTTGGATGTTCAACATTCTTGCTATTATTGTCTTGCTGAAGTAAGTAAATTGGAATCTTTGGGACTTCAGTTTTCTTATTCAAGAAGCCATATTTTAACATAGACTGTATTTCTTGTGGAATATTGTGGAAAAAATATTGCTGGTATCTTTCAGTTTATGATGTCACCAGAAGAGATACTTTTGTCAAGCTGGATAACTGGTTAAATGAACTGGAAACATACTGCACAAGGAATGACATAGTGAAAATGCTAGTTGGAAACAAGATTGATAAGGTAAAACAATTCAACTGCATTAAGTAATCTGTTGGTGTATTTTGTTAATAATGCATATTAATACTGCTTCTTATTCTAGGAAAACCGTGAAGTTGACAGAAATGAAGGTCTCAAATTTGCAAGAAAACATTCCATGTTGTTCATAGGTATGTTATAGATATTTGCAGGGATCTTACTTTTGTTACATAATGAAAAATACCATCTGTAGAACAGATAGTCTTTATGATCCAATTAATGATATTTCTTAGCTGCAGTAGATAGAAAGACAGTAGGTTTTCCCGTTTATTAAAAATTGTCCCTAAATATATCCAGATATCTCTTCTAACTGTGGACATGTATATTGGAATTAATGAGAATTAAGGGCAGAATGCAGCTCTGCTGTAGTCTGATAAAACCTGTTTGGGTTTTGTCTGACTTCTTTTCCCAACTGACTTGCTAAATTAATAACAGAAGCAAAATGAAAGAGGGGGAATTGGTACTAGTGGCCAGCTTTCAGTATAGCAAAAGAAGTGGTACTTGACAAAAATCTGTATTAGATCTGGGATGTAAAAATAGATAGGAATATAATCAATGGATAAATGGTGGGTGTGATTGAATAATGACATAATCATGACTGGAGCAATTACGTTAGTCTCCTATTGCTGCATAATGAGATGGGTCTTGTGGGCAAAGCTTTGTAGTAAATTAAAGTGGGTGGTGAAGTGATGCTTTATGCATAAATTTGTTGTGTGTTTCATTTGAGGATCAGCAGGGACCACTGCTCCAGTAGCAGAGCAGTTCACTGACATGTCCTGTACTTGGACTTATGTTCTTCCTTTCTGACTAATGATATATTTTGTCTAGTATTTTGCAGTGTTTCTTTTTCGCTACAGTGTCATATATGCAAGGAGTAGTTAAATTTGAGGCACAAGCTGTTAAGTGCATGAAAGATGAAAAGAAACATGAAAATTAAACTATAATTGGATATATGTATCTGCATGCTACATATGCAAAGTATCTGCATGACTGTGTAGAAGAACAGGGGAAGCCCTAGTGGGACTGAACAGTTTCAGATGGTAACTGTGGCTCTCATAACATAGCCTGTGAGCGTATTTCTTGGGCTTAGTCAGAATAAGGCTCCTGAGTGAATTTACCTAGAATTCTGCTGACTGCAGAAAAAATGAGATCTCTTACTGCTTTTTATCAGTTGAGTTGTAAAATGGAGGCTGATCCAGAATCCTGTAGTTTGGATCCTTGTTTCTTATGGTATGTTTCTTACTTCATTTCAGTTCTGTACATTAGCCAGAACTGCAGAACAGCAACCAGGTTTATCAGATATCTTAAGTAGAGCCCTCTTTCCTACTGAAGTGTGATTCACACTAAGATAAAGCTAACCTATAGCTGTCTTTCTATATATTCTAGTGACATTCAACTTGGAAGCTCTTCTATTAAGAGTCTTGAGGTGCTGCCTTATGTGGTGACAGACAGCATACCTGCTAATTCTGGCCGTGCTATGTTGTTATAGAATATAATGTAGAGTTGTAAGTCTAGGTTGTAGGCTGAGACTTAACTGAAACAAATACTAAAAAAGTTACTAGAAGCTATGCTGACACTTAACTTCTTGTGTCCCTTCTCCAGAGGCAAGTGCAAAAACCTGTGATGGCGTACAGTGTGCCTTTGAAGAACTTGTTGAAAAAATCATTCAGACTCCTGGACTGTGGGAGAGTGAGAGCCAAAACAGAGGTGTAAAGTTATCAAACAAGGAAGAAGGATATGGAGGAGGAGGAGCATGTGGTGGATATTGTTCTATGTTATAAACTTTGGGAAGCTTATTCTTTGCATATTTAAACAGATAGTGACATCCTTCTGTACATAAATTCATTAAATGCTATTTTTAGGGACCTTGCAGTTTGCACATATTTGTTTTGTATCATGGCAGTGAACACTTGTAGGAAAAACGTTCTGCAGCTTTTAGTTTGAAAATGTTATGGTAAGCATGCCCAGTTTGCAATCTTCAGGTTTTTATAAGTAGCATAAATAATGTGCAAGAACAAATGCACTAAAAATTTTATGACTGTATACATTCATTGTGTAACTATTCCAAACAAATCCATCTAGCAGAAACACATTACTGCGTTGTCTGTTCTTTGTCTTATTTTTAAATACCCTTGAAATTATAGAACTATATAGTGTGCACAGATCTTGAAAACAGTGTGAGCTATAAATGTTACATTTCATCTCTTCTAGTAAATGCTATTTTATGGTATTAAAAACAGCAAAATTGTACAGTTCTTAGACAAATCTGCTAAATTTTTGTCTTTCAGCAGAGCTGTCTAAAATACAAATTGGCACAGGCCATTGTTGGTATCAGCACCTTCTTGAAGAGATGCTTTGAAAGCTTCCTTTCCTTTTTTCTTTTTAATCATCACTTCAGTTTATGGCTTAACTGGAGTTTTAATCCTGTGATATTTGTATACTAAATTTGTGGTACTCTTGCACTCTAGGTTTTTACAATGCGGTCTACTTCAGACTTACTGTAGAAAGGCTTCATTATTGGCAAGGGGTCTGAATGACATCTTTGTTCTTTCATTGTTAATCAGTTTGGCACACTTCAGTACGGATGCCTAATTTTCCTAAATGTTTGCAATATAACTTTTATCTCAAACTGTAGCTCACTGTGGCTGTGAAGATCTCTCATGTCTGCTTTGTGCGGCTACTTGTTCAGAAATAAAACTTCTGTCACAGACACAGATCACACTTGATCTCTGTATGGAAGAATGCTATTGCAATGAGTATTCACTTGAATTTACTGTATCAAAGCCAATAATTTGTTTCAGAAGACTTGTATAGACTAATAAATTTTTTTTCCACAGTATTCAACTTTTCTAACCACTTCCTATTGTAGAGTTGTATATTTTCTAGAACATAACAGTTTGAACAAGGTCACTTCTTATGGACAAATTATTTCTGATTTCTGAAGGGCAAGATGAGGATGCTGTGTTTTTTTTAAAAAAAAAATCAGATAGTGCAATCAGTAACTGAACTATTGGGCGTTTTTTTGTAAATACAGTGAAAGACAGTACCTCTTCTTACTGCAAGGTTTTGTGTAAATGTCAGCATACACGATCTGTATTTCGCAGCAGGTCTTGGCTGCTTCTGTTAAAATACACTTTATTCTTCACATGGAAACTGTTTTCTAATGTTTTACACTTGCTAGAAAACAATATCAAAACTTGAAGACTTAACCATGCTAGTTGTTTTTACCAATTATTGTATCTATAGTATTGTTGATGTAGTAGGATAATTTAAATATGTAAATGTACTTAATATTAAATATACATACGTATTGTATTAAAATGTTAGCTTTGTATTACTGTTTCATGCAGAATATGTGGGCTGAGCAAATCTTGTGTGTTAGCATTGAGATAAAGTATTTTGGTTTTTGTAGGCTAGCAATAGAGGAAACTTGTAGGAGCAGTCAAACTCAGAATAATTTATTTTAATAAGTTTTTGGTAATATTGGGCAAGTATCATAAGGCTGGCAGATGCCTGTAATTTATTTCCTTACCTGTTTTTTCCCCTAGTCTGGGTGCATCCCTTTGGTGAGAAGAGACTGAATTTTCAGTGTCTTACAAAAGGTCCTGTTATCACAGGACCTGGATTCATCTTTCGCCCTGTCTTTGCCGGATCTGACAGCTCTTGTCAAAGGGAGGAACCGCAGGGCACTCTGAATAGCGGGCATTGTTCTCAAAAGAATCAAGTAATTTTCTCCTTACTGTGCAAAGTTTTTCTGAGAGGACTCTTCTGAAACAGCATATTTTGTGAGACAAAGCAGTTAGACAGCTCTTTATTATTTTTTTTAAAGCAGATGTTTTCTAATTGAGTTGCAGCTTGATTGTCCCTCTTCTTCATCTTTTAAGCATGTTTGGTTATGTCCCTGAAAAACAGCTTTTCCTAGAGTCTTATCTCCTTTCCTCGTTGTTTTATCAAGGAGCAGTGTACTGGAGGGTTGGGTTCCTGTGCTTCCAGTGTTTAACAAACACTATCAGAGAAAGTTTAACAATTATTTTTATTCTGCTGCATCTTTTGTTTACACCCTTCCTCTTGTGGAGGTGGGGTGGGAGCTGCTGTCTTTACTTTCAAGGTAGTTTTTATTCTTTCCAGGTCAGAACTGTATCACCATTCTCCAAGTGCACTTTCACTGTTGTAGATGCAATGCAAGCATATCTGAAACTACTGCAAGTCTTATCATAACCTCTGCTTAATACTGATTCAAGCCTGTATCTTTGTGGAACGTTGAGTATTGCAATCAGAGAAGTAAGCGCATGAAATTCTTCAGTCTACCTCAGTAGGTAGCTGAGGGATAATGGAGATGGCTGTTTTTTACTCTTCATCAAGTAATGGGAATGTGTCCATTTCCATGGCAGATAGTTTTATAAGAAAATACTAAACCAGAATGAGGTAACTGAGAAATTTTACATGATCATGGAAGACTGTTGAACTGAAGTTGTTTCCAGTTCATTTACTTGTAGTCAATACTAAAAAATAATGACTAGCATTTAAGTACTTGTGGCTGACAGAGGCTTTCTGTAGTCTTTATGCTAGCCTGGAAGGATACGGTATAGCAGTTGCATCTTCTTGAACTTACACTTGAGAATACTAAGTGTTGTTATGGTTTTGTCTTGGATTTCTTCTTCCACTGTTTTAAAAAGGGAGGTGGGACAGGCTTCTGGTGGAGATTTCAAGATGCTTTTTTTTTTTTTATTATTATTTTATTGCTAGTGGGGCTTTTATCCAAACTATAGCATCACTTTTCCTATTCTGCTGCAATAATGAGATCAACAGCTGGTTCAAAGTAAGTCTTAATAAAATGAAAACATGAGTTCAGTAAGTCCCCAAACAATACCAATGACTGTCTCATCAGCCTTGGCCAAACTTTAGAGAACAGTGGTGGTCTTGCTGCCATCACATACCACAGTGGTAATTACTTCGTATACTTCATTTGGTTGATTCCCTTGTTTGCCAGTAACCTGGTATAGAGTGAACAACAGTAATCCTTCTAATCTTGCCCCATAGTTTAGTGTAATAACTTTATGTTTTCAGGCTGAATGAGATGCACATTTTCAAACACTTGCAAAACTCGAGCAGCCTGTGTTGTGATCAGCACAAGTTACTGCTATTTAACTGCTGGAAGAATGATATAAATGTTCAAGGTGCTGCATCCAGCCTATATATGCTACCTTGTTCAAGGCTCCTGTACTAGTTTTCCATGTGTTGCAGTCCTTCATGAAGGTGTCAATAAGCAAGGCTTCTTGATGTTGCTGGACAAATCATCACATGGTTTTCAGAGCTAGTTGAGTCTTCAAGGGCAAAATGTAAGGTTTTTTTCCCGATCAATTTTCAACAGCATTAGCTTTTTTTGGGCGGGGGGTGGGGGAGGTGGGGGGTGGAAAGAGGTAAGCTCTCCATTAAAACTGTTCCAAGTTTTGTAAGGTTTCCATGTACCTTCCTTCTGAGTACCTGTGTCACCGTAATTAAAAATCAATTAGGCGTTATACAGGGGAAAAATGGAGAAGGCATGTTTCTGAACTGCTGTGTGCTTATGTTCTGTGGCTGATTTTAATGCAAGAGTAAGAAATTTTGTCCTTGTGCCTGAGAAACATCTGGTCCTTTCTGTTGGAGTGAAAATGGTCATGGTGATGAGGATTTTTCTTGTGCTACTAGTTTCTGTAGCATCTATGCACATTTTACATACAATGATAGTAAAATTCTTAGTGAAGTTCTAGAACTCTTGGGCTCTAGTTCTTTATTTTTGAAGCAAACCCTACAACTCAGAAGAACCCTTGAAGTGTCAAATCATGCTTGGAAGGAAATCTAGAGTTTTCTGTGCAATCGGCTCTGGGTTCACTTGGTTCTGGGAACAAGTCTGGATCCTTTTGATGGCAATGCTTGGTTCCTGGTTCTCAGTGCATGTCAGACTGGACTTTCTGATATGAGGAATGTGGCTATCAGGATGTTCTTGAAACTTACTCTTCAACATATGTAGATCTGGAGCTTCTCATTACTAAGAATTAGGAGCAAAGCTTCAAACTGGGGTTCAGGGAGGAGCTGTAGCTTCTGTCTAAACTGTGAAGGCAGTTTTAATAATGTATAACACATCTAATGTCTAATACATTATATAATAAATAATACAGACTAAGCATATTTAATATAATTATCGGATATACTTTGTTAATACATCAAAATATATAATCATATAAACCCAATTTATATATTAATATTTTATATTGGTTAAGGATTACGTATCATCTCTGAGCTTCAGCTTCAAACACAATGAATGGTTTTGATTCAGGGTAGGTGTCATCCAGGAAAACAGAAGGAAGGATGCCTATAGAAGGAAGAGTTGGGCTTTGTGTACTGATAACACTTGAGCCTGGTATGAAATCAAAGCTGAAGTTAGAGATTGGTTGAGTACTCAGGGTGCCAGGCGTCAGAGATCACATCTGCCTAGATGTGATTTGACTTAGATTTTCATCCTGAATGGTATGGTGAACACGGATTAAATGGTTGAGGTTCGAAGGGGGCTCTGGAGGTCATCTGGTCCAACCCCCCTGCTAAGATAGAGGCTACCCAGAGCCAGTTGTGCAGGACTGTGTCCAGACAGCTTCTGAATATCTTCTGAGTATCTCCAAGGAGGGGGACTCCACAACCTCCCTGGCAACCTGCACCAGTGCTCAGTCACCCTCACAGTGAAAACCCGTTTCCTGATGCTCAGCTGGAACCTCCTGTGTTTGTGCCTGTTGCCTCTTGTCCTGCTACTGGGCACCACTGAAAAAAAGCCTGTTCCATCCTCTCTTCATCCTCTTGAGCCCAGAACTGGACACAGCACTCCAGGTACGGCCTTAGCAGCGCTGAGGAGAAGGTAGAGATCACTGGGTCCTCAACCAGCGGCAGCTGGTGGTCTTGATGCTGCCCGGGAGACCGTTGGCTGCCCTGTTGCAAGGGCACTTTGCTGTCTCATGTTCACTTGGTGTCTAACCAGGACCCCACCTCCTTTCCTTCCAGGCTGCTGCCCAGCTGGGTGCTCCCAGCCTGGACTGATGCCTGGGGTTGTTCCTCCCTGGGGGCAGGACTTGGTGCTTCCAAGCGTTGGGCCTCACTGAGGTTCCTTGTTGGCACTTAAAAGGGGTCTTGTCCCTGTGGGGGGGTGCTCGAACCACCAACCCTCTGGTCAACAGCCCAACATGCTAACCAACTGCACCACGGAGAGGGATGTGCTCTACTGCAGGGAAGCTGAATGCCTGATGGCGTTCAATAACGGCTGATGGTGGTGGCTGTGTGTGTTGGACGGTGACAGACCTGTAGTGTGGCACGTTGCTCAAGAAACCTGATGGGGTGGGAGTGGTTTGGAAGAAATGCTGTTACTTCCTGTAGGGTGTGGAAAAAGAGATCCTTTTGATCCGAAGACTCCTCAGGAGAGGAAGGCTTGGGGTCATCTTGTGCTAGGTGATCTGCCGGTGTTTCAGAGGTGGGTTAACAGCGCTGTGTCTCTAGACAAAGCCACAGAAAGGCCCTGCAGTACCCACCTGCTTTTTGTGGACGTGGTAAGAGATCTGAAAACCTGTGTGGCTGCCAATGTTAATGCAATTGAAGCAAAACACAGGTACACCTCACAGTATAGACTGGGAGATGTCAGAGATGCTGGCTGCAGAATTTCCACTGCACTTGAGGACTGGGGGTTGGAGATGAGAGTGCTCTTGGGCAGATCTTAACAAACAGTGAAGATTTCATGACAAAACTTGCAGTTTTATATTTACAAGTTTCATAGGTGTACCACCTCAAAGAAAGCACTGATAACTGCAGTTTGTAGTGTGTGTGCATGTTTTCCACTGCCATTCAGTGAGTTCAGTGAACTCAGCTGAGTTCTGTTCCACTCGTGAAACTACCTGTTTTATATCTAGTTTTCAGGTAGAAAGAAACTGGTTTAATATCTTAGCCTTTTGGGTTGTTCATTTGATAAAGAAAATACAACAAAATACATTGACTTGGAAATGGTTGAATTGCTTTTAAAAGAGTTGGGAAGCTTAGTCTTGGCAAGGTTGTGCTTTGCGGCACTGCTGGCAGCGTTGTTGATGAAGTGCTCCTGTAGCTGAGTGGGCTAAGCACAGGAAGATGTGTGGGTAACTGTTTTAGAAAGAGTTTGAGCAATTTTCTTCTGGAGGGGTAGGGACTGATAGGTGGGGGAAAGCGTACTTTGAGCAATAGCAGCAGCAGATGGCCTCTCCTAGCATGGAGCTTGGGAGAGTGGCGTCCTTTCCCTTTCTCTACTGGTTTAAGCTGTACTCTGAGGGAGTCTCCGCCATGTCCCTCACAGCTGTGGAGCATACCTGTCCCACAGCGCACTGCAGTCGCACGTCATCAGCTGCTCCCCTCACGTGCTTGGCTCCTGTCTGGCCTGCACACGCTGGTGTCCCTCTGCCGGGACCCCTGGGACAAGGCAAAGGTACAGACCCAGGTCTCATCCTGAGCTGGGATCAGAGGGCAGCTGGGCCGTATGGGCCTGGGGGCCAAAATGTCCTCACAGGTGGTAGAGTTTAGATGTAGCCACAGGGAACATAAGGAGGAGTCTAGAAAGTTGCAGGGCCAAACTCGTTCAGTACAGGACCTTCTGGGTTTAAGTGAAGTGTTAATAATGGTCTCTCAGTTTCCAACGTGATCTGTTGGAGCGCTGAGAGTGTTCAAGCTTTGGCAATAATGTTTAACAAATTGTTTTCAAGACCACAGGCATTACTCATACAGGCTTTTCTGTAAGTTACAGTGTTTGTGTAAAAGCTTGTAGGAGAGTGAGGGCATACTAAATTGGCAGATCTATTTGGAAAAGGCACGTGTTAAGGCGCAGAAGTCCTTTTCCAGGTCCACAGAATGGCTGCAATAATGCTATTATCTCAGCATATTGCTGTTTCTTTTGTGAACCAGAAGGTGTAACAGTATTTTGTGTCAGGTCTGAATGAGTGTGCCTCCCTCTATGTATGTAGCAATCCAGGTAGAAAGATGGTAAATGAGTAAGGGTGTGAATAAGCTGTTGGCGTGGCACAGACGTGGGAGGTGGTTCAGGTACTGGTGGCAGCCCAGCTGAAGGAACAGAGTTCAATGGTTGAACACACCCCTCCAGAAACCAGGCTGCTTCCTGGGTCTTCTCTGGTTTGCTGCCACAGGTAGCGTACTTGGGAATGCACCTGCTCTGGCTGCAAGGTCTGACTGACTGACCTGGCTCCAGGGGCAGGAGCATCTCCCTACCATGCTATTTTTTTTTTCTCCTAGGATTGTGCACTACTTGGGAAATGGAATAAAGACGACTTCTGTTGTTTCACAGGTCAACGTGATGAAACGCAATGGGCTTAACAGATTGCTATGGACTGAGCCAGCAGGTGAGTCTAATCCTGGGAATATCCTGCTGGCTTCTCTTTTCCCTTTAAACAGTAAGAAAAAGCAATTTTTTGGTCTTGCAGGTTTTTTTTTGCCTAGAGGGGAGAGGCAAACTGTGTGAGGCTGGAGCAATCAAGAAGTGCAATAAAGTTTCCCCTGTAAGTTGCAGCTAGACAGCAGAGCAGTGATACCTTGAAGGCCTGCAGTGCTTCCTTTCTCTTGCATTCCTCAAAATACAAGTAGCAGTCTTCTGAGTTTAGTGGAAATTATTTGCTATGTATTTCACAGTAGTAGTCAGAAGCAATATAAGCATCAGTATGCATTTGCCATGCCCTCTAGAGAAGTCAAAATAACTTGACAGTATACAGATTAGAATGTTTTATCGTACTAGCTTGAAGTCTGAATACATCCTTTGTTTGCAGACTTAAGCTGGGAAAACAGAGCAGGAAAGGACTTTAAGACACCGTGGTAATCTTTCTCTCTATCCTAAGAAAGGATCAAGTACACTCAAACCATTCATGTATTCAAAATAGTCTTACAAGAAACCCAACAATGAAGATTTTATTGCCGCCGCAGATGAACCCTCCCACTTTTTTTTGAACCTTAATAATGGAAAGCTTGTTATTCTGTTTAACCTTTATTTCCTTTGCCATTATGAGAGTGTGTTCCCTTAGATGGGGCTTCTGCTCAAACCTGTGTCTGCCAGGTGATGCCTATGTGCCTAATGGAACCAAGCTGAACATTATTTCATTTATGATGGGTAAAATAAAGAAGCAGTTGCATTTCCTACTGACAGGAAAGCTGCTCGTTGAGAAGTGATGCCTTTTCAATTTTTTTCTTTTTGGGTAATACAGTATAGAACTAGTCATGTAATTTCTCCCTGAGCCTGTATCTCTTTTTTTTTTTTTTTTTTTTTAATGCATTACTGTTTGTGGAAATGAACCATATAAAAAAGCTTAAACTTGGTAATAGACTTAGTTCTCAGTGTGGCTCCGAGAAAAGCAGCTTATGCTCTGTGTGTGTTTTATTTTGTATACAGGAAGACACCTCTAAAGCTTTTTTTTTTTTTTTTTTTTTCACTGAAACCTGAGTTTTCAATTTAACAGCCGTGTGATACTCCATTTCAGACATTTCAGAATGTCTGCTTGGAGTTTTGTCTCCTAACTGAGTCCTAAAAAGCTGTGGTATTGTTAGTAGCCACTGCTGAGCTGAGGCAAATCCTCAGGGATGATCAGCCCTGGCTGTGCCTTGCTGCAGTGCGGCAGGAATCAAGACAGCAGACCTGGAAATGCATGAAAACAACATCAAGGAAAAACAAATGCTGAAGAGCCCCCAGTTTTTATGGCAGACCGTGTTTGAGTTTATTTCCTATCTATAATTAAATTATATAATTGAGAATTGTTTCCGTCCAGTTACTTAAATTCATGCTTTATTGTTTACTCTGTGCTTACGCTTCTGTCTTGACCCAGGCCCGCTGTGATGGCTCCGCACGCTTTCCTGCCACGCTTAGCCCTGGCAATGCTGCGCGGCAGAAACCTGCTCGAGTGGCTGCTATTAATGTTAGTGACCACATGTAAAGTGATTAACATTAGTGTGTTTTCCCTATACTTATTGGAAAGTTCTAGGTCTAATGTTTATTTAGTAATAAAAGGAGATTAGATTGGAAATATTTTAGGGATGTTCACTCTTACAGGCATGGCTGAAAATGGGAAGGGAAGAAATGACGTGGCACTGAGACAGCAGCATAGTTTGGTGGCAGCTTATCCTAAAGAATACCATGATATTTTGTAATTACTTGTGAACATTCACTGTCTGCGTTGCAAGAATTACTCTGATTACTCTGATAGGGGAACTCTTAAATAAAATAGTTGCTATCTGTTAGCAAGGGGTTATGTACCTTCTGAACATTTTGCTGCTCACGTCACGCTCTAGAAATGTGCACCACGTTGAAGGAGAGTGCTGTGTTCTCCCGCAGAAGAGACAGAAATCCATCCTACATTATCAGCTACCAGTATACTGGAGGGGCTGGAAATAAATCCTCTGCAGCTTGACTTAAAC
>JAVJGJ010000047.1:68159103-68178028 GCA_035590215.1 Microhierax caerulescens | reverse complement strand
TCCCCCCCCCCCCCCCCCATATTGGAACATTTAAGCTCTCAGAGAGCCAGACCTTAAGCTGTATTCCTTCCATTTTGAACTGGTAGTATCTCTGTTTGTATATGACACCATGAATTTCTCTGATTTATTCTTTTAGTTAAGGAAGGATAAAAATATTCAAGGCCTCTTGTAAGTTATGACAAATAAAATTACAGATTTCTTACATACTGAAAAGCTGAGAACCCATAATTTGGCTGGTTCGTATTCGCCCTCTCCAAAGGTGTCGTGCTGCAACTTCCTTATTCATGTTTCATTTATGATTCCAGCTATTTAAAGAATGTTATCCTTCTAGTATATACTAGAATATGCATTTATTTTATTGCACATACTTACTTTGTTATTTAATGCCACCCAGCGTTTTCAAGGTGATTTAGAGTATAAGTAACAGGGTAGTGTCAACTATTAATATCTACAACTTAAACCAGACCTGATACAGTAAAGGGAAAAAGCACTAATCGCAAGATGCTTGAGTGCTGGCAGTGGAACTTGCCCTTGCATGGTAAAACAAATCATATGGGCTGGTACAGCTTTGTTTTGGTGTGACTCATGGGTATGTCTTGAGCAGCAGGTGGCCTGATAATGCTGCACGGAGGGGCATGGTGGTGGCAGAGCATCTCTGGAATGGTGGCTCAGACCTGAGCCAGGTGATGGACAGGAGGAAGGGAGGGATGGTGCCTTGTGACAGAAGATCTACCAACAGGGAGAGTCACAGTCTTGGGAGTAAGTTTACACTTAAACCTGAGGCAGTGCAGAAAGGGGAGCTGTGAATGGCATTGGATGCGGAGACTCACGGGCCTAGAGCTAAAACCGGTCTAATTTTTTATTTGTAGCTACAATGCCTGTGCCTCAAAGGGGCGTTTTACATGACCTAAGGCAGTGCTGCAAGTGGGAGACAGTGAGGGTGTGGGTGAGTTGACGGTTTTTGCTGAGTCTGAGTCAACGTCTTCTGCCTGTCATTTGCTTCATATATAATATATTTCATTGTGAAGAGCCCAGCTAGAGTGAATTGTTCCACAAAGAAGCAAGCTACGGTTTTCACCATCTAATCAATATTTCCTGAAGAAGTGCCAATGTCTACTGAGCAGAATTATGATCTTTCTGCCATAAATCATGTCATTTCTGACCCTAAACCTTCCCTGCCCAAATGTCCTTTCTTCTGACAAGTGGTATTTAGAATAGGAGCATTAGCATTTAGGACAAGGACAGTGTGTGCTACAAAGCACATACTTGGGTGCTCTGCAGATAATAATCTCCGAGTTACTCATGATGATAATTTTTGGGAAATTCAAAATGCCTCAGTACATGTGCCAGGTTCCTGGATTTTGACCAAGAGGGTATTATAAATAATAAACATCAGTATTGTTGGCATTTGCTGCAGCTAACTACCGTCTTGGATGCTGATTAGTTTGTGCACTTGTATTGCACACAGACATATACAAAGTCTAGATTTCTCTTGAAAACACTTGGTGTTTTGGTAACTAACAAAATGAATAAACATATAATCTTTCAGGAGCTGGCAGAACAGCATCTAGTTCTCGTTACCCTCTTTGTTTCTCTCCACCCTTTGGCTCTCGCCATAATTGAAGACAACTGCTCTGGCCACTCAGCTCAGCATCTGCAAGATGAAGTTATACATCTTCCAGATGTGGCACCCAGTTGCCAGCACATTTCTTACCCTCTGGTATGCTTTGGGCCTCCGCTTTGGCCCCAGAGCTGTCTACCTGTCTCTGAGACTGCTGCTGATGCTCTTTTAGCCATCCATGGTGCATAGTACTGAGTTCCTGTGTTGCTTTCTGTAATGCTATTCAAAGGGAAAAGAATTGGGAATGCTGTGAGAGATAATTACATGGAGCTAACAGTAAAGTCATTTTACTTGCAAACATATCCAGAGCAATCTGGTCATTTCGGAGCTTATGCCCAGCATTTTGCTGTGACATAGATGTGAGCTGAAGAGCGCTCTCTGCCATCATGCTGTGGTTCAGAGTACCTGTGTATTTCTGTAGCAGCACCAGTTGGTTTTCTGTTTTATTTTAAGTGGAATGGTTTTACCAGAAAATCGTTAACATTTGCATAAAGAAGGTTAACTCTTTTAAGTGGCTTCATGCCATTAAATAGGAATGTAACCACTTCAGTATAGCAGTTTGTCCATGGAGAGGAAAAATAACCCTTCAAAACCCTGGCACCAGTTCCACGTTAGAGCTAAATTACTGTAGCAGATTGAAATGACAAGCCTCACATTTTTAAATGAGCATGTAAATGAGACATGTGCCCAGAATGGCATGGGACAGGAATCCTAATTTGCACATATGCCTTGGGATTTGTGCATGCACACACACACACACACACAAATAATTAAAAAATAATCTGACAAAGAATACATAATACAAGACTGAAAGGATGAGTTTAATATTCTTACATCAGTGGTGTGTGAGAAGACTTAAGCAGATTTTAAATATTCATTGTTTTCTTTAATAGGCAGTACTGGGACAGCTGAGGACGGCTTATCGCAAATGACTAAGGAAACCTGTTATGGCACATACATATAGAGTATATAAAGTGTAGAGCATTTATATATAAATATACTCTGGAGTAGAGGCCTCTTAGCTGACTTTTGTAGCTTTCTACATGCACTGCAAGTGATTTGACAGCCTGCATTTATTGGGCAGGTCTCTTCTGTCTCAGCAGGCAAAACACGGGATGTTATTTTGTCCTGGAGCGCAGCAGTGCATCACATAATTTGAAATATTTCTTGTTGTTTTCCATTTCAGGTGATGTGTCCATTTATGGACAGCTCTTTAGGGGCCCGTTAGGTTCAGCCAGCTCCATTTGTGCTTTCCTGCACACTCAATGAGAGAAGCTGGGCAGCCTCAGCGAGGCCGAGGACAGCTGGGCCGTGGCAGACTGTGCCTGGCTGAGGACGTAGTATCCTACTACACACCAAGGAGTTTTCTTCGTGACAAATGCAGGCATTGTAATTTTTTTTTTTTCCCCAGGCATGAACAAACACCTGTTTGAATTATAGCGATCTGGTTGTCCCGGAGCACTGGGTGTGCAGGGGGGCACAGTGACAGCTGAGGCTGTATGGTTCAAGGGAGGGGTTGATCCTGGTGCTGGTGCCATGCTGAAGCCCCACTTCTGCCACCACAGCCAGCCTCAGCCATGATGAGGGTGGCAGTTTTTTGGCTGCCAAGTCAGAAGCGAGACTGCCTGTACTGCATGCAGCTCAAGTACTAATTAGCGTCTTACAGCTTGTTTCAGAACTGCGATGTCTTGTTTCCACTGTGGTTTTGTGTAATTGCTTTAAATATATGTGAAACACTGATAACTGGATGGGTTGAAAACTTTCTTTAAGGTGAAATCCATATATTTCTCAGTGAAAAAGTTGTGGCTTAGTAGTTTACTAACATCAGGCTGCCTGACAGCATTATGCTTTATTGTTAGAGTAGCTGACTTAAATATTTGATGGCACTGTGAAATAATTGTATGTGTGATTTAGTAGAAAACTATGAATAGAGGAATGGAGCTCCATCAGTCTGTGTATAATCACAGATGAAGTGACTGACAGATCCAGAGACCTTTCAGTTGAGCAAACTCAAGAGCTGTACTCTGCTGCTCAAACCTAGCTTACATCTCATACTTTTTTTTCCCTCCCCTTCTATTTTGTGGGAAGGCTGCACAGAAAGTCTTTGCTGTTGGTTATGTGGATATGCATATACTCGCTTCCAGCCCAATAGCTGGCAGTGTTACAATGCACCAAATAATCGCTTTTTTAAAGTTGGTTTTAAAGATCATATTTAAAAAAAAAAAAAAAACACACCAAAAAACCAACATAAAAATGTCACGGGGTGGCTTTTTCAATAACATCTTGAACTTGTAATTCTGCAGTGCTGTCTCTGAGTCATTAATGAAATCCATATTGCAGGGATGGCCTTGAAGTATTGGAGGAAGGAAAAAACAGCTGCATTTGCTATCCTATAGCTCTGTTTTTCATTATGTTCTCTCTTATTTTTGTTTTGGGGTATATTTTCTGGAGCAAACAAGCTCCCTGGGGCTGGTCTGCTGCTGAGAGCAGGTTGAGTGGCTGGTGCTGGCTCTCTGAGGGGTGTCAGTTGTGACGCTGCAACCTGTTCAGCAAAGCACCAAGGTGCTTAGAAGGGAGGAGCAGCATTTTCTGTGGATGAAAGTTCTGGCACAGGTATTTAACTGAACGACTGTGACTATATTACCAAAAAAAACAACACAACCAGCAAGACACTGCCAGAATTAGCCTAATGATCCAAGCATTTTACATAGCTAATGACCAGGGCAGGTTTATTCTCTCTGAAAATGACACATCGGAATAAGATTAGCTAACTGTCTGCAGCCTGGTTGGGGTGTCTCCTTCCAGAAACATAATTGTTACTGTCACCTCTCATGCTGTATGCAAGACTGATGCCTCTGAATTTTGCCTTTATGCTTTTTAAGAGCACTGGAGGCAGTCAGCCTTGAATTCTGAATAAATAGCAATGGCTTAATAACGGACTGAAAAAGCACAAAATTAAAGTATGTGTTAGAGTGCATGCGTTAACTAGATGTTTTTTCAACAAGCTGTCAGTATATTTAAGAGAAGTTAAGCTACTATGGTAGAGACAGAGAGATTCCACTTAGATAACTAAAGCTCAGCTCAGCTCATCTTTGATCAAGTTTGCAAAACTGGATTCATTATGCTTTTTCCTTACTTCATGCAACCAGCGACTGTTTATAGTCATTGTGGTGGAGCAAAAGGTTGAAGCTCATGTGGATGAAGAGGGCACCAGAGAAGGGTTTAATCCCATTCAGCTCTCTATAGTGTGCAAAGAAACCTTCCTCCTAATGAAAGACTACAAAACTGAAACAAAATTACTAGACGCTGTCTACATTTTAAAAGGATCAAAATAATATAGGCACATTGCTGCTTGATTTTTGGCTCTCTAGTAACTAATTTATCCCAACCTGAATCTGCACGTTTGTAATGCAAAATGTTTTACTTCACATTAAAGTAAGAGTGTTTATTTATGCAGTTTCATTTCCAATAAAAGCTATGCTTTACAGTGCCTTATACAGAATGACAGCGGTGCACTGAATTGCAAGGTCACGCTATAGATCATACTTGCTTTGCCAAACACCCAGTAAGGAATTTTGAAGTAAGCTGTAGTAAGGGGCTGAGCAGTGAGCAGAGCCAGAAACAATACAGGTTAGAAAAATGTTTGTTTTATTTAGTGAAAGAAGAAAGACTTTGACTTATTAGGGAAGCTTTTCCTACTGTATTCATACCGGGTCCAGGTCCTGGAAAGAACATTTGGGATGGAACTTCCTGTAGTTGACCCTAATCTGTCCTCAGAGCCTCATGTGTCTTCCTCTAGACCAAAGAATATTGGGTGTGTTTGAAGATCTAACTAGCAGTTTATGCTCTGCACTATTACCAGGCTGTTGCCTTTTTCCATAACATATGTGAGGCTACATGTCTGGTGAAAGGTGCGGAAGTGTCATCCTCCACACGTAGATCAGATGTGTGCTACTGTGCAGCTGGAAGTAGTGGGTCTGAGTACTAAGACTGCCTTATTCCAGATGTTTGCAAGGGTGATTTTTTTTCTCCAGAAGGAAAATACCCTAGAACAGGCAGGGAGAGAGGTTAACACTGCATGTTGCAACCACTGTATGGGTTTGCGCATTTTCTGTGTATGGAAAACAATTTGAATATAAGTTACCAGATGTCTAGAAGTGCCAAAGCCAGCATGGCAAATAACTTATGTTTAGGAGGAGTATAGTTTGCAGGCCCTACTTCAGATGTGGGACAAGAGAAGCAGCACTAATGGTGAAAGCAGAGAGCGGCAAGAGGAGTTATTGTTACAGCCATACAAAACATGAGATCAGACTAGAATTTCAGTATTGAATAGGCTCTTCTCCAGACGTGGTTGGTGATCTACACCCAAAGCTCTGAGGTGCCTATAGGAAACTGGCCTCCCAACAGAACCCAAGCTGAGCAACAGCACTTGAGGTATTTCTCAACAGGCACAGCTGGATATTATTTTTTGCATATAAGTTATTGGTGGGGTTGTACTGCCTGGGGGGGGGCACACTTTAGACAGCACAGTGATGGTGGTGCTGTTTTAGAAATCTCTGTTTTGGCCTTGGCTCTACCAGGTTATTCCCTGCAGAAGAAATAAATTAGTGATGGAATGAGGAGCATCCTGGGTGCAGTCTGATTTATTTATTTAAATGCAGAGAAAGCCCAGGAAACTCTTTCAGGAATTGGCAGAAGAAGATATCTCCAAGTCTTTCTAACTCACTGACTTTGGCAGAAGTGCCTGCTCCCTCAGACCTACTTTTTAGGATTCTTGTAGTGGTGATTCTCTGACTGGGGGTTTGGTTTGTTATTGCCTTTTTGTTAGGCAATCGCATCCCTCTGGGTGGTGTTTGTTGTCAGATGTCATCGCAACATGGGACTGATGGTCCCGGGGCCCTTGCTTCACTGTTCTCAGCGTAGATCACTGCCCATGAATTCTGTTGGTGGCTTCATTCATGGGACTGAGTACCTGCACGTAATGCAAGTGTTCCTCGTGTTTTCCTGAATATTGCCATCATTTTCAGATGGATCAAGGTCAATCAAGAGCGAAAGATGGAAAACTAGGATAGGGAAAACCAGAACAGGGCTTTAAAGGGTTGGTGATGGAAGTCCAAAACAATAGAGAAGTGATGGGGTGGGTTTCTCTACATGGGTCCATAAAGCAGCTAAGTGGCTTTTGTAGCTGACCCAGAGGAAGGCTGGCTCTTCCACCCCAGACTTCAGCAAACCCAAGCAATAGTGATATCAGTGGCCCAAGCTGAGGAACTTTCATAAAAATATATTCTCCCTCACCCTTTCTTGTTATTGTAGTTCTTCACACAGGCTGCACATTGTCTCTACGCTTCTGAACAAAACAGGGTTTTCAGGGTGTTGCACCAGGTCAGTCCCTCATTCTCACTAGCCAATACGTATCCCCACTTCTCTTGCAGCTGCAGTGGTTGTCTTCTGTCCAAAGTCCTTCAGCCTCATCATGCAGAAGGGTACTCTTTTTCACCCAGATTAAGGGAACTTCGCAGTGCTGTGGCTTTGGGGGTGAGCACTGCTGCCAACAGTCTGGTTGTTTGCCTTGTTCCAGCCTGCAAGATGACAGAGGGCCACAGCATCAGGTCAGACGAGTCACAGTTTTGCTGTTTCATCCCTGTTGTGCTTAACTGAAATAGCTTAACACACTGCAAGGTAACCTGTGCTATCTGACAATACAAGAAGCTATTAAGAAAGGGCAACCATTGTGCAGAGCTGGAGTTCAGATCCATGCTACAAAAACAGCTGCATTTCTCTGCTGGGCTGGATAAGCAGGCTGTGACATTGCTTGTGGGCAGTGCCCAGCAACACTGAGCATCCCAGTGCTGAGCTCTCTGTTAATGTGTGACCTATCCAGACTAAGGCTGATGTTTCGAGAAACTGGACTCTAGTCTGATTTCAAAAGCAGTTGAAAAGTTATTGTTGATGGGCTTGTTGGCACGTACAAGGCAATGGCTGGCGTTCCTTACTGCTTCACTGGGAGCTGTGGTCTTGCACAATATGTAAAGCAAAGGCAGTAAACATTGCTGCCTTGGGAGACACCAGTCTGTGTACTGGTTAGGGGTGGGTGGCTCTTGCTACTAGAAGCTTCCTTTTGAGAAAGATTTTCTCTGGACAGATTCACATTTTTTGTCAGTCGTTACTGCTGGAATTTCATTAACTTGTCAGTAAGTGAAGAAAAAGTGGATCTGACTGAAACAGAATAGATTGCTTTTATTGAATTATTCTTTAATTAAAGCTCTTACTGGTTTCATGCTGTTTTGATGTCATAGTTTAGATTTTTACATTGAATGACAGGAGAAGGGAGAAAAAAGAGGAAATGTTTATTTAATTCATGCTATAGAATGTAATGACAAGAGATTGTTTCCATACGTACTGTTTTTGTTGACCTTTTAACATTTGGAAATGTCAGGAAATACCATTACTGTAGGTCTATCCAGCTTTAATGCTACAATAACTTTATAGCTATTCACAAGGGAAATTATTATACGTTGCCTGAAACAGTGGAGGTGTATGCGAGCATACACACAGATCTTTTTCTCCCTCCTTGCCAAATAGATCTCTGTGGCTGCATGCAGTCTCTGTTAAAAATGCAACTTCTGTGTCCCTGTAATTCTGACTTTGCTTTCAAAGCTGCCAGATTTACTGAGGCAGCAGAGAGATACGTTTCTGGGAAGTTTAAAGAAACGTAAAATAGTGCAGAATGCATTTTAACCTACTGTGATTAGACAACAGCCAAAATGGCAGAAGTTTTTCAAACAGAGGTGTAAACCTTTGTTTGTTCGGGGTTGTTTTGCGGGGGCTGTTAAGGATCAGAAGGCAGTGCTTTGATCTGTGCGTGTCATCTCGCCCTTAGAACTGAGGAGCAGGTTACAGTCGTGACTTTGATGCTGGTCTCCCAAACGCCGGAGGGTTTTGCCGGTGCGGTAGCGCTGTCCCCGCCTGTGCGGTGCCCTGGGACGGCCCCGGGGGCGGCCGGCGGCGTCACCTTGGACAGCAGCGGGAGGGCGCGGATCGGTGGTGGTGGCGGTCCCCTGGCCCGCAGCCGGCCTCAAAGCAACACAGAGACCCAAGAGAAGGTGGTCATCAGCAAATGCATCGCTTGCGGGGTTCTGGCCTCGATGTCAAGCCTTCGGCGCTGTGGGAGGGGTGGGCACTTAGTCCTTTGGTCAGAAAGAAAGAACTCAATAGGGGATGGAATGAACCTCTCGCCTCAAAATCTCAGCTGAGGGCTTCACATACGGAACAGGGAAACTGAAACCAGCAGACACACGTCTATGTATTTAAAAATATTCTAAAGGATTAAAATTCATATTGAGAATGGGCGTAATTATTGCATGTTTTACAAAACCCAATCACTTAAATGTTAGGGTGTTACCTCTAAATTAACTTTACACTGTCTGCCCAGAAATATCCTGGAACTTCAACTGGCCGGTGGAGGAAGGTCTTCTGTCTTCAGGACAATCCCGGTCAATTGTGGATTTGGTCGATTTTACTTATCATGCATACAATTAAAAGCAGTGATCCTCTAAAGCACACAAATAGAAAGGCCCTCCACCAAAACTGTAATCTGAACTAATGACAAGCTACTGTTGTTATCACTTCACAAGGTTAATTGGATTTTTGAACCAAGTAATTTTGAAATACAGCAAATAAGTAGTAATTGCAGGTGTGATTTATTACTTTGCAGAAGTTTGAAAATGAGAACTGTGAAATCTGGCTACCCTAGAGTATCAACAGATCTCTTCTGTTGGCTGAGATCAAGCTCACAGCTGAAGTTCGTATGGTTGTTCCAAAGCATACATGAAATAGATTTACTTTTTGACACAATTTATTGAGATTTCTTTGTATATAGTCTTTTAACTATATATATTATATGAATGTGTTTTTATAAATGTGATCTCATTCACACAGAGTAATCTGACTATATTAAGTTTTCCTTTGTAATTCATTTGCATGATATTGGTATTACTAAATGTTAGCTTCTAGGTGTACTGAACAACAGGCTAAATTTAAGTGTTTCAGTCATAATTTGCTAAATGCTTTTTAAAACTATGAATAGTTTTCAAAACGTTGAAGGGTAACGGATTATCCTGATAATGATGTAAACTGCTTTATTTCTTATTCATTACATCAGTTAGAGAAAGATCTAAATTAGCTTCAGAAAGTGTCAAAATTAAAAAATACCTTTAGTGATCTTAGGTCTTGTATGTATGTTTACATGCATGTATATCTGTATAAATGTTTGTGCATGGGGATACACACACAAATGCACATATGGGATCCAGCTCTATGGCTGGTCTCATCCAATAGAAGAAATTTCTTCTACTTATGGATATCCAGTTTTCACAGTTTGTTTTTCCCAAATTTTGCGAAGATGTAAACTATACCTGACAATTAGGACTGGCATAGTCATGCTGTCTCTAGGTTAGTAGCTTGCATGTACTTTATTACTTTGGCTACATAATGATTTATGATCTCTAATTACAAACTCAGGCACCATTATGTGTGTGAATAGTAATAGACATGCTTGATTTAGAGGTGTAATGTGCTTCCAGATTCTTACATGTAATTGCTGGCAGTATCTATTGTCTTTCTGACACCTTTCCCATCTACATATTAAAAAGAACTTCCCATTTTTTTTTAATCTGATAGATTTCTGATGAGTACAATTGAGCATAAAAATGGTCTTTAATACATCTGATCATCAACCTAGTGAAAACCTACTTTGAGATAAGATTTTGTACAGGTTTTTCTGGATTGTTTTGCATCTGTAAAGGACAGAAGATTTATTGGCCCAGGTTGTTACTGCTAGGGCCTAAAGCAGAAACACTGCTTCAGTGTGTTGGCCTGTTGAGAATCCCCATGTGCTAGGACTGGAGTGATTCCCAGGCTGGGCCACAGACAGGAGAAACCGCCTGCTGCAAGATGACCTAAAGGGAAAGTATATTAAATAATTGCTTGGTATAGATGTCTGGTATTACTTGTGAGAGAAGCTAAAAGTTGGGGTAACCCTCTGGAGCCCTCCAAATCAGACAGGCAAGATTTGCAGTTGAGTCTTTTATAACACAAGCCAGATGAGATGACTGCTGGGCCACAGACGGGAAGGGAGAAAAAGATGACAACCCTACCTTCTCCTGCCTTCTGGGAGCCAGTTGATGAACTTTCCCTTCCACATGTGCTTGTGCTACCATGGAAATTGCCAGGAGCTGCAGTAGATGTTTAATCACAAATTGGACACAGTTTCACTTGATCCAAATCAAGGGACTCATTTTCCCTTTGCAATCAGCCAAATGGAGCACCTGCTTAGCCAAAAGTGTGTTTGGCATTGCCAGCCTTTTGTACAGCCTTGTTACTCAATTTCTGCGTAACTATGCCCAATTAGGAGCTTTGTAGTTACAGTGCTTTAATTGCATAGAAAAAATGTATCTCAAACGGCAGATATATGGATGAAGTTATCTAAATAAGGTAGCAGTAGCCTTCAAAGGGTCACAAAAGCTAATACCTTTGAGGTACTGAGGACTTGGTTTTGCAAAAAGTCCTCCAGTTGGCTGTGGTGGCAGGTACTAGAAGTCCATAATCCAGTATGAGATATCAGTCATTAAACGTGAGGATTACTGTCTCCTCTCCTGCACGCCCTTGGCTAGTGGAAAAGACAAATACCACCTTTTCAGCAGGAGCTTTTGTCAAGAGCTGAACAGTCTTCAGACACAAGTGGTAGGTGCTAAAAGGGAAAAATGTGCATGATTTGATGCATATAGATTAGCAATGAGTGCAGTGTTGAAAATTCCTGGCTGTGGGTCAGTTTAGCATAACATTTGGACAACATTTCCCTGAACTGAAGTTTCTTAGTCTGGAAATCCAAACTGGTGATAACAATTAGTTGTTCCCTTTGCTTCTGCCCTTAATTAGGAATCTGTATGAAGTGGCAGGGGTGGGGAGCAAATGAAAAACAATCAATCATTTTCAAACCTGTCAGAAGGTGAAGGTCAACTTAAATTTAAGCTGTGGGTTATGTTTGATTTGTATTTGATCTGAGCAACCACACACCCCTCAGACTTTAATACATCCTGGCAATCAGATGTTCCAGGGCTGCATTTTTCCCATTACTTGCCAGACAGCGGCCGGGTGGCTCCCTGCAGAAGGCTGTAAGGAATGGAGGAAGATGGGAGGTCATCAGTGACCACTAAAGGATCAAAGTGGGGAAGCTGGGTGGTTGCATACAGTCAATCTCCTATGGTAAATGATTTTATATTGCTCAAAGTCCAGCTCTGGTGCAGTCCATTTTTACTGTTTTTCTAAATACCCTGACTTGTTCAGAAATGCAGTAAAAGGCTTTCGCCTCAGCCCATTCAACTTAAAAAATGGAAAACAAAATCCTCTTAATCCTTCCTTGGATCAGCCTGCACAATGAAGTAGCCAAACTGGTAGTCACAGTATTGCTATGGTGCTCAAGCTGCTGCAATTCCTACACCTCATCCCTCTTGGATCACCAGTGGGATCAGTCATTCTCTATTAGCTTGGAAAAGCTCAGAAAATAAGAACAATAAAAATGTTAAACGTGCTGTGGAATTTCATTCCACTTCTATAATGAGCTTAGCAAACCCTAAAGCAGAGAATACGTAATTTTAAACAGATTTTTAAATAACTTTTTTGTCAGGTCTCTTGGAAGAGGAGCAGAGCCGGCTGATGATACTTTTTCAGGAGTAGAAGCAGCAACTTTTCTGGGCTTGATCCCCACAATGCTGATTGCCCCTGGCTTCTCCTGCTGTCACCTGGAATGAGGTGAGCTGCACCTTGTGGGGTCAGGACCTCTCGAGGGGTTGGTAAGGGAGCTGCTGGGTGCTCCTGCTCTCACCTATAGTGCAATGGTGGCAACACTAGGACCCCTGGTAACTGGACGTGGAGGCAGCCAGCTGGGCCTTGCAAGGGAACTGGCTCCTTTTTACTGGAGAATGACTGCACAGCAGTAATTATAGTTTCAATAATTCCTCCACTATCTTCAGCTTCATTTAATTCCCCCCTTAACAGATGTCTGCCACGGAGGAGAAGAAAAGAGCTTTTCTGTTACAGGTTTTTTTTGGGCACCTTAAGCAATGGCTATAAAGTAGAGGAGGCAGATTGCAACCCAACACGATCACATCTCTCTCCAGAGTCCTTCTCTTTGTTCTTAATCTCATTTGACTGGTAACTGCTCAACAGCAATAAGAAAAACATTTGAAACATCCTATCGATCCAGCACAGATTTTTAACACAGGCCAGTCCAATTAGACTGTTATGGGTGGCCAAAATAAGATCCCCACGCTCTTGGTAAGTCACATGAATAAAGTGCTGGATGGTCATGTTGTAGTGAGCAATTTGAAAGGGAGAGCAGGAAAGTTTCTAGTCTCAGTTTCTGTCTAGAAAAGCAGACAACAGGGAAAGGATCTGCTGCTCTTGATTTAAAAGAAAAAATAGAGCTGGAAATGAAACAGATTAAGCCATTAGTTTATTTCACTTCTGCTTTGAGGAGAGCTATGCCATACTGCTCTGCACAAGGACACCAGATTAATCACCTTTTCCTCTCCTTCACCTTTTATAGTGATGCTGCACAAATGGTATCAAGCTGATGGAGAAAATTATAAATACACTGTGTCTGCAATTTAGCAGCATTAATCACATAAATTTAGTAGTTTTAGATGGTAGTAGGTCATCCATTAGCTGAAAAGTTGACAGTTGTAGCATAGAAGCCCAAGTTCAGGCCTCATCTTCTCCTTTCAGGTCATCTATTTCTTCTCGGTAAAAACATCTGGTCATTTCAAAACTGTAATTTTCATACATTTTAGCTAACAGTGGAATGTTGAAAAGCTGTTCTGAAAAACATAGTTCTTTCCTGTGCCAAACCAGTTGGCCTAGAGTTAGCAAATGTTGTTATAAATCTTCCCTTTGCTTTTTCAACAGCTTTAAAACTACAGAATTAAATGCTTCATAAAGACTAGCCAGTGGACACAGGTTAGTATGCTGAAGAAGCTGAGCACGCAAGACCTCTTGAATGCTGCTCCAGTCACCCCACAGAGCTCTAGCGTGCAGAACTCCCAAGCTGCCTCCCAACCCCAAACCTTAGATGGAGGATCCTTTTGCTTTCTTTCCCTCCTCCCAAGCACAACTTAATATAAGGCACTAAGTAGGGTCAGAAAGAAGATAGAAAACCCAGAAAGCCTGCCTTCAGTCACATATACACACGCTCTCCATTAATGTGTGTCTGTGGAGATGGTCTTTCTCACTGCTTGTCCTCCAAATCTTACCCCAGCCTTGTGTGTAGTCATAAATAGTAGGCTTAGGGATTCCCCCTACAGCCCCCATTTATTTGCCAAAAAGGGGGGGGCGGGGGGGGGGGGGGCGGAGAGAGAAACAGCAACACAGCAGTTTGTCAATCCCAAAGAATTAGCAATATGAAGTGAAAATTTTGGAAGCGATGAGATCATTTTTCTACTTTTCCAAGGTACATTTCATCCAGAGGGAGCTGAGGACATCAAAGTTGTGCTAGCTGGTGTGCTGGTTTGTCTCACCAAACAACCACCCAAGAGCCTGGGAATGGCAAACACAACTTATTCTTCCTTTTCCAACAGATATGTGATGATATATGTCAAATACAAGGGCATGGCACTGGAAGTGCTCTGCCCCCACTGATCCCACGGCACGTGGCTAGGGTGCATTGTGCACAGACCTGCTTTAGTTGGAAACCCTGTCCTGAGTTAGGTGTAGGGATGTAAAGTCCCACTTCCCCTCCCCACAAAAGCCACCTGGCTGCTTCTCTGGAGTCTGGTGCAGGAGAGATACCATCCACTACACTGCGAAGGGTGCATGGATCTGTGGGCAAATCAATAGTGCGTTTTTCAAAAACACGTAGCGAAATAGGATAGGATGACTCATTCAGTCAGGGGCAGAGTTCCTGGTTTGCTGTGAATTCAAAAACTATTGAAACTTTGGGTCTGAGCCAAAGCAATTTTTTTTTAATTATCATTCTGGTTTTGTGGTCCTGATCAGGACAGCAGAATGGAATGTTCTCTGCTACTGAGTCCTGATGTGCAAACACTGCTCATCCAGACCAGCAGTGCCAGGACAGAGTAAGAGAAAAATACCGACTGCATGGGGTGTCTTCTAAGAGCCATGACAAAATTTCTGGTCAGAGAGAGGCGGCTGTATTCCAGAAGAGCCCAGCAGGGCATAGTTTAACAGTTGGAGGAAGAAAGTTCAAGTTGCTCCTCTGTGTGGCAAATCCCAAACAAGGGCCTGGCTGCCAGAAGTGCTGCGGTTTGCTCACTCTCATGTTCATCATCCATCATTAGAGCTGTTCTGCTTTGTGTAAGGATTAACCAATGCTGCCAGGGGACGCACAACGACTGGGAGCGGCTGCTGAGGAAGAGCTGCACACTGTGCATGGGGAACCTCTCCTACACAGCAGAGGAGCAGATTCACTAGCTCTTTGGCAAGAGTGTTGACATCAAGAAGGTCATCGTGGGGCTGGACAAAGTGAAGAAAACTGCCTGTAGCTTCTGCTTCATAGAGTATCCTTGTGCGGGGGCTCCATGGGGCAGGGGGAGCAGGCCCTGCCTGGGATGGCGGCTGGTTCCGCCCACAGGCCGCTGCAGTGATGGGCAAGAGCAGGCAGGGCACGAGTCAGCCAAAATGCAGGCTCTCAGTTATGGGAAAATTATCCAAGGACAAAATTATTTGGTTGCTATGGTGTCCATGGGAGTCCTGGAGGAGAGAGGGTGGTGCTAGGTTAACAGTTGGACTCAAGGATCTTAATGCTTTTTTCTATCCTAAACAATTCTATGATTCTACGAAAAATTAAAATCCAGCAGCTAAGATGCAAGATGAGTGTCTCTCCATCAATCCGTTCACAAGTCACTAGTCAGCAAGCAGCTCTTCTCTTGCTCAGTAGGAGGTAAAGACTTTAGAACCCTTCATTTGAGAAAAAACAGGACTTAAACGCATTTCTTCCCCAGAGTAGGTATACAGACTCAAAACTGGTGTTCTGGATCAAGGATCTTGCAGGCTCACTTTTTCTGATTCTACATAAAATGTGAAATAACTGTCTTTTCATTCTGAGAAAGTAATTTTTATATGTCCCCAAAGTTATAGATGCTGGGAACCTGAGCAGGTGTTCTTGCAGTCACAGAAGATAGGAACCAGTCATACATTAAGTTAGGAAGAAGAACGTGCAGAAAAAAAATTGTCTCAGACCCCTTCTGCCCGTCCTGAATGTGATGCCTAGCAGCCTGGTACCTTAGCCGCTGGCCTGGGATGCTCAGCACACAACAGCAAGGTCACTCGTGTGATCAGAGTACAGCATCAGCAACAAAGGTTACCCGTTTCTTAACCCTGATACCATGATTTGCTTTCAGCCAGATCTTCTCAGCTCATCCGAGGCCTTCTCCAGCCTTAAAGCTACCTACCCTTGGAGGGACCAAGGAACACAGGTACAGAAATAAAGGTGTGAATCCCGGCTGCTGACTGAACAAGCTTCCAGGCTCATGTTTCAGTAGGACCCATGCAGAAAAGCGCTTCTTATTTCCAAGTCCTTCAGCCAGTTGTGATAAAATTGCAGACTAGCTCCTTATGAGCCAACACCTCTTGTCATTTGCTATCCAGGAATGTGGAAGCACATTCATTTTCTAATGGAAATGAATTGAGCAATGCCATTTGCCTGCCTCCAGTCCAGGACTCTCAACACACTGATAATGATATGAGAGAAGGACTTCTTACCCTTCGTTTCTTCTCAGCCTAAGTCCATGAAGCCCTTATGCCTGTACAAGCCAGTATAAAATACTATTTTGCTGGCATGGTGGTGGTTTATATCAAAACTACACAGATAGATGGTGACTTTGCAGGCTGTAGGTTAGGCAGGAACCAGATTTTGGTTACCTAAACAACACTTCCAGATCCTAGAAACATACTACCACCTTGCAGATCTGACCACGCAGAAGAGGGGCAGGTATCCTAAGCCATCTGTTACCCAGTCTCCCTCACAGCATGCTCCAGTCCACCCACTCTGAAGGCTGGTGTTGGGGCCATAACAAGGTTATTTCAATACTGCAAAGAGGTCTGTCTTTGGTTTTATCTTGCCATAAGTTTAATACCCTTCTATCTGAACTAGTTACCCTGTTCTTTCTCTCTGCTGGGCTTTCTGCCTGGGCATGTTCACCTAAAGCATGCTGACATTGTGGCTGATAGTTATTTTGTAAGAAAGCGTTCCCCGGCTCATCCATCTTGCCTCCGCCTTTGACAGCAGTAGCCACCAAGGCTCCCCTTCCTCTTCTACACGCTGGTTTTCTCTTATAATAAAGGTTTCTATGTGCTTTATAACCAGTGTACCTGTGCTGAATTTTAGAAGCTGGATTTGGGAAGCGTGAACTTCACCCCCTCCATCTTCTCCAGTGGCTGTAACCGGTGGCCCATTTATAGCTTTGTCTGTGCTGTAAGTGCGGTGTGCTGTGTGAGCCCCTTCTGGGCTGGGAGTGGGGATTCCTGGCCAGTGTTCAGGGCTGGCAATCACACAGGCTGTGGCTGTGAGAGCCAAGGAGCAAAAATTTAGAAAGCTACTTAACAAAGAGATTGCATATGTGCTGCTCGACCTGAGGAATGAACAATTACTTTCCTGACTGGTCTGAAAGGGGACTGCTTTATTTCAGTATCAGAAAAGAGATTCTGGCTTTCTCCCCAGTTGTGGGCAGAGCAATCCTTCATTAGTGACACTGCGTGGAGACTTGTATCAGCCCTAGAGTACATTCAGCTCCTTCAGCTTCTTGAGCATGTCCTGGTTCCTTGCCGTTTTCTCCTAACACTCTCCATGAGGACAAAATGGCTCTCACTGTCAGTGAGGCAAACAGGGGAAGATGAGAGCCCTTGCTCACATCCCAGCGCTCTCAACCAAGATGATCCAGGGAGGGTGGTCTCATGCATTGCAAGAGAGGAGCTGTCACTCCTTTCTCCCACTTTTTCAGCCATGGCTCTTCAGTTTGGCCCTCCATACAGTGCAAAACAGAAAGCTATCCCTACCCACATGGTCAGAAGGCACAAAACAACAACTATGAAACTCAAGGCAAAGAAGTGAAATTCCTCCTTTTCATTACATTTAAATCTGCCACTTCAGGATGTGCTGCTGCCTCTCCTCTTCCAGCTTTCTCTGCTGCTAAGGGCAGCATCGCACATAGACCAGGACAGCTGAGCCAAAGGAGCTTCAAATCCCAGCCAGACCTTAACATGAGCTATGGGTCCCCTTTCTGTGGGGTACATCCTTCACTCTGAACCCCTTGCAGCAGGAAATATCTCTTCTATGGCTAATGCCCTGTGATGGGGTGTTGTTTGTGGCCAAGGCTTCAAGAATTACTACCGAAGTACCTGTCAATGTGAAGGGACCCATGGTGACTGCCAAAAAAGTTGGGGGAATATTCTCTCTGCAAGAGATATCAGGAGTAGAAACAGTACCGAAAGGGCTGGAGGCTGAAGGGGAAGAGATAGATGAAGTCTTGCATTCAGAAAGTGCTGGAGACTTTGCAATGAACTCAGATTGCTTACACGGCATTCTGTGCAAACTGATTACAAAGGTCCAAGGTTTAAATTATGGTGGTGTCAGCAACCATTAAGGTTTGCTGCACTTCAAGTATTTTAGGCTTGTCAAAATTCACCTTCTGCTCCAATACTCTTGAAAGAATTTCAGAAACAAAAATGAAAGTTAGATAACTTTTTTTTCTTTTGGTTTTATCCCCCTGCTTCCCTTGAAAGGGGAAAAAAATTATCAAAGTATCCTGGAAAGAGCTTCAGTTTCATAATTACGCGTTCACTGATAAAGTGACGTTTCCTGTAGTAATTAGGACAGGCTGTGCTATCTAGAGACTTTATCTCTATGCTTTCTATGGGGATTTGACCTTTTTTCCTTACTATTATTCCTAAGCAGTCCCTAAATGCAGTCAGACACTTTAGAGAGTGACTGCATAGAAAGAAATAAACCCCCAAACACCTAGGTAACTCTCTCAGCAGTTGTACCATACTCCATACATTTTCATGCAAAAGAAAGATAAGACTGTACAAGCATTTGTACAAGCAAATACAAGTAGTATTTGCACAGTGATAAAAAAGGTACATAATACCCTCCTACCCCCCTCCAAACATAATGAAATTGTTAATTATCTGTGGTGAATGGAATTAAGCCAAAACTGGAACTTTGATGTTGTTTTCTTGAGGCAGGATCACTTGCCAGAGGATTTAATTGACATTTGAGCCTTACTGGGGGGG